>CM039675.1:92292855-93497355 GCA_022496015.1 Hordeum marinum
CCATGCATACATGATCCATGCATGATTGACATTGCTCTTTGCTTAGCCGTCTCGATGGCTGCAGTGTCGGCATGCAGCTTTTCCCTTAGAACTGTTAATTTTTCACGAGCTACGTTACATATGCATCTGGTGTGAAACGCGTTATTCCAAAGTGTGTGTTCGTTTGGATCAACGCTCAAAGTCCACCGGAGTTGGTGATGACGATGATGCAATCTATCTATTAATATATGATGGCAGACTAGTAGCATAGGACATGTATAATGATGACATATGAATATATATGCCTCATGATATAAAATAATGTGAAGCATCTATATTGATTTTTCTTCTCAATGCAAGCTATCATTAGTGGACCTCATCAAAAAATAGAAAATAAAAACTCTAATACATATGCATCTCTATTTTTTACTTTAACTTTTTCAGCTTTTTACACTGAACCATATTTTTCCTCTTCAAATACCTGCCTTCTGCAAAGGATCCCGTTTTCTCATCCGAACCTACTTTTCCTAGCATCCGATCCTACATGACGTATGAGACCTCACCCTCAGGCTATGCATTGGCTATGTCCAAATCATGGCCATCGGCATGAGCTAGCTTTTTCTTCCTATAAATACCTGCCCCCGCGTTCCTCCACCACATCCAGCAAACAAGCTCTCTCAAGGCAGTATCTGACTAACTAGAATAGACCGATCGAGTAGCATCGTAACCAACATCCATAGACCGATCATGGCGGCGCGCACCATTGTTGTCCTCTCGCTCATCCTCGCGCTGGTCGCCATCGCAAGCGGAGGAGCGTCGGCGCAGCTGTCGTCGGGTTTCTACTCCCGCTCGTGCCCGGGCATGCTCAAAGCCGTACGCTCGGCGCTGCACCCAGCCATCGCCAGGGAGCGCCGCGTGGGCGCCTCCATCGTCCGCCTCTTCTTCCACGACTGCTTCGTCCAGGGCTGCGACGCCTCGCTGCTGCTGGATGACGCGCCCGGTCTGCGCGGTGAGAAGAACGCCACGCCCAACAAGAACTCCGCCAGGGGTTTCGAGGTCATCGACGTTGTCAAGGCGGCCGTCGAGGAGTGTTGTCCCGGCGTCGTCTCCTGCGCTGACATCCTCGCCATCGCCGCCGAGGAGAGCGTCGTCTTCGTAAGTATACTATATCCATGCATATGTTTGCTCTTGTATTTACGTGTACTTTTCAACTAAATCTGAGGCCATGGCATGCGTTCTGTACGTACGTGCAGCTGGGTGGCCCGAGCTGGGAGGTGAAGATGGGGCGGAGGGACTCAACCACGGCGAACTTCAACGGCGCCGAGAACAACATCCCACGGCCAACGTCGGGGCTCGCAAACCTTACGTCCCTCTTCGCCGCGCAGGGGCTCTCCCAGATAGACATGGTCGCGCTCTCAGGTACATGGACGTACGTGCAAAATAAACCATACGTACATCGGTACATAATATATCCCAAATCAACCACTAACATCTTGCATGCATCAACCTTCTACGTACTTTATATTTTCAAAATATAATTACAATTTTTTCAGTTGCAGTCTGAAGTCTGAACCAACGTAAGTAGTCATGACCAAGTAATATTTTCCTTTGCTGAAGAAGCAAGTTAAAATTCCTGTTTTTTTTTTGTTTGCAATGAAGTTAAAATTCTTTGACTACTTTCCCAGACTGTTAATTTCTCAATGGAGTGGGTAGCTTTCTAGCCGCAAAACATCTGGTATCAACCAACGGAACTGATAGCCACGTTTTGACTCCAAAGCTCAAAACTACTACATAAGACATTTCCTCAGGATAAAACAAATATACACTAATTTGCACGTGATGAATTATTACAAATTAAGTTGATCGATGACTAATTACCACTGACCATAACCCTTGGTCTGTCCGCCTAATTTGTAAGACTGGACAACGTAAAAAAAATTACTTTGTCATTTCAACATGTAGGAGTACTAATTGTGAAAGTTGGTGAATGATTCCTACCGACGGAATAACATGAGCTCACGGTATAGCTTGTATTCACAGGAGCCCACACAATCGGCCTAGCGCGTTGCACAAACTTTCGGGATCACATCTACAACGACACCAACATTGACGCCCGCTTCGCCAGGAGCCGCCAGTCGGGCTGCCCTCGCACCACAGGCTCCGGCGACAATAACCTGGCACCGCTGGACCTGCAGACCCCGACCGTCTTTGAAAACGACTACTACAAGAACCTCGTTCAGAAGAGGGGCCTCCTACATTCGGACCAGGAGCTCTTCAATGGCGGTGCTGTTGATGCGCTAGTCCGGGAGTACGTCGGTAGCCAGAGCACCTTCTTCAAGGACTTTGTGGAGGGAATGATCAAGATGGGGGACATCACCCCACTGACGGGGTCCAACGGACAGATCAGGATGAACTGCAGGAGGATCAACTAAGATTGTTCTCCCCTTTCCGCGGCAACAATTACAATGGTGTTCCTATGCCTCAATTCATGATGATTTACCCTTTTCACTTAAACTCATTTGTTTTCTCTTATTCTAAGGATAAAAGGTTAAAACATACTCCCTCTGTACAGAAATACTTGTCCTAAAAATAAATAAAATGAATGTGTTTATAACTAAAATAAGTCTAGATGCATTCATTTTTAAGATAAATATTTCCGGACGGAGGGAGTATTATAATAGTGCCCCTTATGTCATATTCACACATGGATGCACTGACAAAAGAACAAAGTGCAAAGTGAGATGTGGCAAATCAACACAGTTTCAATGTTTGCACTCGCAAATCTAGAAATAATCAAGTAAAGAGGGACTAAAAGCATCTATAACCGTACGCCTCAAACGACCTCTTATACGTCCACAGACGCGCCTGCTCAATTACCACACAAGAGAGAGAAGGGAAAAAGTGACCCAACCGGACCCTTATATCATCCCTATATGTTTGAGTTGTCCACGAACTCTTATATACAACTTAAATATAGGAAGGATATGAGGGCTCGCCAACGCGTCCGAGTGCGCCCGGTCAGTCCGTCACGTAGGACGCGACCCCATCCAGGACCATCTTTTCTTCTTCTTTATTCATTCTTTTCTTTCTCTTTTTTCCTCTCTCCACCAATCGCGTCCAAGTGACCGGACATATGAAAAAGAAAATAAGGAGTGTGATTGCGCGGACGGACAAATAGAAAATACGCCCGGTCACTGGCCAGACACGTTCACGAACGTTTAAAGGGTCATATTTGCTAAGTCCGTATGTTGTTTGAAGGTCAAATCCTACATCTATTAATAGCTACGAACATGTTATGTAAAATTCCTAACTAACTAAGTAACTCTCGCCCCCTGATTTCCAGGTGGTGGGCCCCTTCTCCCCCATCTCCAATCGTAGTTTGCTATTTGCATAATCACGTAAGACTAAGGTATGTAGGTATTATTTTTAGAAAAGAAGTGTCCTTCGGCCTCTGCATAGCAAGATGCATATGACCTCTTTATTAATAGGAAAAACAACAAATAATCCGCGGTCACAACCAAGCTCTAAAGGAGCAATAACAAGGTTTGAAAAGCAAATCAAGAAAGAGCCACAACCGGTGAAAATAAGCATAGATGCCTAATCATCTATTTATTACTGGACCGCCATCCAAATCGGTTGAATATATCCCGCGCTACCATCTCCCATCGGACAGACCCAGTAACCAAAGGCTTCCTGGTTTCCGGAGGAGTGAGTAACGACCATGTATGGATCCACGCCGACGCCCCCGTGTAGTACCTGCAAGAAATGTATATGCATTTGCCTGTTAAAAACCATGTCATTCCTGTAATTTCATATAGCCCAGAAAATTGCACAAACTCCTATGCGTATATGTCTGGCAGCGTTGATAAAGTCCCCATCACCCTCCCTCCGCCTGCCACTCATAAAGATGTCACTTCAAAAGTAGAAGCCTCAGCACAGATCATGCAGAACATGACACCAACAAATAAAGTATGATATGCAGCGGAGTTTAAAGATGACATCACACAAAAGAATAAAGTTTACAAGACACACAGGAGATTATAAACGATCTATAAATAAAGACACAAGTCTTGTAACACACATTATGCACTTTCTCTCATCCGTTGGCGTCAAAGACACCAAAACGTGAGAACAGGAAACTACTCAGTCCATTGAACTATGCACTCACCTAATGAGGACAACTCTCTTCATCTTATAACCTGCGGCAGTAACTTCTGAGTCTCCAACTCTCCATGTACATAGGCAGTTGAGCTTGTCCATTTATCTTCTATATTTAAATATCTAGCTTCCACCAACCTATTTCTTCTAGTAATATGCAAGCATGTCATCTCAGCAAGTAACATCATGGGAAAATATCCACCTTAACATACAATCATGCATAGGACAAAGCCCACCTTACAATGCAAATATACATTAATTTTCTATATTACATTCTGCTATTTATATTAAATAAATAATTCACAGCTATAGAATAATCATAATATGCATGCGTGCGTGCGCGCGCGTGTGTGTCTTTTTAGTTTTAGTTTTCATATTATTACTGGAATCCTGCATAGGAAAAGGTCCATCTCAACAAGCAAACTTGCATGACAATTCCATTTTGTTAAGTATTTATAGTTATAAATATATTACAACTATACAATAATCAAACACAATAAAAATATAAACTTTTTTAGGTTCTAATTTTGATATTATGACTCCAAATATTTATATTTCATACAACAGGCGAAGTATCATCTAGTTTTACAAAATAAAAAGGAGCTCAATTGCTAAAAGTGACTAACTCGTTCCCGGTATGTTAAGAAACATAGGCATCAACCGAATTGGAACTCAGGTTATGATCAATTTGATACATAATTTATAGCCGTGTTTCTCAACGCGGATCCCCAAATCTATAGAAGATTTACTTCAGAAAATTAGATAGAAGTACAAAGCACCCCAAAAATTCTATTACACTGAGGTCCAACGACCACTACCACCGCAACAACTAGTCACAAAAGTGTCATTGTAGCCCTAAGATTACGATGACAATGCGCAAGTCTTTTTGCACGTGCCCCTAAGGATGAACATTGCAATCATTGAGTTGATCTCAGGAGTCGGAAACCAACCCCCTCCCTTCTCGCACACAGAATTAGAAACCCTAAGATCAAGCCCCAAGAAGATGGTGAGATTCTACGCTAGAGCTCTATCAACTCTGTCCCGATGAACGAACTCGAGGAGGATCGGAGCATGGAAGACCAGCTCAAACATGAAGTGCCACCATCCACCATATGGCCGGCCCTGCGATGAACTGAAAAAAGGCTAACATCAACTATCAGTACTAATAAAAAAGGCTAACATAAACTACCAGTCTGACCAAGGCACGGGGACATCCCCTCCCCCTCCCACCCCCCCCCCCCCCCTCATTGTCGGCCATGGGGGCAGCAAATAAAGGACAGGTGAGCCCGATCCTAGAGGAAGCGAACCTTCGCCGTAGTCGTTGCCACTTTAGTGAATCGAACTTATCGGTTTGATTTATATATACGTAATTTCTCCAACTGTTAACTAATCACTCTAGATTAGTCTACTTTCTACTAGTTAAGTAATCATGATTATTGTACGAATCAGTCCCAATCAAACTAATTATGTTCCTGTTTTGACTTGTTCTTTTTAGATCAACATAGTGCACATTCCAACCTGTTGATCTCATAAACTATCATGATGTGCTTCCTGTAAACTATCAACTTTAACCATGGTGTCAAAATCGTACAACTGGTTACACTCTCTAATATAATACTCCATCTGTTATTATTTACTCTGCATAATAGTTTTGGCCTCAGTCAAACTTTATACAGTTTATCCAAACTTATACAAAACCATATAAATTTTCACAATAACAAATATATATGGTGTGAAAATGTATTCAATGATGATTGTGGTATTGTGGATGATAATAAGTTCTTGTATGAACTTGCTCAAATTTTACAAAATTTGACTTCAGAAAAAACTAATATGTGTAGTAAGTAAAACCAGTGAGACTATATATATCTTCCATTCAGATAACATCAGTCATCACCCCCTCCTAGATCTTGTAGAGCTTAGACTCAAGAGTTAAAGTCAAACTTTATTTCTCCCAACCAACTAACTGTATCCTTTCTCACAACCAAGACCCTCGTGCCACTAGCAAGCTAGGTGTACAATTAAGTAAATAAAACAGATTTATGCATTGTCATAAGTGATAAGTCGCACATTCTCCCCACATGCATTTAGTATATACACAGGAGGTGTTTGAATTAGAGAGTGGAAACGTAAATGGTAAGGGAAATAGATCACGCTGGTAACAAGGATGTAATGGATAAATCGCTGTTTTGTTTGGTTCATGCATGTAAAGGAACTGAGTCACGTGTCTTCTTCGGGGTCGTTGTGGCCGATGGTCAGAAAAGAAGGAAAACGGACAGGGATGGGAAGAGCAGACTCTCCGGCGATGGGAGGAGGACGGAGGACTGAGGAGAGGATAGAAGAACGGGGAGGAGGAGGAGGGAGGGAGCCTGTACCTTACAGCGAACCCTCCGGCGACGAGGGCGAGCTGGGGCGCCAGCGAAGGGGGTGGCGACCAGGGGTTGCGGCGATGGCTATCAGGAGCCGGAGCCGAGAAAGGAGGAGAAGGTTCGTCGGCCATCAGAGGCGGGAGGAGCCGGCTCGACTGCGTCGGAGCTGGTTTCTTTGGGGAGGCGGCGGCGCTGATTTCTTTCCGAAGGCGGCGGCGCTGGTCGACGAGAAGGAGGGGATCGTGGGAGAAGTTGTGGTAATGGAACCGTTTACGTTCATGGAGGCAGCTAATTACAGCGTAGACGAAACAAACACGCTTAACGTCTTCTGTTTACACCGTAAAGAGGTAACATAGATCTTTTCCCGAAACAAACACCTTCACAGTGTTAGCGGAGATTTTTTTCAAACACAAATAGTATGTGTACATGCAGTTGCGGAGCAACAAAGAAATTGTTAGGTGGACAAGAACAAAGCACACAAATATTGCCCTCGATTGTGAGTCTTGCTACGTGTGACGTTCCCAATTTCAATCGTACGCTAAACATACACGCAATGCGTACGATCAAGATTAGGGACTCACTAATCAATATCACGACACAACTCTAGACACAAATTAAAGTCATACAACTTCATATTACAAGCCAAGGGCCTCGAGGGCTCGAATACAAAGTTCGACAAGCACGAGTCAGCGAAAGCAAATAGTATCTGAGTACAGACATAAGTTAAACAAGTTTTGCCTTAAGAAGGCTAGCACAAACATAACGACGGATCAAAAGAGGCTAGGCCTTCTGCCTGGGAACCTCCTATCCTACTGCTGGTCGGGGGTCGCCTCCACGTAGTAGTAGGCTCCTGCGATGGTGTAGTAGTCGCCTCCGGCATACTCCATCTCTTGGGCTCCATCATCTGAACGCAGAATCGAATCGAGGGGGAAAAAGAAAGCAAAGCAGTGGTGAGTACTCATCCAAAGTATTCGCAAGACTGACATCAGAACTATACTAAGTATGCATCATTATCAATGAATGGGGTTATATCTGGACTGACTGCAGAAAGCAAGAATGAGGAGGAGGCCTAGTCCTATCGAAGACTAGCATCTTCAACGTCTTGCAGCATGAGAAGAGAGTAGACTGGTATCTCATATATAGCCATATTATTATAGCAATTTTATTAAGTAACCACGCATAGGGATTCTTCCTCGACTCCCTGCGAGGAGGCAATCCCGGAGCCACATTTCATTCAAAGTAAAACACAATTATAGTTGTATAAGGTCAAGGTACAACTCCAAGTCGTCCTGTTACCGTGGACACGACTATTCGAATAGATAAGTTCTTTCCTGCAGGGGTGCACCGCATTTCCAACACGCTTGATCACCTCCGGTCGGACACACTTTCCGGGGTAATGCCTGGCCTCGAGATCCAAAACGTCATCACCCCACTTAGACTCATCGAAGAGGCTAGCCCGCCGGTCTACTCCTAAGTGCGCAGGTTCGTGGGGCCACTTGCCCTTGCACTCCTGCACGATGCACACACGGTCGGAAACAGACCTAGCACCCCTTAACTTACAAGCGCGATGCGTTTTAGTCCAATCCGGCGCGCGCCACTCCATTGCTGACGTCCGAAGAGCTTCGGCTGATACAACAACGCTGAGTACCCATAACTTCTCCCACGTGAAGGTTTAGTGCGTAAAAGGTCAACGACCAACTCAAATCAAATACCCAACCCATTAGCATTTTATTAGTGCGGGGCAAGCTCGAACCATATTGCAGGCTCAGATCAAATAAGAGGGAGAGAGGTGGGTGATATTGAAATGCTCAAGGGGGTTTGATTGCCATTCTGCTCTGCGACAAAGGCCTGATCGTCAGGGGCGTAGTCGTACTCGGCAACAACGTCAGTCTCGGGGTCTACCGGTAAGAAGAGGGGGGAGAAACAATAAATATAAAACAAACAGGTGCAACACGATGCATGACATGGCAATATGCAGAGCTAGGTATGCACTAACGCAATATTACACGCATCAGACGAAGCAGGAGAATACCTGACGATATTTCCCGGGTCTGCGGATTTATCGGACAGTCGAATCAGAGCGGAAAGTTCCATGTTCATCATTCTAGGAGCATGTTACAGATGAATGAATGGCATATTTGGATTCGTGGGATTTTTTTGATCAACTTTCATATATAAATTATTTTCATCTGAGCTACGGTTTAAAAGATATGATTTTCTAAAGTATTATATATTTTCTGGAATTATTTTAATTAAATAAATCAACATTATCCAGAATAGTAAAATATGACATCAGCAATGATGCAACGCTGACATCAGCAGTCAACAGTGGGCTGGCCAGGTCAACCCTGACCAGTGGGCCCCACGTGTCATAGACACATTCAAATTCCAGGATTTTAAATTAAGTTAACAGAGTTTAATTAGGGGAGGGCCCCACATGTCAGTGAGAAATTAGTGTTAACCTAATTATTTTAATTAATCTAATCTGTTAAATTAGGTAGCTGACAAGAGGACCCACTTGTCATATTCATAGGGGCATGGGGTCCCACTAGTCAGTGACTGGTCAACCTAGTCAGCCTAGTTGACTGGATCAACCCAGTCAACTAGGGCTAGGGGCCCCACTGGCAGTGACCCAGGGGTGGACCCCAGGTGTGCCACGTCGGTGGCCGGCGCCGGAGCGTCGCCGGCGAGCTCCGAACGAGGCTGAAAGCTCCGGTGAGCTCGGAAATGCACCACAGGGAGCCATTTGGCGCGCGGCCGGGCGCGTTCGAAAGCGGAAGGAGCCACCGATCCATCCCAAGCGGCAGGGCGAGCAACGGCGGGCCGTAGCGAGCGCTACGTCACCGGCGGCGGAAGGGCTTTCGAGCGGCGATGGCGAACGGCGAACGGGGGCGAAACCGACCTAGCTAGCGCCAGTGATTGACGCAGGGGACGCCCTAGAACGCACCTATAGCACACACGGGCTGCCAGGGGCACGCACGGCGTGAGCACGTCGGCAATGGTGGACGGCAGAGCTCGGCTACGGGGAAACCTCGGTACGGTGGCCTAATCGCGGGGGAAAGAGAAAAGAGGGAGGCGGAGCTCACTGGGCGCCTGCAAATGTGCTCAAGTGGGCTCGGGGGAGGCATGGTGAAGCGAATCGACGGCGGCGACTTCCCGGACCCAAGGAAGAAGACGACGGCATGGGGGCGCTCTAGGGGCTCCGGAGCTCGGGTTAGGGGTCGAGGAGGACGGGCTCATCACGGCGGGGCTCGTGGACGCGACGACGAGACGAGGGAGGCACGGTGGCCGTGCTACCCGTCGGCCATGACGACGGTGGCGTTCAGGCGAGGTGCGAGCGGGCGAGGGAGAGGGAGAGAGCGAGATTTGGAGGGGATAGGGTTTCGGGGGAGAGAGAGGAGGGGCCATGGGGCCGTTCTTATCCTACTCGCCGGCGGGGACGACACGGTGCGTCGGCAACGCCGCGGTCGGCCGCTCTGTAGTGACCGTTCTGGTCGCTACAGAGGAAGGAGACGACGGAGGGGAGAGATGGGCCGGCACTATGGCCACTTCGGCCCAGTGGCACGGGCCTTTTCTTTTCTTTTCTTTTTCTGTTTTTGTTTTCCTCTTTCCATTTTTCTGTTTTATTTTATTTTGGCATGTTTTGCTTTAGCAAAAATGTGGGACATGGCCCACAAAACAATATGCATTATTCCAAAGGTCCACAACAACTTTGGGGATTATTTGAAACTGTTTGTATTTTCAATTTGATTTTAAATTGATTTGAAAATACTTTTAGCTACTATTATTATTGGTGGGGGCCACACCAGAATCTTGGTGATGTTGTTTTCCTTAACATTATTTATTTTGGAATATTTCACAAGCATGCAACATTTTATCTTTGATGTTTGAGGATTTAAATTTGTCACTTGAAACTATAGAGCATTTGAATGGAATTTTGAATTGGAATTTGAAGTTCCATCTTGATCATATTCCACTTAGCAAAATAATTAGTTGTTGACCATGCCATTACTGTAGCTTAATTACATCATCACTATCGCACTGAGACCAGGGTGTTACAGCTCTCCCCTACTAACAAGAATTCTCGTCCCGAGAATTAAGAAGTAGAAGGAAAGAGCCTGGGGTATTCTGCACGAAGATGATCTTCGCGTTCCCAAGTGGCTTCATCTTCGGAATGATTTGCCCATTGCACTTTGAAGAACTTGGTAACCTTCTGACGAGTCCGACGTTCGGTTTCATCAAGAATGCGGATTGGTTGTTCTTCGTAAGAAAGGTTTTGTTGCAGTTCAAGCATATCATGGTCCACTGCTCGGATAGGATCCTTGAAGAAGCGACGACGTTGTGACACATGGAACACATCATGAACCTGAGAAAGGTTTGGCGGTAGTTCCAGTTGATATGCCACTTTACCACGCCTTTCGAGAATTGTGAAAGGACCGATGTATCGAGGAGCCAGCTTGCCCTTGATCCAAAACAGTGCGTACCTCTCCTTGGCGTGACTCGAAGATAAGCCTTTTCTCCAGGTTGATAGACCATATCCTTGTGATGACGGTCATACTGACTCTTCTGACGAGACTGAGCAGCCTTAAAATTTGCATGAATAATGCGGACTTGGTCTTCGGCATGTTGGATAATATCCGGACCGATAAGTGTACGTTTCCCAGTTTCTGACCAATTCAGAGGAGTCCGACACCTACGTCCATATAATACTTCAAAAGGAGCCATCTTTAGACTAGCTTGATAGCTATTGTTGTAGGAGAACTCAGCATATGGGAGAGATTCCTCCCATTTCTTCCCAAAAGAAATGACACAAGCTCGAAGCATGTCTTCGAGAATCTGATTGACTCTTTCAACTTGTCCCTGGGATTGAGGGTGAAAAGCGGTGCTGAAGGACAAATGAGTTCCCATAGCTTCCTGGAAACTTGCCCAGAATCTTGAAGTGAATAGCCTACCACGGTCTGAACTAATCACCAATGGAATACCATGGAGTGAAACAACTCTGGACATGTAAAGATCTGCTAGCTGACTAGCAGTAACAGTTTCCTAGACAGCCAGAAAATGTGCAACTTTGGATAGTCGGTCAATGACGACAAGAATAGCATCATTACCCTTGTGCGACCTGGAAATCCAGTGACGAAGTCCATTTCAACATGATCCCATTTCCATTAAGGAATAGAAATAGGTTGCAGAGTCCCAGCAGGCTTATGATGTTCCGCTTTGATACGACGACAAGTGTCGCATTCTGAAACATAACGAGCAATGTCTTGTTTCATATTTGACCACCAGAACCTTTGACAGATGTCTCGGTACATCTTGGTACTACCCGGATGAATAGACAACGGAGTATCATGAGCTTATTTCAGTATTCTATCAGTCATATTAAGGTTTTCCCTTTTTGTTGGAACGAATAAGTGTCCCTTGAAGTACATAGTACCATCATCAGCAACGGTGAAACATGAAGGTTTACCTTCCGACAGATAGTATTTAATCCTATCGACTTCGTCATCACAGCCTTGCATTGTTTTAATACCGCCGACGAGATCTGGTTCAACAACCAGGTTACTCAAAGAACCCTGGTTAACAACACGAAGGTTCATCTTGCGAAACTCTTCAGGAGGGGGAACAAGGTAACCCTGAGGAACAATATGGAGGTTTAGCTTGCAAAATTATTCTTGAAGAAGGGGGTGAACCTTGTGAACGTGGAGATGGTTGCAGTAAGACTTGCGGCTCAAAGCATCAACCATTACATTAGCCTTGCGAGGTGTATAAGAAATTCCCACGTTGTAATCTGCTATGCGCTCCATCCATCTCTGTTGACGAAGATTCAAATCTGGCTGAGTAAACAACTACTTCAGACTTTGGTGATCAGTGTAGATCTTGCATCAATTACCAACAAGATATTGCCGCCACTCTTTCAGTGCATGAATTACTATGACAAGTTCAAGGTCATGAACTGGGTAGATCTGTTCATGAGGACGCAATTGACGAGATGCATAAGCAAGCACCTTGCGTTATTGCATTAGGAGACAGCCTATTCCCTGACGTGAAGCGTCACAATAAATGACAAAGTCCTTACGAGTATCCGGAGGAGCAAGCACTAGAGCAGACGTCAGTTTGTCTTTAAGTGCTTGGAAGCTCTCTTGACATTTTTCTATCCACTCATATTTAACACCCTTGTGAAGCAGATTGGTTAATGGCTTTGCAATCTTGGAGAAGTTCTCGACAAATCGACGGCAATAGCTGGCGAGTCCGAGAAAACTGTTGACTTGCTTGACATTCTTCGGGGGAGTCCAATCAAGAATAGCCTGAACTCATTCAGGGTTGACCGCAATACCATCCTTGGAGATCACATGACCCAGGTAGGTGACTTCGTCCATCCAGAACTCACACTTGGAATACTTGGCATATAACTGATGTTCCCGAAGTCTTTCCAGTACAAGACGAAGATGTTCAGCATGTTCTTATTTATTCTTGGACAATACCAAAATATCATCGAGATAAACCACGACGAATTTGTCGAGGTAGTCCATGAAGATATAATTCATTAAACGAGAGAAAGTTGCTGGAGCATTGGTTAAACCGAAAGACATGACGGTGTCCTCGTATGAACCATAGCGAGTAACAAATGCGGTCTTTGGAATATCCTCTTCACGAACACGGATATGATGGTAGCCCAACCTCAAGTCGAGCTTAGAGAAAATTGAGGCACCAGCAAGTTGATCATACAAATCATTGATCCGAGGTAGCGGATATTTGTTCTGAATCGTAGCTTGGTTGATTGGTCGGTAATCCTGGACCAAACAGTTTGTCCCATCCTTATTCTTAACAAAGAGAGAAGGTGATCCCCAAGCAGAGGAACTGAGACGAATGAAACCCAGCTGTAGTGAATTGTCAATTTCTTAGTTAAGTTCAAGGAGTTTATGTGGTGGCATCCTATACAGACGCTTGGCTATAGGAGTGGTACCACGTACCAAGTCGATGACAAACTCGACAGCTCTAGCAGGGGGAATCCCTGGGAGTTCTTCCAGAAAAACATCTTGGAAATCCCAGACAACTGGAATGTTTTCTATCCCCTCAAGAGGTGATTCATTTAATGCATTCATGGCATATAGCCGGGCTTCAGCATCCCGAACAAGATGAGCATGGTAGCTGACTATCTCATTAGAAGGATGCAAGAGGTGGACAGTTTTGGTGGCACAAATGACAGAAGCAGTATGCGCTTTCAACCAATCTATCCCCAAAATAAGGTCGATCTTGGAGGACTTCAATATAATGGGGGAAGCATGGAATTCTAGCCCTTCTATTTTGATGGGACGTCATGACTAACCATGGAGGTTTGACATTGGCCAGCGGGGGTGTTTACCACTATTGGAACATTCATCTCCTCGTAATTAATGCCATGCATGGATGCAAAATCTTTAGACATAAAGGAATGCGATGCTCCTGTATCAAACAATACAGAAGCTAGTACTGAGTTGACGAGAAGGGTACCCATCATAGTAGCAGGCTGGTCTTGAGCTTCGTTCAGATCAACATTGTTAACTTGAACACGTCCCTGAGCAAGCCTCGCATTGTTGTCGCGGGGTTGGTTGGAAGGTAGTGCAAGTTGATTCTGATTCTGCCTGCAGTCTCTGGCATGGTGTCCTAGACGACCACACTTGAAGAATAGCCCATCCTCATGACGAGAAGGGGGAGCAGGAGCTCGTGGTGGCGGAGCTGGGAGCCTCGACTGCCTAGGTGGTGGAGGCAGACGAGGTGCAGCATAGTACGGCTTTGGAGCAGGAGCAGGTGCATGGTATGTTGGGGAACGTCACATGGGAAACAAAAAATTTCCTATGCACACGCAATATCTATCCATGGTGATGAGCATCTACGAGAGGGAGAGTGGATCTATGTACCCTTGTAGATCGCTAAGCGGGAAGCGTTAAGAAACGCGATTGGTGTAGTCGAACGTCTTCGCGATCCAAATCGCCGAGCGTCCCGCGATCTCATCACGATCTGTTCCGCGATCCAATCACGATCCGTCCCATGAACTCATCACGATCCGTCCTGCGATCCAATAACGATCCGTCCTGCAAACTCATCACGATCCGTCTCACGAACTCATCACGGTCCGTCTCGCGATCTTCATCACGGTCCTTCCGATCTAGCGCCGAACGGACGACACCTCCGCGTTCAGCACACGTACAGCTCAATGACGATCTCCGCCTTCTTGATCCAGCAAGAGGGAGTGGAGAGGTAGACGAGTTCACCGGTAGCATGACGGCGCCACGGTGATGGTGGTGGAGCAATTCCGGCAGGGCTTCGCCTAAGCGTTGCAAAAAACCGATCTAGAGGAGAAACTATGCGCTGGAGGAACGGGCAGCACGTGGCAGAAAATTCTGCCCAAAAACCCTAAAACCTCTAGTATATATAAGAGGAAGAGAGGAGGAGGCTTGGCCCAAGGGCTAAGCCTCTAGGAGTCGGCCGAACCAAGGGGAGGAGGTGGAATGCACCTCCAATCCGAGTAGGACTAGGATTCACCCTATTTTTGTCTTTTTCCACCTTTTCTCTTTGGGTTTTTTCTTCCTAGCTGCATGGGCTTTGTGTGGGACTTCCACCAGCCCACTAAGGGCTGGTATTCACTCTCCCACAACCCATTTAGCCTCTTGGGTCGAAATACCCCTCCCGATGGTCTCCCGGTACACTACCGATGAGCCCGAAACTTTTCTGGCGACCAAAATAGGACTTCCTATATATCAATGTTTACCTATGGACCATTCCGGAGCTCCTCGTGATGTCCGGGATCTCATCTGGGACTCCGAACAACCTTCGGTCACCATCATACATAAATCTATACTACCAAAACTTCACCAAACCTTAAGTGTGCAGACTCTGCGGGTTCGAGAACTATGTAGACATGACCGAGACACCTCTACGGTCAATAAACAATAGCGGACCTGGATGCCCATATTGGTTCCTACATATTCTACGAAGATCTTTATCGGTCGAACCTCTATGTCAAGGATTCAGTTAATCTCGTAAGATGTTCCCTTTGTTCTTCGGTATGTTACTTGCCCGAGACTCGATCGCCGGTATCTCCATACCTAGTTCAACCTCATTACCAGCAAGTCTCTTTACTCGTTCTGTAATACAAGATCTCGTGACTAACAATTATTCACATTGCTTGCAAGGCTTGTTGTGATGTTGTATTACCGAGTGGGCCCTGAGATACCTCTCCGTCATACGGAGTAACAAATCCCAGTCTTGATCCATGCCAACTCAACAAACACCCTTGGAGATACCTGTAGAGTACCTTTATAGTCACCCAGTGTTAGTGAGTTGCATGATCTCATGGTCATAGGAACATATACTTGACATGCAGAAAACAGTAGCAATAAACTGACACGATCATATGCTACGTTTGTAGTTTGGGTCTTGTCCATCACACCATTCTCCTAATGATGTGATCCCGTTATCAAATGACATCTCATGTCCATGGCTAGGAAACCTTAACCATCTTTGATCAACGAGCTAGTCTATTAGAGGCATACTAGGGACATGGTTTTTTCTATGTATCCACACATGCATCTAAATCTGCGATGAATACAATTATAGCATGGATAATAAACAATTATCATGAACAAGGAAATATGATAATAACTAATTTATTATTGCCTCTAGGGCATATTTCCAATAGTTTCCCACTTGCACTAGAGTCAATAATCTAGTTCACATCACCATGTGATTCGCATTGTTATGAATCTAACACCCAATGAGTTCTGGGGCTTGATCATGCTTTGCATGTGAGAGAGGTCTTATAGTCAACAGGTCTGCGACATTCAGATCCGTGTGTACTTTGCCAATCTCTATGTCAAACTGTAAACACTGCTACCACACTCCACTTGGTACTATTCCAAATGGCTGCTCCACTATACTTATCCAGATTGCTACCACTAGTCATCCGGATTGGTGTTAAAGCTTGCATCAACGTAACTCTTTACGACGAACTCTTTATCACCTCCATAATCATGAAACATCTCCTTAGTCTTTTAGTTACTAAGGATAATCTTGACCGCTGTCCAATGATCCACTCCTGGATCACTCTTGTACCCCTTGACAGACTCATGGCAAGGCACACACCAGGTGCGGTACACAACACGGCATAATATAGAGCCTATGGCTAAGGCATAGGGGACGACATTCGTCCTTTATCTTTCTTCTGCCGTTGTCGAGCTTTGAGTCTCACTCAACTTTCACACCTTACAAATCCGGAGAGAACTCTTTCTCTGACTGATCCATTTTGAACTCTTTCAAAATCTTGTCAAGGTATGTACTCATTGAAAGTCTCATCAAGCATCTTGATCTATCTATATAGATCTTGATGCTCAACAATTAGGTAGCTTTATCCAGGTCTTCCTTTGAAAAACTCTTTTCAAACAACCGTTTATGCTTTCCAAAAATTCTACGTCATTTCCGAATAGCAATATGTCATCCACATATACTTATCAGAAACTCTATAGTGCTCCCACTCACTTTATTGCAAATACAAGTTTCTCATAAACTTTGTATAGATTTAAAAACTTTGATCACCTTATCAAAGTGTATATTCCAACTCCGAGATGCTTGCTTCAGTCCATAGAAGGATCGCTGAAGCTGGCTCACCTTTTAGCATCCTTAGGACTGACAAAACCTTCTGGTTGTATCTCATACAACCTTTCCTTAAGGAAGGAAACGATGTTTTGGCATCCATCTACCAGATTTCATAATTGAAAAATGCAGCAACTGCTAACATAATTCCAACAGACTTTAGCATCGCTACGAGTGAGAAAGTCTCATCGTAGTCAACTCCTTAAACTTGCCGGAAACTTCTTTGCAACAAGTCGAGCTTTATAAATGATGACATTCACCATCAGCGTCTGTCTTCATTATAAAGATCCATTTGTACTCAACGACCTGCCGTCCAACGAGCAAGTCTACCAAAGTCTATACTTGGTTTTCATATATGGATCCTTTCTCAGATTTCATGGCCTCTAACCATTTGTCGGAATCTGGGCCCATCATCGCTTCTCGATAGCTCGTAGATTCATCGTTGTCCAACAACATGACCTCCAAGAATGGGTTGTCATACCGCTCAGGAGCAGTACACGTCCTTGTCGACATACGAGGTTTGATAGTAACTTGATCCGAAGCTTCATGATCATCATCATTAACTTCCTATTAAACTAATGTAGGCTTCATAGAAACATCTTCCTGCGCTACGCTACTCTCTGGTTAAACAAAGGTTAAACAACCTCATCAAGTTCTATCCTCCTCCCACTCAATTCTTTCGAGAGAAACTCTTTCTCGAGAAAGGACCCAGTTTTAGCAACAAACACTTTATGCTTGGATCTGAGATAGAAGGTTTACCCAACTGTTCTTAGGGTATTCCATGAAGATGCATTTCTCCGCTTTGGATTCAAGCTCATTAGGTGAAAACCCTTTTTCACATAAGTGTTGCAGCCCCAAACATTAAGAAATGACAGCTTAGGTTTCTATCAAACCATAATTCACACGGTGTCATCTCAACGGATTTAGATGGTTCCCTATCTAAAGTGAATGTAGTTATCTCTAATGCATAACCCAAAACGATAGTGGTAAAAGGATAAGAGACAGCATAATTCGCACCATATCCAATAGAGCACGACTATGACGTTCGGACACACCATCACACAATGGTCTTCCAGGTGGCGTGAGTTGTGAAACCACTTTCACATTGTCTTAAGTTGTATACCAAACTCGTAACTCAGATATTCACCTCCACGATCATATCGCGGACATTTTATCTTTTTTTCACGATGATCTTAAACTTCACTCTGAATTTGCTTGAACTTTTTCAAACAATTCAGACTTGCGTTTCATTAAGTAAATATCCACTATTATCTACTCAAATCATCAATGAAGGTAAGAAAATAACGATATCCAACGCATGCTACAAGACTCATTGGATTGCATACATCAACATGTAACATTTCCAATAAATCACTTGCCCGCTCCATCAAACCAGAAAACGAGGTCCTTAGTCATCTTGCCCAAGAGGCATGGTTCGCATGTCTCAACCGATTCGAAATCGAATGAGTCCAAAGATCCATCAGCATGGAGTTTCTTCATGCGCTTTATACCAATATGACATTTAGCGGCGGTGCCAAAAGTATGTGGTACTATCATTATTAACTTTGTATCTTTTGGCATCAATGTTATGAACATGTGTATTACTACGATCAAGATTCAACAAACCATTCTCACTGGGTGCATGACCATTGAAGGTATTATTCATGTAAATAGAATAAACATTATTCTTTAACTTAAATGAATAACCATGTTGCAATAAACACGATCTAATCACGTTCATGCTCAACGCAAAATACCAAATAACATTTATTTAGGTTCGTCACTAATCCCGAAGGTAGAGAGAGCATGTGAGATGTTGATCACATCAACCTTGGAAACATTTCCAACACACATCGTCACCTCACCCTTAGCTAGTGCTCAGTTTATTTCGTAGCTTTTATTTCGAGTTACTAACATTTAGCAATTGAACCGGTATCCAATACCCAGGTGCTACTAGAAGTACTAGCAAGGTACACATAAATAACACGTATATCAAATATACTTCTATTGACGTTGCCAGCCTTCTTATCTACCAAGTATCTAGGGTTGTTCTGCTTCAGCGACCGCTCTCCTCATAATCGAAGCACTTAGTCTCGAGTTTGGGTTCAACCTTGGGTTGCTTCACTGGAGCAGCAACTAACTTGCTATCGATGAAGTTTTCCCTCCTTGCTCCTGCCCTTCTCGAAACTAGTGGTTTGACTAACCATCAACACTTGACGCTCCTTCTTGATTTCTACCTTCGCAGTGTCAAACATCGCGAATAGCTCAGGGATCATTATTTCTATCCCTGGCATTTTATAGTTCATCACCAAGTTCTAGTAGCTTAGTGACAGTGACTTGGAGAACTATATCAATCACTATCTTATCTGGAAGATCAACTCCCACTCGATTCAAGCGATTGTAGCACCCAGACAATCTAAGCACATGCTCAACAATTGAGCTATTCTCTTTCATATTACAGGCAAAGAATCTTGTTGGAGATCTCATATCTTGCAACATGGGCATGAGCCTGAGATCCTAATTTCGGCTCTTAGAACATCTCATATGTTTTGTGACGTTCAAAACGTTTCGGAGCCTCAATTCTAAGCTGTAATGCATGACGCACTAAACTATCAAGTAGTTATCAGAACGTGCCTGTCACATGTTCACAACATCTACAAACAACGCTAGAGGGGTTGGTGCACCGAGCGGTGCATTAAGGACATAAGCCTTTTGTGCAGCAATGAGGACAATCCTCAGATCATGGAGCCATTCCGCAATATTTCTACCATCATCTTTCAACTCTATTTCTCTAGGAACATATAAAAAATCAAGGGAGCTATAGCGTGAGCTAGTAATCTACAACACAGCTTGCAAAGACACTACTGACTATGTTCATGATAATGAGTTCAATTAATCATATTACTTAAGAACTCCCACTCAAATTGACATCCCTCCAGTCATTCGAGTGATACATGATCCAAATTCACCTACTCAAGTCCGATCATCACGTGAGTTGAGGTGGCTTCAATGGTGAACATCATCATGTTGATCATATCGACTATATGACTCATGTTCGACCTTTCGGTCTCTTGTGTTCCGAGGCCATGTCTGTACATGCTAGGCTCGTCAACTTTAACCCGAGTGTTCTGCATGTGCAACACTGGCTTGCACCCGTTGTATGTGAACGTAGAGTCTATCACACCTGATCATCAAGTGGTGTCTCAACACGACGAACTTTCGCAAAGGTGCACACTCGGGGAGAACACAATTCATCTTGAAATTTAAGTGAGGGATCACCTTATAATGCTACCATCGTCCTAAGAAAAACAAGGTGCATAAAAGGATTAACATCACATGCAAATCATAAGTGACATGATATGGCCATGAACTTGTGCTTTTGATCTCCAACTAGAAAGCACCAGCATGAACTCCATCGTCACCGGCATGACACCATGATCTCCATCAACGTGTCACCATCGGGGTTGTCGCGCCCAACATGCTTCTACTACTATTGCTACCGTTTAGCGATAAAGTAAAGCATTACATAGCGCTTAATGATTGACACGCAGGTCATACAATAATTAAAGACAACCCTATGGCTCTTGTCGGTTGCCATACTCATCGACATGCAAGTCGTGATAATCTATACATCACATGATCATATCATACATCACCTATATCACATCATGTAATTGGCCATATCACATCACAACATACCCTGCAAAAACAAGTTAGACTTCCTCTAATTGTTGTTGCATGTTTTACGTGGTTGCTACGGGTATCTAGCAAGAACAATTCTCATCTATGCAAAAACCACAACGGTGATACACTAGTTGCTTTTCAACCTTCTCACGGACCACCTTTGTCGAATCCGATCCAACTAAAGTGAGAGAAACTGTCACCCACAAGCCATCTATGCAACAAGTTGGGGTCGAGGGAACCGGTCTCTCGTAAGCGCACGAGTAATGTTGGTCCGAGCCGCTTCATATCACAATACCGCTGAAACAAAATTCGACCAAGGGAGGAAGCAATCTAAGCATCAACGCCCACAAAATCTTTGTGTTCTACTCGAGATCTCATCTACACATAGACCTAGCTCAGGATGCCACTGTCGGGGAACGTCGCATGGGAAACAAAAAAATTCCTACGCACACGCAAGATCTATCCATGGTGATGAGCATCTATGAGAGGGAGAGTGGATCTACATACCCTTGTAGATCGCTAAGCAGGAAGCGTTAAGAAACGCGGTTGGTGTAGTCGAACATCTTCGCGATCCAAATTGCCGAGCGTCCCGCGATCTCATCACGATCCGTCCCACGATCCAATCATGATATGTCCCGTGAACTCATCACGATCTGTCCCGCGATCCAATCATGATCCATCCTGCAAACTCATCATGATCCGTCCCACGAACTCATCACGATCCGTCTCGCGATCTTGATCACGGTCCTTCCGATCTAGCGCCGAATGGACGGCACCTCCACGTTCAGCACACGTACAGCTCGATGACGATCTCCGCCTTCTTGATCTAGCAAGAAGGAGAGGATAGGTAGATGAGTTCACCGGCAGCGTGACAGTGCCGCGGTGATGGTGGTGGAGCAATTCCGGCAGGGCTTTGCCTAAGCGCTGTAGAAAACCGATCTAGAGGAGAAACTATGCGCTGGAGGAACGAGCAGCACGTGGCAGAAAATTTTGTCCAAAAACCCTAAAACCTCCAGTATATATAAGAGGAAGATAGGAGGAGGCTTGGCCCAAGGGCCAAGCCTCTAGGAGTCGGCCGAACCAAGGGGAGGAGGTGGAATCCACCTCCAATCCTAGTAGGACTAGGATTCACCCTATTTTTGCCTTTTTCCACCTTTTCTCTTTGGGTTTTTTCTCCCTAGCCACATGGGCTTTGTGTGGGACTTCCACCAGCCCACTAAGGGATGGTAGTCACTCTCCCACATCCCATTTAGCCTCTTGGGTCGAAATACCCCTCCCGATGGTCTCCCGGTACACTACCGGCACTCCCGGTACACTACCGATGAGCCCAAAACTTTTCCGGCGACCAAAACAGGACTTCCTATATATGAATCTTTACCTTTGGACCATTCCGGAGCTCCTCGTGACGTTCGAGATCTCATCCGGGAATCCGAACAACCTTCGGTCACCATCATACATAACTCTATACTACCGAAACGTCACCAAACCTTAAGTGTGCAGACCCTACGGGTTTGAGAACTATGTAGACATGACCGAGACACCTCTATGATCAATAACCAATAGCGGGACCTAGATGCCCATATTGGTTCCTACATATTCTACGAAGATATTTACCGGTCGAACCTCTATGTCAAGGATTCAGTTAATCCCGTAAGATGTTCCCTTTGTTCTTCAGTATGTTACTTGCCCGAGATTCGATCGTCGGTATCTCCATACCTAGTTCAACCTCGTTACCGGCAAGTCTCTTTACTCATTCCGTAATACAAGATCCCGTGACTAACACTTAGTCACATTGCTTGCAAGGCTTGTTGTGATGTTGTATTACCAAGTGGGCCTTGAGATACCTCTCCGTCACATGGAGTAACAAATCCCAGTCTTGATCCATGCCAACTCAACAAACACCCTCGGAGATACCTGTAGAGTACCTTTATAGTCACCCACTTATGTTGCGACATTTGATACACACAAGGCACTCCTCCGGTGTTAGTGAGTTGCATGATCTCATGGTCATAGGAACATATACTTGACATGCAGAAAATAGTAGCAATAAACTGACACAATCATATGCTACGTTTGTAGTTTGGGTCTTGTCCATCACACCATTCTCCTAATGATGTGATCCCGTTATCAAATGACATATCATGTCCATGGCTAGGAAACCTTAACCATCTTTGATCAACGAGCTAGTCTATTAGAGGCATACTAGGGACATGGTTTTGTCTATGTATCCACACATGCATCTAAGTCTCCGATCAATACAATTATAGCATGGATAATAAACGATTATCGTGAGCAAGGAAATATGATAATAACTAATTTATTATTGCCTCTAGGGCATATTTCCAACATGGTACATGTTGTGGGGAATCCAGATCTTGCGCTTCCGACTTGCTGAACCCGAAGATGAGTCCACGTCACGGTTGCGCTTGCTGCTGTCCTTGTAGTCCTGTAGACATATTTCCACTATTATGGACTTGTTCAGCAAGGTGGCAAAGTTGTCAAAGTATTGAACAAGGAGTGCCATTTTGATATCAGGGTGGAGGCCTTCACGGAACTTCTCCTGCCTACGGCATCAGTTGCAACGTCTTCTTCAGCATGGCGAGATAAGTCCAGAAATTCCCGCTGATAAGCATCCACAGTCTTGTTGCCCTGGATGAGATTGCGGAACTCACGCTTCTTCTTGTCCATCATTCCCTGAGGAATATGGCGAGCACGGGATGCATCTTGGATCTCCGGCCAGGTGATGATTGTTCCAATAGGCTGTGAGCGCCCGTGATTGTCCCACCATTGAGCAGCGGGACCCTTCAGAAAGTACGAGGCAAAGGTGACATAACTAGCCTCTAGGGCACCTGAAGATTCCAGCTCATAAGTGATGTCACGGAGCCAGTCATCTGCGTCAAGCGGCTGAGTTGAGCTGCGGTAGATCACAGGGTTGAGGCACATGAAGTCTTGCAGAGTCATTGGGGCTGGCTGTTGATTCATGTTCGGCATTGGAACTGATCCATAAGCCCTTGCATAAACTGGTGATTCAATTCAAACTGCTGCATCATACCAGCCATGTATTTAGGTGGCTGTGAGTGGTCACCCGCACCACGACCACGACCAGCTGGCCTAACCATTCTGTCGAAACAATTAACAGTGGTATTTTAGAATTTCGGCATTGCAAGGACAATGATTTATCTATGAAGTAAATTGCTCAATGAAGGAAGTGCAATAGATACGACATAGTAGTTCGAATTCAACATACAGATCCAGACATAAGTCTATTACAAACCATATGTCTGTTACAACATAGAAGATAGGTCCGGCATGAAATTAACCTAAACAACTAGGCGGCACGCAGGCACATGGTAGAGGGATACAACAACGGACATAGCCAAAAGCTACATCAACGTCGGGGACAACGAAAGAACCCACGAAACTGCAGATGACCCTGAATGCTGAACCTAGTGGCAGGGTTCTGCATCCCGTGCAAACTCTAATGTATACGCTGCATACTGAGCGGGAGCACAAGTCCACGTGCCGGAACACGACCTCGAACATTAGGCCACTCAAGACCTGGAGGAAACGCAGTCCAAGGCGGGTAAAGGATATTCTCCGGATGTATCCCCGCGGTGATTGCTGGCAACAAATGCACCAAAGCCCGATAAAGATGATCATAGGTGGCGTACAGCTCGACGTTAAGAGCCCTGACAGTGTGATCCAATGCCTCAGTGTACTGAACCAGAACCTGTGGGTCATAATGACGACTCACGTAGGGGGTGCAGACAACAGTGTAGGATTGGTCGTTGCGCTGCCCTGCGAAAGGGGTCAAGACCTCAGTGTCGGCGACAGTATCAACTCCAGCAGGAACATACAGAATGTATCTGTATGCCGTCTCCTCCGAACATGAGTTTACTGCATAGAGTCGAACAATAGCAGCATAAGCAGCATCCTGTATAGCCATCTCGACAGTAACTACAATGCCATGGAAGGTGTGCAACTTAGTGATGGAGAGGTCCCGTCGATCCCAGATAACCATCACAGCCTCATGTTCCTGGTTGAACTCACGGTAGTCCTCTTAAACAGTGTACTCGGGGTACCAGCGATATCCCAGATTCTTCAAGAGGTCGACTAGAATGGCCGGGAACCCAGTCGTATCGTGCGTGAAGGTCAGAAGGACTATCTGTCTACCAGGACGCATCTGTAACAGGAAGATTTTAAGATGTCAAATGACAGTGTGTGCATTATAATTTCAAAGGAAACAATTGTCAACGAAACAAATCTCCGATGGATGTGATCACGAGAACCTAATGTTAGAGTTAACAGAATCTTTAGCCCGAAAGAGGAGAGAGATCAGAACCCAGAGTATAGACGAGGAATAAAAGATCCTAATACCACCCGATTGAGATGTGGGCTGGTAAGCCACACAACAATGTTAGTAAAAGTTTTTCAAGTACTAGACTCAACTTCGGCCGAGGAGTTGGAAAGGGGGCAACCTATAGGCAGTCCGCTCTGATACCAACTTGTGACGCCCCTAATTTCGACCGTACGCTAAACATACACGCAATGCATACGATCAAGATTAGGGACTCACTAATAAATATCACACCACAACTATAGACACAAATTAAAGTCATACGGCTTCATATTACAAGCCAGGGGCCTCGAGGGCTCGAATACAAAGCTCGATAAGCACGAGTCAGCGGAAGAAAATAATATCTAAGTAAAGACATAAGTTAAACAAGTTTTGCCTTAAGAAGGCTAGCACAAACATAACAACTGATCAAAAGAGGCTAGGCCTCCTGCTCGGGAACCTCCTATCCTACTGCTGGTCGAGGGCCGCCTCCACGTAGTAGTAGGCTCCTGCGATGGTGTAGTAGTCGCATCCAGCGTACTCCATCTCCTGGGCTCCATCATGTGAAAGCAAAATCGAATCGAGGGGGGAAAAGAAAGCAAAGCAGCGGTGAGTATTCATCCAAAGTACTCGCAAGACTGACATCAAAACTATACTAAGTATGCATCATTATCAATGAATGGGGTTATATCTGGACTGACTGCAGAAAGCAAGAATTAGGGGGAGGCCTAATCCTATCGAAGACTAGCATCTTCAACGTCTTGCAGCATGAGAAGAGAGTAGACTGGTATCTCATATATAGTCATATTATTGCAGCAGTTTTATTAAGTAACCATGCCCAAGGATTCTTCATCGACTCCCTACGAGGAAGCAATCTTGGAGCCACAATTCATTTAAAGTAAAACACAATTATAGTTGTATAAGGTCAAGGAACAACTACAATTCGTCCTGTTATCGTGCACATGGCTATTCGAATAGATAAGTTCTTCCCTGTATGGTGCACCGCATTTCCAACACGCTTGATCACCTCCGGCCGGACACACTTTCCGGGGTAATGCCCGGCCTCGGGATCCAAAACATCGTCACCCCAACTAGACTCAATGAAGAGGCTGTTGGAAATATGCCCTAGAGGCAATAATAAATTGGTTATTATCATATTTCCTTGTTCATGATAATCGTTTATTATCCATGCTATAATTGTATTGATCGGAAACTTAGATACATGTGTGGATACATAGACAACACCATGTACCTAGTATGCCTCTAATAGACTAGCTCGTTGATCAAAGATGGTCAAGGTTTCCTAGCCATGTACATGAGCTGTCATTTGATAATGGGATCACATCATTAGGAGAATGATGTGATGGACAAGACCCAACTATAAACGTAGCATATGATAGTGTCTGTTTATTGCTACTTTTTTGCATGTCAAATATCTGTTCCTATGACCATGAGATCATGCAACTCACTGACACCGGAGGAGTGCCTTGTGTGTATCAAATGTCGCAACGTAGTTGGGTGACTATAAAGGTGCTCTACAGGTATCTCCGAGGGTGTCTGTTGAGTTGGCATGGATCAAGACTGGGATTTGTTACTCCGTGTGACGGAGAGGTATCTCAGGGCCCACTCGATAATACAACATCACAATAAGCCTTGCAAGCAACGTGACTAAGTGTTAGCCACGGGATATTGTATTACGGAAACGAGTAAAGATACTTGGCGGTAACGAGGTTGAACTAGGTATGGAGATACCGACGATCGAATCTCGGGCAAGTAACATACCGAAGAACAAAGGGAACATCATACGGGATTAACTGAATCCTTGACAGAGAGGTTCGATCGATAAAGATCTTCGTAGAAAATGTAGGAACCAATATGGGCATCCAGGTCCCGGTATTGGTTATTGACCATAGAGGTGTCTCGGTCATGTCTACATAGTTCCCGAACCCGCAGGGTCTGCACACTTAAGGTTTGGTGACGTTTTGGTAGTATAGAGTTATATATGGTGGTAATCGAAGGTTGTTCGGAGTCCCGGATGAGATCTCGTACGTCACAAGGAGCTCCGGAATGATCCAGAGATAAAGATTGATATATAGGAAGTCCTGTGTTGGTCGCCGAAAAAGTTTCGTGCTCATCGGTAGTGTACCGGGAGTTTCGGAAGGGTACCAGGGGACCATCGGGAGGGGTGTCTCGACCCAAGAAGCTACATGGGCTGTGGGAGGAGGTAAACCAGCCCCTGGTGGGCTTGTCGAAGCCTCCTCTAAGGGCCCATGCATCTGGAGTGGTTTGAGAAGGAAAAAATCCAAAGGTGGAGAGGTGGAAAGAGTTTCCAAGTGGAAAGGAGGAATCCTACTCCTAATAGGATTGGAGTAGGACTCCTCCACCTCCAATTTTGACCAAACCATGAGGGTTTGAGGCTGCCTCCTTCCCTCCCTCCCTCCTATATATACTAGAGGATTTAGAGGGACAAGCTAACCCTAGTTGCCATGTGTTGCCCTCTTCTTCTCCTCTAGATCTGTTTCTCCTCTAGATTGATTATGTAGTGCTTGACGAAGCCCTACCGGATCAGCTCCACTACCGCCGCCACTGCGCCGTCGCGCTGCCAGAGAAATATTCTACTTCTCCGCTCCCTCTTGCTGGATCAAGAAGGCGGAGACCGTTATTGAGTTATACGTGTGTTGAACGCAGAGGTGTCGTCCGTTCGACACTAGATCGGAAGGACCGTGATCAAGATCGCGAGATGATCGTGATGGGATCGCGAGACGGATCGTGATTGGATCGCGAGATGGATCGTGATGGGATCGTGGGACGCTCGGCGATTTGGATCGTGAAGACGTTCGACTACATCAACCGTGTTTCTTAACACTTCCCGCTTAGCGATCTACAAGGGTATGTAGATACACTCTCCCTCTCATAGATGCTCATCACCATGGATAGATCTTGCGTGTGCGTAGGAAATTTTTTGTTTCCCATGCAACGTTCCCCAACAGTGGTATCAGAGCTAGGTCTATGTGTAGATGAGATCTCGAGTAGAACACAAAGAGTTTGTGGGCGTTGATGCTTAGATTGCTTCCTCCCTTGGTCGTGTTTTAGTTAAGCGGTATTGTGGGGAAGCGGCCCGGACCAACCTTACTCGTACGCTTACGAGAGACCGGTTCCATCGACTGATGTGTAACTTTGTTGCACAAAGATGGCTGGCGGGTGTCTGTTTCTCCTACTTTAGTTGGATCGGATTCGACTAAGGCGGTCCTTGAGAAGGTTGAAAAGCAACTTATGTATCACCGTTGTGGTTTATGCGCAGGTGAGAATTGTTCTTGCTAGATACTCGTAGCAGCCACGTAAAACATGCAACAACAATTAGAGGACGTCTAACTTGTTTTTGCAGGGTATGTTGTGAGTTGATATGGCCAATTACATGATGAGATATATGTGACGTATGAGATGATCATGTGTTGTATAGATTATCATGACTTTCATGTCGATGAGTACGGCAACCGGCAGGAGCCATAGGGTTGTCTTTAATTATTGTATGACCTGCGTGTCAATCATTAAGCGCTATGTAATGCTTCACTTTATCGCTAAATAGTACAATAGTAGTAGAAGCATGGTGGGCACGACAACCCCGATGGCGACACGTTGATGGAGATCAAGATGATGGAGATCATGGTGTCATGCCGGTGACGATAGAGATCATGTCGGTGCTTTCAAGATGGAGATCAAAATCACAAGTTCATGGCCATATCATGTCACTTATGATTTGCATGTGATGTTAATCCTTTTATGCACCTTGTTTTGCTTAGGACGACGGTAGCATTATAAGGTGATCCCTCACTTAAATTTCAAGATGAATTGTGTTCTCCCCGAGTGTGCATCGTTGCGAAAGTTCGTTGTGTCGAGACACCACGTGATGATCAGGTATGATAGACTATATGTTCACATACAACGAGTGCAAGCCAGTGTTGCACATGCAGAACACTTGGGTAAAACTTGACGAGCCTAGCATGTACAGACATGGCCTCGGAACACAAGACACCAAAAGGTCGAACATGAGTCATATAGCAGATATGATCAACATGATGATGTTCACCATTGAAACCACCTCAATTCACGTGATGATCGGACTTGAGTTGGTGAATTTGGATCATGTATCACCCGAATGACTGGAGGGATGCCAATTTGAGTGGGAGTTCTTAAGTAATATGATTAATTGAACCCATTATCATGAACATAGTCAGTAGTGTCTTTGCAAATTACGTTGTTGACTACTAGCTCACGTTGTAGCTTCCCTGATTTTTTATATGTTCCTAGAGAAATAGAGTTGAAAGATGATGGTAGCAATATTGTGGACTGGGTCCATGATCTGAAGATTGTCCTCATTGATGCACATAAGCCTTATGTCCTTAATGCACCGCTCGGTGCGCCGCCCCCTCTAGCGTCGTCTTTAGATGTTGTGAACATCTCACAGGCGCATTCCGATGACTACTTGATAGTAATATGAAGGAGAATAGCTCAATCGTTGAGCATGTGCTCAGATTGTTTGGGTGCTACAATCGCTTGAATTGAGTGGGAGTTGATCTTCCAGTTAGATAGTGATTGATATAGTTCTCTGAGTCACTATCACTAAGCTACTAGAACTTCGTGATAAACTATAATTATGCCAGGAATGGAAATGATGATCCCTGAGCTATTCGCGATGTTTGACACCGCGAAGGTAGAAATCAAGAAGGAGCATCAAGTGTTGATGGTTAGTAAAACCACTAGTTTCGACAAGGGCAAGGGCAAGGAGGGAAACTTCATGGATGGCAAGTCAGTTGCTGCTCCAGTGAAGCAACCCAAAGTTGAACCCAAACCCGAGACTAAGTGCTTCTATTATGAGGAGAGCGGTCGCTGAAGCGGAACAACCCTAGATACTTGGTAGATAAGAAGGCTGGCAACGTCGGCAGAAGTATATTTTGATATACGTGCTATTGATGTGTACCTTGCTAGTACTCCTAGTAGCACATTGGTATAGGATACCGGTTCATTTGCTAAATGTTAGTAACTCGAAATAAAAGCTACGGAATAAATGGAGACTAGCTAAGTGTGAGGTGATGATGTATGTTGGAAATGTTTCCAAGGTTGATGTGATCAACATCGCACGCTCTCTCTACCTTTAGGATTAGTGAAAAACCTAAATAAATGTTATTTGGTGTTTGCGTTAAGCATGAACATGATTGGATCATGTTTATTGCAACACGGTTATTCATTTAAGTTAGAGAATAATGGTTATTCTGTTTACATGAATAATACCTTCGATGGTCATGCACCCAGTGAGAATGGTTTGTTAAATCTTGATCGTAATAATACACATGTTCATAACATTGATGCCAAAAGATACAAAGTTAATAATGATAGTACCACATACTCGTGGCACTGTCGCTAAATGTCATACTGGTAGAAATTGCATGAAGAAACTCCATGCTGATGGATGTTTGGACCCATTCGATTTCGAATCGGTTGAGACATGCGAACCATGCCTCTTGGGCAAGATGACTAAGGACCCCGTTTTTCGGTTGATGGAGAGGGCAAGTGATTTATTGGAAATAATACATGTTGATGTATGCAATCCAATGAGTCTTGTAGCGTGCGGTGGATATCGTTATTTTCTTACCTTCACTGATGATTTGAGTAGATATAGTGTATATTTACTTAATGAAACACAAGTCTGAATCGTTTGAAAAGTTCAAGCAAATCCAGAGTGAAGTTTAAGATCATCGTGACAACAAGATAAAAATGTGTGCGATATGATCATGGAGGTGAATATCTGAGTTACGAGTTTGGCATACAACTTTAGACAATGTGAAAGTTGTTTCACAACTCACGCCACTTGGAACACCATAGTGTGATGGTATGTTCGAACATCATAGTCGTGCTCTATTGGGTATGGTGCATGCTACGATGTCTCTTATCGTTTTGCTACTATAGTTTTTGGGTTTTGCATTAGAGACAACAACATTCACTTTAAATAGGGCACCATCTAAATCCGTTGAGATGACACCGTGTGAATTATGGTTTGATAGAAACCTAAGCAATCATTTCTTAATGTTTGGGGCTGCGACGCTTGTATAAAGAAATGTTTTCACCTAATGAGCTTGAACCCAAAGCGGACAAATGCATCTTCATAGAATACCCTAAGAATACTTGGGTGAACCTTTCTCAGATCCAAGCATAAAGTGTTTGTTGCTAAAATTGGGTCCTTTCTCGAGAAAAAGTTTCTCTCGAAAGAATTGAGTGGGAGGAAGATAGAACTTGATGAGGTTGTTGAACCTTTGTTCAACCAAAGAGTAGCGCAGCGCAGCAAGATGTTTCTATGGAGCCTACGTTAGTTGAATAGGAAGTTAATGATGATGATCATGAAGCTTCGGATCAAGTTACTATCAAACCTCGTAGGTCGACAAGGACGCGTACTACTCCTGAGTGGTGCGACAACCTTGTCTTGGAGGTCATGTTGTTGGACAATGATGAACCTGCGAGCTATGGAGAAGCAATGATGGGCCCGGATTCTGACAAATGGTTAGAGGCCATGAAATCTGAGAAAGTATCCATGTGTGAAAACCAAGTATATACTTTGGTAGACTTTCTCATTGGACGGCAGGTCGTCGAGTACAAATGGATCTTTGAGATGAAGACATACGCTGATGGTAAATGTCACCATTTATAGAGCTCAACTTGTCACAAAGAAGCTTCCGACAAGTTCAAGGAGTTGACTGCGATGAGACTTTCTCACTCGTAGCGATGTTAAAGTCTGTTGGAATTATGTTAGCAGTTGCTGCATTTTTCAATTATGAAATCTGGCAGATGGATTTTAAAACATCGTTTCCTTCCTTAAGGAAAGGTTGTATGAGATACAACCAGAAGGTTTTGTCAGTCCTAAGGATGCTAAAAGGTGTGCATGCTTCAGTGATCCTTCTATGAACTGAAGCAAGCATCTCAGAGTTGGAATATACACTTTGATGAGGTGATCAAAGTTTTTGAGTCTATACAAAGTTTATGAGAAACTTGTATTTACAATAAAGTGAGTGGGAGCACTATAGAGTTTTTTATAAGCATATGTGGTTGACATATTGTTGATCGGAAATGGTGTATAATTTCTGGAAAGCATAAAGGGTTGTTTGAAAAGTGTTTTTCAAAGGAAGACCTGGATAAAGCTACCTTTTTGTTGAGCATCAAGATCTGTAGAGATGGATCAAGATGCTTGATGAGACTTTCAATGAGTACATACCTTGACAAGATTTTGAAAGATTCAAAATGGATCAGTCAGAGAAAGAGTTCTTGCCTGATTTGTAAGGTGTGAAGTTGAGTAAGACACAAAGCTCGACCACGGCAGAAGAAAGAGAAAGGACGAAGGTTGTCCCCTATGCTTTAGCCATAGGCTCTATATAGTATGACATGCTGTGTACCGCACCTGTGTGTGCCTTGCCATGAGTCCGTCAAGGGGTACAAGAGTGATCCAGGAGTGGATCACTGGATAGTGGTCAAGATTATCCTTAGTAACTAAAAGACTAAGGAAATGTTTCTCGATTATGGAGGTGATAAAGAGTTCGTCGTAAATTGTTATGTTGATACGAGCTTTAACACCAATCCGGATGACTCTTAGTAGCAATCCGGATACGTATATTGGAGCAGCCATTTGGAATAGCTCCAAGTGGAGTGTGGTAGCAGTGTCTATAGTAAGACATAGAGATTTGCAAAGTACACACGGATCTGAATATCGAGGACCCATTGACTAAAAGACCTCTCTCACATGCAAAGCATGATCGAGCCCAGAACTCATTGGGTGTTAGATTCATAACAATGTGAATTACATGGTGATGTGAACTAGATTACTGACTATAGTGCAAGTGGGAGACTGTTGGAAATATGCCCTAGAGGCAATAATAAATTGGTCATTATCATATTTCCTTGTTCATGATAATCGTTTATTATCCATGCTATAATTGTATTGATCGGAAACTTAGATACATGTGTGGATACATAGACAACACCATGTCCCTAGTATGCCTCTAATAGACCAGCTCGTTGATCAAAGATGGTCAAGGTTGTTGGGTAACGTCATAGTAAATCAAAAAAATTCCTACGTGTTCACCAAGATCCTTCTATGGAGAAACTAGCAACGAGTGGGGAGAGTGCATCTTCATACCTTTGAAGACCGCAAATCGGAAGCGTTAAAAGAACGCAGTTGGTGGAATCATACTCGCAGCGATTCAGATCGCGGTGGAATCCGATCTAAGCACCGAACAACGGCGCCTCCGCGTTCAACACACGTGTAGCCCGGTGACGTCTCCTACGCCTTGATCCAGCAAGGAGGAAGGAGAGGTTGAGGGAGAGCTTCGGCAGCACGACGGCATGGTGACGGTGGAGCTACGTGGTCTCCGGCAGGGCTTTGCCAAGCACCGCGGAGAACGAGGAAGAGGAGGGGTAGGGCTGCGCCGAGAGAGAGAGAGAAGTCATGTATGTGGCAGCCCCAAAACCCCACATATATATAGGGGGAGGAGGAGGGAGGGCAGAGCCCCTAGGGTTCCCACCCTAGGGCTGCGGCCAGCCCTAGATGGGACTTGGGGCGGCGGCCAAGGGAGGAGAGGGGTGCGGCAGCCCTAGGGTGGGCCTTAGGGCCCATCTGCTCTAGGGTTTGCCCCCCCCCTCCACCCTTGTGCTGTGCCTTGGGCCCTTGTGGGGGCGCACCAGCCCACCTAGGGGCTGGTTCCCTCCCACTTGCAGCCCATGCAGCCCTCTGGTGCCAGTGGCCCCACTTGGTGGACCCCCGAAACCCTTCCGGTGGTCCCGGTATGTTACCAGTAATTCCCGAAACACTTTCGGTGGCCAAATCCTCACTTCCTATATATCATTCTTTACCTCCGGACCATTCCGGAACTCCTCATGATGTCCGAGATCTCATCCGAGACTCCTAATAACCATCGGTAATCACATACACTATTTCCCTATAACCCTAGCGTCATTGAACCTTAAGTGTGTAGACCCTACGGGTTCAGGAGACACGTAGACATGACCGAGACACCTCTCCAGTCAATAACCAACAGCGGGATCTGGATACCCATGTTGGCTCCCACATGCTCCACGATAATCTCATCGGATGAACCACGATATCGGGGATTCAATCAATCCTGTATACAATTCCCTTTGTCTACCGGTACTATACTTGCCCGAGATTCGATCGTTGGTATCCCTATACCTTGTTCAATCTCGTTACCAGCAAGTCTCTTTACTCGTTCCATAACACATCATCCCGTGGCTAACTCCTTAGTCACATTGAGCTCATTATGATGATGTCTTATCGAGTGGGCCCAAAGATACCTCTCCGTCACACGGAGTGACAAATCCCAGTCTCGATTCGTGCAAACCCAATAAACACTTTCGGAGATACCCGTAGTGCACCTTTATAGCCACCCAATTATGTTGTGATGTTTGGCACACCCAAAGTATTCCTACGGTATCCGGGAGTTGCACAATCTCATGGTCTAAGAAACAATACTTGACATTAGAAAAGCTTTAGCAAACGAACTACATGATCTTGTGCTATGCTTAGGATTGGGTCTTGTCCATCACATCATTCTCCTAATGATGCGATCCCGTTATCACTGACATCCAATGTCCATGGTCATGAAACCATGACCATCTATTGATCAATGAGCTAGCCAACTAGAGGCTCACTAGGGACATGTTGTGGTCTATGTATTCACACATGCATTACGGTTTCCGGTTAACACAATTATAGCATGAACAATAGACAATTATCATGAACAAGGAAATACAATAATAACCATTTTATTATTGCCTCTAGGGTATATTTCCAACAGTCTCCCACTTGCACTAGAGTCAATAATCTAGTTCACATCACCATGTGATTAACACTTACATCACCATGTGATCATATCATCATGTGATTAACACCCAATCAGTTCTGGGGTTTGATCATGTTTTGCTCGTGAAAGAGGTTTTAGTCAATGGATCTACGACATTCAGATCCGTGTGTACTTTTCAAATCTCTATGTCATACAGTAGACACTGCTCCCATGCTCCACTTGGAGCTATTCCAAATGGCTACTCCACTATACGTATCCGGATTGCTACCAAGAGTCATCTAGATGAGTGTTAAAGCTTGCATCGTCGTAACCCTTTACGACAAACTCTTTGTCACCTCCATAATCGAGAAATATTTCCTTAGTCCTCTAGTTACTAAGGATAATTTCGACCGCTGTCCAGTGATCCACTCCTGGATCACTCTTGTACCCCTTGACAGACTCATGGCAAGGCACACACAAGTGCGGTACATAGCATGGCACACTATATAGAGGCTATGGCTGAAGCATAGTGGATGACACTCATCTTTTCTCTATGTTCTACCTTGGTCGAGCATTGAGTTGTGCTCAATCTCACACCTTGTAATACAGGCAAGAACCCTTTCCCGGACTGATCCATATTGAACTTCTTCAATATCTTGTCAAGGTATGTACTTATTGAAAGTATTATCAAGCATCTTGATGTATCTCTATAAATCATGATGCCCAACAATTAGGTAGCTTTATCTAGGTCTTCCTTTGAAAAACTCTCTTCAAACAACCGTTTATGCTTTCCAGAAATTATACATCATTTCCAATCAATAATATGTCAACTACATATTCTTATCAGAAATTCTATAGTGATCCTACTCACTTTCTTGTAAATACAAGTTTCTTATAAACTCAAAAACTTTGATAACTTCATCAAAGCTCATATTCCAACTCTGAGATGCTTGCTCCAGTCCATAGAAGGATCGCTGGAGTTTGCATACCTTTTAGCATCCTTAGGATTCACAAAACCTTCTGGTTGTATCACATACAACTCTTCCTCACGGAAACCATTAAGGAAGCCTTGTTTTGACATCCATCTGCCATATTTCATAATCAAAAAATGTAGCAACTGCTAGCATAATTTTAACAGACTTTTAGCACCACTAGGGATGAGAAAATCTCATCGCAGTCAACTCCTTGAACTTGGCAGAAACTTTTTTGCGACAAGTCGAGCTTTATAAATGGTGACATTTCACCATTAGTGTTTGTGTCCATATAAAAGGTCCATTTGTACTCAACGACCTGCCGTTCAACGGGCAAGTCTACCAAAGTCCATACTTGGTTTCCATACATGAATCCTTTCTAGGATTTCATGGCTCCTAGCCATTTGTTGGAATCCGGGCCCACCATCGCTTCTCCATAGTTCGTAGGTTCATCATTGTCCAACAACATGACCTCCTAGACAGGGTTGATGTACTACGCAGGAGCAGTACTCATCCTTGTCAACCTACGAGGTTCGATAGTAACTTGATCTGAAGCTTCATGATCATCATCATTACTTCCTCTCCAACTGATGTAGAATCCATAGAAACATCTTTCTGTGTTGCGCTACTCTCTGGTTGAAACAAAGGTTAAACCACCTCATCAAGTTCTATCTTCATCCCACTTATTCTTTCGAGAGAAACTCTTTCTCGAGAAAGGACCCGTTCTTAGCAACAAACACCTTTTGCGCTTGGATCTGAGATAGAAGGTATACCTAATGTCTCCTTAGGGTATTCTATGAAGATGCATTTGCCTGCTTTGGGTTTGAGCTCATTAGGTGGAAACCCATTTTCACATAAGCGTCGCAACCCCAAACATTAAGAAATGACAGCTTAGGCTTCTGTCAAACCATAATTCACACGGTGTCATCTCAACAGACTTAGATGGTGCCCTATTAAAGTGAATGGATTTGTCTTTAATGCACAACCCCATAATGATAGTGGAAAAAGGACAAGAGACATCATAGTACGCACTATATCCAATAGAGCATGACCACGACGTTCGGACACGCCATCACACTATGGTGTTCCAGGAGGCGTGAGCTGTGAAAACAATTTCCACATTGTCTTAAATTGCATACCAAACTCGTAACTCAGATATTCATGTCCATGATCATATCGTAGACATTTTATCTTCTTATCACGATGATCTTTAACTTCACTCTGAAACTCCTTGAACCTTTCAAACATTTCAGACTCATGTTTCATTAAGCAAATACCCCCATATTTACTCAAATAATGAGTGAAGGTAAAAATAATGATATCCACTATGTGTTTCAACACTCATTGGACCACATACATCAACAAGTATTAATTCCAATAAGCCACTAGCCCACTCCATCATTCCGGAAGATGGGGTCTTAGTCATCTTGCCCAAGAGGCATGGTTCACATGTCTCAACCGATTCAAAATCGAGTGAGTCAAAAAATCCATCAGCACGGAGTTTCTTCATGCGCTTTACACCAATATGACGTTTGTGGCAGTGCCACAAGAATGTGGTACTATCATTATTAACTTTGTATCTTTGGTACCAACGTTATGATCATATGTATTACTATGATCAAGATTCAATAAACCATTCCCATTGGGTGCATGACCATTGAAGGCATTATTCATGTAAACAGAATAACCATTATTCTGTAAATTAAATGAATAATCGTATTGCACTAAACACGATCCAATCATGTTCATGCTCAACGCAAACACCAAATAACATTTATTTAGGTTCATTACTAATCTCGAAGGTAGAGAAAGCATGCGATGGTAATCACATCAACCTTGGAAAGACTTCCAACGCACATCGTCACCTTTCACTTAGCTAGCCTCCATTTAGTCCGTAGCTTTTATTTCGAGTTGCTAAAACTTAGCAACTAAACCGGTATCTTATACCCAAGTGCTACTAGGAGTACCAGCAAGGTACACATCAATAACACGTATATCAAATATACTTCTGTCGACATTGCCAGCCTTCTTATCTACCAAGTATCTAGGGTTGTTCCGCTTCAGCGACCGTTCTCCTCATAACAGAAGCACATAGTCTTGGGTTTGGGCTCAACCTTGGGTTTCTTCACCAGAACGGCAACTGGCTTGTCATTCCTGAAGTTTTCCCCTTCTTGCGCTTGCCCTTCTTGAAACTAGTGGTTTTCACTTAACCATCAACACTTGATGCTCCTTCTTGATTTCTATCTTTGCGGTATCAAGCAACGTGAATAACTGAGGGATCACCATCTCCATCCCTGGCATTTTATAGTTCATCTCGATGCTCCAGTAGCTTGGTGGCAGTGACTTGGAGAACTGTATTAATCACTATCTTATCTGGAAGATTAACTCCCACTCGATTCAAGTGATTGTAGCACCCACACAATCTGAGCACATGCTCACCGATTGAGCTATTCTCTTTTATCCTGCCGGCAAACAATCTTGTTGGAGTTCTCATACCTCTCAACACAGGCATGAACCTGAGATCCCAATCTCAGCTCTTAGAACATCTCATATGTTCCGTGACGTTCAAAACATTTTGAAGCCTCAATTCTAAGCCGTAATACGTGACACACTGAACTATCAAGTATACATCATAAAGTGCATGTCAGATGTTCACAAGATCTACAGACAACGCTTGAGGGAGTGGTGCACTGAGCGGTGCATCAAGGACACAAGCTTTCTGTGCACCAATGAGGATAAACCTCAGATCGCGGACCCAATCCGCATTATTGCTACCATCATCTTTCAACTTACTTTTATCTAGGAACGTATCAATAAGTCAGGGGAGCTATAGCATGAGCTATCTACAACACAATTTGCAAAGACACTTTTAGACTAAGTTCATGATAATTAAGTTCACATAATCAAATTATTTAATGAACTCCCACTTAGATAGACATCCCTCTAGTCATGTAAGTGATACATGATCCACGTCAACTAGCCTGTGTCCGATCATCACGTGAGACGGACTAGTCATCCATGGTGAACATCTCCATGTTGATCGTATCTTCTATACGACTCATGTTCGACCTTTCGGTCTTCCGTGTTCCGAGGCCATGTCTGTACATGCTAGGCTTGTCAAGTCAACCTAAGTGTATCGCGTGTGTAAATATGGCTTACACCCGTTGTATGCGAACGTTAGAACCTATCACACCCGATCATCACATGGTGCTTCGAAACAACGATCCTTAGCAATGGTGCACAGTTAGGGTGAACACATTCCTTGAAATTTTATTGAGGGATCATCTTATTTACTACCGTTGTTCTATGAAAATAAGATGTAAACATGTTAAACATCACATGCAATCAATATAGTGACATGATATGGACAATATTATCTTGCTCCTTTGATCTCCATCTTTGGGGCACCATGATCATCATTGTCACCGGCACGACACCATGATCTCCATCATCATGATCTCCATCATCGTATCTTCATGAAGTTGTCTCGCCAACTATTACTTCTACTACTATGGATAACGTTTAGCAATAAAGTAAAGTAATTACATGGAGTTTATGATTGACACGCAGGTCATACAATAAAATAAGACAACTCCTATGGCTCCAGCCGGTTGTCATACTCATTGACATGCAAGTCGTGAATCCTATTACAAGAACATGATCAATCTCATACATCACAATGCATCACATCACATCCTTTGGCCATATCACATCACAAGGCATATGCTGCAAAAACAAGTTAGACGTCCTCTAATTTGTTGTTGCAAGTTTTTACGTGGCTGTTATAGGTTTCTAGCAAGAACGTTTCTTACCTATGCCAAAAACGACAACGTGATGTGCCAATTTCTATTTACCCTTCATAAGGACCCTTTTCATCGAATCCAATCCGACTAAGGTGGGAGAGACAAACACCCGCTAGCCACCTTATGCAACAAGTGCATGTCAGGCGGTGGAACCGGTCTCACATAAGCGTACGTGTAAAGTTGGTCCGGGCCGCTTCATCCCACAATACCACCGAATCAAGATAAGGCTAGTAACGGCAAGCATATTAACAAGATTGATGCCCACAACAACTTGTGTTCTACTCGTGCATAGATTCTACGCATAGACCTAGCTCTGATACCACTGTTGGGTAACGTTGTAGTAAATCAAAAAAAATTCCTACGTGTTCACCAAGATCCTTCTATAGAGAAACCAGCAACGAGTGGGGAGAGTGCATATTCATACCTTTGAAGATCACAAAGCGGAAGCATTACAAGAACGCAGTTGGTGGAGTCATACTCGCGGTGATTCAGATCGCGGTGGAATCCGATCTAAGCGCCGAACAACGGCGCCTCCACGTTCAACACACGTGCAGCCCGGTGACGTCTCCTACGCCTTGATCCAGCAAGGAGGAAGGAGAGGCTGAGGGAGAGCTCCGGCATCATGACGGCATGGTGACGGTGGAGCTACGTGGTCTCTAGCAGGGCTTCACGAAGCACCACGGAGAATGAGGAAGAGGAGGGGTAGGGCTGCGCCGAGAGAGAGAACTCGTGTATGTGGCAGCCCCCAAACCCCACATATATATAGGGGGAGGAGGAGGGAGGGTGCAAACCCTAGGGTTCCCACCCTAGGGCTGCGGCCGGCCCTAGATGGGACTTGGGGCGGCAGCCAAGGGAGGAGAGGGGTGCGGTAGCCCTAGGGTGGGCCTTAGGGCCCATTTGCTCTAGGGTTTGCCCCCCTCCACCCTTGTGCTGCCCTTTGGGACCTTGTGGGGGTGCACCAGCCCACCTAGGGGCTGGTTCCCTCCCACTTGCGGCCCATGCAGCCCTCTGGTGCCAGTGGCCCCACTTGGTGGACCCCCGGAACCCTTCCAGTGGTCCCGGTACGTTACCGGTAATTCCTGAAACACTTCCGGTGGCCAAATCCCAACTTCCTATATATAATTATTTACCTCCGGACCATTCCGGAACTCCTCGTGACGTCCAGGATCTCATCTGAGACACCGAAAAACCTTTGGTAACCACGTACACTATTTCCCTATAACCCTAGCGTCATCGAACCTTAAGTGTGTAGACCCTACGGGTTCGGGAGACACGTAGACATGACCGAGACACCTCTCCGGTCAATAACCAACAGCGGGATCTGGATACCCATGTTGGCTCCCACATGCTCCATGATGATCTCATCGGATGAACCACGATGTCGGGGATTCAATCAATGATGTATCCAATTCCCTTTGTCTACCGGTACAATACTTGCCCGAGATTCGACATCGATATCCCTATACCTTATTCGATCTCGTTACCGGCAAGTCTCTTTACTCGTTCCGTAACACATCATCCTGTGGCTAACTCCTTAGTCACATTGAGCTCATTATGATGATGTCTTACCGAGTGGGCCCAGAGATACCTCTCCATCACACGGAGTGACAAATCCCAGTCTCGATTCATGCCAACCCAACAGACACTTTCGGAGATACCCGTAGTGCACCTTTATAGCCACCCAGTTACGTTGTGACGTTTGGCACACCCAAAGTATTCCTACGGTATTCGGGAGTTGCACAATCTCATGGTCTAAGGAAACGATACTTGGCATTAGAAAAGCTTTAGCAAACGAACTACACGATCTTGTGCTATGCTTAGGATTGGGTCTTGTCCATCACATGATTCTCCTAATGATGTGATACCGTTATCAATGACATCCAATGTCCATGGTCATGAAACCGTGACCATCTATTGATCAACGAGCTAGCCAACTAGAGGCTCACAAGGGACATGTTGTGGTCTATGTGTTTACACATGCATTATGATTTCCGATTAACACAATTATAGCAGGAACAATAGATAATTATCATGAACAAGGAAATACAATAATAACCATTTTATTATTGCCTCTAGGGCATATTTCCAACAAAGGTTTCCTATCCATGTACATGAGATGTCATTTGATAACGGGATCACATCATTAGGAGAATGATGTGATGGACAAGACCCTACTATAAACGTAGCATATGATCGTGTGAGTTTATTGCTACTGTTTTCTGCATGTCAAGTATCTGTTCCTATGACCATGAGATCATGCAACTCACTAACACCGAAGGAGTGCCTTCTATGTATCAAACGTCGCAACGTAACTGGGTGACTATAAAGGTTCTTTACAGGTATCTCCGAGGGTGTCTGTTGGGTTGGCATGGACCAAGACTGGGATTTGTTACTCTGTGTGACGGAGAGGTATCTTAGGGCCCACTCGGTAATACAACATCACAATAAGCCTTGCAAGCAATGCGACTAAGTGTTAGCCACGGGATATTGTATTACGGAAATGAGTAAAGAGACTTGCCGGTAACGAGGTTGAACTAGGTATGAAGATACCGACGATGGAATCTCGGGCATGTAACATACCGAAGAACAAAGGGAACATCATACGGGATTAACTGAATCCTTGACATAGAGGTTCGACCGATTAAGATCTTCGTAGAAAATTTAGGAAGCAATATGGGTATCCAGGTCCCGGTATTGGTTATTGACCATATAGGTGTCTCGGTCATGTCTACATAGTTCTTGAACCCGCAGGGTCTGCACACTTAAGGTTCAGTGACGTTTTGGTAGTACAGAGTTATGTATGGTGGTGATCGAAGGTTGTTCGGAGTCCCGGATGAGATCCTGGACGTCACGAGGAGCTCCGGAATGGTCTGGAGGTAAAGATTGATATATAGGAAGTCCTGTTTTGGTCGCCAGAAAAGTTTTGGGCTCATCCGTAGTGTACCGGGAGTGCCGGGAGGGCACCGGGGGACCATTGGGAGGGGTGTCTCGACCCAAGAGGATACATGGGCTGTGGGAGGAGGTAAATCAGCCCTTGGTGGGCTGGCCGAAGCCTCCTCTAAGGTCCCATGCGGCTGGAGTGGTTTGAGAAGGAAAAATCCAAAGGTGGAGAGGTGGAAAGAGTTTCCAAGTGGAAAGCAGGAATCCTACTCCTAATAGGATTGGAGTAGGACTCCTCCACCTCCAATTTCGACCAAACCTTGAGGGTTTGAGGGTGCCTCCTCCCCTCCCTCCCTCCTATGTATACTAGAGGATTTAGAGGGAAAAGCTAACCCTAATTGCGATGTGCTGCCCTCTTCTTCTCCTCTAGATCTGTTTCTCCTCTAGATTGATTATGTAGTGCTTGGCAAAGCCCTATCGGATCAGCTCCACCACCACCGCCGCCGCGCCATCGTGCTGCCGGAGAACTCTTCTACTTCTCCGCTCCCTCTTGCTGGATCAAGAAGGCGGAGATCGTTATCGAGCTGTACGTGTGCTGGACGCGGAGGTGTCGTCCGTTCGACACTAGATCGGAAGGATCGTGATCAAGATCGCGAGACGATCGTGATGGGATCGCGGGACGGATCGTGATGGGATCACGGGACGGATCGTGATTGGATCGCGAGACGGATCGTGATGGGATTGCAAGACGCTCGGCGATTTGGATCGTGGAGACGTTCAACTACATCAACTGTGTTTCTTAACACTTCCCGCTTAGCGATCTATAAGGGTATTTAGATCCACTCTCCCTCTCATAGATTCTCATCACCATGGATAGATCTTGCGTGTGCATAGGAATTTTTATGTTTCCCATGCAACGTTCCCCAACAGAGGCCAGCCCGCCGGCCTACTCCTAAGCACGCAGGTTCATGGGCCCACTTGCCCTTGCACTCCTGCATGATGCGCACGCGGCCGGTAACAGACCTATCACCCCTTAACTTACAAGCGCGATGTGATCCAGTCCAATCCGGCACGCGCCACTCCATTGTTGATGTCCGAAGAGCTTCGGTTGATACAGCGATGCTGATTACCCATAACTTCTCCCACATGAAGGTTTAGTGTGTAAAAGGTCAACAACCAACTCAGATCAAATACCCAACCCATTAGCATTTTATTAGTGCGGGGAAAGGTCGAACCATATTGCAGGCCGTCGCCCAGCCAATAACACTCGGGTGCCTTACCGGCGCACCCCACCAATATCTCTTGCGGGTACCCTTGGGGCTGACCCGTCTTCAACATGTTTCTGTAACCAGGTCATAGTAATTGTGTGGATATAACATCAAGACGGGAACTGAGGAATCACCCTCAATGGTCCCCGCTCGATGTAACCGTCATGGTGGACTTTAGAGGAATCACACTTGAGGGGTTGCACGACAGAGACATCATCGGGAATGGTGAAGGAGGAATCACCCTCAATAACCACGACCGACTAGCTGCACTACAGGGCTAGCATCATGAGTACTTCATGAGGTGTCACCCTTGGTACTTGATAGTAGCACTGCAGAGTCGCACAACTAAGGGGAGTGCGGTGATGTGAGGGGCCTGGCTTGTTGGTCGGTTGACCGAGTCTTCGAGTTGTTGAATCGTCGGGTCGTCGATGAGGAAGCAGGGGCAACTGGGACTAAGGGGTCACTGGGGATTCACTAACCAACCTATACTAAGCAGTTGGTATGATTGCAGGAATAGTAGCAGTTCATCAAAACAGGCTATGCATCAGAATAGGAGCTAACTAAAACAGTAGCAAATTTTGATGCAAGAATAAGAGGGAAAGAGGTGGGTGATATCTGAATGATCAAGGGGGTTTAATTGCCTTGCTGCTTTGCGGCAAAGGCCTGATCGTCAGGGGCGTAGTCGTACTCGGCAGCAGCGTCGGTCTCGGGGTCTACCTGTAAGAAGACGGGGGAGAAACAATAAATATAAAGCAAATAGGTGCAACACGATGCATGACATGGCAATATGCAGAGCTAGGTATACACTAAAGCAATACTACACGCATCAGACGGAGCGGGAGAATACCTGACGATATTTCCCGATTTTGTGGATTTATCGGACAATCGAATCGAAGGGGAAAGTTCCATGTTCATCATTCTAGGAGCACGTGACAGACGAATGAACGGCATATTTGGATTTGTGGGATTTTGCTGATCAACTTTCATATATAAATTATTTTCATCTGAGCTACGGTTTAAAAGATATGATTTTCTAAAGTTTTATATATTTTCTAGAATTATTTTAATTAAATAAATCAACATTATCCAGAATAGTAAAATATGACATCAGCAATGATGCAATGCTGACATCAGCAGTCAACAGTGGGCTGGCCAGGTCAACCCTGACCAGTGGGCCCCACCTGTCATAGACACATCAAATTCCAGGATTTTAAATTAAGTTAACAGAGTTTAATTAGGGGAGGGCCCCACATGTCAGTGAGACATTAGTGTTAACCTAATTATTTTAATTAATCTAATTTGTTAAATTAGGCAGCTGATAGGAGGACCCACCTGTCATATTCACAGGGGCATGGGGTCCCACCAGTGAGTGACTGGTCAACCCAGTCAGCCCAATTGACTGGGTCTACCCAGTCAGCCTAGTTGATTGGGTCAACCCAGTCAACTAGGGCTAGGGGCCCCACTAGAAGTGTCCCAGGGGTGGACTCCAGGTGTGTCACGTCGGTGGCCGGCGCCAGAGCGTCGCCGGCGAGCTCCGAACGAGGCCGAAAGCTCCGACGAGCTCAAAAATGCACCACAGTGGGCCATTTGGCGTGCGGCTGCGCGCGTTCGAAAGCGGAAGGAGCCGCCGTTCCATCCCAGGCATCGGGGCAAGCAACTGCTGGCCGTAGCGAGTGCTATGTCGCCGGCAACCGAGGGGCTTTCGGGCGGCGATGGAAAATGTCGAAAGGGGGCGAAACCGACCTAGCTAGCACGGGGGATCGACGCAGGGGACGCCCTAGAGCACGTCTATAGCATGCACAGGCTGCCAGGGGCACGCACGGCGCGAGCACGTCGGCAATGGCGGACATCAGAGCTCGGCTATGGGGAAAGCTAGTTACGGCGGCCTAATCGCAGGGGAAAGAGAAAAGAGGGAGGCGGAGCTCACTGGGCGCCTGCAGATGTGCTCAAGTGGGCTCGAAGGAGGCGTGGTAAAGCGAAACGACGGCGGCGACTTCCCGGACCCGAGGAAGAAGATGACGGCGTGGGGGCGCTCCAGGGGCTCCGAGCTCGGGTTAGAGGTCGAGGAGGACGGGCTCGTTGCGGCGGGGCTCGTGGACGCGACGGCGAGACGAGGGAGGCATGGTGGCCGTGCTACCCATCGGCCATGGCGACGGTGGCATTCGGGCGAGGTGCGAGCGGGCGAGGGAGAGGGAGAGAGTGAGATCTGGAGGGGCTAGGGTTTCGGGGGAGAGAGAGGAGGGGCCGTGGGGCCGTTCTTATCCTTCTCGCCGACGGGGACGACGCGGTGCGTCGGCAACGCCGCGGTCGGCCGCTCTGTAGCGACCGTTCTGGTCGCTACAGAGGAAGGAGACGACGGAGGGGAGAGGTGGGCCGGCACTGTGGCCACTTGGGCCCAGTGGCATGGGCCTTTTCTGTTCTTTTCTTTTTCTGTTTCTGTTTTCCTCTTTCCATTTTTTGTTTTATTTTATTTTGGCATCTTTTGCTTTAGCAAAAATGTGGGACATGGCCCACAAAACAATATGCATTATTCCAAAGGTCCACAACAACTTTGGAGATTATTTGAAACTGTTTGTATTTTCAATTTGTTTTTAAATTGATTTGAAAGTACTTTTAGCTACTGTTATTACTGGTGGGAGCCACACCAGAATCTTGGTGATGTTGTTTTCCTTAACATTATTTATTTTGGAATATTTCACAAGCATACAACATTTTATCTTTGATGTTTGAGGATTTAATTTTTTCACTTGAAACTATAGAGGATTTGAATGGAATTTTGAATTGGAATTTGAAGTTTCATCTTGATCATATTCCACTTAGCAAAATAATTAATTGGTATCATGCCATTACTGTAGCTTAATTACATCATCACTGTAGCATTGACACCATGGTGTTACACTACGTGAGATAATTGTTGATATGGAGAGTAGGAATAGAGCCAGGATTTAACATTTAGGGGGCAAGTAAGACCGGCTTTGTATTATGAGTGTAATGAGGGGGGCTGGAAGTGCTAAAATATCATGAACATGGTGTTCTAATTAGTAGTAACATCAACACACACACAAAATAAGAAGGGAAAAACCTTGGGCATGGCTTAGTCGCTGCTCAACCCCCCCCCCCCTCCCCCCTCCCCTGCCCTGTCCTGTCCTTGGTGGAGAGAATGAGAGAGACGATGAGAGCTGGAACTTACGAATAATATAATCCAAAGAGTCAAGACACCCAACCTACTCTTGAGTTTAAAAAAATGTTCGACTCAACATGATAGCGGATGAACAATCAATAGTGGATTCTATCATTATGGATGTTCAAGATGGTTTTTATTTTTATTTTTAGCGTGTGTTTGATTGGAGGAATACCATGGATGTTTTTTGGGGTTCTCCTTGTTTTTAGGGTTTTTTTTCGAGAATGAGTCATAGGGTTGTTTGGTGAACACTTGTCACCGATAGACTCAACAGTTTTATTCAAAAAGGAAAAAGAGATAGACTCGTATTCTTGGAATGCATGTCGCTTAAGAGAGAAAGATAGTTTGACCACAAGAGGGTGGAAGCAGAGTTCTGCGGCCCTTGAAAGCACAACACCGTATCGACATAAACGAAATGAACACGATGAACAGTCCCTATCACACACAGTTCTAAGGAAGAAGAGGATATAAGGTCGGTCTGTGTGAAAACTGCCCCTGCGTTGTCTGGACGGGCGATGCAGGAGGCGATAATGTTCCAAGTTTTTGGTCCTCTCCATCTGACCTTCTTCTGGTCGCCGCTCCAAGATGTTGTCGTCAGGCAAAGCCTAAGCAGCCTATGGTGGTGACAGACCCCTAGGTGGTTCTATGACGGTCATCCTTGGCAGCGACTCGAAGAGAATAGTAGTAGCGGCAAGAATAGAAGCGGCATGATGACGATCCGGGAGAAACATCAACGCTCGGTATCGGTCGTACAAATCGCTCAACAACGGCAAGAAGTACAGCGACATGGTAATGATCGAGGATCACCGGTAGCGGGGCGTTGCACTCAGTTGTGATTGTATAAATCTTGCGACAGCAACATCAAAGTACATGTCGTTGTGTACTCATGGAGTAGTCGTGGCTAAGCGTGTCCCAGAGATAGTACACAATCATGGCTTGCCGATGGCCTCCTGTTATGGGTGGCACACCAGTCTAGAAGGTGGTGCTCGCCTCACTGTAGCGACCGGTGGTGGATAGTCCCCACATCCAACATGTGGGTTGCTCCTCTTATGTGTTGCCATAGTGGCGCGGTTTGGTCTTAGTGACGGTGTGCATAGTCGTGGTGTGTGGTAGATGTGGCTTCTCGATAGTCGTCATTGCCCTCCTCCATCAAGTCGGTCTGCGTGACTCCAAGCTGCTCGACGGCGGATCTTGATGGTATGACAACATCTAGCGACAAGATAGAGCGGCAGGCCCAGATGATTGCCAAGATAGAGCGACGGCGGATCTTGCATGTATACCTAGATTTATAATTTGATCAAGATAAGATGATTTGTATAGTTTTAAAATTATACCATTAAAAGTGGATGATTTGAAGTTTCTAATGGTATATTTTTTGTGATATATAACTTGTATTACGACGGTTTATTAGTCAACCTAAGGATACGCGCAAGCTTTATAAACCGGAAAGAAGATAGTATCATGTACAAACACGGTGTGTGCTCCTTATGTTTGTATTCCCTTGATTTCTTCACCTTGTATTAATAAAACCCACACTTTATCCAGAAAAATCACCCACAGTTTCGCCGGTGACTCAATCACTTAATGTAGAGTCATCACAAGCCAATCTGTTTCTAATCTCTCAAACAAAATGGCGAGAAAAAAGTTTCCTCAAACAAAACAGAAATTAGACTCATCCAGAAAAACACTCGTCCCTTGCACCAAGCTCATCCCACTCAGCCAAACAAGGAATTGTTCGTTCCATCCAAAGAAAAGTAGAATACTGATGGCGCCCCGTCCTATCAATCCCTTGCTCTCAGACAGAAACGGACCCTATATGCAGAAGTTACATTTCATATCCTGATTTGATATCCCCTCAAAAACAATCCTGATTTAATAAGAAAACGTGTACCAAGATTATTTTTATTTGCGCTGTCATCTGCTTATTTTGATCTTTAGCAGTAAATCATTACCTGCTCCGAGGAGCCCATGAAAAATATATCATTACGTAGCTAACCGAAGTGTTAGAATAATGCTCCTCATAAACAACATGCGATTGTGCAGCCAACGACCCGAGTTCAATTTCTAGAATTGACAGGTGATGCACAGGGGGTTTTCTCTCATTTACGAGGATCAAGTTTGACGTGTGGTGAAACTACTCATCAAAAAATATCTTGATACTCATTTAAAAAAAATCTGAGGACCATGTTTATCTTGATACTCATACTAAAATGGTCGTATGCATTCCTAGTTGGTGCAGAGGCCGGGAAGTGAAAAACTCTCTCATTTTTATATGAAATGCACTCAGGCACGTCTAGCGACCTGGCGACCTGGCGACTTGGCGACCTAGCGACCGGCGACCTGGCGACCGGAGACCAAAGCGCAGCCTGGCCAGAAGTCCTCCCGGCGGTGGGATCTGCAGACGAGGCACCGGCTCACGTCACACCTTCCACGCTGCCGGTGGGGATCGGATCTGGCCCGGTGGGTGCGAGGGAGATCTCGGCGCCGGTGTGTCAGGATCAAGACTGCGGGAACCAGGTTAGATGGAAAGTACATTTCAAGGTTGATCGATCTAGCACTGGATGGAGAGAGGGGTCTGCGATATCGAGAACATCTTCAAGATGGACGACGCTGCTGGATGATGATGATATGATATCATCGCCGGCCGTCACATGGAAGATGACGAGATCATTCCCGCGGGTATGGTTTTCAAAATTGACATTTTCATCATTCATATACAGTCTTTATTGCATCAGGAGATCTCTGTGGAGAGGCCCCTCGATGTCATTGATCTAGAGCCAGATTCGAATGGCTCGGGATTGATTGGGCGTGCGAGGCAGGTGAGTAACAGGTTTTGGGCACTATCATGCGGTTCGGAGGTTTCAGATGATGATGGAGTTACTGAGGCGGATATCCCAACGTCTGTGTCATCCCCAACACCTTCAGATCGTGTTTGCGGGTTGATCCGAGATGAATTCACTGAAGAGGAGGTCGGGGCACTTATTTGTGGAATTGTTCCACAAGATGATCAAGCTTGGGTTGGCCTTGGCAAGAAGGATGGGGTCGAGGTTCTCCGGAGAGTTGTTCATCGCCGGACGAATCCCGCTGCAGTCCGGCCATGGAAAGGGCCGCTTCCTAAGGTTCCCTTACCTTCTCTTACTTTGGGGGACTTCCTAGGGTCTTGGAAGGTCGTGGACCGCCGTCGGAAGAAGAAACATCTGCCGGTGATACGGCCTCCACCGCCGGCGCCGGCGATCAATCGGATCGGGATAGGAGCCGCAAGGGCGCTGCGTTTGAACGAGATACTGAGGCCAGATGGGTCGTCAGCACTCGAATTGGGCCAGGGTGCAGACGGACATGAGCATGTGGCCCATGTTGCGTCCGAAACCACGGCTGTGTCGGAGCCCAATATGGCACGGTGTGGCAATGAGCTACAGAATCGTGCGATTGCTAGGGTTCGAGGTAAGCGGAAACCTGGCTTCCCGAGGCTGGGAGTTGGACGAGCAACGTTCATACGCCCGCTTGTCCTCGCCGCTGGCCAGGACAAGAACTGCATCGCCGGGATGGCAGGGCGAGGCTCCGGTCCTCCGCGCAAACCTCCGGGGGCTAACCATGGGGCGCCTCCTGCGAGTCTCGGGCAGCCGGCGGGGCAGCGGCGGGGAGATGGAAGAGGATGGCAAGCTAGGGGGGTCGGCGAATACCTCCACGAGGACAATGGGGGGATGATGGCTACGATGCTTACGGGGAAGGACAACACCAAGGGTCTTCCTCCACGGGAGGGGGCCGAGGGTATAGTTGGCACGACGATGGGGGAGCTACAAGCTTCCAGGGTCCTCCCGGTGGTTTTGTGCCCGGATCGACTGGGCCAAACCAACGCCAAAGATGGTACCATCAGAGGTACTACCAGGGTGGACGGGGGGGGGGGTAGACGGCCTCTACCTCCTACGCACTTACCTATGATGTCAAAAGACAAAGGGGATAAACCCCATGGGGCGCAAGATTCTGAGAAAGGTGCAGCGAAGACGGGACTCTCTGAGAAGGCGCTGAATATTGTCAAAGTGCTTGCTGTCGTGAGGGTACCTGCAACTAAAGTGATTGCAAAGCCGCGTGACTCTTCTTCGGACAAAGGATCTGAGAAGTCCGAGGGAGAGAAGATCACTAAATGGGCACATAAGAAGGAGAAACTTTCTTGTTTTCGATGTGGCGAACCTGGGCACTTTGTGGCTGAATGTACGATGGAGCTGTGTGATCTCTGTCTCAAGCCCAAGCATGCTTCATGTCAGTGTCCATTGTTGCTTGCACCAAAACTGGTAGTCACCATCCATGGAGTGTGTTGTGCGGAATTGATGTTCTTCGAAACACCTGAAGCTGAACAGTTTTCGAGTGTACATGAGGTTTCTTATCCAGGCATTGTTAAGATCACTAACGGGACTATGAATGAGGTACAGATTGAGTAGATGATGAGAGAATTGGCTCCTGGAAAGTTCGACTGGCAGGTCGTCAGAATTGAGGGGCAAACATACAAGTTGGAGTATCCATCCAGAGAGGACCAGGCACGTATTCTCATGTTTGGCATGTGCAGAGTGCCTAAAACCAGCATTATCATGGAGTTTGACGAGTGGAAACAGAAGGAACCGTAGGGCATACCTTTGACTCAGGTGTGGGTCAGGTTTTCTGGCGCGCCGCCTAAGCATATTAATAATTTCCTTGTAATGGAGCTTGGGATCACTCATCGGAAAGACGGAGAAGGTTGATATGCCTTTTACTCGTGCGAATGGATTAGCACGCTTACTTGTTAGTGTGACGAATATTGAGTTTGTGTCGGACGTCGTGCGTTGGACATATGCGGAAGTCACCTATGATCTAGGTGTAGAACTAGAGGATACTCCGGTAGGTATGATGGATGATGGGCCTAAGGACATGGATATGACTGAGGGGGATGGGTCTTCCGGAGGAAAGGGTAGGGACCTACCGAATAACCCACATGATGCACGGAAGGGTCCGGAACCGCATATTGAGAAAAGTTCTAATATAACCAATGGTGGTACCAACACGGTGCCATCACAGTCATTGCGATTTGGTTCTTTTGATTCATTTTCTGCTCCTAGCAAGTTGGGGAACAAAAAGGAGGGTTGTAGTCCTTTGCCCTCTTCTCCACAGGCAACAAGGGTTTTGTTGCCGGGGCTGGTGTCTCCCATGATGAATGTCGAATCACACACGCCTGGTTGTGTGGTCGGACATGACACACATACACATGCACAACCGATGAGGCAATCAGATGCTTCTCTTTCATCTCTCGGCAAGAAGGCTGAGACACGGCAAGAGGTAAATATTGTGGTTCAATGTGTTGATATACCTATGGGTTCGACCGTAAATGTCTCTCCTGTGCAAGTTGGTACGGACCAGCATGAATGCTCTATGAACACGCTAGGACACGATGGTGCTTCTCAGGGTGCGGAGTTCTCGAGTAGGCACATCGGGACTATGCCGGGTCCAGGCGATCTAGTCAGCACTGTGTGTCACGTCGAAGAGATGGGGACGGTAGGGGATGGCGCATCAGTTATGTAGGTAAAAAATACGACGATGGTGACTATGGACAATCCCATTCCGGATATCTCCGATGATTGTCATACGCATGTTGGTCGGCAGAGGGCAATGGCTAATGCTGATATACCTTGTGAACCTTCATAGGACGATATTATAGCTTATGGAGGAATTGCCGACCCCAGGTCTGAGGGTAGACGGATGAGTAGCCGTCTCCAGGAGCAGCCTAACGCCGAGGACTTGCAGCTTGGGCGGGCCATGAGGGCTGCCAAGCTTCGTGATATTGAGGTCACTACGGGTATGTCTTTTAATACAGCCAATTCCCTCTTGCAGTTTTCTGAGAAAGATATTATTCATAATGCAAACGAGTTGGGTGTCTCGCTAGGGAATAATGGCAAAGAAATTGCACAATCCGTCAATGAGTTGCTCGACCGCGAGGCGGAGAGAGCTGTGGAAGTAATTAGAAACCTAGCGGCTATGAAACCATTAAATGATTCAGAGTTTGAGTCTTTAGGGGTTCTCCATAATTTTTGTGACGACCTAGGATCACCTACACGGTCTCACGTGGAAGAAGATACTTCCCCACGGGAGGGGAATATATCCAGTGTACCCTAGAGGGCACAGTTACTCACTGAGCTTAGTTGTAAGGAGCAGCTCGAAGAGTATAAGAAGCCTAAATGAAAATGGAACAAGAAAATCTACCCAACTTCGGCGGTGCGCCGGAGTGTTAGAATTAGGATGGCGAAGAAATTTCATGATGATAAATGAGAGGAATATTTTGGAATAGCAGAGGTCTGGCAGACTTGGCTAAACGAAGGTTCCTAGCTGACACTTCCATTAAGTATAAACTATATTTCATTGCCATATCGGAAATGGGTAGAGATAACTTTACACCTCAGTTCCTTAGTACCCTTTCGGGAGGGGTAGATTTTATATGGCATTGCTTACCCCCAAGAGGAAGATCCGGAAGAATCTTACTCGGGGTCAAGGCAGAGGCCTTGGAAGTTAGGGATGTCATAATGGGTTATTTTGCAGTAAAATTTAAGGTTAGATCCAAGGTTGATGGATTTCAATGGGCGCTAGTGGCATCTATGGTGCTGCACAGTCGGAATTAAAATCCGATTTTCTTGCCGACCTTGTCAGAATTTGTGGAGATGAGACTCTGCCAGTTCTTGTTGGGGGCGATTTCAATATTATCAGACGACAGTACGAAAAGAATAATGATAATTTGATGGAAGGTGGTCTTTTATGTTTAACGCCATTATTGAGAGCCTTGATCTTAGGGGGATTGAGCTCTTAGGTAGAAAGTTCACATGGGCCAACACACTACCAACTCCTACCTTGGAGAAGTTAGATCGGGTCCTCACAAGCATGGAGTGGGAACATAAATTTCCATTAGTTACGGTGCAGGCGTTAACGAGGGGAATCTCAAATCATACTCCTCTCCTGGTTGATTCCGGAGAGGCAAGGTTTATGGGGAACAGGACTATCTTCTCTTTCGTGTTAGCTTGGTTTGAGAGAGAAGGCTTCATGGATCTAGTTGCCCGTGAGTGGGCAAAGGATTCTAGAGGTGTATCCAATGTTGAAAGATGACAGAATAAAATTAGACACTTAAGGCAATACCTACATGGGTGGGCTAAACACTTAAGTGGAGCGTATAAACTAGAAAAGGAAGGCCTAATCCAACTCATTGATGAGTTTGATTTGAAAGTTGAGTCCACCATTTTAGACAGCAGAGAACTGCAGACTAAAGTGGAGGCAAAAAAAGGCTAAAACAATTGCTGCGAGAAGAGGAATTAAAATAGGCACTAAGAGCTAAAGTGCGAAAAGTTGTCCAGGGGGACAATAACACACAATTCTTCCATCTGATTGCTAATGGCAAACACCGAAAGAAGAAGATCTTCCAGCTTGAGCAAGATGAAGGGACGATTGTGGGTCAGGAAAATCTTAAGCTTTACATCACAAATTATTATAAGCAGCTATTTGGGAAACCAGATGAAAGTTTTGTATCCTTAGATGAATCAAGGGTACAAGATGTCCCACAGCTAGCGGCGGATGAAAATGAGATCCTCTCCGCTCCATTCACCGAGAAAGAGGTGTTTGAGGCAATCTCACAAATGAAGAATAGTAAAGCTCCTGGCCCAGATGGTTTCCCAGTGGAATTCTATAAGAAATGTTGGCAAATTATTAAGGGCGATCTGCTTCCAATGTTTCAAGATTTGTTCGAGGGGAATCTACAGCTATTTCACTTAAACTTTGGAACGATTACACTGCTTCCAAAAAAGAATGAGGCAGTGAATATTGAACAGTTCCGGCCAATATGTCTTCTCAATGTGAGTTTTAAAATATTCACAAAAGTAGGGACGAACAGGCTCACACAGATTGCACATACTGTGGTGCAGCCATCGCAATCTGCTTTCATGCCGGATAGAAATATCCTACAAGGGGTAGTGGTCTTGCATGAAACATTACATGAGATGCACACAAAAAAGCTAGATGGTGTCATATTTAAGGTTGATTTTGAGAAAGCTTATGATAAGGTCAAATGGCCCTTTCTTCAGCAAGCCTTGAGAATGAAGGGGTTCGACATGGCGTGGAGAAGGCAAGTCGAATCCTTCACGCAAAAAGGCAGTGTCGGAATAAAAGTGAACGATGATATAGGTCATTACTTTCAGACACACAAGGGTTTCAGACAAGGGGACCCAATCTCACCTATCCTGTTCAACATTGTGGTAGATATGTTGACCATCCTGATAGGAAGAGCTAAAGAAAGTGGCCAAATCGGGGGTCTCGTTCCGCATCTGGTAGATGGTGGAGTGTCCATCTTACAGTATGCTGATGATACCATCATCTTCATGGAACATGATCTAGCAAAAGCAAAAAATATGAAGTTATTATTATGCTTATTTGAACAACTATCGGGGTCTCAAAATCAACTTCCATAAAAGAGAATTGTTCTGCTATGGAAGAGCAAAAGAAGAACAAGATGCATATAGACAACTGTTCGGTTGTGAACTGGGGTCTATGCCATTCTCATATTTGGGAATACCATTACACCATCGTAAGCTTACAAACAAGGAGTGGAAATGTATAGAAGACCGATTTGAAAAGAAACTGAGCTGCTGGAAGGGTAAGCTCATGTCATATGGAGGCCGGTTGGTTCTGATCAATTCGGTACTCACGAGTATGCCAATGTTTCTTCTATCCTTCTTTGAGGTGCCAGTCGGGGTACGGAAGAGATTGGATTTCTATCGGTCACGGTTCTTTTGGCAAAGCGATGAGGCAAAACAGAAATATCGACTCGCAAAGTGGGATATAATTTGTAGACCGAAAGACCAAGGAGGTCTCGGTATTGAGAATTTAGAGATAAAGAATAAATGTTTACTTAGTAAATGGTTGTTTAAGTTATCCAGCGAGGCTAACGCCATTTGGGCCCAGATTCTGCGTAATAAATACCTACAATCCAAAACATTAGCACAAGTGACGGCAAGGCCGACTGATTCACCTTTTTGTAAAGGCTTGATGAGGGTCAAAACAAACTTTTTCCAAAGGAAATTTTTTGTTTTGGGTAATGGTTTATCTACGAGATTCTGGGAGGATACGTGGTTAGGGGAGACACCTCTAGCGGTCCAATATCCATCTTTATATAATATTGTTCAACCGTAGGGAAGCCTATGTTGCAACGGTATTACATTCCACTCCTATAAACATTCAATTTAGAAGGAACTTGGTCGGAAGTCGTTGGGAAGCATGGCTCCATCTGGTAAGACGACTTATGGACATCCAGCTATCCAACCAACCAGATCGAGTGCATTGGTTGCTGATGAAGAATGGTTCATTTTCTGTCAAATCAATGTACACGGATATGATAAACTCCACAAGTATTCCTCGTACTGCGAATATATGGCACATCAAAGTTCCTATTGAAATCAAAGTGTTTATGTGGTTTGTGCATAAACAAGTTATACTCACGAAGGACAATTTGGCAAAACGAAACTGGGTTGGATCACGTAGATGTAGTTTCTGCGATAATGTTGAATCTGTCAAACACTTATTTCTGGAATGCCCACTGGCTAAACTTTTATGGCGGACGGTCCATATAATGTTTAGCATTGCTCCTCCCACTAGCATTTGCACGTTGTTTGGGACGTGGCTTAGTGGAGTGGAGGTACAAACGGCAAAACACATCCGTGTAGGGGTATGCGCGTTGCTGTGGGCTATTTGGAATAGCAGGAATGATTTGGTCTTTAACAAAAAAACAAATTTTCATCTTTTGCAGGTTGTTTTCAGGGCCACAACATTAATCCGTATGTGGTCGCTACTCACTCCGACGAAGGCCAGGAAGCGTTTGGTTACTGGTTCTATCCGATGGGAGATGGTAGCACGGGGTATCTTCAACCGGTTTGGATGGCGATCATGTAATAAGATAGGAAAGTAGTTTTCGATCTTATTTCTTGTTCCACGGGTTGTAGTTTTGTCGTTTTAGTGTCTTTCATTGCTCCGGAGGAGCGCCTTTCGATTTCTGAGAACTATGTAATGACGACTATGTCGGTTTACTTAAATTTTTAATAAAGTGGCTGCATGCATCGTAAGATGCAGAGTCCAGGGAATACCCTCCTTTTTGAAAAAAAAACAACAAGCACGTATGTACAAACAAAATGAACAACACACAGCGATCGACAGTCAACAGAAAAATTGGTGCGGCGAGCTAACCCAGATATTGTCGTTGAACTTTCTAAATGGCAAGTTGCGTGGTCAGAGAAGTACAGCTGCTGCCGCGGGATTTTGATACCTTGGAATTCTGTTGCGAAAAGCTAGTCTTCGATCGTGGACTCGTTCTGCTACATGTGCACGAGTAAACAATACAGCACATGATAAGATGCGTGTTGCTACACGTACGTAGTAGTCTCATGATGTGCGGCATTTTGGCCTGCCAAACCTCCGGCGATTGCGGTGCGGTCGGATCCAAAAGTTATTGATTTGGATTCTTTTGACTAGAGTCTTATCTATCTACTCTAGCACTTCTAAATCCGTAAAGCGCCAGAACAGATTCTGCCGGTTCCATGCGGACGCGTCTGGTTGTCTGTATAATACAGCCAGCTGCTGGCTATATGACGTTGACACGTTATTTATAGTCAAGTTTATAACCGGTAAGTACAATAGGTTGATGTAAATAAGTACCACTTTATTGATACATGGCCCATCATTCTCTCACAAAGTGTTTAGAAACGTGTGTTATAGCCGGCTGTTAGTTTGTAGCTCGTTTTTTCTCTCTCTCCTCTTCTCTCTCTTCCATCTCATCATAAATAAATTATTTTAAGTCTTACAGTCTGTCTACGTCATCCTATTGTACTTGCTCTAAGATTTAACCAAGTATGCAAAAAAAATCATATTGTTTGATTAGCCTGTATACACTGTTCGGCCTGCACCGCACGAACTTTACAATATTTCTAGTCAGGGCCATGACTTATGTTTAGAGTCTAGCTCGTGCGAGGTAGAGGAGGGAAACGCGACGTTGAGCTCGTGCGACCAGGGAGATGGCGTGAGTTCGCTCGCGTTTTCGAAAAATTGGCGGGAGGATATCAGCTCACCTCCCGTCGATTCGGTCGCCCTATTTAACCCCCTCCTCTCATCGTCGAAAGCCCCGCCACCATTCTCCCCCGTTTCAATCTTTCTCGCAGATGCGCATCGGCATCGACGACGAGGTAAGCGGAGCTCCTTCATCGGTCGGCGATCCACGACGGAGGTGAGTCCCCTCCTCAGCTTCTTCGCCCGCTCCCCCCCCCCTCCGAGCTGCAGCCATGGCCTATGTGAGTTCAATCACCTCTTTTCTCACTGTTCATTAATAGCTAGGGTAGATGTGCAAGCATGTGGTAGGATTGATTCATGCATTGATATGTTAGTAGATGCTATATTTGGATGTTGTGGTAGCTATTTGTGCCGGATCTATGTAGCTCGAGTAGTATGATAGTGATGAACGCTATGGGTTTGTAGCATGCTAGAGTAGCTAGTTCTGATGTTGAGGTAGATATCAGTTGTGATGTTGTGATAGCTATTTCTGTTGGATCTGTATAGCTAGAGAGGTATGCTAGTGATGAACACTATGGATGTACTATTTGTATTGTGTGTGCTATGCTTATTGTCTATGTGTGATACGAGTGTAGGACGTGACGACGTAGACGCAAGATCTTAGTCAGGCCATTGTTCTTGCGGACAGCCAGTCCGCGGCCTTCTATGTGAAGGACTCGCCACCCCTCCTCGAACAGAACATGCCTACTGATCAAGAGGTGTTCGCGTAGTCACCTAGTGCTTCTATCTTTGTGCCAGTTGTGCTCGTTGAGCCAACTCCCACTTCTGATGTCATTGCACTGAAGGCCAAGAAGGACGATAGGGTGAACAATATGAAGTGGCAGCAGTTCAAGTCTACGTTTGTGCTGAACAAGATGTGTGAGCTCATCTCTACTAGGGTTAGGACTGACAAGGGCTCCAAGGAGGTGCACTTGAATACCGTTGCCAAGCAGGTGTTCGAGTTATGTGGACAGGAGGTGAGCTCCACCCAGGTGTACAACCACCTGAGGAAGTGAAGAGCTCGATGGATCCAAGTGTCCAAGCTCAAAGACATTAGCGGCACCACCTGGGATCAGAGCACTTGATCTATCGTTCTAGAGGCAGAGCACTACACCGGCCATATCACGGTTAGCTCACTGCCCCCCTTGTTTTGCACACTGTCAACCATTACCTTCTAGCAACTAAAAACACTTGTGCTTCTATCTTAGGACCACGACAAGGACGCTGAGTTCCTCAACACACCCATCAAGAACTACAATCAGATGTGGCACATCTTCTCTTTCAGCCTGGCAACCAGCAAGCATGCTATGGGCTCATGTGATGCTCTCGGTTCTCCCGTGCAGCCGGGGTTTCCATACACCCCAGACATAGAGGCACTGCTTGATGGCCCTGAGAAGCCATTTGAGCCTGTCCCTATGCTCAATAGGAAGAGGAAGAGGGGCGTCCTGATGAACGAGGATATCGGCGTCTTCGGCAGCATGACTGAGACCGTGAAGGAGGTGGCAACCGCCATTAGGGAGAGCAAGACCCTCGATGTCCACCCTGACCTATACAACGTCGTCATGTAGCAAGGTGGCTTTAGCGATGAGGCTTTCATGGCAGCTCTAGGTCACCTATTGGACGGCAAGGACCATGGTGTTGGGTTTGTTGCCATGGCAAACGCCCATAGGATGCTCTGGCTTAGGTATTGACTAGGCAAGCACTACTACTAGAGCTTGCTGCTGGTTACCGCGTGCATGATATGGCGATGGCGATGCTGCGATGACGATGACGATGACGACGACGACGTATATTTTGTGTTGGTTGGGCTTGAAAACTGTTTGATGGTCTGTATATTTTCTTAAGGTGGTATATACTAACCCTTCATGATGATTGTGAACTTGCGATAGTAGGATGGCCTCCTTTTTTATATGTGGTGGTAGGAGACACCCGAGTAGTGCTAGGTTTGAACTTGCTATGCCATATGATCATGCGTCCTTACTACTTCTGCTACATTGCTTGCTTCTTGGTTGTTCTTTTGATTGCCGCTTCAACTGCTGCTCTTGTGCATTGCTAGGACAAATGATATGCGGTGTTCGTCGGGAAGGTACCCGGGGTTTAGAGTTTATGGGAAGTTTGAAATGAACAAGTTTCCTCTTGCAGCAATACCAGCCATGGAGGGTTTAAAACTAGGCAAACGGCAGAAGAAGTTTCCGCCAACTATGTGTGAAAGCACAAAGTTGACATGATTGAAGTTGGCAACATTGCAGTTAGCAAAGCGACGGCACGCCTTGCGGTCTAGATCTTCATCATTATCATGCAGTTCGTCGTCATTGCTCTGCTCTGGCGTTGGCTTGCTAGATGTGATCAAGTGTAAGGTAACCTCATCACATAACGTACAAGGTTAGCACACCTCACACCGTGTATACAATCAAACAGTGTGATTATGTGTGAGTTCAAACAATGCAAATAACAAACACCGTGCGCTAAGCTATCCCTTAATGTGTGAGAACTAAATACGGACAATCAAACTGGTTGTGGATGTTGGTTTAAAGGTTGTATTTACTCAACCAGTCTCATGTGAGCCAGCCTTGAGCTAGCCAAGGCGAGCTGCTACAGCTGCCAAACGCGCCTATACAGTATGTCTTAGGCACATATAAAATTATAAACAACTGTTAGAGACGCACTTTGAAAAATCTTGTGGACGGCGACCGCCAACCAAGAGTATTGTCACTAAATCAGCACTACAGTACTAGTGCTTTGAAAGCTTTTTGATCTCTTTCAAATGCAGTTCGATACACAATACAATTGCATATGCATACATAAATATATATAGACTCATTTTTATGAATGTACGTGCACATCCTATCTTTAAGCACCTTCGAAATAGTAACTCGTCAACATAGCGATATAGACCATGCGTGCAACCTTGTGTGGAACCAACAAGTCATCAATGATCGATGCATCGTATGCATATAGTAGCATACTAGCATCAAGAATTAGGCAGCACCGGAAATCTTCTCCATCGATCGTTCCTTAGGTCATCTTGAGTTAATAAAAGGTGAGAAATGGGCCCAAAAGGTACTGTACTCCACTTTGACTAAACAGAATACTGTTGGGCGGAGGAGTAGTACTAGCTATGAATTTTCCTCTCAGTAAAAGGTGAGTAATACGACGTACTACTATACCAGCGGATACAGATATACTTCCTTCATTTTATAATATAGTATTTTCACGTTTTTTAAGATATAAATTTAATCTTAAAGTTGGTCTTGTTAGTTACATTTATACTTAAACTTAAATTTTGAGAAGCGGGGATGCATTGCATTATGAAATGGAGAGAGTATAATTCAAAATCTGCTTCACATACAGACCTACTCTACGTACATAGGCATGCTATACAATTTGTTGATGCACGTACGTACGTATGTATATGACTGTAAAGAGTTTTTCCTCGTTTTATATTATAAAGCAACCATCTGATACAACCAGCTCGCTATGGTCACAGCACAAACAAGCCCAAAAGGAAAAAAGAAAAGAAAGAAAAGAGAAACAAATGTGGACACCGGCAGAGACGAAGAGAGGAAGGTTGACAACCGCTGCACCCACTGGAGAATTACCACCGCGTCCCCCGCAATCCGAAGTGTCGCACACCAAACAACACGTTCAAGAAGGAATGCGGCGCCCCCGTCGCTGCTTCCTGAACAAGTTTTAGGGTTTCCCCCGATAAATGGAAGATAGTGGAGAAGGGATATGCCCGACGCACTTCGGGGAGGTTCAGCGACGCCCGCGGGCGCCGCCGCGTCGGTGTCGGGCAAGCCGTCAGGGATTTCTCCCGATCCACAACCACCATCACCAACCCAGGCACTTCGTAGTGCACCACCCACTCATCTGCCAACTAGCCTGTGCCATCACGGTTACCAGACCATCATCGCCGTCTCTCTGGAGCTGCCAACGCGAGGCTTGGAGGGGGAAAAGGAGACATCGGCCACGGGAGCGACCACAACTCGACCGGAGGGAGGGGACAACCTCCACCGAAGCAGCGGAGCCGACCGGACGCGACGACAGGGACTTGCCAGGCCAAGACAGCCCGATCGGGCCCACTTGGGCCCGGACAGTCTCGGTCCCCGTGTTGTAGCTCGCCGGCCAACGAGGTGTTCACCGCCCGCAGGCCGCCACCGCGCCGCCGGCAACAAGCGCCACCGTGCCACCCCACGACCAACGCCCTTGCCGCCGCATCGAGAGCCATCGTGGTATGCGACACCGCTGCCGTCGGGCCACATCCCTGCCGGCCGAAGAGCATCGCCGCCAACCGCCACCGCCGGAGAGGGGGGCCTGCGCGTGGGGAAGGGCAGACCCGCCGCCGCCAGCACCACGTGGGGAGAGCCCAGCGGCGCTCGCGGGCGGGGGGAAGGAGGGTGCTGGAGGTGGGAGGGAGAGGAGCCCTAGGTCGCCTTGCACGAGGAGGCGACGCGAGGGAGGCCCGGGGCGCCAAAACTCGTATGTATGTATATGCTACCTTTAGTAGAGAATTCACGTTGAATTGTCCATGCCGACTATAGATATACGAATGTTTTGCGTTTTGATCATGACCATGCGTCATGCGTCATGCATGCCACCAGTTTCTAACGATGAGCATGGGCCAAATAGTACCGCCAGAGACCCGGTCCGTGTGTATGTCCTCGAAACTTGAAAAAGAGAATCAATTATGAGAAAAATCAGCAGGATGGTCGGATCATCATCCCGTTCATGATAATGCACCGGTAGGCAGTAGCTACATGCCGATCGAGACGTATGCTAAACCTTGACATTTGTTGGGTAGCGAAACGGTGGTGCAAAAATTAATTACATTAAGAAAATCATCAGCATGCTACTCCCTTCGTCTTGGTATATAAGAGCAAATATAATAAGATGACGTAGACAAGTTGTAAGGCTTTAAATATTATATGTTTGATGAGTTGGAAGAGAAAGAAGAAGAGAAAAGATAAGCGGGCTACTAGTTAACAACCGGCTGCAACACGTGCTCCTAGACACTTTATGAGATAGTGAGGTAGGTCATGTATCAACGAAGTAGTACATGTTTTTATCTTACTATTATACTTGTTGGCTATAAGTTTGGCTGTAGATTATGTGACAACACCATATAGCCAGCAACTGACTCTATTATTAACCTTGCTCGCAGTCATCTTACTAAAACCAAATAATTCTAAAACATTTAGACGCGGTGCATTAACTTTAACCTTGTTTTTAGAATCAACCAATGAAAAAATAGGATTAATGACTTGAGACTAACTAGCACGTCATGCATTGATCAATTCATTGCATGCAATGATATTAATTAGCAAATTAACATTAATTTCTCTTGTTTTCCTCTCTATCTTAATCACGGTGCACAACCTAAGATGAATTATACACCGAGACGGAGGGAGTAACGTACTCTTTCTCTGCCCAAGTGTCGCCTTAAAGTCAATACAGGTGTTACAAAAAAGGAATGTCTAGTTCTCAGTCGACTGAACTTCGTAAAGTTTCATTCAAGTAATATAATATCTAAAAAGAAGAAAATTGGAAAAAATTGTTTGCATGAATTTCGATGTAAAATCAACGAATTATATTATCGATTGAGACTCGAATGATTTTTAGCAGCGCCATACGAAAAATGATCTAAATTTGACTCAAGATAGAGTATCTATACGTACTAGATTAGTATAGCTAGCAAACTCCGTCCGTAGCGCAGGAAAGCAAGATGAGGAGACGGAGCCATGCATGCAAGCATGATTGACACAGTGTTGTCGGTCAGCAGCTTTCTCTACCAAAAGTGTTCTTTTTTCACGAGATACGGAGTTACATATACCCGCTACACAGCCGGCCGGATCGATGTAGTACCTGGTGTGAAACGCATTATTCCAAAGCGCTCGCCCGTTTGGATCAACGCTCAAAGTCCACCGGAGTAGGTGAAGACGATGATGCAATCTAATAACATACGATGGCAGACTAGTATACCTAATCATGGCGTCCGGCGTGAGCTAGCTTTTTTCTCCCTATAAATGCCGGCCGCCCCGCGTTCCTCCGCCATCCAGCAAACAAGCTCTCAAGGTACCATCTAGCGAGCTAGCTAGATAACACACTTGATTCGATCGATCACATAGATTGATCATGGCGGCGCGTGCCATTGTCGTCCTGATGTCGCTCATCCTCGCGCTGTTCGCCGGCGGCGCGTCGGCGCAGCTGTCGTCGGGCTTCTACTCCCGCTCGTGCCCGGGCATGCTCACAGCCGTGCGCTCGGCGCTGCACCCGGCCATCGCAAGGGAGAGGCGCGTGGGTGCCTCCATCCTTCGCCTCTTCTTCCACGACTGCTTCGTCCAGGGCTGCGACGCCTCGCTGCTGCTGGACGACGCGCCGGGCCTGCGCGGTGAGAAGAACGCAACGCCCAACAGGAACTCCGCCAGGGGTTTCGAGGTCATCGACGCTGTCAAGGCGGCCGTCGAGAAGGAGTGTCCCGGCGTCGTCTCCTGCGCCGACATCCTCACCATCGCCGCCGAGGAGAGCGTCGTCTTCGTAAGTATACATGCATATAATGCATGTAGTATGTATTCTTCAAAGAAGTCTAACACTGTCACGTGCGTTGTGTGCGTGTAGCTGGGAGGCCCGAGCTGGGAGGTGAAGATGGGGCGGAGAGACTCGACGACGGCGAGCTTCAACGGCGCCGAGAACAACATCCCACCGCCGACGTCGGGGCTCGCAAACCTTACGTCCCTCTTCGCCGCGCAGGGGCTCTCCCAGAAAGACATGATCGCGCTATCAGGTAGTACTACTACATACGTAGTACATGCAAACGTACTCATTAACCGCCAATTACAAAACTAACATCTTTGCATATTAACGTATTTCTACTTGATATTTCAGAAAATAAATTTACAACATAACGTTGATCTATTTCTGTTCCCACTCCAGCATTCAAGTGCTGTTGCAGTCTTAATAACCAAGATAAAAGTAGGGATCACGTAACTTTTATTTTTCTTTCCTGAAGCAAGGTAAAATTATTTGACTACTTCTCCACACTGTTAAAATCTCTCAATGGAAGTAGGTAGCTTTGGAAGCTGCAAAACAGCTGGGATCAACCAACGGCTTTTGTCAGGATTAAACAAACATACTTTACAAGGTGATGAATTAGAAAGTTGGTGGCTAATTACCATTGACCTAAGTCGTGACGAAAATACGTTAGAAGCACTATAATTACGAAAGTTGGTGAACGATTGTTAACCGATGGTATGAAAAAGAGTAACCATGTAACGGTAATTAACCTGACGTGACATATCACTTGTTTCAGGAGCCCACACGATCGGCCTAGCACGCTGCACAAACTTCCGGGACCACATCTACAACGACACCAACGTCGACGCCGGCTTCGCCAGGAGCCGCCGGTCGGGCTGCCTTCGCACCACGGGCTCCGGCGACAACAATCTGGCACCGTTGGACCTGCAGACCCCGACCGTGTTCGAGAACAACTACTACAAGAACCTCGTCCAGAAGAGGAGCCTCCTGCACTCAGACCAGGAGCTCTTCAACGGCGGCGTCACCGACGCGCTGGTCCGGCAATACGTCGGCAGCCAGAACGCCTTCTTCAAGGACTTCGTGGTGGGGATGATCAAGATGGGGGACATCCGGCCGCTGACGGGGTCCAGCGGGCAGATCAGGAAGAACTGCAGGAGGATCAACTAAGAAAAGATCCTCCACTTTATGTGCAGACAATGCGGAATCCCTAGAAATGCAGCACAATCCGTAACAATCCAGGATGTGTTTGGTGCTTGCAAGCAGCTTGTAGTTCCCTATCGTTCGACTCCGTCTCTGCAATTTTCTGCAATTGTGCCCGTTGGGTTAATAAAGAAGGCGTACCAGTGCAACACCCTGTTACGCCTGGCGGGATCTAGACTGGACCCACAGACCAACACTAATCTTTCCTCCGCACTTTGTCCTCACTCGTGCACACCTGGGACCAACTTCCCGGTTGGTCACCCATCCTAGAATCGTTCCAATCCAAGCACACTTAACTTTGGAGTTCTTTTCGAATGGGCTTTCGGAAAACAAGGAATTCCTTGTTTATATGAGTAGTCTATCATTCCTATAAGCCAGGCTCTCACAACCAGTCTCTATAGCCAGAAGTTATAAGGTGAATCTTTTTTCAACAACTAAAGAGCCTGATAGGCCGTAAAAGAGTTGCGGCAATAATTGACTTGGCACATCTATGCTAACCAATAAGAACATAACCCAAAAGGGCACAATCTGAGAGCATCAAAATCTTCTGCCAGTTGGAACAAATATCACAGGTAATATCTAGAGGGAATTGTCAAGACAGTAAGCAAAACATGAATTAGCTCGGCTCCACGGTCTCCACCATCAAGCCTCATATGTGTAGCAGCAACTGCGCAATGTAATTCTCATCAGATCAATCAAATCTACCTGCCGAAATCAAATTTAACACGGGTACAATAGGTGCTTCGCAATTGCCAACTGAAAAAACAGCATTTACCACATATTGTAGTCATTTGCATCAACCGAGACGGTAACAAATCATGTTCGCACATGGGCTTTCGCTCAGCTTTCCATCAATTAGCCGGGCAACTACCTTCTTCTTAATTAATAAAAAAGTCAAACCTTTCGCCTTTGTTTCAAAAAAAATCACATAACCAAGAGCCCGAGCAGATTATTTATACAAAAAAAAAATCTGAAAACAGTGCATGTCCAAACTGCTACAAGAGAACACAACAACTTCCGAGCTAGTAAACATGCGCCTTTCACTTCAGTAGTTTACGAAAGGGTCGCCAAGAGAACAGCCGGATACACTCTTGAAGTTCCCAGTGCTACCTTCTTCAGGATCAGAACAACCAGTGACCATGACTTTGGAGCCTGCACTGGCCCGTTTCATGGACCTAGAGGCTTCACTTTGGATTCTATATCCTCCATCGAAGTGAAACATTCATTGGCCAACACTATCACCACATGCTTTAGCACCAACGCACTCTCGAAGAAAAACATCAGAAAAGCAAGCTTACTTCGATCCCCTCGAAAATCATGGAAAACCAGCAGCTTAATGCATGAGCGGATGCATTCTATGGTATCAGAATCATTCCAGAACTTGAGGTTGTGCTTTCAAGAGGGTTGGCCAGTTTATTCAGACTGAAAAACTAATTAGTGCACATGAAGTTTATCAGATGTTGATGGATCATGCAACAACAACATCAATTCACAATATGATGCTAATACATGATGGTGCAAATGAATGTCAGAAGAAGCACCAGGGGCTTCACCTTGATGTGGAGCGTCTCAGCGTTGGGAAAGCATCCGAGGACAGCCGGAATCATCTTGACATCGTTACGGGAGCCACAACGCACCTCCAAAGCAAGGATTCTCACACTTGGTACCATGGTGCTTGGGCTAGTTGGAGAGAATATGTCTTGCCTTCATTGAGTTAGTTACACAATATAGCTTAGACTACTCACAATGGGGAGTAACATAGAGTAGTAACATGCATATGTTACTAGTCTAAGTTATTACCTACACAATGGATAGTAACATATGAGTAGTAACATTGAGCCTTTTCATTTATTAGCTTATAGACTCATTTTTCCTTGGTATGCGTTATGTTACTCATAGGGGTAGTAACATGTTAAATTACTCAATTTCTCTCTCTTCTCATTAATTAGATGCCACGTCATACTTTTTTGCTTAGGTGACATTTATGTTACTACCTATGTTACTCCCATTGTGAGTAGTCTTATATACGAGAGAGGGGGGGACCATGTCGAGGGAGTAGGCATGCAGGCCAGGGTCCTGGTACAGTCCAAGATTACAGGGGAAGTACAACAGAACCATGTACAAGTTATCTAATACCCCCTTCCCCCTCCCATCTTCAAACACTGTCATAGCTCTCCCCCTCGTGACCCCCTCGTTCGCCCCTGTGGGCGGACAGGGTGAAACCCTAGCCGCCGTCCGCCAGAGGCCTCTTACCCATCTCCCACTCCTTTCCGCCGTTGGAGGGCGTCGCCGGACGAAGCTCGACTAGCGGCGGTGGCGGCGGGGCCATTTTCCTTCATCCCCTGGTGCTATGCACGCGGAATGCGGTGTGCTAGTGAGCAGCGAGGTGCTCGCGCGGGTGACTCGACGACGACGAGGTCGACCATGCTACGGGCGCGGCTGTGCGGTGGTGAGGAGGCAGCTTCACGGAATTTCTGGTGGGACATCTTGGCGTGTTGAGGAGGCAGGGCGGCTAGCTGTGGCGGTGGCTCCATCAGATCCAAGCATACGGCGCCGAGGGCTACAGCGGCATGGGATTGCTGGTGAGGGTTGCTGGCCTCTACCAGATCTGGTCGTGGCTAGTGGCCGGGCGTGTTCGTGACGTTCGGTGACTGACCCTTGGTCAACGAGTTGCCAATGACGCGATGATGGGTGCGACACATCGTTAACTAGGTGGATCTCGACGGGTTCTTATAATCACGCCGGATTCAACCCTGGTCTGGGTCCTTGACACCGTGGGCAACTCCGAGGGAAACCCCAGGTCTCATCTGGATCGAGCGATGATGGTGATTTTGTATCGTAATCCCTCTTGAGGGCATCGTACTTGGAGTTTGCTTGGGTGGAAGGGACCAGCAACGCTCGCGGCATACGGATAATGGTGCGAGGGCCGATGAAAATGGCGCCGACTTTGGTCATGGGAAACGATGGCGTCATCTCCGTTATCATTTCCTTGTTGAGGCATCGCCATTGCAGTTTGCGTCATCAGTATCAGGATGCTCTAGGGGAAACCCTAGATCTTGGTCTCCCGGATCGAACGAAGATGGCGCCTTTGGTGTCGTTGGCCCTCCTCGGGGCATCGTTTTGGAGCAAGTGATGGCTAGAGGGGACTAGAGGAGGAGCGGTTTTCCATCTACCACAAGGCCGACGACGGATCCCGATGGCATGGCGCTACGGAGTTTCGGCGACGGGCGCAGGTGGATGGATACGTGCAGGATGGTGGCGCTGTGTGGCGCCATGGTGGTGTTGATGGTCGGCCTGATAAGGTCGGTGCGTCAGTACCTGCTCTAGAGATGGACCAGTGGAAGAAGGTGGCGGCGGCTTCTAAGAGCGCACCTTGACTGGTGTGTGACACAGTCTCGGTATATGGTTGGGTTGGTGCACCTAGCTTTAGATGTTAGAATCTGGTGCGATGTCTGTTTGGTTTTCGTCTCGGATATTCGACACCCTTTCGTCAAGGGCATATGATTAGCGACACGTGTTGCCAAGATGCTAGCTTCAGGCTTACTGAAGTATTACTTTGTAAGGTTTTGTGAATAATTAATAAAGTGGTTGCATGCATCACCCACATGCAGAGGCCGGGGGTGTATCCCCCTTTTCTAGAAAAAATCTAACAACCCCCTCGGTCGGAACTCCATAGGACAGGAAGTGCAGGCTATCGCTGAACTCATGGAAGACTGGCGATGGCAGGCCTTTTGTGAACACATCAGCGTACTGGGAGGACGATGGAACATGGAGGACGCAGGACCTCGCCAAGTGCCACCCGATCTCGAACAAAATGGAGATCAATCTCGATGTGTTTAGTACGTTGATGTTGAACGGGGTTGCAGGACAGGTAGGGAGCTGATATGTCTCCAACATATCTATAATTTTTTATGATGGCATGCTATTATATTATTTGTTTTGAATGTTTTATATGAATTAATATGCTATTTTATATTATTTTTGGAATAATCTATTAATCTAGAGCCAAGTGCTAGTTTCTGTTTTTTCCTTGTTTTTGAGTTTTGCAGACACTACAAGAAATATGCTATCTTGTGACCTTCTGTCAGTGACCTTAGAAAAAATGGTCGTAAATCTATGACCTTTTGAGGCAAATTGGTCATAAGCTGTCCGGAGGGGTCCTAACCCTAAACACCAACAACCATTTTGGTTAGAAAGGTCATAATTTCCTTAATTGAAATGGTCATAAAGAGGACAACACCGGTCCACTGTCTTATTTCTAGCTGATAATGACCAATATAAATGGTCGTAAGCTATGACTTGGCACCACCGCATCAGTTTTGCCTGTGTCATGTCCATGTGTCAATTTTTGCCTACGTGTCATGTCCATGTGTCAATTTTTGCCATAGGTTGTGAAGCAACATATATCTCTGTTATTCCCAAAATTCCCAAACAATTCTCATAAATTCTTTGTATCATATCTTCATCAAATATGTCGAAAACCTTCCTTGCCTAGTTCAAAAATATTCATTTTCCTATTCTGTTCAGAACAACAATTTGTGAAGGAAGTGCTACTTATATATTCTTGATTGCCCTCAAAATTTTTGGGAACTCTTTCCTATCCAAATCATTGCCTCATGGCAAATTCATCTCCATTTTCCCAGTAAATCGTCCTCGACAAATTTCCAAAATATTCGTTCACCTAGAAGCTTTGTGAAGGAAGTACTAGCTATGCATATCATAATGATTTGAATTTTTCCCAAATCTTCTATATGCCCAAATAATAGCTATCCACAAAATTTTAGCCCCGTCTAACAATCCATGTGAGCTCACCATCCAATCTTTGTTTCTAGTAATATTTTCGGTTTGTGAAGCAACTACATTTTATATTCTTTATAATTGCTGAAACTTTACTAGTACATGACCATGATCACAGAACCTCTCTCCACCAAATTTTAGCTCATTTAATTTAGCCAATTTCCCTCAACATTTTTCCTAATATTCTCTTAAGTGGAGAGCATTTTGAAGCAAGTACCATTTTTATTTATCCAAATAGTATGAAATTTTTATAGTGCCTTCATATGCCCAAATTATCATCCTCCTACAAATTGCAGCTTAATCCAATCATCTGTGTGAGCCCAGCTTCAATTTCTACTTTCTGTCCAGATTGGCACATTGCAAAGCAAGTGCTATATAGACCCCTCATATTGCCCTCAAACTTTTTGGGAGATCTTCCATATCCAAATAATTGCCACATGCCAATATTCAGATCAATCCATTCATTATTTTGAACCCAGCTTCAACATTCATATGTCTGTCCAGTGTGGTACTTTGCAAAGGAAGTACCACCTAAGCTCATCCATTTGAGCTTAAAATTTGTGAAGACAATCTTCTTAGCATATGATCATCCTCAGCCAAAACTCACGCCCATTGGTCATGTGCATTTCCCGCACCGCTAATCAAACACTTGGCTGTTAATTCATGTTTGAGCATAGTTAGGTCTCCTCATGAGATTCTTCTACTGTATTTTTCTTCCTAGCACCTACCTGGGGAGTGCCAAGACCACTAGATATGCCTATGCCGTCTAGAACGCATGGCAATGCCACGGTCATGCGGTGACCACGCGGCGGGCATGCGAGTTTACGCGCTCTGGAGTTGGGGCCATCGGCCACCGTCCAAACCTCGACGTATCGCCACCAAACCATGTATTTATTATTAAATAGATACTTACGTAACTATAAATGATTTTAAAAAAATAAAGAGCAAACTATAAGGCAGCTATAGTTCAAATTTGTCTCGGTTCCTATTGAATCGGCGGAGTTTTGTCTTTTTCACTAGAGGTGGATCGAAAGCTTTTGGCACCTAAATATTTTTGTCAATTGTGCATTAAATATGGCCTACTATTTTATAAAAATGATTTTGTCCAATTTTGTAACAAATATTTGGTAGGTCCTTCACAAACAAACTCATTTTGGGCACTCGAAAAAAGGAAAATGATTTTTTTGTGCAAAGAAAATGAAAACTCCCTTTGGAAACATTGTTTGTCATTTCAACATGCACCATTATGCACAATATGAGATCATTTGAACAAACTATTCCATGAATGTGGCCATAAGATTGATCATTTGGCTTGAAAGCCATGAATCTTCACACATGATAGCTCATTTTTGAGAACACTTTTTAAAAATAATTACCATATTACAAGTTTGTTATTTTTCCTGGTAACTTGGTAACATATGATGACACAACGCGAAGGTTTTGCATTTTTTTGAATTATTTATGCCTGTTTCAAAATGCGGTCGAAACGGCGGGCATGACCGTTCATAGCTAGGGGTTGAATCTTGCCATAATTTTGTTGTATCTTTGATTAAATAGATACTTATTTACCTATAAATGATTTTTGGAAAAAATAAAGAGCAAACTATGAGGCACCTCTAGTTCAAATTTGACCCGCTTCCAATTGAATCGGTAGAGTTTTGTCTTTTTCACTAGAGGTGGATCGAAAGCTTTTTGGCACCCAAATATTTTGTCAATTGTGAATTAAATATGGCCTAATATTTTATAAAAATGATTTTGTCCAATTTTGTAACTAATATTTGGTAGGTCCTTCACAAAAAAAACTCATTTTGGGCACTCGAAAAAAGGATAAATGATTTTTTTGTGCAAAGAAAATGAAAACTCCCTTCGACAATATTGTTTGACATTTCAACATGCACCCTTGTGCACAATATGAGATCATCTCAACAAACTATTCTATGAATGTGGCCATAAGATTGATCATTTGGCTTGAAAGCCATGAATCTTCACACATGATAGCTCATTTCAGAGAACACTTTTTTAAAATAATTACCGTATTACAGGTTTGTCATTTTTCCTGGTAACTTGGTCACATATGATGGCACAACGCGAAGGTTTTGCATTTTTTTGATTTTTTTTGAATTTTGCATGCCAATTTCAAAATGTGGTCAAAACGACGGGCACGATCGTTCCTAGCTAGGGGTTGCATATTGAAAACCTTTTGGTGTTTCTATGATTATATAGATACTTTTGTACCTAGAAATGATATTTTCAAAAAATAAAAAGCAATCTATGAGGCAGCTACAGATCAAATTTGACCCGGTTCCTGTTGAATTGGGGGAAATTTGTCTTTTTCACGAGAGATGGCTCATAGCTTTTGACACACAACCATTTAGTCAATTGTACATTAAATATGACCTAATATTTTAGAAAAATGATTCGATACAATTTTGCAACAAATATATGGTAGGTCCTTTACAAAAAACTCATTTTGAAATTTCCCTAAATGACCAAAAATAGCTAGAAAGATCGAAAATGCATACAACTCGATGATCATCCATAAAACGTGGTCTAACTTGACTGAAAATGTTAGTGATGCCCTTTTGCACAATATTTTTAATAGATGGTTCACAAAATCACCTTATTTTTAGCACTTGAAAACTAGTACCAGCCGCCTATTACCAATTTAGATGGTCATAACATCATCAAAGCGTGTACTTTGCTCTGATTGGTCTATGAGCATGTCACGCGGATCAAGTATTAGGGACTGTCGGATACTCCCAGATCCAACGGCCCATACCCACTAACCCTCTCATCCACCCACACCCACCCATCACGACCTCCTCTCTCCCTCGCAGACCACTCCTCGACCCCTCCTCTCTCTCCCCCGCACAGCACTCCTAGATCCAGTTTGGCACCGCCAGATCCCGGCGACCTCTTTCGCGGGATTCGACGGCGCACCGCTCCTCCCTCCCATCCGGCAAGATCCAGCGCGTGGGTGGGTGCGAGAGTTGGAATCCTCGGCGACGATGGGCAGGAGCCCCCTGGTGGGAGCGCGTCGGCCTCGGGTGGGACGGTGCCGAGGAGGAGGCGGGGTCGAGCGGAGGGAAGATGACGATGGCAACGGGGGTCAGGTACAAGCTCATCGCATTGTGCCATCTACCTCTTCAACAGATTGAGGAGGACGGCGAGAGCGCGGCGGCCAGGGCAAGATGATGCGCTCATCACAAGAGAAGAGGCGGGGGAGGGAGATCGAACAACGAGGCCAGAGGTGCCGCGGATCCAGCACCGGTAAGCCCCTCCCCTCCCTTCTTCACCCACCATCACCTGCTCACCTGACCTCAAGGTCGTCCTCATTGACCCACCCTCCTCTCCTCACCTCGTTCACTCTCCCTTCCAGATCCACCACGGCACGGTCGCCATGGGCCTCGACGCCGCGTCGGCAAAGGAAGGCTGCCTGCTCCATCCCCACTCAACATCGCGAGCGGACGTGCGTGAGGAGATGACGGCCAGATGTAGAGGATCCACGCCATCATCGAGGGCCATGCCATGGAGCTCGGGACGCCGTTGCCCCCTGCTCCGATGCCGTCAATCAACACCAACTCAACTCGATGCAGGGGGAGGCTTCTTCTTCTTGGGACACCGTGACGCCATGGAAGGTCTCCCTTTTCCTCCCTCTCGTTTTGATTTGGTACACTTCTAGTCTAGACTTGCTTCCTATCCCTGATGCCCCTCTCTTGTTTCGATTCAAGTAAAATAAAATGGCAGCTCTGTCAGATTGTTCCTGTGTTATACTCTGTTAGTTAGGGTTCAGTTTCATCATGGACAGTGTGCTAGGGTTCATAGTTCATATGGTTGAATTGTGTACACTGGCACCTAGTGTTTATCCATCTTAATCTTATGGGATTTGCATCTGAATCCTCCTGTCTTGGCTGGATTTTGCGCCAACAGATAGCATCCAGTGATAAGATAGTGTATTGTCGGACATCAACTGAAGAGGAGAAAGCTACATGGGAGATTGTATGCAAAATAGAAAGCATGAAGGCATCTGGCCCGGTCTCCCTTGGTTTCGACCTCGAGTGGAAACCCTTTCCCAGAAGAGGTTTGATGTTCTGCCTACAATAACATTTAATTGCATCCTCAAGCTGCAAGAATGTGGCTTTCTAGACGACTGCTATTTAAGTTGGGTGCAAACAAATTATAATGCTATTTTGGTTTATGGGTTGCAAACAAAGTATTCTATAGTATATGCTATAGACTGAAAGATTTTTACATTTTTGCCTATTATGATTGAATCATAATCATTGATGTATGAGTACTTCTCAGTTTTGTTGATGTTCAAATGCCTAGATCCAAATTTGAATTGGTTTTTTTGAGGTCTACATGCTACAAATTTTGATTCCTATAGTGATGATTTTTGTCTTGCGAAAAAGTTATGAAACAAAGTGAGGACGGTCTTCACTCAAGGTCTAATTTAGTTAGTTCTCTACCAAATCTAATTAAGTTTAGATTTTTCCAACAGTTTGGTGTATCTCTGTTCTCTAAATAAATATAATCAAGTGCTCAATATGCATTCAGTTTATTTTCTATCAAAATATATTTCAGTATGAATCAATGTAATCATGTGTGGTGAATAACTTGATCTAATAGGTCTTGGAGACATGATTTCTGCTAATGTATTAACATGGCAACATATTTGATTTAGTGTTTTCTCTCTAGGCATTTATTTTTCTGTGTTTGTTGTCTCCTACAGTTTGGTGAATATTACACCAGAATTAGTCTAATCAGAATCTAAGAAGAAAATTACATACAATGTGGCAGTCCTACAGTAATAATATAGAGATTTAAACCTGTTAATTTCTGTACTAAGCACACATACTAGTGAGTCAATTTCATTGCACACATACAATGTGGCAGTCCTTATTGCTACTGTTTCTTTTGATTATGCTGGATGGGGGTATCACATGGTTTTTCTCTACTTGTTTTCTCTACTTGTTTTCATTGCCACTTGATATATACTTAGCTTGTACTTGAAGTTGTGGGTTAATGTGGTGATTTTGTTCTACATGGATGCATTGGTACCCCCATAATCGAGCGCATGGATGCAATGGCAAGAAGATCATGGTAGTGCACATCATCAAGCACACCATGGAGATAATCGACCTCCTCACCGATCGTAACTCAATCAAGATCATCACTTTATACTCTCCTACCTTTGTGATGTTAGTATGCTTCTGCTGACTAGTATTGTTAGATCTTGTCTCCTACCTTTGTGATGTTAGTATGCTTTTGCTGACTAGTATTGTTAGATCTTGCTAGTAGTAGAATGGTATTTTGTTTTAGGCACAATGTGTTGCAGTGAAGTCTTTCGCACGATCTGCACTTGCGCAATGCATATTTGTCTCTGTTTTCTTATATGAATGAGTATCTCGTTTTAACTAGCTGGAGAACAAAAAGCATGGTACTAGCTGAATTTGTGTTGTCATTCTAAATAACTGTCCTTTTTTGAATGGTCAATTCATAGTATATTGGCTTCTGTCCTGTTTTGAATGGTCAAATCATAGTATATTTGGCTTCTGTTATCTGATTCATGACAGGAGCAGGTGCCTAGTTTGTGATCGCTATTGAAGGAGCTCCATGCTGAAGAACATAGCACTTGTAGAGTTTGTGATGGATATCTAGTATTACCCTTTTGGAGCTTGTAACTATGATTGCCATACTTGTAGAGCTTGTAACTATTATTACACTTCTAGAGCTTGTAAAGTATATGCTAAGAGCATGTATCATGTGTTATTTGTACAACAGGATCTCTGTACTGAATCGGGTTGATATTATTTGAAGTATTATGTGATCTATTCCAATTTAAATATTGGTTATTTATTTACTGTTAAATTGAAATAAGAAGAATATGACTCTGACATCTAGGACCCATTGATCAGAACCTGACAACTGTGGCCCAATCTGACTAGTGGACCCCTTTAAAAAAAGAAAAACTGAGTATTAAGAAAGAAGGTCGTGGCCCCAAAATAAAAAGGTTGCAATGTTGGGCTTGTCCCATGAAGCCGACCAAAATTTGACAGGAAAAATATATATAAATAAGCTGAATTTGTTGGGCTTGGGCCATATAGACATCGAATTGGACCGGGCTGAATCTTACCAACGACCAATACAATTGGTCACAATTTTCCCACGTCGGATCCGACGTGGCCTGGGCAGACTGCCAGTGACCAAAACAATTGGTCGTACAACCTAGAACCTTTTTTTGGTCGTAAACGTCTACGACCAATCCATAAGAAAGGTCCTTAATTTCCATTCTTAACCCTCAGCTTTTGACCAGTTGTTTTTGGTCGTAAAAAGGTCGTAAATGAAAAACAATGACCATTCGGTGACCAATATTGATGGTCACAAGTTAGCATATTTCTTGTAGTGAGATATGGAATATTAAATGGAGTCCAAACGAAATAAAACCTTTGGAAGGAATTTTTCTAGAAGGAAACAAGTCATCCAAGCTTAGAGTGCACGTTAGGGGAGGTGCCAGGGCGCCACAGGCCTGTTAGGTGCGCCCCCTGGCCGCGCCTAGCAGGCTTGTCGCCCCCTGGTAGGTCTCCTAACCCTAACTCTTGGCCTGTAAATACCCAAATATTCCCCCAATACAAAAAAGAGACACGCAAATACTTTTCCGCCGCCGGAAGCCCCCGTTCCCGAGAGATCCAATCTTGGAGCCTTTTCCGGTAATCTACCGGAGGGGGTTTCGATCACGGAGGGCATCTACATCAACTCCATTGCCCCTCCGATGATGCGTGAGTATTCCACCACAGACCTACGGTCCATAGATAGTAGCTAGATTGCTCCTTCTCTCTCTTTGATCTTCAATACCATGTTCTTCATGATCTTCAAGGAGATCTATCCGATGTAATCCTCTTTTGTGGTGTGTTTGTCAAGATTCGATGAATTGTGAGTTTATGTTCAGATTATCCATGAATCTTATTTGAATCTCCTCCAAATTCTTATTTGCATGATTTCATGTCCTTGCAAGTCTCTTAGAGTTATTTGTTTGGTTTGGCCAACTAGATTGGTAATTCTTGCAATGGGAGAAGTCCTTGGTTTTGGGTTCAATCTTGCGGTGTCCTCACCCAATGACATAGTAGGGGTAGCGAGGCACGTATTATATTGTTGCCATCAAGGGTAACAAGATGGGGTTTTCATCATGTTGCTTGAGTTTATCCCTATACATCATGTCATTTTTCTTAATGTGTTACTCTCCTCTTCATGAACTTAATACTCTAGATGCAGGCAGGAGTCGGTCGATGTGTGGAGTAGTAGTAGTAGATGCAGAACCGTTTCGGTCTACTTGTCATGGACATGATGCCTATATGCACGATCATTGCCTTGGATAACTACATGATTATTCACTTTTCTATCAATTGCTTGACAGTAATTTGTTTACCCACCATGATATTTGTCTTCAAGAGAGAAGCCTCTAGTGAAACCTATGGCCTCCGGGTCTATTTTCCATCATATATTTTCAGATATATACCTTGCTGCAATTTATTTATCATTTACTTTCCATAATTTTTTACATTTATCTCTTTCAGATCTAATCCTTGCATAACCGTGAAGGTATTGACAACCCCTTTATAGCGTTGGGTGCAAGAGTTTGATTGTTTGTGTAGGTGCAACCATTGGTGATTTGCTTGTTCCTCCTACTGGATTGATACCTTGCTTCTCAACAACTAAGGGAAATACTTATCTACTTTGTTTCATCACCCTTTCCTCTTCAAGGGAAAACCAACGCATGCTCTAGAGGTAGCAAGAAGGATTTCTGGCGCCGTTGCCGGGGAGGATACACATCAAGCCTACCAAGTACCTATCACTTGCATTTACTTTATTTGCCATTTTCTTCTCGTTTTCCTCTCCCCCACTTCTAAAAAGATTTTTAGAAAATACAAAAAAGATTTGCCTTTTTGTTCGCCCTTCTTTCTTTGCTCGTGTGTGGGTTTGCTTGAACTCATGGCTTGCCTTACCACTATAACTAATAGTCCCGAGTATGAGGTTCTTAATTTTATGCAAAGGGGAGGAGAAAACTTAAAAGATGCTTGGTATAGAATTTGCAATTCTCAAAATAGATCTATTTGTAAGCATTCTACTACCGTTCTCCTTCGCAATTTTTACGTGGGTATTACTCCTTGGTATAGATATGTTCGAGATGCCATCATGGGAGGGGATTTTTTGGGAAGTCATACCTTTGACTCTTATAGTGCTTTGATAAATTTGTTAGGTTCACCCCCAATCATGATTAATGGAACAATTTTAACTCTGAAACATGTGATGTGAAGGCTTGATACTATTGAAAAAAGGGTTGCTACAGTTGAGCTTATTGAAAACTTGGATAAAAAGATTCACAATCACATTACTCAATATGGATCTAAAGTAGGAGTTATCTTAGAAAATCTTAAGGAATATGGATCTAAAGTAGGAGTTATCTTAGAAAATCTTAAGGAAAGGGAACCCATAGTTAATGAAAAATTGGAACAAGATTCTTCTAGAATTGGAAAGCTAGAGGACATTATTACCAACTTGGGATCCTCTTTTGCTTTGGTACAAACCAATCCAACTCCTTCGCCTCCTAAGGGCCAAGTTTGTTTATGTTCCTAAAAATAAGGATGAATCATCTAGTAAAGATGAAGATCTGAAGATGATAAGTATTCACCCCAACTTTCTCAATATTATTAAGGAACCAATTTTTTTGAAAAGGAGGAATGAAGCCCCTGGCATCTGCTTCAATCGGTGTATGCAGCCATCTTATTAGATAGATTCGAAACAAAATGATAGGTCCACAATGCGTCCAGACGCTAATGCATAACAAAGAGAAAAATAAATCGAGCTGCCACATATGACACTTTGTAACAATAGACTACGATGCCTACACACCTAGCCTATCATTAGCACGCCATCCAAATTGGTTGAAGATAACCCGTGCGACCATCTCCCACGGTTTCACCCAATATCCATATGCTCCCTGGAGTCCGCATGGCTGAGTAATGACCACGTACGGATCCAAGATGTTGCTGTGAACATAACCTGCAAAAAGTTGTTGAAATTCTTGCCATTAAAAATCATATCATTCCTGGTGTTCCATATAGCCCAAAATAGAGCACAAATCCCAACTCTGATACGCTCCGCTATTGTAACGTCTACTCCATTGAGCCACGTTCCAAATAACGACCTTATACATGTAGGTGGGTTTAAAATGATTTTTTTCCATGAAAGTTTTGCTAGAGGACACTCGAGAAAGAGGTGTTGTATTATCTCATTCTGATCACAAAAACAACAATTAGGTCTGCCTCCCCATCTTCGTTTTACCAAGTTGTCCTTGGTTAATACCACTCCTTTGTGTATAAACGACATGAAAATTTGAATCCTAAGGGGAACCTTAATTTTCCAAATACGCAAAGATCTTGAGAGTGGTCCAGTGTTTATCAAGTCATTGTAAAAAAGACTTTACAGAGAAGACCCCATTCATCAGTAAAGTCCAACGAATACTATCTGTCTGGCCAGAGAGTTGCACTTGCATTAAGGAACCAATTGCCACCATTGAATCCCTTGATTTTTTTCCTAGTAATATTATCATTGATAAGAACAACAGGCCTCCTAGGACTTATAAGTGCGCAATTGAGGAATTGCATACCAAAGATGACAATACCTAGATCTATTGCGTTTTGCCTAGCTAGGGGCGTTAAAACAATAGCGCTTGTTGGGAGACAACCCAATATTATTTTTTTGTTCTGTTTTTGCTTCTATTTTTGAGTGTTTCCAACATAACTACTTCTGTAGAAATTATGTTTTGGTATTTTAATTAGTGTTTAAGCCAAGTGAAACCTTTGGGGTGATCTATGGTAGTTGTTGATTTGATCTTGCTGAAAAACAGAAACTTTTGCGCTTAGTCCAGGAATTTTCTAATTTTTTCAAAGCGTCGAATTGATCTGAAAGTTTTACAAAAGATTGTATAAATTTCCCGGGTTTTCCTAATTGTTAATAATTGTTTGAGTTAAATAAGTATACAAAGTTTTCAGTTTGATACAGACTCTTCTGTTTTTGACAGATTCTGTTTTCTTTGAGTTGTTTGCCTATTTTGATGAATCTATGGGTTGTATCATGTTGTATGAGCCATGGAGAAGTTAGATTATAGTAGGTATAACACCAATATAAATAAATAATGAGTTCAAAACAGTACCTAAAGTGGTGATTTATTTTCTTATACTAATGGATCTCACGAGTTTTCTCTTAAGTTTTGTGTTGTGAAGTTTTCAAGTTTTGGGTAAAGATTTGATGGACTATGGAATAAGGAGTGACAAGAGACTAATCTTGGGGATGCCCAAGGCACCCCAAGTAATATTCAAGGATGCCAAACATCCTATGCTTGGGGATGCCCCAGAAGGCATCCCCTCTTTTGTCTTCAATCCATCGGTAAATTAACTTGAGGCTATATTTTTATTCACCACATGATATGTGTTTTCCTTGGAGCGTCTTGTACGATATGAGTATTTGATTGTTATATTGCCGCAATCATCCTTGCTGTTCATACCTTTTGACAGAGACACGCTGAATCGTGAATTTATTAGAATAGTCTATGTGCTTCACTTATATCTTTTGAGTTGTGCAATTTTGCTCTATGTGCTTCACTTATATCTTTTAGAGCACGATGGTGTTTGCGTTTTTATAGAAATACTTGAGCTCTCGTACCTCACTTGTACTATTTTGAGAGTTTATAAAACAGGATGGTAATTGGTCTAGGTTATTAATTTAGTCCTAATATGATAGGGATCCATAAAAACATCCATATTAAGTGCATTGAGTATTTATGAGAAGTTTGATTCCTTGCATAAAGTTTTGAGATATAAAGATGGTAATGTTAAGAGACATGTTAGGAAGTAAATTGTGATTTGGTAAAAATACTTGTGTAAAGGTTTGTGATTCCCGTAGCATGCACGTATGGTGAACCGTTATGTAAGGAAGTCGGAGAATGACTTGTTTATAGATTGTCGACCTTTGTGTGAGGGTCGAGGGGGGGGGGGGGCGATGGTTAACTCCTACCAATATCCCCCTAGGAGCATGCATTTAATGCCTTGCTTCAATGACTAATAGACTTTTGTAATAAGTATGTGAGTACTTCATGACTAATGTTGAGTCCATGGATTATACACACTCTCACCCTTCCACATTTGCTAGCCTTTCTATTACCGCACAACTTTCACCGGTACACCATGCACCTTCCTCAAAACAGCCACCATATACCTTCCTCAAAACAGCTACCATATACCTTCCTCAAAACAGCCACCATACCTACCTATTATGGCTTTTCCATAGCCATTCCGAGATATATTGCCATGCAACTTCCACCGTTTCCTTTTATGACATGCACGATCACTTCCATATTGCATATAGAGTCATGTTTTGTCATAGGTATCAAATTGTAATTTTCTTTTGAGTTGTAAGTAAATAAAAGTGTGATGATTTTCATTATTAGAGCATGTCCCATGTGAGTAAAGGATGATGGAAGCTATGATTCCCTCACAAGTGGGGATGACATTCTGGACTAAATAGAAAAATGAATAAAAGAGGCCTTAGATGCCCACACAAAAAAGGAAAAAAATGAGAGAAAAGAGAGAAGGTACATTGCTACTATCTTTTTCCACACTTGTGATTCAAAGTAGCACCATGATCTTCATAATAGAGAGTCTCCTAGTTTGTCACTTTCATATAGCTAGTGGAATTTTTCTTCATGATGCACGTCCACTTAGTTTCCTTTTGAGCTTTCATACACTTATACCTCTAGTGCATCCGTTGCATGGCAATACCTACTCACTCACATTGATACCTATTGATGTTCATCTCCATAGCCCGTTGATACGCCTAATTGATGTGAGGCTATATTCTCCCTTTCCTTGACAACCTCCACCATATTTCTATTCCACCTATAGTGCTACATCCATGGCTCACGCTCATGTATTGCGTGAGAGTTGAAAAAGTTTGAGAAAATATAGGTGTGAAAACAATTGCTTGACTTTTCATTAGGGTTGTGCATGATATAAATACTTTGTGTGGGGAAGATGGAGCATAGCCAGACCATATGATATTGTAGGGATAACTTTCTTTTGTCATTATATTTTGAAGAGATACAATTGCTTTGCTAGTATGCTTAAAATGTTATTGTTTCTATATCAATATTAAGCTTTTGTTTTGAGTCTTATGGATCTGAATATTCATGCCACAATAAAGAATATTACATGGATAAATATGTTTGGTAGCACTCCACATCAACAATTCTATTTTTATCATTTACCTACTCGAGGACGAGCATGATTAAGCTTGGGGATGTTGATACGTCTCCAACGTATGTATAATTTTCTATGATGGCATGCTATTATATTATCTATTTTGGATGTTTTATATGCATTTATATGCTATTTTATATTATTTTGGGGACTAACCTATTAATCTAGATCCAAGTGACACTTTCTGTTTTTTCCTTGTTTTTGAGTTTTGTAGATATGGAATATTAAACGGAGTCCAAACGGAATAAAACCTTCGGAAGGAATTTTTCTGGAAGGAAACAAGTCATCCAAGCTTGGAGTGCACTTCAGGGTAGGTGCCAGGGCGCCACAAGCCTTCTAGGCGCGGGCCCCCTGGCCGCGCCTAGCAGGTTTGTTGCCTCCTGGCAGGTCTCCTAAGCCTAACTCTTGGCCTATAGATACCCAAATATTCTCCCAACATCAAAAAGAGCCACAAAAATACTTTTCCGCCGCCAGAAGCCTCCGTTCCCGAGAGATACAATTTGGAGACTTTCCAGGTAATCTGTCGGAGGGGGCTTCGATCACGGAGGGCATCTACATTAACTCCATTGCCCCTCCGATGATGCGTGAGTAGTGTTGGGGAACGTCGCATGGGAAACAAAAAATTTCCTATGTTCACGCAAGACCTATCCATGGTGATGAGCATCTACGAGAGGGAGAGTGGATCTACATACCTTGTAGATCGCTAAGCGGGAAGCGTTAAGAAACGCGGTTGGTGTAGTCGAACGTCTTCGCGATCCAAATCGCCGAGCATCCCGTGATCTCATCACGATCCGTCCCGTGATCCAATCATGATCCGTACCGCGAACTCATCACGATCCGTCCCGCGATCTCATCACGACCCCTCTCGCGATCTTGATCACGGTTCTTCCGATCTAGCACCGAACGGATGGCATCTCCGCGTTCAGCACACGTACATCTTGAGGACGATCTCTGCCTTCTTGGTCAAGCAAGAGGGAGCAGAGAGGTAGACGAGTTCTGCGGCAGCATGACGACGTCACGGCCATGGTGGTGGAGCAATTCCGATAGGGCTTCGCCTAAGCACTGCAGAAAACCGATCTAGAGGAGAAACTATGCACTAGAGGAACGGGTAGCACGTGGCTGAAAATCTTGTGCCAAAACCCTAAAACTCTCTAGTATACATAGGAGGAGAGGAGGAGGAGGCTTGGCTCCCAAGGAGCCAGCCCTTGGGTCGGCCGAACCAGGAGGGAGGAGTCCTCCTCCTCCACTCCTACTAGGATTAGGACTCCTTCCTAATTTATCCTTTTTGCCTTTTTCCACCTTTTTTCCTTTTGGGCTTTTTCTTCCCAGCCACATGGGCCCTTTGTGGGACTTCCTCCAGCCCACTAAAGGCTCGTATATATCCTCCCACAGCCCATGTAGCCTCTTGGGTCGAAATACCCCTCCCGATGGTCTCCCGGTACACTACCGTCACTCCCGGTACACTACCGATGACCCCGAAACTTTTCTGGCGACCAAAATAGGACTTCCTATATATCAATCTTTACCTATGGACCATTCCGGAGCTCCTCGTGATGTCCGGGATCTCATCCGGGACTCCGATCAACCTTCGGTCACCATCGTACATAACTCTATACTACCAAAACGTCACCAAACCTTAAGTGTGCAGACCCTGTTGGTTCGAGAACTATGTAGACATGACCGAGACACCTCTACGGTTAATAAGAAATAGTAGGGCCGGGATGTCCATATTGGTTCCTACATATTCTACGAAGATCTTTATCGGTCGAACCTCTATGTCAAGGATTCAGTTAATCTCGTATGATGTTCCCTTTGTTTTTTGGTATGTTACTTCCCCGAGTTTCGATCGTCGGTATCTCCATACCTAGTTCAACCTCGTTACTGGCAAGTCTCTTTACTCGTTCCATAATACAAGATCGCGTGACTAACACTTAATCACATTGCTTGCAAGGCTTATTGTGATGTTGTATTACCGAGTGGGCCTTGAGATACCTCTCCGTCACACGGAGTAACAAATCCCAGTCTTGATCCATGCCAACCCAACAAACACCCTCGGAGATACCTGTAGAGTACCTTTATAGTCACCCAATTACGTTTCAACATTTAATACACACAAGGCACTCCTCCGGTGTCAGTGAGTTGCATGATCTCATGGTCATAGGAACAGATACTTCACATGCAGAAAACAGTAGCAATAAACTGACACGATCATATGCTACGTTTGTAGTTTGGGTCTTGGCCATCACACTATTCTCCTAATGATGTGATCCTGTTATAAAATGACATCTCATGTCCATGTCCAGGAAACCTTAACCATCTTTGATCAATGAGCTAGTCTATTAGAGGCATACTAGGGACGTGGTTTTGTCTATGTATCCACACATGCATCTAAGTCTTCGATCAATACAATTATAGCATGGATAATAAATGATTATCAACAAGGAAATATGATAATAACTAATTTATTATTTCCTCTAGGGCATATTTCCAATAGTGTCCCACTTGCACTACAGTCAATAATCTAGTTCACATCACCATGTGATTAGCATTGTTATGAATCTAACACCCAATGAGTTCTAGGGCTCGATCATGCTTTGCATGTGAGAGAGGTCTTATAGTCAACGGGTCCGCGACATTCAGATCCGAGTGTATTTTGCAAATCTCTATGTCAGACTGTAAACACTGCTACCACACTCCACTTGGTACTATTCCAAATGGCTCCTCCACTATACGTATCTGGATTGCTACTAAGAGTCATCCGGATTAGTATTAAAGCTTGCATCAACATAACTCTTTACGACGAACTCTTTATCACCTCCATAATCAAGAAACATCTCCTTAGTCTTTTAGTTACTAAGGATAATCTTGACCGCTGTCTAGTGATCCACTCCTAGATCACTCTTGTACCCCTTGATGGACTCATGGCAAGGCACACACAGGTCTATGGCTAAGGCATAGGGGACGACGTTCGTCCTTTCTCTTTCTTCTGCCGTGGTCGAGCTTTGAGTCTCACTCAACTTCACACCTTACAAATCAGGCGAGAACTCTTTCTCTGACTGATCCAGTTTGAACTCTTTCAAAATCTTGTCAAGGTATGTATTCATTGAAAGTCTCATTAAACATCTTGATCTATCTCTATAGATCTTGATGCTCAACAATTAGGTAGCTTTATCCAGGTCTTCCTTTGAAAATCACTTTTCAAACAACCATTTATGCTTTCCAAAAATTCTACATTATTTCCGACCAACAATATGTCATCCACATATACTTATCAGAAATTCTATAGTGCTCCCACTCACTTTATTGTAAATACAAGTTTCTCTTAAACTTTGTATAAACTACAAAACTTTGATCACCTCATCAAAGTGTATATTCCAACTTCGAGATGCTTGCTTAAGTCCTTAGATGGATTGCTGGAGCTCGCACACCTTTTAGCATCCTTAGGACTGCAAAACCCTCTGGTTGTATCACATACAACCTTTCCTCAAGTAAACTGTTAAGGAAACAATGTTTTGTCATCCATCCGCCAGATTTCATAATTGAAAAATGCAACAACTGCTAACATAATTCTTACAGACTTTAGCATCGCTACGAGTGAGAAAGTCTCATCGTAGTTAACTCCTTGAACTTGTCGGAAACTTCTTTGTGACAAGTCGAGCTCTATAAATGGTGACATTTACCATCAGTGTCTGCCATCATCTCAAAGGTCCATTTGTACTCAACGACCTGTCGTCCAACGAGAAAGTCTACCAAAGTCTATACTTGGTTTTCATAATTGGATCCTTCCTCGGATTTCATGGCCTCTAACCATTTGTCGGAATCCGGGCCCATCATCGCTTCTCCACAGCTTGTAGGTTAATCGTTGTCCAACAACATGACCTCCAAGACAGGGTTGTAGTGCCACTCAGGAGCAGTACACGTCCTTGTCGACCTACGAGGTTTGATTGTAACTTGATCTGAAGCTTCATGATCATCATCATTAACTTCCTCTTCAACTAACATAGGCTTTACAGAAACATCTTGTTCCTGCGCTGCGCTACTCTCTCGTTGAAACAAAGGTTCAATAACCTCATCAAGTTCTATCTTCCTCCCACTCAATTCTTTCGAGAGAAACTTTTTATCGGTAAAGGACCCGTTTTAGCAACAAACACTTATGCTTGGATCTGAGATAGAAGGTTCACCCAACTGTTATTAGGGTATTCTATGAAGATGCATTTGTCCGCTTTGGGTTCGAGCTCATTAGGTGAAAACATTTTTCCACACAAGCATTGCAGCCCCAAACATTAAGAAATGACAGCTTAGGTTTCTATCAAACCATAATTCACATGGTGTCATTTCAACGGATTTAGATGGTGTCCTATTTAAAGTGAATGTAGTTGTCTCTAATGCATAACCCCAAAATTATAGTAGCAAAACGATAAGAGACATCATAGCACGCACCATATCCAATAGAGCACGAGTATGACATTCGCACACACCATCACACTGGCGTGAGTTGCGAAACAACTGTCACATTGTCTAAAGTTTATGCCAAACTCGTAACTCAGATATTCACCTCCATGATCATATCGCGGACATTTTTATCTTCTTGTCACAATGATCTTTAAACTTCACTCTGAATTTTCTTGAACTTTTCAAACGATTCAGACTTGTGTTTCATTAAGTAAATATACACTATATCTACTCAAATCATCAGTGAAGGTAAGAAAATAACGATATCCACCGCACGCTACAAGACTCATCGGATTGCATACATCAACATGTATCATTTCCAATAAATCACTTGCCTGCTCCATAAATCCGGAAAACGGGGTCCTTAGTCATCTTGCCTAAGAGGCATCGTTCGCATGTCTCAACCGATTCAAAATTGAATGAGTCCAAAGATCCATCAGCATGGAGTTTCTTCATGCGCTTTATACCAATATGACATTTAGCGGCAGTGCGACAAGTATGTGGTACTATCATTATTAACTTTGTATCTTTTGGCATCAATGTTATGAACATGTGTATTACTATGATTAATATTCAACAAACCATCTCACTGGGTGTATGACCATTGAAGGTATTATTCATGTAAGCAGAATAACCATTATTCTCTGACTTAAATGAATAATCATATTGCAACAAACACGATCTAATCACGTTCATGCTCAACGCAAACACCAAATAACATTTATTTAGGTTTGTCACTAATCCCGAAAGTAGAGAGAGCGTGCGATGTTGATCATATCAACCTTGGAAACATTTCCAACGCACATCGTCACCTCACCCTTAGCTAGTTCTCCGTTTATTCCGTAGCTTTTATTTCGAGTTACTAACATTCAGCAACCGAACCGGTATCCAATACCCAGGTGCTACTAGGAGTACTAGCAAGGTACACATCAATAACACGTATATCAAATATATTTGTGTTGACTTTGCCAGCCTTCTTATCTACCAAGTATCTAGGGTTGTTCCACTTCAGCGACCGCTCACCTCATAATAGAAGCACTTAGTCTCGGGTTTGGGTTCAACTTTGGGTTGCTTCACTGGAGCAGCAACTGACTTGCCATCCATGAAGTTTCCCTCCTTTCCCTTGCCCTTCTCGAAACTAGTGGTTTTACTAAGCATCAACACTTGATGCTCCTTCTTGATTTCTACCTTCACGGTGTCAAACATCGCGAATAGCTCAGGGATCCTTAGCAGCAGTGCACAGTTAGGGTGGTCCGGAGGTAAAGATTGATATATAGGAAGTCCAGTTTTGGTCACCAGAAAGTTTTCGGGCTCATCGGTAGTGTACCGGAAGTGCCGGGAGGGTGCCGGAGGACCCCCGGGAGGGGTGTGACGACCATAGGACTTTGTGGTCCCTTAGAGGAGGTGTGCCAGCCCTTATTGGGCTGGCCAAGACCTTCTAGAAAGGCCCATGCGGCTGGGATCAAGAGATAAAGGGCAAAAGGGTTTTAAAAGAGGAGATCCACCTCCCTTGTGGGAGGTGGACTCTATCCCTAGTTCGGACGAACCTCTTATCCTTGGAGGAGGGGCCAAGGAAGCCCTCCCTCTCCCTCCTATATATATGCAAGGGTTTGGGCTGATTTGAGACACAACTTCTCTCTCTATCTCGGCGTAGCCCTACCCTTCCTCTTCCTCGTTCTCTGTAGCGCTTGGCGAAGCCCTGCCGGAGTCCACGTAGCTCCACCGTCACCACACCGTCGTGTTGCCGGAGCTCTCCCTCAACCTCTCCTCCTTCCTTGCTGGATCAAGGCGTAGGAGACATCATCGGGCTGCACATGTGTTGAACGCGGAGGCGCCGTTGTTCGGCGCTGAGATCAGAATCCACCGCGATCTGAATCGCTGCGAGTACGACTCCACCAACCGCGTTCTTGTAACGCTTCCGCTTAGCAATCTTCAAAGGTATGAAGATGCAATCTCTCCCCACTCGTTGCTGGTTTCTCCTAGATAGATCTTGGTGACACGTATGAAATTTTTTGATTTACTATTATGTCTCCGAAAAGTGGTATCAGAGCTAGGTCTGTGCGTATAATCTATGTACGAGTAGAACACAAGTTGTTGTGGGCGTCGATTTTGTTAATATGCTTACCACTACTAGTCTTATCTTGATTCGGCGGTATTGTGGGATGAAGCGGCCTGGACCGACTTTACACGTACGCTTACGTGAGACTGGTTCCACCGCCTGACATGCACTTGTTGCATAAGGTGGCTAGCGGGTGTCTGTCTCTCCCACCTTAGTCGGATTGGATTCGATGAAAAGGGTCCTTATGAAGGGTAAATAGCAATTGGCATATCACGTTGTGGTTTTGGTGTAGGTAAGAAACGTTCTTGCTAGAAACCTATAGCAGCCACGTAAAAACTTGCAACTACAAATTAGAGGACGTCTAACTTGTTTTTACAACATATGCTTTGTGATGTGATATGGCCAAAGAATTTGATGTGATGCATTGTGATGTATGAGATTGATCATGTTCTTGTAATAGGATTCACGACTTGCATGTCGATGAATATGACAACCGGCAGGAACCATAGGAGTTATCTTATTTTATTGTATGACCTGCGTGTCAATCATAAACGCCATGTAATTACTTTACTTTATTGCTAAACGTTAGCCATAGTAGTAGCAGTAATAGTTGGCGAGACAACTTCATGAAGACACAATGATGGAGATCATGATGATGGAGATCATGGTGTCGTGCCGGTGACAGTGATGATCATGGTGCCCCGAAGATGGAGATCAAAGGATCAAGATGATATTGGCCATATCATGTCACTATATTGATTGCATGTGATGTTTATCATGTTTACATCTTATTTTCTTAGAACGACGGTAGTAAATAAGATGATCTCTCAATAAAATTTCAAGAGATGTGTTCACCCTAACTGTGCACTGTTGCTAAGGATCATTGTTCCGAAGCACCACGTGATGATCGGGTGTGATAGGTTCTAACGTTCGCATACAACGGGTGTAAGCCAGATTTACACACGCGGAACACTTAGGTTGACTTGACGAGCCTAGCATGTACAGACATGGCCTCGGAACATGGAAGACCGAAAGGTCAAACATGAGTCGTATAGAAGATACGATCAACATGGAGATGTTCACCATGGATGACTAGTCCGTCTCACGAGATGATCAGACACGGGCTAGTTGACATGGATCATGTGTCACTTAGATGACTAGAGTGATGTCTATCTAAGTGGGAGTTCATTAAATAATTTGATTATGTGAACTTAATTATCATGAACTTAGTCTAAAATTATCTTTACAATCTATATTGTAGATCCAATGGCCAACGCGAATGTCATCCTCAATTTCAACGCGTTCCTAGAGAAAACCAAGCTGAAAGATGATGGAAGCAACTACGCAGACTGGGTCCATAGCTTGAGGATCATCCTCATAGCTTCCAAGAAATTGTATGTCCTTGATGCACCGCTAGGTGACCCACCCCTTCTCCCAGCAGAGCAAGACGTTGCGAACGCTTGGCATTCTCGCTGCGATGATTACTCCCTTGTTCAGTGCAGCATGCTTTACAGTTTAGAACCGGGGCTCCAAAAGCATTTTGAGCAACACGGAGCATATGAGATGTTCCAAGAGCTGAAACTGGTTTTCCAAGCTCATGCCCAGGTCGAGAGATATGACGTCTCCGACAAGTTCTTTAGCTGTAAGATGGAGGAGAATAGTTCTGTCAGTGAGCACATCCTCAAGATGTCTGGGCTAGACAACCGCTTGACTCAGCTGGGAGTTAATCTCCCGGATGACTCGGTCATTGACAGAATCCTCCAGTCGCTTCCACCTAGCTACAAGAGCTTTGTGATGAACTACAACATGCAAGGGATGGAGAAGTCCATTCCTGAGTTGTACTCGATGTTGAAATCAGCAGAGGTCGAGATCAAAAAGGAGCATCAAGTGTTGATGGTGAATAAGACCACTAGTTTCAAGAAAGGCAAGGGTAAGAAGAACTTCAAGAAGGACGGCAAAGCTGTTGCCGCGCCCGTTAAACAAGTTACCAGGAAGAAGAAGAACAAGAATGGACCCAAGCCTGAGACTGAGTGTTTTTATTGCAAGGGTACCGGTCACTGGAAGCGGAACTGCCCCAAGTACTTAGTGAATAAGAAGGACGGCAACGTTAAAGGTATATGTGATATACTTGTTATTGATGTGTACCTAACCAGTGCTCGTAGTAGCTCATGGGTATTTGATACCGGTGCAGTTGCTCACATTTGTAACTCCAAGCAGGAGCTGCGGAATAAACGAAGGCTGGCAAAGGACGAGGTGACGATGCGCGTCGGGAATGGTTCCAAGGTCGATGTGATCGCCGTCGGCATGCTACCTCTACATATACCTTCGGGATTAGTGTTAAACCTTAATAATTGTTATTTAATACCAACTTTGAGTATGAACATTGTATCTGGATCTCGCTTGATGCGAGATGGCTATTCATTTAAATCTGAGAATAATGGTTGTTCTATTTATATGAGATAAATGTTTTATGGTCATGCCCCTCTGGTCAATGGTTTATTTTTGATGAATCTCGAACGTGATGTTACACATGTCCATAGTGTGAGTACCAAAAAGTGTAAGGTTGATAATGATAGTCCCACTTACATGTGGCACTGCCGCCTTGATCATATTGGTGTCAAATGCATGAAGAAGCTCCATACTGATAGACTTTTGGAGTCTCTTGATTTCGAATCATTTGACTCGTGCGAACCATGCCTCATGGGCAAGATGACCAAGACTCCGTTCTCCAGAACAATGGAGCGAGCAACTGACTTGTTGGAAATAATACATACCGATGTATGCGGTCCAATGAGTGTCGAGGCTCGTGGTGGCTACCGTTATGTTCTCACCCTCACTGATGAATTGAGTAGATATGGGTATGTCTACTTAATGAAACATAAGTCTGAAACTTTTGAAAGGTTCAAGGAATTTCAGAGTGAGGTAGAGAATCAACGTGACAGGAAAATAAGGTGCCTACGATCTGATCGTGGTGGAGAATATTTAAATCATGAGTTTGGCACGCACCTAAGGAAATGTGGAATTGTTTCACAACTCATGCCGCCTGGCACACCTCAGCGAAATGGTGTGTCTAAACGTCGTAATCGCACTCTATTAGATATGGTGCGATCTATGATGTCTCTTACCTAGTTACCACTATCATTTTGGGGATATGCATTAGAGACTGCCGCATTCACTTTAAATAGGGCACCATCAATATTTGTTGAGACGACACCGTATGAATTATGGTTTGGAAAGAAACCTAAGATGTCGTTTCTAAAATTTTGGGGATGCGATGCTTATGTGAAGAAACTTCAACCTGAGAAGCTCGAACCCAAAGCGGAAAAGTGCGTCTTCATAGGATATCCCAAAGAGACTATTGGGTATACCTTCTACCTCAGATCCGTAGGCAAAGTCTTTGTTGCCAAGAATGGATCCTTTCTCGAGAAAGAGTTTCTCTCGAAAGAAGTAAGTGGGAGGAAAATAGAACTTGATGAGGTAATTGTACCTCCACTCGAACCGGAGAGTAGCGCAACACAGGAAGTTGTTTCTATGGAGCCTACACCAGCTGGAGAGGAAGTTAATGATGATGATCATGTAACTTCAGATCAAGTTACTGTTGAATGTCGAAGGTCCACTAGGACATGTTCCGCACCAGTGTGGTACGGCAACCCTGTCCTGGAGATCATGTTGTTTGACAACGGTGAACCTTCGAACTATGAAGAAGCGATGACGGGCCCGGATTCCAACAAATTGCTTGAGGCCATGAAATCCGAGATAGGATCCATGTATGAGAACAAAGTATGGACTTTGGTGGACTTGCCTGATGATAAGCGAGCCATTGAAAATAAATGGATCTTTAAGAAGAAGACTGACGCGGATGGTAATGTGACCGTCTATAAGGCTCGGCTGGTCGCTAAGGGTTATCGACAAGTTCAAGGTGTTGACTACGATGAGACTTTCTCACCCGTAGCGATGATGAAGTCTGTCCGAATCATGTTAGCAATTGCCGCATTTTATGATTATGAGATCTGGCAAATGGACGTTAGAAGGCATTCCTTAATGGCTTCCTCAAGGAAGAACTGTATATGATGCAGCCGGAAGGTTTTGTCGATCCTAAAGATGCTAACAAAGTATGCAAGCTCCAGCGCTCCATCTATGGGCTGGTGCAAGCATCTCGGAGTTGGAACATTTGCTTTAACGAGGTGATTAAAGCATTTGGGTTTGTACAGGTTTATGGAGAACCCTACAAGAAAGTGAGTGGGAGCTCTGTAGCATTTCTCATATTATATGTGGATGACATACTGATAATGGGAAATGATATAGATCTCTTGGAAAGTGTAAATGCCTACTTGAATAAGTATTTTTCAATGAAGGACCTTGGAGAAGCTGCTTAGATCGAGACGCCTCATAGGTCTTTCACAAAGCACATACCTTGACAAGATATTGAAGAAGTTCAATATGGATCAGTCCAAGAAGGGGTTCTTGCCTGTGTTACAAGGTGTGAGATTGAGTGCGACTCAATGCCCGACCACGACAAAGGATAGAGAAGAGATGAGTGTCATCCCCTATGCTTCAGCCATAGGCTCTATTATGTATGCCATGCTATGTACCAGACCTGATGTGAACCTTGCCATAAGTTTGCTAGGGAGGTACCAAAGTGATCCCGGAGCAGAACACTGGACAGCGGTCAAGAATATCCTGAAGTACCTGAAAAGGACCAAGGAGATGTTTCTTGTATATGGAGGTGCCGAAGAGCTCGTCGTAAAGGGTTACGTTGATGCTAGCTTCGACACAGATCCGGACGACTCCAAGTCGCAAACCGGATACGTGTATGTTTTGAACGGAGGGGCAGTCAGCTGGTGCAGCAGCAAGCAAAGCGTCGTGGCGGCATCTACATGTGAAGCGGAGTACATAGCTGCTTCGGAAGCAGCAAAGGATGGAGTCTGGATGAAGGAGTTCATCACCGACCTAGGAGTAATTCCAAGTGCATTGGGACCGATGACTCTATTCTGTGAAAACACTGGAGCTATTGCCCTTGCGAAGGAGCCCATGTTTCACAAGAAGACAAGACACATCAAGCGCCGCTTCAACTCCATCTGTGATTACATTCAAGAGGGAGATATAGATATTTGTAAAGTGCATACGGATCTGAATGTCGCAGATCCGTTAACTAAACCTCTCTCACGAGCAAAACATGATCAACACCAGAATGCTATGGGTGTTCAATTCATCACAATGTAACTAGATTATTGACTCTAGTGCAAGTGGGAGACTGTTGGAAATATGCCCTAGAGGCAATAATAAAATGGTTATTATTGTATTTCCTTGTTCATGATAATTGTCTATTGTTCATGCTATAATTGTATTAACCGGAAACCAGAATGCATGTGTGAATACATAGACCACAACGTGTCCCTAGTGAGCCTCTAGTTGACTAGCTCGTTGATCAATAGATGGTCATGGTTTCATGACCATGGACATTGGATGTCGTTGATAACGGAATCACATCATTAGGAGAATGATGCGATGGACAAGACCCAATCCTAAGCATAGCACAAGATCGTGTAGTTCGTTTGCTAAAGCTTTTCAATGTCAAGTATCATTTCCTTAGACCATGAGATTGTGCAACTCCCGAATACCGTAGGAATGCTTTGGGTGTGCCAAACGTCACAACATAACTGGGTGGCTATAAAGGTGCACTACGGGTATCTCCGAAAGTGTCTGTTGGGTTGGCACGAATCGAGACTGAGATTTGTCACTCCGTGTGACGGAGAGGTATCTCTGGGCCCACTCGGTAAGACATCATCATAATGAGCTCAATATGATTAAGGATTTAGCCACGGGATGATGTGTTGCGGAACGAGTAAAGAGACTTGCCAGTAACGAGATTGAACAAGGTATGGAGATACCGACGATCGAATCTCGGGCAAGTATCATACCGATAGACAAAGGGAATTGCATACGGGATTGATTGAATCCCTGACATCGTGGTTCATCCGATGAGATCATCGTGGAGCATGTGGGAGCCAACATGGGTATCCAGATCCCGCTGTTGGTTATTGACCGGAGAGGTGTCTCGGTCATGTCTACGTGTCTCCTGAACTCGTAGGGTCTACACACTTAAGGTTCGATGACGCTAGGGTTATAGGGAAATGGTATATGTGATTACTGAAGGTTGTTTGGAGTCCCTGATGAGATCCCGGACATCACGAGGAGCTCCGGAATGGTCCGGAGGTAAAGATTGATATATAGGAAGTCCAGTTTTCGTCACCGGAAAGTTTTCGGGCTCATCGGTAGTGTACCAGGAGTGCCGGGAGGGTGCCGGAGGACCCCCGGGAGGGGTGTGATGACCATAGGACTTTGTGGGCCCTTAGAGGAGGTGTGCCAGCCCTTATTGGTTTGTCCAAGACCTTCTAGAAAGGCCCATGTGTCTGGAATCAAGAGATAAAGGGCAAAAGGGTTTTAAAAGAGGAGATCCACCTCCCTTGTGGGAGGTGGACTCTATCCCTAGTTCGGCCGAACCTCTCCTCCTTGGAGGAGGGGCCAAGGCAGCCCTCCCTATCCCTCCTCCTATATATATGCAAGGGTTTGGGCTGATTTGAGACACAACTTCTCTCTCTCTCTCGGCGCAGCCCTACCCTTCCTCTTCCTCGTTCTCCGTAGCGCTTGGCGAAGCCCTGCCGAAGTCCACGTAGCTCCACTGTCACCACGCCGTCATGCTGCCGGAGCTCTCCCTCAACCTCTCCTTCCTCCTTGCTGGACCAAGGCGTAGGATACGTCACCGGGCTGCACGTGTGTTGAACGCGGAGGCGCCGTTGTTCAGCGCTGAGATCGGAATCCACCGCGATTTGAATCGCTGCGAGTACGACTCCACCAACCGCGTTCTTGTAACGCTGCCGCTTAGCGATCTTCAAAGGTATGAAGATGCAATCTCTCCCCACTTGTTGTTGGTTTCTCCTAGATAGATGTTGGTGACACGTAGGAAATTTTTTGATTTACTATTACGTCTCCCAACAGGGTTTTCATCACATTGCTTGATTTTATCCCTTTACATCATGTCATCTTTCTTAATGCGTTACTCTGTTCTTCATGAACTTAGTACTCTAGATGCAGGCAGGAGTCGGTCGATGTGTGGAGTAATAGTAGTAGATCTAGAATCGTTTCGGTCTACTTGTCACGGACGTGATGCCTATATGCATGATCATTGCCTTGGATAACTACATGCTTATTCACTTTTCTATCAATTGCTTGACAGTAATTTATTTACCCACCATGATATTTGCCTTCAAGAGAGAAGCCTCTAGTGAAACCTATGCCCCTCGGGTCTATTTTCCATCATATATTTTCAGATCTATACCTTGCTGCAATTTATTTATATTTTACTTTTCGTACTTGTTTACGTATCTCTTTCAGATCTAATCTTTGCAAATAACCATGAAGGGATTGACAACCCCTTTATAGCGTTGGGTGCAAGAGTTTGATTGTTTGTGTAGGTGCAACCATTGGTGACTTGCTTGTTCCTCCTACTGGATTGATACCTTGGTTCTCAACAACCGAGGGAAATACTTATCTGCTTTGATGCATCACCCTTTCCTCTTCAAGGGAAAACCAACACATGCTCAAGAGGTAGCACAAGCATTGATGTTGTCGCAATATACCATGGTGGCGCGTCAAGGAGGGCTCTTGAGCTCGTGGAGAAGTTGACGGAGCGAGCAAGCCTCAGCAACATAGTTTGCAATGCCATGATATTATACTTCGATGCTCAATCGAGAGGATGTCAGATGCCTCCTGGAGGACCACGAGATAAGGTTCGACCCAAGGAAGACGCAAAAAACAGAGGTGGAGCAGTGGGCGTCTGGGCACCCAACCCAATCTGCATCAGTGTACGCGATGAGGCCCGTCGAGCAAGACTTTTAGAATTGAAGGCCATAGTGTGAGATGCCTTGCAAATAGCAAAGAATCCGCTTGATGAGCTACATATGAATGTCCCATGATTCGTGCATGAACAAGCACGCTTGTTTAACGGCATAGGCGATGTCCGGACGGGTGAGGGTGAGGTATTGGAGAGCTTCGTCCAAGCTGCGATAGTGTGTCGGGTTTGAAAGGACTTGGCCAGGGGTGGAAGATAGCTTTGAGCTAGTATCAATGTGGGTGGAGACCGGCTTGCAATTCAACATCTTTGCTCACTCAAGTATCTCGAAGGTGTATTGTTGTTTGCAAATAAATAAATCAGATGAGTTGGGGTGACATTGATGCCAATAAAATGGTGTAGGTCACCCAAATCCATCATGGATAATTTGGACTTAAGAGCCAAGATGATGGAGGCAAGTGTGATTTGGGAGTTTGTCGTAAGAATGATGTCATCCACATAAACCAACAAGTATGCAATGATGGAACCACAATGAAGAATGAACAATGAAGAACCGCTCTTTGATGCACAAAACCCAAGAGAGAGCAAGAATTGTTGAAAACGAAGGAACCAAGTGTGCGGTGCTTGTTTGAGACTGTAAAGAGATTTACGGAGGAGATAAACGTGATCCGGATGGGAGGAGTCCACAAAACCAGTCGGTTGGGAGCAATACAACATCTCATGAAGGTCACCATGTAAGAAGGCATTTTTGACGTTGAGTTGATAAATGGGCCATGATTGTGTCGTGGCAAGGCTCAAGAAAACACGAACCATGGCTCGTTGGACCACCGGACTGAAGGTTTCACCATAGTCCATGCCTTCATTTTATGTGAATCCGCAAACCACCCACCTTGCTTTGTATCGAGCCAAGGAACCATCTATTGGAAATATGCCCTAGAGGCAATAATAAATGGTTATTATTATATATTTCCTTGTTCATGATAATCGTTTATTATCCATGTTATAATTGTATTGATTGGAAACTCAAATACATGTGTGGGTACGTAGACAACACTGTGTCCTTAGTATGCCTCTAGTTGACCAGTTCGTTGATCAAAGATGGTTAAGGTTTCCTGACCATAGACATAAGATGTCATTTTATAACGGGATCACATCATTACAAGAATGGTATGATGGACAAAGACCCAAACTATAAACATAGCATCTAATCGTGTCAGTTTATTGCTATAGTTTTCTACATGTCAAGTATCTGTTCCTATGACCATGAGATCATGGAACTCACTGACACCGGAGGAGTACCTTGTGTGTATCAAACGCCACAACGTAACTGGGTAACTATAAAGGTTCTCTACAGGTATCTCCAAGGGTGTTTGTTGGGTTGACATGGATCAAGACTGGGATTTGATGCTCCATGTGATGGAGAGGTATCTCAGGGCCCACTCAGTAATACAACATCACTATAAGCCTTGCAAGCAATGTGATTAAAGAGTTAGACACGGGATCTTGTATTACGGAACGAGTAAAGAGACTTGCCGGTAATGATATTGAACTAGGTATAGAGATACCGAGGATCGAATCTCGGGCAAGTAACCTACCGAAGAACAAAGGGAACATCATACAGGATTATCTGAATCCCTAACATAGAGGTTCAACTGATAAAGATCTCCGTAGGATATGTAGGAGCCAATATGGGCATCCAGATCTCGCTATTGGTTATTGACCGTAGAGATGTCTCGGTCATGTCTACATAGTTCTCGAACCCGTAGGGTCTGCACACTTAAGGTTCGGTGACGTTTTGATAGTATTGAGTTATATGTGTTGGTGACCGAAGGTTGTTCACAGTCCCAGATGAGATCCCAGACATGATGAGGAACTCCGCAATGGTCTGGAGGTGAAGATCGATATATAGGACGAAGGGAATCGGAGTCCGGAAGCGTTCGGGGGGTACCGGGTTATGACCAGGAGTACCGAAAGGGGTTTCGGGGGCCCCGGCAAGTGTTGGGGGGGCTCATGGGCCAAAGGGAGGGGCAAACCAGCCCACTAAGGGGATGTGCACCCCCTCACCCTTTCCCTCGTATCCAGGAGAGGTGGGGCGCCCCCTCTAGGGTTCCCTCCACCTGGCTTGGGGGGCAAGTCACCCTAGGGTTTCCCTAGGGGGCGTCCCCATCCGCCCTAGCTGCCCCCTAGATTGGATCTAGGGGCACTACCCATCCTTCCTTCCCCTATATATTGAGAGGTAGAAAGAGGGCAGCCAAACCCATCTATTCCTTGGTGCTGCGCTCCCTCTCCCTTGATCTTCTTCTTCTCCACGTAGCGCTTAGCGAAGCTCTCCTGAAATTCCGCCACCACCATGTTGGAAATATGCCCTAGAGGAAATAAATAAAATGTTTATTATTATATTTTCTTGTTCATGATAATCGTTTATTATCCATGCTATAATTGTATTAATGGGAAACACATTACATGTGTGGGTAAATAGACAACACTTTGTCCCTAGTATGCCTCTAGTGAACTAGCTCGTTGATCAAAGATGGTCAAGGTTTCCTAGCCATTGACATGTGATGTCATTTGATAACGGGATCACATCATTAGGAGAATGATGTGATGGACGAGACCCAAACTACAAAAGTAGCATATGATCGTGTTAGTTTATTGCTATTGTTTTGTGCATGTCAAGTATATGTTCCTATGACCATGAGATCATGCAACTCACGGATACCGGAGGAGTGCCTTGTGTGTATCAAACGTCACAACGTAACTGGGTGACTATAAAGGTGCTCTACATCTCCGAGGGTGTCTGTTGGGTTGGCATGGATCAAGACTGGGATTTGTTACTCCGTGTGACGGAAAGGTATCTCAGGGCCCACTCGGTAATACAACATCACAATGAGCCTTGCAAGCAATGTGTCTAAGTGTTAGTCACGGGATCTTGTATTACGGAACGACTAAAGAGACTTTCCGATAATGAGGTTGAACTAGGTATGGAGATACCGACGATCGAATCTCGGGCAAGTAACATACCAAAGAACAAAGAGAACATCATACGGGATTAACTGAATCCTTGACATAGAGGTTCGACCGATAAAGATCTTCATAGAATATGTAGGAACCAATATGGGCATCCAGGTCCCGCTATTGGTTATTGACCGTAGAGGTGTCTCGGTCATGTCTACATAGTTCTCGAACCCGCAGGGTCTGCACACTTAAGGTTTGGTGACGTTTCGGTAGTATAGAGTTATGTATGGTGGTGATCGAAGGTTGTTCGGAGTCCCGAATGAGATCCTGGACGTCACGAGGAGCTCCGAAATGGTCCGGAGGTAAAGATTCATATATAGGAAGTCCTGTTTTGGTCACCACAAAAGTTTTGGGCTCATCGGTAGTGTACCGGGAGACCTCCGGGAGGGGTATTTCGACCCAAAAGGCTTCATGGGCTGTGGGAGAGTGGATATCAGCCCTTTGTGGGCTGGTGGAAAACCCCACACAAGGCCTGACGGGGATAGACCCCATGGTATGACCCGGCCTGGCGACTCACAGGAGACCCGACCGAAGACATGACATCTTATTTATGACCCGGCCGGTGAGTCACGGGATGACCAAGCCCAAGACCCGACGGATGAGCCGGCGCCAGGCGGCTCACAAGAGAAGGCCCACGGGAGAAGGCCCACAAGAGAGAAGGATTCCCTTAAAGGAAATAAGACCCGGAGTAGGATTCGTGAGAGACTAGTCCTAATCCTACTCCTAGTACGACTCTATTTGTAAGCCTACCCTCTCCACTTATATAAGGAGGGGTAGAGCACCCCTAGAGGGACAAGTTCTCAAGAGACACAAGTCTACAGGTTTAGACAACACCAGAGATTAGAGGCACAAGATATTAGAGGTAGCAATTAGCACCCTTGTAACCGAGAGATCTTCATCATCATCAATACCAGACAAGAAGGACGTAGGCTTTTACCTCCATCGGAGGGGCCGAACCTGGGTGAAACTCCGTGTCTTCTCGATTCCGATCAACCCCTTCAAGCCGCCACGTAGTTGCGTCTCGCCCCGAACCTAAGTCCGTTCACCCGGACATCTGCCGTGACAAATCCACGACAGTTGGCGCCCATCATGGGGCTGCACGATGGTTTTGTGTTTTAGGGATATCTTAAAGGATCGAGAAGCTCGCAGTCAATCGGATGAAGAAGGGCTGGAACGAAACGATCGTGCATGATGATTTTGATGGTTTCAGATGAAAGAGCCGGTGTGGAAGGATCAACATTATCGCCATGGCGAGCAATTGAAACAATATACATCAGAAAATAGTGAGATGAGAGTTAAGGCGGTGTGTCGTGCACCGCACAATCTGTTGGAGCTCATACGAGAGGAGATGTCGCGACTATTCTAGTCGGATCCGGAGCCCGTAGACGAGAAGAGAACAAGGTTGTGGTGCAGCCTACAGTTTTTGCCCAACTCGAAAGGAAAAAAGGACTGCATTGGTCAAAGAAAGGTCAAACCGAACACTTGGGGATTCCGATGCAGATGCAAAATCAAAGAGTACGAATCCGCTGCCATGGCTCGTTCTCGCGGACGCACCTGCTGGCACCATGGCTCGCCAGTGCATCCCCTCGCTGCTACGGCCTCACCCCGGCCCCGCGTCAGTTGCCTTCCCCCTCCTTTGCGTTGCGTTGGTCGTCGGGGGAGGGAGGAGAAGTGGGAGCCAGGCGTTATAAAAAAGGTTAGATGGGTGGAAAAATGATGATGAATTAGAGGTGGTGTCTAGTGGGATGAAGGACGATTATTCATCTGATTGCGTCTGCACACGGGTCATCGGTCAAAGTATGATTTGGTGCTTGTGTGCCTTTGTTCATCCGTACTTATCCGACAAAAATCCCAGGTGATATTCATCCAATCCATTTTTTCAATGCATATTATTGTCCGAGGACAATTACTTTGCCCTGTTTTTACGCAGGATAGTTATTCAAGTGGAGAGATACTGCGGAGATGGAAGCACGCTAACACCATTATGGACCAATGTGGGTTCGTGTCATGCTGCGCCGGCTTCTCGCGACAGCACCGGCTTACAACGCCATGGATGTTCCTCGCCATCTACGTCGGCTTACAACGCCGTGGCCGTCTCTCGGCACCGCGCCAGTTTACAACGCCGTGGCCGTCTCTCGCCACAGCGCCGGCTTACAACGCCGTGGCCGTCTCTCGCCACCGCGTCGGCTTACAATGTCGTGGCCGTCTCTCACCTCGTGCCGACTCACAATGCCGTGGCCGATTCTCGCCTCACGCGCCGACTTACAATGCCATGGTCGTCTCTCATCATCCGCGCCGTCTTAAAACACCGTGGCGTCTTTTACAACATCACCAGTTTACAATGCTACGGCTGTTTCCTACGTATACATCAACATATCGGTGCAGTGCTCGCTTGTACGAGCCGCCCAACAGTTGCGTGCAAGACATCACCCACAATTTGATCTACATGAATATATCGGTGCAGTGCTCGTCGATATGAGCCGCCCGACGGACAAGCACACGAGTCGCCAGCACTACAATTTGGTTCACTTCAACAAACAGCCGGAACGAACCATCGACCGGATCATTGAAGCAATTCATACGGGATCATTTATAACCCGCCACGACCAACCTCAAAACTTCTAGTGAAGATTCTCAAGCCGCCTCTTCGAGTCAACTTAAGACTCAGGGGCTACAGACATGGCGAGATACATTTTGGTCGTTTTTAACGAGAACCCCGGGTCTTTGCCAGAGAAAACCCAATCCTGGGGGCTACTACATTATTGGCGGATGATTAAAAATTGCCCAAGAGGACGGACCGCCGTGATGCACCACTCAAACATGGGTGCCCGGATCATTGGATCATCATAAAGACACTTGGAGCTTCTGTCATTTCTTCATACAAGATGGCGGCTTACAAGATTGATATTGTTCCGCTATATGACCCGCCTGCCTTACCGGTTAATTTCGCCTGGAGACCCTAAGCCGGTTCAAAGAATTGACGGCCAATATCGATAGAGACCCTGTACCGGCTAAGATTGAGGTGACCCACTGAACTCTTACCAGTCAATCTCGCCTAGAGACCCTGAGCCGGTTCAAGAAATTGACGGCCAATCTCGTCTAGAGACCCTGAGCCGGTTCAAGAAATTGACGGCCAATCTCGCCTAGAGACCCTGAACCGCTCAAAGGAGTTGACGGTCAATCTCGTTAAGAGAACCTGAACTGGTTAAAGTCAAAACGGTTGATCTATCATCCGGCTTTATGCCCTATCAAGCGTTGTTGCAGGGAGGCTTCTTGCCTTCGGGTATAGCTTACATCTCCCCTGCACAGTCTGCTTTTACGTTGTTGCAAGGAGGCTTCTTGCCTTCGGGTATAGCTTACATCTCCCTTGCATAGCCGACGTTATGCCCAATTAAGCACTGTTGCAAATAGGCTTCTTGCCTTCGGGTATAGCTGACATCTCCTTTGCACAGCCAGATGTTATTAAACTGTTGCAAGGAGGCTTCTTGCCTTCGGGTATAGCTTACATCTCCCTTGCACAGTTGGCTTTATGCCTAGTTTGGTTACATTAAGCGCTGTTGTTGATGGAGGCTTCTTACCTTTGGTATAGCTTACATTACCCTAAGACAACAACGTGTACACCAAATTCTAGTTGCTTATCAACTACAGCCATCGAAGGGGGCTTCTTACCGACGGGTATCGCTTATCTCACCCTAATGGCCAGCTTTATGCCACTTCTGGTTACTTATTAACCGCGGTTGTCAAACGGGGCTTCTTACCGATGGGTTCGCTCATCTCACCCTAACAACCGGCATTTACGCCAAAACTCAGTTGCTTATCAACTGTAGCTATTGAAAGAGGCTTCTTGCCTTCGGGTATAGCTTACATCTCCTTTCAAACAGTCGGCTTTATCAGTAAGCCGTGGTTGTCGATGGAGGCTTCTTGCCTTCGCGTATAGCTTACATTACCCATCGACAGCCGGCGTCCGCGCGTAAAACTATAGTTGTTGAAGGAGGCTTCTTGCCTTTGGGTATAGCTTACATTCCCTTCAAACAACCGGCTTTATGCCGTTCTGGCTCATCAGTAGCCACGGCTGTCGATGGAGGCTTCTTACCTTGGGTATAGCTTACATAACCCATTGACAGCCGACGTTCGCGCTTACAATATTTGCTATCAACAGGAGGCTTCTTACCTTTGGATATAGCTTACATTACCCTAAAAACAGCCGGCTTTATGCCATTTCGGTTGACATGTCAGCCGTGGATTATTCAAGGGGGCTTCCCACCTCCAGGTAACATGCCGTCTTATCAAGTTGGGTCAGAGCAAGGTTATGAGAAAAGGAGCAATGTTATGAAAGGTATACATCTCCGGGTTGAGTTTCTTTAAGCCGCCCTCCCAACAATGCAGAATATATTCTGTCTTGTTCATTATTGCAGGTTTTATCTCTTAAGATGAGCCGCCGTTAAAGTATTCTGCAAAAGCAAATGGATTTTTTAATAGCCAACATGGCTGGATCTTCATGGTTTATCATAACCAGTAATAAATGATTGGGATTTTTTCAAACCAGCTCAGAGAAATTATTATCTTTCAAGAGCCGTCCTATCAAATATAATGCCGTGTCATCTAATTGGCCGGCTCTCCGATTTCTTTAATTGTGCTCCGTAGTAATCTACAACAATCACGGATTTCTCAAACTTATATTTGCCGGGTTGCACCGCAACCACGAGCAGGAATTTCATGTCAAATACAAAGGAATTATTCCAGGATATTCATTCCGGGTTATATTACGACCACGGTCAAAGATTCATTCAACAAATTATGGTGAGACGTATTATTCTCACATAGTCCTGAGTCGCCGCAGGCAGACGACCCGGCACTTGGGGGCTACATTATCCAAGTCCAAGTTTATATCAATTATGCAAGTCCCATGTCGCTGCAAGCATGCACCACAACACTTGGGGGCTAATGCAAGCCGGTTTTCAAACCATTACATTGTCAGCAAGACCATATTATCTCAAGGAGATGAGTCGGCCCTTTTATATTTTTCTAAAAGTCCCAGCCCAGTAATTCTTACTGACCCGGCACTTGGAGGCTACAGTATTCAGCTGTTCCAACAGATTAAGAGATTCAAATTCAAGACCTGGCGCATCACATTCTGATGAGCCCGCCCTTGGGGGCTACACCCATCGAAGCGTTCTGATGAGCCGGCCCTTGGGGGCTACACCCGCCGAAGCTTTCTGATGAGCCGGTCCTTGGGGGCTACACCCGCCGAAGCATTATAAGATATAAGGCAATTATAAGTCCCAGGTTGCTGCAGGCAGGACAACCCGGCACTTGGGGGCTACACGGTCCAAAATGTTATTTGCAAAGCACCAAGTTATCATGGATAATCTCGGAGCTTGGGGGCTACAGGTAATATGGACATATCAAAAACTTCGAGGAGAATTTTCAAGATATTAAATATAGAGTTCAGTTGTTAGACCCGGCGTCACCAACACTTATGACCCGGTGTTATCCAAAGATCATAACCCGCCAGAGTTTATATAAGCCGCCCTGCTTCACAACAATGGAAGTCCGGTTCTATATCAGATGGATTTTCATCCCAATATTTATCAAGTCAGCAGGATTCTAGTTATTTAACCCGGAGTCACCAACGATAATGACCCAGCATCATCAATGATTATGACCCGGTGGAGATGACCCGCCAAGAGTATTGGAAGCCGACTCAATGGCATATGGGTGTTCTATTCTCAATATTTTTCAAAAGACATTGACAAGCAAGATGATTATCAAGACGACTCATTCATATGGAGAAACGACCCGGATTTCTGAGAAGCCATTTTATAAGCCGGCCAAAGGAGCAAGCCGACCACTTAACATATTTGGTACTTTTATTTCAAGAGCTTGCCATGAATAAATTCAAGCTAACCTGGGGGCTAATGACAGGGATATACCCCATGGTATGACCCGGCCTGGCGACTCACACGAGACCCGACCGAAGACATGACATCTTATTTATGACCCGGCCGGCGGGTCACAGGATGACCAAGCCCAAGACCCGGCGGGTGAGCCGGCGCCAGGCGGCTCACAAGAGAAGGCCCACAGGAGAAGGCCCACAAGAGAGAAGGATTCCCTTAAAGGAAATAAGACCCGGAGTAGGATTCGTGAGAGACTAGTCCTAATCCTACTCCTAGTAGGACTCTATTTGTAAGCCTACCCTCTCCACTTATATAAGGAGGGGTAGAGCACCCCTAGAGGGACAAGTTCTCAAGAGACACAAGTCTACAAGTTTAGACAACACCAGAGATTAGAGGCACAAGATATTAGAGGTAGCAATTAGCACCCTTGTAACCGAGAGATCTTCATCATCATCAATACCAGACAAGCAGGACGTAGGCTTTTACCTCCATCGGAGGGGCCGAACCTGGGTAAAACTCCGTGTCTTCTCGATTCCGATCAACCCCTTCAAGCCGCAACGTAGTTGCGTCTCGCCCCGAACCTAAGTCCGTTCACCCGGACATCTACCGTGACAAATCCACGACAAGGCCCATGCGGCTAGAGAAAAAAATCCAAAGAGAAAAGGTGGAAAAAGGCAAAAATTGGGTGAATCCTAGTCCTACTAGGATTGAAGGTGGATTCCACCTCCACAACCTGGTTCGGCCAACTCCTTGTGGCTTGTCCCTTGGGCCAAGCCTCCTCCTCTCTTCCTCCTATATATACTGGTGGTTTTAGGGTTTTTGCACAGAATTTTTAGCCACGTGCTGCCCGTTCCTCCAGTGCATAGTTTCTCCTCTAGATCGGATTTCTGCAGTGCTTAGGCGAAGCCCTGCCGGAATAGCTCCACCACCATCGCCGGAGCGCCGTCACGCTGCTAGAGAACTCTTCTTCCTCTCCGCTCCTTCTTGCTGGATCAAGACGGTGGAGATCGTCATCAAGCTGTACATATGCTGAACGCGGAGGTGTCGTCCGTTCGGCGCTAGATCGGAAGGATCGTGATCAAGTTCGTGGGACGGATCGTGATCAAGTTCGTGGGACGGATCATTATTGAATCGCAGGACAGATCGTGCTTGGATCGCGGGACGCACGGCGATTTGGATTGCGAAGACGTTCGACTACACCAACCGCGTTGCTTAACATTTCCCGCTTAGTGATCTACAAGGATACATAGATACACTCTCCCTCTCGTAGATGCTCATCACCATGGATAGATCTGCGTGTGCGTAGGAAATTTTTTGTTTCCCATGCAACGTTCCCCAACACACCACCGCTGCCACACCGTCGTGCCGCCGGAGGACTCGAGCTACTACTTCACCATCGCTCGTTGGATAGAGGAGGTGAAGGTGTCATCAAGCCGTACGTGTGTTGAACGCGGAGGTGTTGTCCGTTCGGCACTAGATCGGAGTTTGCGGGACGGATCATGATTGGATCGCGAAGACGTTCGACTACATCAACCGTGTTTCTTAACGCTTCCGCTTAGCGATCTACAAGGGTATGTAGATCCACTGTCCCTCTCGTAGATGCTCATCACCATGGATAGATCTTGCGTGCGTGTAGGAAAATTTGTGTTTCCCGTGCAACGTCCCCCAACACCATCTACGTTGAACTTGTGTCAAAAAGTCCATTTCCCTGTCACCACATTAACACCTGCACCAAAGACCAAGTAGAGTTGTCCATTAAAGCGTTAAATTCATCTAACATAGCTTGGCGCCAATTTGGATCCTTAAGAGAAAATCTATATGTGTGAGAATTGGAGAAATAGGAGTGGAGGTAGCATCGGCAAGAAAACGTTTCTTAGGCATGCAAAATAAAGACTTGGAGTGGGTAGCCATGCGATCGGAAATTTTTGTGGTGCAACGGGGCCAGCGCGGGATGGTCGACGTGGATGGGGCATATTGGGTGGACCGGAGAACGATGGAGATTTGGTTGGTCCTGTGGTAGATTGGGTTGAAGAAGACAGAACAAATCGCGAGATGGATCCGAGCGAGGCTGGATGCTGGTTGGCTGGTGCGGCAAAAGAGGTAGACAGCGACAGGGTAGTGCACAGACGAGGAGGTGGGGATGACGCGCTCGGGCCAGTGAAGGAGTTTCACTTGGCAGAGCCAGGGAGGTTGGGGGAGTTGCCACGCGGGCTGGTGGAGAGGGGCACGTGATCCGAGTGGATCGTATGGGGTCCAGGCGGGGGTTGTGGTGGGGTGGATCTGAGGCTTCCGAGGTAGGTGGGATTCTGGTTGCTGTTTTTTTTGTGGGCATGTTGGTGTGTGGCAAGGGTGTGGGAGGCACGTATGGAAAAAATCCTCATCAAATACGAAGATCAAAGCAATGGTACCACTTATGTTCCAATGGGTAATCTAGGAAAACCCAATGTGTAGATTGTGGGGAGAGTTTGTGATCGGTGGTGGCGTATAGGTTGGGGAAGCACAAGCAACCGAAAACTTAAAGGTGAGCATATGCCAGAGGTGTGCTATAGAGGAGATAGTAAGGCGTGTAATTGTTGATGGCATGAAGGGTCGGCAGTTGACAAGGTATGTAGCGGTGTGGAGTTCTTCCACCCAAAAGGGGGGAGTGAGGTTGGCTTGGAGAAGAAGTGTGTGAACGATGTCGTTCATGGTGCATATGATACATCAGATTTCCCATTCTGTGGTGAGTTGTGAGGACAGCAGAAGCGGTAAGCAATGTCGTTTGAGGATAAAAATGACCGAAGGGGGTGTTGATGAATTCACCGTCGTTGTCACATTGCATGATTTTGATTACTACGTCGAATTGGGTTTGAATAAAGGAGAAAAATCGTTGCAAGACCATAGGGGTGTCAAATTTGTGGCGTAGTTGAAAGGATCAAGAGTAGTGCGTCGTGTAATATAATCAAGTAGTATTGATAACCAGAGAAACTTACAATATGGGATGTCCATAAATCACAGTGAATTAAATCAAATGATGTGGAAGCTTTATTGAAAGAGGAAGGGAAAGGAAGCCTCGGTTGCCGACCAAGTTGGCAAGCAGTACATGGAGTGTGAGGCGGCTTATTACAAGTGCTAAGAAAATCCTTAAAGATGGTAGAAAAACATTGGGCGTCGGGGTGACCATGCCGACGATGCCATATATCCGACACGTTTTTTGGTGGCCGTGAGAGTGGTAGTCCAAGCTGATTTATTTACGATGAGAGGGTAGAGCCTGTCAAAGCTAGTGGAGATCAGGAGCACCTTCCGTGTGTGTAGATCCTTCACAATGAAATCATAAGGCTAAAATTCAATAGAGCAAAAACTATCCCTAGTAAACTGCCTAACAGAGAAGAGGTTTGAGATGATGGGAGGAGAAACAAGAACATTGTTAAGTTTAAAATGTGTGGGGTGAAGGGTGGTAGAGCCGAAAGCTGTGATGGGTAGATGATGACCATTGCCGACAAGCACAGTAGATGGAATTGAACGCTTTAAGAAGAACTAGACGAGGTGAGGATACCTTGGTTGCTAGTGATGTGTGATGACGCATCGCTGTCGAGGTACCACACTTGAGAGGGAGCGACAACACCGTGGCTGTGTGCAGTGTCTAGCATGCCATGGTGATCCCACAACGACGGAGGCATTGGGTAGTAGAGCGTCGGCGGGTTGTGCGAAGCAGGAGATAGCGGCATCGCGTGCTGGAGGGGGTAGGCATGGGCATGGGAGCCAGGAGCGCGGGCCGAGCACACCATTCGTGTTGGGGGGCACCCATCCCAAGCAGGAAGGAAGGTAGGTCCATCACGTAGGGCGGAGACTAGCCGGTGAAGGGAGCCATAGGGGGAGCCGAGGGCTAGCCATGCCCATGGGAGTCGCCACATCCACAGCCATGCCCACGACCAGGTCACTGCTATCACCGTTGCCGTCGGCACAGCCACGGGCAAATGGATGCGAGGAAGAGCCCAAAGGGCGCTCGTTGCCGCGGTCGGTGGGGCGGGCGCCACAGTCACCTTGACCACGACCGACAGAGACGGTGTTGGGACCGCCAGAAGAACACTGAGGCGCTCTCCTCGACGACGTGTTGCGCCATGGATTCCTCGGCCAGATTGACTCGACAGAGGACGACATCGAAGGGAAGCGTCTGATCGCTGAGGATGACATGGATGGTGTCGAGGCGCATATTGGGTCCGAACAATACATGAACAGTAAACTTTTTTATAATACCCTAATTTTATCTTTTTTACCGAGAGCTACTAAGATGTCCAAATAATCTGAAATTTGAAATGCACCTCACGCACCACATTTTCTACCATGCAAAAAAAATTGGAATTTTTTGGATTGTTCTAGTATTTATTTGAACTTTCATCATCGTAGGTGCAGATGAGCCTGGGCACCGAATCCCAGCTATCTCCATTCGGTCCTTTTTACTCTGCATATAAGATCTGTCTAAAGTCAAACTTCGTAAAGTTTGATCAACTTTATAGAAAAAATATCAACATTCACAATACGAAATCAATATCATATGATGTGTCGTTAATTTAATTTTCATATTGTATAACATTAATATTGTAAATATTGATATATTTTTATAAATATGATCAAACTTCATACAATTCTTATATACGGAGTAAAAAGGACATGAGGAAGTAAATAAAAAAATCAGATTACATCTATCTCCCATTCAGATAACATCAGTCATCACCCCTCCTAGATCTTGTAGAAGTTAGACTCTAGAGTTGAAGTCAAACTTTATTTCTCCCAACTAACTACCCGTTTGCCTTATTAATTGTTTCGACATAACCGCCTCATGCTACTAGCAAGCTAGGTCTGCAATCAAGTAAATAAATAGTTTTATGCATTGTCACAAATAATAAGTTTCACGTTCTCCCCACACGCGTTTAGTATATACACAGTCTTGGTGGAGATTTTTCCAAACACAAATAATGGGTGTAGATGCGGAGCAACATGCAGCTACGGAGCAACAAAGAAATTGTTAGGTGGACTACAACAGAGCACAAAAATATTGCCCTCTATCCTCGAGTCTTGCTAGGTAAGATAATTGTTGATGTGAAGAGCATGGACAAAGACAGGATTTAGCATTCAGGGGGAACTAAGACCGGCTTGATATTCCTTTCATTCCATAATGTAGTGTGTCCTTGATTTTTGATCTTTAAATTTGACAATAAATTTAACCAACGAGATCGATTGCAGCGGGAGTAAAAATTGTACCATCGAAAACTTTATTTGAATACAAATTCAATTATATAATTTTTACTCCTGTCGCAGTTGGTCTCATTGGTTAAATTTATAGTCAAATTTAGATTTTGAAAAGTGTAGACGCACTACATTGTGACATGAAGGGAGTACTATGAGCGTAATGATGGGGGCTAGAAGTGCTAAAATATCATGAACCTCTAAAAGATCAATTGGGTTGCGAGCCATTAGATTTGCTGCATCGACGAGTCTGGTACATTTTCGTCACTGCAGGTCTGCAACACAAATCTCAGTTGCAGAATTATTGCTGCAATTTAGATCTTGTTGTAGAATTTTTTTGCAACAACTACTTTGTTCTTTTTTTTTACAACTGAGGTTTCGTTGTAATTTCTTTTGTAACTGAGGTCCTGTTGTAAAAAGATTCTATAATACAGTTGTTATAAAACATAGTCCGTCGTAGACTATTACAACGCCGTATATGTTTTAGAAACATAGTCCTTGTTGCAGAATCGTTATGCGAGACGTTACTTGAGACATGTCATGTAGAGGAGGTAGCGGGCGCGAGCATTGTGATCCGTTGGGTGATGATTAGCTTTTCCCATGTTCTAATGAATAGTAACATCAACACAAAAAAAATATGAAGGAAATCTAAGCAACCCATCTATACCTACTAATAAAGAAAGTAGATATTCTTAGTCCATCATGCTATTTTATAAAAAAACTCCCTAATGTTTCTGACATTAAACCCGAAGTACATATTAAATGTTTTTAAAATAATCATATATTTTAAACCGTAACTTCAAATTTAACATGTTATATATAAAAATTTGATAAGAAAAATTATGTAGAATCTAAATATGATGTTATTTTACCCGTTAGCCATTTAAAAATACTTTCTAAGGTGCAATCTTAATGAATAATGCATTATCTGTCTTTCTTTCATACCGGTACTCATCCGGATTGGTGATGAACACCTCAACAAAATCAGGATTGGAGACGAAATTGAAGGTCACTTGTCTTTTTTATGTACGTATTAAATCTATATGCAAGCCGTGTTGAAATAAAGACCTGTGAAATCTCGAACGGCGTTGGATCGTGACTACAAATTCTCAGATTATAGATCATTTTTTTAGTAAATTAAGAATGTGTGGTGTTCTTCTCTCCCGGTGCAGCGCACGGGCCCTTTTGCTAGAGGTGAACAAATTCCGTAGCCTTCCTCTCCTTGCCGCTTCCAAATGTTGTCGTCGGGCAAAGCCTAAGTAACCCATGATGGTGGCGGACCCCTATGTGGTTCCATGACGGTCATCCTCGTCAGGGACTCGAAGAGAACAATAATAGTGGCATGACGGCGATCCGGGAGCAGCATCGGCGCTCGACAGCCGACCGTACAAATTGCGCAGCAGCGATATGAAGCGCGATGACATGGCAATGGTCTAGGATCACCAATAGCGATGCATGGCACTCAGTTGTGATTGCATGAATCTCGCGACAGCAACAACAAGGCACATGTCGTTGTGTGCTCATGGAGTAGTTGTGGCTAAGAGTGTCCCACTCTTTACGAGTACAAGATGACTTCAATTTGGTGATACCCGGACTCGAGCTTTGAGATGAAAACCCTAGGTCTGACTCTAGTTGGTCCTACATGGTAACGGCGGCGTTTTGACGTCGTTACCTTCTTACATGCTTGAAATTTGCTCAGACCTGATCTTCAGGGTGAAAATTCACAATCTATCCTTCGATGGTTGGATCCCACGACGGCGGCACTTGAGCTACATTGCTACAGTAGAACCTTCTCGTTGTCTTTAATTTCAAGAGACCATAGATGATGTGGATGGTCGTTGCACTAGTTCGCCGATCATTGTTCTGATCGCCCAAGAGTTTTCTTTCTTACGTTCTTTTTCATCCGCCTAGGCATGGCTTCAATCTTGGATGATTATGTTCTTTGCCTGCTTTATTCGTCTCGTGTGCGTGTGCGTGTGTTTCGGTTGTGTGTATCCTATCATGCAAAGACACGGGATATGTTCATTATGTTTGTATTTCCTTAATTTTTCACTTTGTGTCAATAAAACCCACCGTCTGTCCAGAAAAATCACCCACATTTCTGCCTGCCGACTCAATCACTTAATGTAGAGTCATGACAACCCAATGTGTTTGTAATCTCTAAAACAAAATGGCAAAAAAACAGAAATTAGACTCCTCCAGAGAAACACTCGTCCCTTGCACCAAGCTCATCCCACTCAGTCAAACAAGGAATTTGTTTGTTCCATCCATAGAAAAGTAGATCACTGGACGGCCGCCCCGGCCTATCAACCCTTTGCTCCCTGACCAAAACGGACCCTACATACATAAGTTACATTTCAATCCTGATTTAATAACAAAACGTGTAAGTTCCAAGATTATTGTTTACTTGCGGTGTCATCTTCTTATTCTGATCTTTAGCGGCAATCATGACCTGCTCCGAGGAGTGAGTTCGCTCTTCCACCACAAATATATCATTGCCTAGCTAATCTTACTATTTGCTACGTGCTCCTATACTACAATAGTGCTCCTTCGGAAGCAACAAGCACGTACGTACAAACAAAACGAACAACACGCGGCGATCGACAGTCAACAGACAAATTGGTGCAGCGAGCTAACCCAGATGTTGTCGTTGAACTTTCTCAATGGCGGGTGAACTCAAATCTCCTCTCGCGACCGCGTCACCCCCCCCCCCCACCGGCCACGTGACCTCCCTCCTCCCTCCTTCCTTCCTGTCGCCGTCACCGGCGCCTGTGGCCGGCTTGGCCCCGGGGCTGCTAGTGGCGGCGGCCTCCCTACCCTTCCCCTTCCGGTCGCTCTCCGGCGCGGGCGGAGCTGCATCGGGGGTGCACTTAGGCGGCGGCGGTCTGGTGTGGCGGCGGGGTTTCGTGGCGCGACGCAGGCGAGCGGTTGGGCGGCGGCACCACCGTTGGCGGTGGGGTGGCGCGGCGGCATGATCTGGCGACGCCCGCTTGGACTAGATCTGGGCCCTTCGGGTCCCATCTAGGCCTGGGCGGGCCGGCAGCAGGGATGGTCTCCGGCGTGGCTTCCGGGAGGCAGGGGAGACGCAACGAGCGGCTGGGTGGCGGGGCTTAACGGGCCCGCTTCGGGCCTGGCTGGGCCAAGGGTGGCCCGGCATGCCTCGCTGTCGCTTCCGGACGACGACCGCGACAGTGCCGGAGGCACATGCCTCCCACACGACGGCGGTGGAGGTGGTTCCCTCCCACTCGGCTTCGAGGTTGCTGCTCCCGTCGTGGTGCGCTTCTCTCCGATCCTCTTGGTCTCGTGATGGTGTTCGTAGTGAGGCGGCGTGGGTGGAGGCGCTACTGCGTTGGCACATGGTGGTGGGTGACCGTTTGGCGGGTCGGCTCCGTCCGGTTGGGCGGCTGGGTTTGGAGTGTGGGAGAAATCCTTGCCGGCTTCGGCCTCGATGCGGTGACACCTGCGAGTGCCACCATTCCTTCCTGGAGGGTGTCGGTGATATCCATCCCTCACCTCCCTCCGCGTGCCGAGGAAACCCCAGGACTCGTCCGGGCAGCAGCACCGTAGGCGTCGCATTCCTTTTTGGAGGTGTTGCTTGGTACGCGACGGTTCGAAGCCTCGGACTGTGGTGGTTTGTTTCCGGTGGGCGTCGAGGTAGCGGTCTTTTGTGCTTTGCCGAACTTGGTTGGCATTTATTTTTTCTTCTTTTTTCCTTTAGCTTGTTGTGTTGCTCGTCTCAGCCATCTATGTATTCGGTGTTGGTTGCTTTGGAATACAAAACGGGATAAGCCTTTTTCGGTAACTTTCTCAATGGCAGGTTGTGGTCAGGGAAATACAGCTGCTGGCTGCCGCAGCATTTTGTTACTCCAACTTGATGAGCGCAGAGTTTGTACTGGATGTGCGATGGAATTCCGTTGCGAAAGCTAGTCTTCGATCGTGGACTCGCTCTGCCACATATGCACGAGTAAACAATAAGTACTGTACTAGCACTAATCAGATGCGTGTTGCTGCACATACGTAGTACTCCTTTTGTTGAGGGGACATGCTTGTGCAGAATTTTGGTCTGCCAAAAATCCGGTGATTGCGGTCGGATCCAAAACGTTGAATTTCTTTTGACTAGACTAGAGTGGATCTACCTTTTCTTTTTCTGTTTTGAAATGAAATGTTGGTAGGAGATCTACTCTCCGGGATAGGAGTACTTCTGATCGGTAAAGCACCAGAACAGAGCACCACTTGCATCGATTCTGCGAATTTCAAGCAGATATATGTATCTCTCAGGCACGTAAGATTATAGGAGGCGATTGGTTACCTGAATTAGGTCAAGTCAAATCTGCTCAGGAAGAAATTGGCCTGTTTGGTTATCTGAATCGCATTGAATAGTTGATCCGTACGAAACTTAAAGCAGAGCTCAGCCAGGTCCGCTAGGAACGGCCGAAACAACAGCTTCCAGCGAGCCATGTTGGGGCGATGTAGGGGAGGGGAACGCCACGCTCAGGAGCTGCAGGGAGGGAGATGGCAGGAGACGGCAATAGCGATGGCGCATCTCCAAAAAAGCGGCGGGACGAATTCGCGTCATCGCACGTCGATTCGCGATCGCCCTATATAGCCATGGTTACCGGGGCGCCAAAACTCCCGCCACCATCCCCCCCCCCCCTTCTCAAGCTTGCACTCCGGTCCGGATCCATATAGACGACAAGGTAAGCGCGCAAGTACTCCGGTGACCGGTTGGCTACGGCGGCGGCGGATCCACTCCTCGTCTTTTCTTTTGTGCCGCAACTCCACTGCGTCTCCCCTGATGGCGTATGTAAGTTCGACCCCTTCCCCCTTCCCTCTACTAGTTCTAGATAGATCTGTCAATGGGGTGGGGTTAGATCGTCCGATCTGTTTCACTGTGAGTAGCTAGTTGGGATGGATTTGAAGCATGCTAGTGGTTATTTTCTTGGATGTTTATGGATGAATTGGTAGTATGCTTATATGTTCATGGATTTTTTTAGAAAAGAAGTGTTACCTTCGGCCTCTGCATCAGCAAGATGCATATGACCCCTTTATTTATATGAAAGTATCAAATAGTCCGCGACCACAACCAAGCTCTGGAAGAGCAATAACAAGGTTCAAAAAGCAAATCAAGAAATAGCCACAACCGGCAAAAGTAAGCATAGATGCCTAACCATCTATCCCAGTAGTGGACCACTATCCAAACCAGTTGAATATATCCCGCGCTATCATCTTCCATTGGACAGACCCGGTAACCAAAGGCTCCCTGGTTTCCGCAGGAGTGAGTAATGACCACGTACGGATCCATGTCGACGCCCTGTGTAGAACCTGCAAGAAATGTATATGCATTTGTCTGTTAAAAAACATGTCATTTCAGCAATTCCATATAGCCTAAAGAAGTGCACAAACTCCTATGCGTATATGTCTGGCAACGTTGATATCCACTCCATTTAGCCACGCCCCGAACAGCGTGTCAATGCTATCTGAAGGATCGATATTGAAAGTGACTCTAACAGTTTGACATAAAAGTTTCGCTAACGGACACTGGAGAAAAAGGTGTTGGATGGTCTCCTGATGATCACAAAAGCTACATCGCGTACTCCCTGGCCAATTGTGCTTTGTAAGATTGTCCTTAGTAAGAATCATCTTCTTGTGAACAAACCACATGAAAAATTTGATTCTCAAGGGAACCTTGACCTTCCAAATGTGGATGGATTTGGACAAAGCCGTCGTGTTTATGAGGTCAAGATACATAGATTTAACTGTATATATGCCAGAGACAGTGAGCTGCCACATAATCTTGTCGGACTCTTCCGTAATTTGTACATCCATAAGTCTTCTAACTAGATGCAACCATTCTGCCCACCGATGTCCTATCAAAGTGCGCCTAAACTGGATGTTTAGAGGAGTGGACTGTAATATTGTGGCAACATATCCCTCTTTACGTTGCACAATATTATATAGAGAGGGATACTGTACAACTAAGGGCATCTTCCCTAGCCACGTATCTTCCTAGAATCGAGTTGTCTCTCCATTTCCAACGATGGACGTAGTTCTATGGAAATATTGAGCCTTTACCTTCATCAGGCCTTTCTAGAATGGAGAGTCAGTCGGCCTAGCGGCGACCTGGGCAAGTGTTTTGGAATGTAGGTACTTGTTACGTAAAATTTGTACCCACATGCCTTCAGTCTCAACAGATAGTCTATACAGCCACTTACTGAGCAGACATCTATTCTTGACTTCTAGGTTCCTAGCCCTTCCTGGTCTTTGGGTCGACATATTATATCCCACCTAGTCAGTCTATACTTTTTCTTAACCTCATCACTCTACCAAAAGAAACGGGATCGATAGAAGTCCAATCTTTTCCATACACCTACTGGTATCTCAAAGAAGGACAGGAGGAACATGGGTATACTCGTGAGAACCGAGTTAATCAAAATTAACCTGCCTCCATAAGACAGAAGCTTGCCATTCCAGCAGCTCAGCTTCTTCTCGAATCGATCCTCTATCCTCTTCCACTCTTGGTTAGATAGCTTACGATGGTGAATAGGTATACCTAAGTAGCTAAACGGCATACTACCCAATTCACATCTGAACAACCATTTATAATTCTCTTGTTCCTCTTTGGCTCTCCCAAAGCAGAACAATTCACTCTTGGGAAAGTTGATTTTCAAACCCGACAATTGTTCAAATAAGCAGAGGATAAGTATCATCTTTCTTGCTTTCGCTATGTCATGCTCCATAAATAGAATAGTGTCATCAGCATATTGTAGAATGGACACCCCATCATCGACTAGATGAGGCACTAAACCACCTACTAGGCCTTCCTGTTTAGCCCTTCCTATCAGAATAGCAAGCATGTCCGCAACGACATTAAATAGGATAGGGGACAATGGGTCTCCCTGTCGAAGACCTTTTTCAGTTTGGAATAAATAACCCATGTCATCATTCACTTTAATTCCAACACTCCCTTTTTGTACAAAAGATTCGACTTGCTTCCTTCATAGCTCGTCAAAACCCTTCATACGCAAAGCTTGTTGTAGGAATGGCCATTTAACTTTAGCATATGCCTTTTCAAAATCCACCTTGAAGACAACCCCATCTAGTTTCTTCGAATGAATTTCATGAAGGGTTTCATGGAGCACAACCACACCCTCCAGAATATTTCTTCCATGCATGAATGCAGATTGACTCGATTGCACCACTGCATGTGCAATTTGCGTCAGCCTATTGGTTCCGACTTTAGTGAATATTTTAAAACTTACATTAAGAAGGCATATATGTCGGAATTGTTCAATACACACCGCCCCCTCCTTCTTCGACAACAACATGATTGTCCCAAAGTTTAGGTGGTATAACTACAACTGCCCATTAAACAAGTCATGAAACATCGGAAGTAGGTCTCCTTTGATAATATGCCAACATTTCTTGTAGAATTCAGCTGGAAACCCATCCGGCCCTGGTGCCTTATTATTCTTCATCTGCGAAATAGCATCCAACACCTCTTTCTCTGAGAATGGTGCGGTTAATATCTCATTCTCGTCCATCCCAAGTTGAGGAATATCACCAACGAAGTGCTCATCCATGGTCACTGTGTTGTCCTCAGGAGCCCCGAACAATTTCTTGTAATACTCCGAGATGTACAACTTTAGGTTATCCCGCCCAACGATTGTACCCTCTTCCTGTTCGAGCTGATAAATTTTCTTTTTTCTGTGCTTTCCATTAGCAATCAGATGGAAAAATTGTGTGTTGTCATCTCCTTCAATCACCTGGCGCACTTTTGCTCTAAGTGCCCATTTTAACTCCTCTTCTCTAAGGAGTTGTTTAAGACCGTGTTCTGCCTCCGCTTTGGATGCTCTCTCATTATCATCCAACAACACGGATTCAGCCTTGACATCTAGGTGATCTATAAGATCGATGAGCCTTTGTTTCTTCAGTTTATAGGCTCCGCTTTCATTCTTCGCCCAACCTTGAAGAAACTGTCTTAGATATCTAATCTTGTTTTGCCATCTATCTATATTGGACCCGTCCCTGGAGAACCTCACCCATTATCTCGCTATGAGGTCTATGAAACCTTCTCTTTCGAACCACGTCACCTCAAACAAGAAAACATCTTTGTTGCCCACATGGGTCGCCTCTCCGGAGTCAACAAATAATGGGGTATGGTCAGAGATCACCCTGGACAGTGCACGTACTGTCACTCATGGAAATTTCTGCTCCCATTCCACACTGATGAGGACCCTATCCAGTTTTTTTCTCGAAAGTCGGATTAGGAAGCGAGTTCGCCCATGTGAATTTTCGGCCCGCGAACTCTATCTCTCGTAGGTCCAGGATTTCGATGATAGTACTGAACATAAATGATCATCTGTCATCAAAGTTATCATTATTTTTTTCATCTCTTCGCCTAATAATATTAAAGTCACCATCCACTAAGATTGGTAACCTCTTGTTCCCGCAAATACGAACGAGACCAGCCAAGAAGTCCATCTTGAACTCCGGCTGAGCCGCACCATATACGGCCACGAGCGCCCATAGGAACCCAACCTCCTTAGACCGCACTCTAAATTGGACTGCAAAGTCGCCCAAGACCACATTTCGTACTTCCAGAGTCTCACATCTCACCCTAAGTAAGATCCCTCCGGACCTTCCTCTTGGGGGTAGACAATGCAGGTAAAAATCGATTCCGCTCGAAATCGTGCTATGAAACTGAGAAGTAAAATTATCCCTACCAGTTTCCATTAATGCTATGAAATCGAGCCTGTGCTCGATGGTTGCCTCTGCAAGAAATCTCCTTTTAGCCAAGTCACCAAGACCTTTGCTATTCCAAAAAATGCCTTTCAACTTTCATCATGAAATTTCTTTGCAGTCTTGAATCTAGCACTCCGGCGTACAATCGATACAGGGTAAACCTTTCTTTTCCATGATCATTTTGGCCTCTCCAGAACAGCCTCACGGTCCACACAATCGGGTGTTGTAAGAGAACACTCATTCAGTTCCGTTGGGGCCACATACCCCTCTGTACTGATGTCCTCATCCTCCTTAGTAACTAGAGACGAAGGTACAAGATCTTCACATAAATGTACCATATCCCCCGTCCCTAGCTCATTAATGCTAGCATCATTCATAGGTTTTACGGATGCAATATTACGCAACATAACCATTGCCTTCTCGGCCTCTAAGTATAAAAGGTTATTAATAGATTTAGAAATTTCCTTCCCATTGCTACCCATAGACACCCCTAGTAAGTTTGCGTTTGAAATAATTTCTTCATCCGAAAAATTTAAAATAGAGCGGGTCATGTTTACGACCATACCTGTTGACGCCTCAATATCATGAAGCTTAGCCGCCCTCATGGCTCGCCCCATCAGAAGCTCGTCCGCATCCGGTTGCTCCTGAAGGCGACGGCTCGCTCGCCTATCTCCGGTCGCTGGGTCTGGGATGCCACCGTACGCGACAACCTCATTAGTCGTATGCGCGATCAGAGAAGGGCCTCCCCCCGTCTAACCGTGCCCTCGCTGGCAGTCACCAGAGGATCACACTTCCCCTAAGAAGCACCGTCTCCAGCCAGCCGACCACCAGTCGCCGGATGCGCGCCGCATGGAGAAATAACAACACCTCTAGTCATCGGCCGACCTCCTCTCATCGGTTCATCATTGCTAAGCGAGTCCTCAAGGCTACGAGAAACCGACCGACCATCTGTCACCGGCTCATCAACGCTAGCTCTCCCACATCCGACGGCCTACACCCTGTGGACTACAGTACCCATCGACGGCCGGCCAAACCCGGTATACCGATAGGCGAACTCACCAGCTGCAGCCGTTGCCATTGGTGCAACTGGCGACCGACCACCGCTCTTTGTGGCTGCAAGGACCGGAGAGAGCTGAGCAGTCCTAGCCTGGTAGTATGCTTACATGTTCATGGAGTATGCTTGTTGATGGATTGGTAGTATGCTTGTTGATGGATTGATAGTATGCTTAGATATGTATGACATGGTAGACTGTATGTTGTCTTCGACTAGATGTATGGCATGGTAGACGTATGGACTGGTAGTATGTTACCTTGAACTAGATCATCCTTATGTGCATGTTGTACTGTATGTTGATGGCGCTTACATTTGTAGGACATGACCACGCAAGAGTTTAGTCTGGCCATCGTGCCGCCCAAGAGCCAGTTCTCGGCGTCCCACGTCTAGGACTCCCATACTAACATCGACCAGATGCCTATTGGTTCAGAGGTTTTCGAGGTGCCACCTACGGTGCCTCCATTTGTGCTGGCTAAGCCCAACGATGTACCTCATGCGCCTTCTTGAAAGGCAGCCGCAAAGGTGAAGAAGGATGGCAGGGGATGCAGCATGAAACAAGAGTCGTTCCTCTCCACTTTTTTGCTTAACAAGATGTGTGACATCATATCTAGTGGAGTGAGGACTGATAAGGGGTTCAAGGAGGTGCATTTGAACTCTGTGGTGAAGCTAGTATTTGACTTTTGCAGACAGGAGGTCACCGCGTTCCAGGTGTACAACCACCCAAGGAAGTGGAGAATCAGGTGGATCACCATCTCCATGTTGAGAGACTTGAGAGGTGCTTCATGGGATGAGGAGACCTGCATGATCGTGTTGGAGGCAGAGCACTACCAAGGCCACATTGCGGTTAGCTCACAAACCATGCCATTCTAACTTATCAGCTCCTACGAACCATGGTGCCATACTAACTAACCGCCACTCTGACCTGTTTCTTTCTTAGGATCACCCAAGGATGTAGAGTTCCTAAACACATCTATCCAAAACTACCATCAGATGTAGCAGATCTTCTCCTTCGGCTCGCAACCGGCAAGTATGCCATGGGGTCAAGTCAGCCCCTAGGCTCGCCGATGCCCCCAATGCCGCCCATGCCCCCGATGCCAAAGTATCCAGACACCTAGGAGTTGGACACCATCAACATTGATGCTCCTGGAAAGGAAGGTCAGCACATTCTTGTGCTTGATAGGAAGAGGAAGCGACCAGGCATCATGGAGGAGGAGATGACCGTGTTCAGCAGCATGACTGAGGCGGTGAAGGAGGTAGCCATCGCCATCAGGGAGAGCAAGACGGTCGAGGTCCACCCTGAGCTCTATGGCGTCGTGATGGACCAGATCGACTTCAGCCAAGAGGTTCACATGGTGGCTCTTAGCCACCCTCTTAACAACAAAGCCCAGAGTGTTGGCTTTTTTGCAATGGGAGAGCTTCACAGAATGCTCTGGCCAAGGACCTGGCTGGGCAAGCACTACTATTAGTGTTGCTTCTGCTGGTGGCGGCGGCGTGCATGATCCTCGACGATGATGACATATATTTTGTGTAGTTAAGGCTTGAAAACAATCTTATGGTCTGTATATTTTGGTAAGGTGGTATATACTAACCCCTCACGATAATCACGAACTTGCGGCGGTAGGATGACATCCTTTTTTGGATGTGGTGGTAGGATGACACCAATGTGGTGGTAGGATGACACCAATGTAGTGGTAGGTTGAACTTGGCATGCGGTATGATCATGCATGCTTACTAATGCTCTTATGCTCCATTGCTTGTGTGCTTGATGCTTTATTGCCTGCTCGTAGAGTACTTCATTGCTTGTTGCTTCAACTTATTTCTCATTTGCACTGCTAGGGCAAGTGGTATGCCGTGTTCGAAGGAAGGGTTTCCGGGGTTTACAACTCATGTGAAGGTTGCAGCTAACAAGTTTCAGGGTACAACAACCAAAGTCACATAGGGTTTAAAACTAGGCAGGAGGCAGAAGATGCTTACTCCAAGTATGTGCTACAGCAGGGATGCAGCAAGGTTGAGGTTGTCAAGGTGGATCGCCCGTTGGGGCTTAAAAACACCATCATCTTCGTCCAGTTCATCGCCATTGCAGTATTGTGGTGCTAATGTGTGAAGTGTGACAGTGTGTAAGGTGTAAGAGTAGTGGGTAAGGTCACCAAGTAGGATACAAGATGAGTAAAACTTTATACTCGTATACAACCAAACAACGTGCACTCATCTGACCAGAGTCAATACGGACAATCAAACGCGGAGCGAAGAGTCAATCCCACGATACGAAAAGAGAGTATGCAGGCAATCAATCAACATACAGATGTTGATTTTTTGCCTGCATACACTTGACCCAACTGGATTAAGTATGCAAATGGTCAAAAATAAATACAGACAACCAAACACGTCCATAATAAAAAGGTTAGAAACGACTGCTGGAGATGTCCTAACGCTAGCATTTGGAACTTGGAAGTACTCTATCTTTTGGACAACGACCGCCATCCTTTTAGATCATCTTTCTTGAGTTAATAAAAGGTCGAACTGTGAACACGGAACACTCAAATCAAAAGGTTAGGGCTCAAGCTAATTAACTAAGTGGGTGTATGATTGGTGCATGCTGTGTGACCTGGGCAGTGTTATACTCCACTTTGACTGAACGTTTGGCGCAAGAGTAGCAGTACTAGGAATAAGAGTTCTCCTTCAGTAACAAGTGAAGAAGATAGGAGCAATATGCGGTACTGTTACAATACGATCAGCGGATAGACATAATTCAAGATCTTTTTTCCACGTATATAGGGACCTACTCTACGTACAGGGCCATGCTATAGAATTTGCTGATGCACGTACTTACGTACGTACATATATGCTACCTTGAGGAGAGAATTCACGTTGAATTGTCCATGCTAGCTATCTATATGAATGTTTTGACCATGACCATTGCGTCATGCGTCATACGGTGCCACCAGTTTCTAACGATGAGCATGGGCCAAATAGTACCGCCGGAGACCCGGTCCGTCTGTATGTCCTAGAAACTTCAACAAGGAAACAATTATGAGAAAAATCAGCAGGGTGGTCGGATCATCATCTCGTTCATGATCGATCATGTACCGGTAGGCAGTAGCTACATGCCGATCGAGACGTATGCTAACCTTGACATTTGTTGGGTAGCGAAACGGTGATGCAAAAATTAATTACGGTAAGAAAATCATCAGCGTGCTAATGTACTCTTCGTGTGCCAAAGTGTCGCCTTACGGTCTATGCAAGTGTTAATTACAAAAATTGATCTTAATTTGACCTAGAGAAACTATATACCGCAGAGTAGTACTCCGTCAAAAATGTAAAAACATTTAGATCATTAAAGTTATTATATTTCTTTACCGGAGAGATAACTAGCTAGCAAACACCGCCGTAGCACAGGAAAGCAACACGAGGAGCGCGGAGCCATGCATATGCATGCAAGCATGATTGCCATGACTCTTTACTTAGCCGTGTCGATGGCAAGTGTCGGCAAGCAGCTTTTCCTACTCCAAAACAGTTCATTTTCCACGAGCTATGTTACATATCCATCTGGTGTGAAACGCGTCATTCCAAAGAGCGCGCCCGTTTGGATAACGCTCAAAGTCCACCGGAGTAGGTGAAGACGATGATGCAATCTAATAACATACGATGGCAGATTATTAGCTACTATAATCATGGCCGGCGGCGTGAGCTAGCCTATTCCTCCCTATAAATACCGGCCGCCCCGCGATTCCTCCGCCATCCAGCAAACAAGCTCGCAAGGCACTATCTACCTAGCTAGCTAGCTAGATAACACACTTGCTTCGATCGATCATGGCGGCGCGTGCCATTGTCGTCCTGGTCTCGCTCATCCTTGTGGAGTTGTGGTGGTGGCCGGCGGCGCGTCGGCGCAGCTGTCGTCGGGCTTCTACTCCCGCTCGTGCCCGGGCATGCTCAAAGCCGTGCGCTCGGTGCTGCGGCCGGCGATCGCCAGGGAGCGCCGCATGGGCGCCTCCATTGTCCGCCTCTTCTTCCACGACTGCTTCGTCCAGGGCTACGACGCCTCGCTGCTGCTGGATGACGCGCCGGGCCTGCGCGGTGAGAAGAACGCCGCGCCCAACAAGAACTCCGTCAGGGGGTTCGAGGTCATTGACGCCATCAAGACGGCCGTGGAGAAGGAGTGTCCCGGCGTCGTCTCCTGTGCCGACGTCCTCGCCGTCGCCGCCCAGGAGAGCGTCGTCTTAGTAAGTATCACATTCCCATGCATATAAATATATAATATAAAGCCTGTAGTCTATTCTTCAACAAAGTCTAACACTGTGACATGCGTTTTGTACGTGTAGCTGGGAGGTGAAGATGGGGCGGAGGGACTCGACGACGGCGAGCTTCAACGGCGCCGAGAACAACATCCCACCGCCGACGTCGGGGCTCGCAAATCTTGCGTCCCTCTTCGCCGCGCAGGGGCTCTCCCAGAAAGACATGGTCGCGCTCTCAGGTAGTGCTAGATACAGTACGTAGTACATGCAAATGCACCTACTCATTAACCGCCAATTAAACAACTAGTAACATCTTTGTCTTTTTACTAGAATTTTCAGAAAATAGATTTACAGCACAACATAGATATATTTCTATCCCACTCCATCATTGAAGTATTGTTGCAGTCTTGGTAACAAAATAAAAGTGGTGATCACGTACTAATATAGTAATATATGTTTCCCTTTCCTGAATCAAGGTAAAATTATTTCACTACTTTTCCACACTGTTAATTTCTTAATGGAGTAGGTAGCTTTGGTAGCTGCAAAATAGCTGGGGCCAAACAACGGAACTGATAGCCACGTTTTGACTTGAAAGCTAAAAACTTCTACATAAGACTTTTTCTCAGGATATAACCAAATATACTTTACAGGTGATGAATTAGAAAGTTGGTGGCTAATTACCATTGACCTAAGTCGTGACTAAAATACTTAGAAGCACTAATTACGAAAGTTGGTGAACGTTGTTAACCGATGGAATGAAAAAGAGTAACCATTATTTAACGGTAACCTGACGTGACATATCACTTGTTCCAGGAGCCCACACGATCGGCCTAGCACGCTGCACGAACTTCCGGGACCACATCTACAACGACACCAACGTCGACGCCGGCTTCGCCAGGAGCCGCCACTCGGGCTGCCCTCACACCGCCGGTTCCGGCGACAACAACCTGGCACCGCTGGACTTGCAGACCCCGACCGTCTTCGAGAACAACTACTACAAGAACCTCGTCCAGAAGAGGAGCCTCCTGCACTCAGACCAGGAGCTCTTCAACGGCGGCGTCGCCGACGTGATGATCCGGCAGTACGTCGGCAGCCAGAGCGCCTTCTTCAAGGACTTCGTGGTGGGAATGATCAAGATGGGGGACATCTGGCCGCTGACGGGGTCCAGCGGGCAGATCAGGAAAACGTTGCATGGGAAACAAAAAATTTCGTACGCACACGCAGATCTATCTATAGTGATGAGCATCTACGATAGGGAGAGTGGATCTACGTACCCTTGTATATCACTAAGCGGGAAGCGTTAAGAAACGCGTTGGTGTAGTCGAACGTCTTCGCGATCCAAATCGCCCTGCGTCCCGCGATCCAATCACGATCCGTCCCGCGAACTTAATTACGATCCGTCCCACGAACTTGATCACGATACTTCCGATCTAGCGTCGAACGGACAACACCTCCGTGTTCAGCACACGTACAGCTTGATGACGATCTCCACCGTCTTGATCCAGCAAGAAGGAGTGGAGAGGAAGAAGAGTTCTTCGGCAGCGTGACGACGCTCCGGCGATGGTGGTGGAGCTATTCCAGCAGGGCTTCGCCTAAGCACTGCAGAAATCCGATCTAGAGGAGAAACTATGCACTAGAGGGTAGGGTTTCACATGGCTGAAAATTCTGTCCAAAAACCCTAAAACCCTCTAGTATATATAGGAGGAGAGGAGGAGAGGAGGCAGCCTTGGCTTCCAAGCCAAGGAGGCTCAGCCGAACCAGGAGGGAGGAGTCCACCTCCTCCACTCCTAGTAGGATTAGGACTCCTTCCTTATTTTGCCTTTTTTTTTGCCTTTTTCCACCTTTTTCCTTTTGGGTTTTTCTTCCTAGCCGCATGGGCCTTGTGTGGGACTTCCACCAGCCCACTAAGGGCTGGTATTCACTCTCCCACAGCCCATGAAGCCTCTTGGGTCGAAATACCCCTCCCGGTGGTCTCCCGGTACACTCCCGGCACTCCCGGTACATTACCGATTAGCCCGAAACTTTTCCGGCGACCAAAACAGGACTTCCTATATATCAATCTTTACCTCCGGACCATTCCGAAGCTCCTCGTGACGTATGGGGTCTCATCCAGGACTCTGAACAACCTTCGGTCACCACCATACATAACTCTATACTACCAAAAGGTCAACTGTGAAACAATTCCACACTGTCTTAAGTGACTGCCAAACTCATAACTCAGATATTCACCTCCTCGATCAGATCATAGGAATTTAATCTTTTTGTTATGATGATTCTCAACTTCACTCTGAAATTGCTTGAACTTTTCAAACGTTTCAGACTTGTGTTTCATCAAGTAAATGTACCCATATCTACTTAAGTCATCAGTGAAGGTGAGAAAATAACGATATCCATCACGTGTTGTAACATTCATTGGACCGCACACATCAGTATGTATGATGTCCAATAAGTCACTCGTCCATTCCATTGTTCTAGAGAACGGTGTTTTAGTCATCTTGCCGATGAGGCATGGTTGACATGTGTCAAGTGATTCAAAATCAAGTGACTCCAAAAGTCCATCAGCATGGAGCTTCTTCATGCGTTTTACACCAATATGACCTAAACGGCAGTGCCACAAGAAAGTGGTAGTATCATTATCAACTCTACATCTTTTGGCATCAATGTTATGAACATGTGTGTCACCACTATCAAGATTCAGTATGAATAAACCCCTAACATTGGGTGCATGACCATAAAAGATATTACTCATATAAATAGAACAACCTTTATTTTCTGATTTAAATGAGTAACCGTCTCGCAATAAACAAGATCCAGATATAATGTTTATGCTTAACGCAGGCACTAAATAACAATTATTTAGGTTCATCACTAATCCCAATGGTAATCGAAGAGAGAGCGTGCCCACGGCGATCACATCAACCTTGGAACCATTTCCCACGTGCATCGTCACTTCGTCCTTCGCCAGCCTTCGTTTATTCCGTAGTTCCTGCTTTGAGTTGCAAATGTGAGCAACCGAACCGGTATCAAATACCCAGGAACTACCACGAGAGCTAGTAAGGTACACATCAATAACACGTATATCATATATACCTTGTTTGTCACTGGCCGCCTTCTTGTCAGCCAGGTACTTGGGGCAATTCCGCTTCTAGTGACCAGTTCCCTTGCAATGAAAGCACCCAGTTTCTGGCTTGGGTCCATGCTTGGGCTTCTTTACAGGAGTAGCAACTGCTTTGCCATCCTTCTTAGTTTTACCCTTCTTGCCCTTGCCCTTCACCTTGCCATTTTTCTTGAAACTAGTGGTTTTATTAACCATCAACACTTGATGTTCTTTCTGGATTTCAGACTCAGCGACTTTAGCATCGCAAACAGCTCAGCAACTGACTTGTTCATCCCGTGCATGTTATAGTTCATCACAAAGCTTTTGTAACTAGGTGGCAGTGATTGAAGAACTCTGTCAGTGATCGCCTCTGGCGGAAGGGCAATTCCCAACTCCGCTAGACGAGTTGAATACCCAGACATTCTGAGTATATGTTCACTGATAGACCCGTTCTCCTCCATCTTGCAAGCATAGAACTTATCAGAGGTTTCATACCTCTCGATCCGGGCATTCTTTTGAAAGATAAACTTCAACTCCTGGAACATCTCATATGCTCCATGACGTTCAAAACATCTTTGAAGTCCCGGTTCTAAGCCATACAATATTGCACACTGAACTATTGAGTAATCTCCAGTACGTGCCTCCCAAGCGTTCTTAACGTCTTCGGAGGTCATGTCTTCTAGTTGGTCACCAAGCGGTGCATCAAAAACATATGATTTCTGGGAAGCCGTGAGGATAATCCTTAGATTGCGGACCCAGTCAACAAAGTTACTTCCATCATCTTTCAACTTAGCTTTCTCTAGGAACGCATTAAAATTCAGGGGTGATACTGCGCGAGCCATTGATCTACAACATAAATATGCAAAGTTTACTTAGACTATTATTCAAGATAATTAGTTTAGTTAATCAAATTACTAAAGGCCCCACTCAAATCGACATCCCTCAGGTCATCTGAGTGTCACATGACCCAAATCCACCAACTCAAGTCCGATCATCACGTGAGTTGAGGTGGCTTCAATGGTGAACATCATTATGTTGATCATATCTACTATATGACTCATGTTCGACCTTTCGGTCTCTTGTGTTCCGAGGCCATGTCTGTACATGCTAGGCTCGTCAAGTTTTACCCAAGTGTTCTACGTGTGCAACACTGGCTTGCACCCGTTGTATGTAAACGTAGAGTCTATCACACCCTATCATCACGTGTGTCTCGACACGACGAACTTTCACAACGGTGCACACTCGGGGAGAACACAATTCATCTTGAAATTTAAGTGAGGGATCACCTTATAATGCTACCGTCGTCCTAAGAAAAACAAGATGCATAAAAGGATTAACATCACATGCAATTCATAAGTGACATGATATGACCATGAACTTGTACTTTTGATCTCCATCTAGAAAGCACCGGCATGATCTTCATCGTCATCGGCATGACACCATGATCTTCATCATCTTGATTTCCATCAACGTGTCGCCATCGGGGTCGTCGCGCCCAACATGCTTCTACTACTATTGCTACCGTTTAGCGATAAAGTAAAGCATTACATAGCGCTTAATGATTGACACGCAGGTCATACAATAATTAAAGACAATCCTATGGCTCTTGCGGGTTGCCGTACTCATCGACATGCAAGTCGTGATAATCTATACATCACATGATCATCTCATACATCACATATATCACATCATGTAATTGGTCATATCACATCACAACATACCCTGCAAAACAAGTTAGACGTCCTCTAATTGTTGTTGCATGTTCTACGTGGCTGCTACGGGTATCTAGCAAGAATAATTCTCATCTACGCAAAAACCACAACAGTGATACACTAGTTGTTTTTCAACCTTCTCAAGGACCGCCTTTGTCGAATCCGATCCAACTAAAGTGAGAGAAACTGGCACCTGCAAGCCATCTATGCAACAAGTTGTGGTCGAGGGAACCGGTCTCTCGTAAGCGTACGAGTAATGTTGGTCTGGGCCGTTTCATCTCACAATACCGCTGAACCAAAATCCAACCAAGGGAGGAAGCAATCTAAGCATCAACGCCCACAAACCTTTTGTGTTCTACTTGAGATCTCATCTACACATAGACCTAGCTCATGATGCCACTGTAGGGGAACATTGCATGGGAAACAAAAATTTCCTACGCACACGTAGATCTATCCATGGTGATGAGCATCTACGATAGGGAGAGTGGATCTACGTACCCTTGTAGATCGCTAAGCGGGAAGCGTTAAGAAACGCGGTTGGTGTAGTCGAACGTCTTCGCGATCCAAATCGCCGTGCGTCCCGCGATCCAATCACGATCCGTCCCGCGAACTTGATCACGATCCGTCCCACGAACTTGATCACGATCCTTCCGATCTAGCGCCGAACGGACGACACCTCCGCGTTCAGCACACGTACAGCTTGATGACGATCTCCACCGTCTTGATCCAGCAAGAAGGAGTGGAGAGGAAGAAGAGTCCTCCGGCAGCATGACAGTGCTCCGGCGATGGTGGTGAAGCTATTCCGGCAGGGCTTCGCCTAAGCACTGCAGAAATCCGATCTAGAGGAGAAACTATGCACTAGAGGGTAGGGTTGCACGTGGCTGAAAATTCTGTCCAAAACCCCTAAAACCCTCTAGTATATATAGGAGGAGAGGAGGAGAGGAGGCATCCTTGGCTTCCAAGCCAAGGAGGCTCGGCCGAACCAGGAGGGAGGAGTCCACCTCCTCCACTCCTAGTAGGATTAGGTCTCCTTCCTTATTTTGCCTTTTTTTGCCTTTTTTCATCTTTTTCCTTTTGGGTTTTCTTCCTAGCCGCATGAGCCTTGTGCGGGACTTCCACCAACCCACTAAGGACTGGTATTCACTCTCCCACATCCCATGAAGCTTCTTGGGTCGAAATACCCTCCCGGTGGTCTCCCGGTACACTACCGGCATTCCCGGTACATTACCGATTAGCCCGAAATTTTTCCGGGGACCAAAACAGGACTTCCTATATATCAATCTTTGCCTTCGGACCATTACGGAGCTCCTCGTGATGTCCGGGATCTCATCCGGAACTCCGAACAACCTTCGGTCACCACCATACATAACTCTATACTATCGAAACGTCACCGAACCTTAAGTGTGCAGACCCTGCGGGTTCGAGAACTATGTAGACATGACCGAGACACCTCTACGGTCAATAACCAATAGCGGGACCTGGATGCCCATATTGGTTCCTACATATTCTACGAAGATCTTTATCGGTCGAACCTCTATGTCAAGGATTTAGTTAATCCCGTATGATGTTCCCTTTGTTCTTCGGTATGTTACTTGCCCGAGATTCGATCGTCGGTATCTTCATACCTAGTTCATCCTCGTTATTGGCAAGTGTCTTTACTCGTTCCGTAATACAAGATCCCGCAACTAACACTTAGTCACATTGCTTGCAAGGCTTATTGTGATGTTGTATTACCGAGTGGGCCCTGAGATACCTCTCCGTCACACGAAGTAACAAATCCCAGTCTTGATCCATGCCAACTCAACAGACACCCTCGGAGATACCTGTAGAGCACCTTTATAGTCACCCAGTTACATTGCGACGTTTGATACACACAAGGCACTCCTTCGATGTCCGTGAGTTGCATGATCTCATGGTCATAGAAACACATACTTGACATGCAGAAAACAGTAGCAATAAACTGACACGATCATATGCTACGTTTGTAGTTTGGGTTTTGTCCCTCACATCATTCTACTAATGATGTGATCCCGTTATTAAATGACATCACATGTCAATGGCTAGGAAATCTTGACCATCTTTGATCAACAAGCTAGTTCACTAGAGGCATACTAGGGACAAAGTGTTGTCTATTTACCCACACATGTAATGTGTTTCCAATTAATACAATTATAGCATGAATAATAAACGCGAAATATAATAATAAACACTTTATTTATTGCCTCTAGAGTATATTTGCAACAAAAAGATCCTTCACTTTCTCTGCAGACAATGCGAAATCCCTAGAAATGCAGCACAATCCATAGCAATCCAGGATGTGTTTGGTGCTTGCAAGCAGCTTGTAGTTCCCTGTCGTTCCACTCTGTCTCTGCAATTATGCGAAATCCCTAGAAATGCAGCACAATCTGTAGCAATCCAGGATGTGTTTGGTGCTTGCAAGCAGCTTGTAGTTCCCTGTCGTTCCACTCTGTCTCTGCAATTGTGAAATCAATGTACGTTGTGCCTGTTGGGTTAATAAAAGGTGTACCAGTCTCTATAGCCAGAAATTATAAGGTGAATCTTTTTTCAACAACTGAAGAGCCAGATAGGCCGTAAAAGAGCTGCAGCAATAATTGACTTGGCACATCTATGTTAATCAATCAGAACATAACCCAATAGGGCACAATGTGAGAGCATCAAAATATTCTACTAGCTGGAACAAATATCCCAGGTAGGAGTAATATCTAGAGGAAATTTTCAAGACAGTAGGCAAAACATGAATTAGCTCAGCTATCACTAATCTCCCCGGTCCCCAGCATCAAGCCACATATGTGTAGCAGCATTTGCGCAATGTAATTCTCATCAGATCAATCAAATCTACCTACTGAAATCAAATTTAACACAGGTACAATAGGTGCTCAGCAATTGCCAACTGAAAAAACAGCATTTACCACAGATTGTAGTCATTTGCATCAACCGAACAGGCACATCGGTTTTCGCTCAGTTTTTCATCAATTAACCGGGCAACTACCTTCTTCTTCTTAATTAATGTAAAAGGCAAAGCTTTCGCCTCTGTTTCAAAAAAAAAAGTTTGCAGAAACAAAAGCCCGAGCTGATTAATTATACAAAAAAGAATCTGAAAACAGTGCATGTCCAAACTGCGACAACAGAACACAAATTCCAGAGCTGGTAAACATGCGCCTTTCACTTCAGTAGTTCACGAAAGGGGCGCCAAGAGAACAGCCGGATACTCTCTTGAAGTTCCCAGTGCTACCTTCTTCAGGATCAGAACAACCAGTGACCATGACTTTGGAGCCTGCACTGGCCCGTTTCATGGACCGCAGAGGCTTCACTTTGGATTCTATATCCTCCATCGAAGTGAAACATTCATTGGCCAACACTATCACCACATGCTTCAGCACCAACGCACTCCCGAAGAAAAACTTGAGAAAAGCGAGCTCACTTCGATCCCCTCAGAAATCATGGAAAACCAACAGCTTGATGCGCGAGCGGACGCATTCTATGGTACCATACTCATTCCAGAACTTGAGGTTGTGCTTGCCAGAGGGTTGACCAGTTTCTTCAGACTGAAAAAATAATTAAGTTAGTGCACATGAAGTTTATCAGATGTTGATGGATCATGCAGCAACAACAGCAATTCACAATATGACATGATGGTGCAAATGAATGTCAAAAGAAGCATCAGGGGCTTCACCTTGATGTGGAGCGTCTCAACGTTGGGAAAGCATCTGAGGACAGTCGGAATCATCTTGACATCATTGGGGACTCCACAGCGCACCTCCAAAGCCAGGATCCTCACACTTGGTACCATGGTGCTTGGGCTCACCTTTGTCCCAGCCTGCCATTGAAATCTCAATGCAGTCAATTAACAGAACAAAGATCACACATATAGGTATGATGCACAATGGAGCAACTAGAAAAATGAGGCACCTTGATGACGATGTTGCCAAACTCAAGGACATGACTTCCTAAATCCAAGTATCCCAACGAGTGCAACTTGGGGGCATGGCCGATCTTCACCTTGGTGTAGACTCCATCGCTGGTCCAACCTTCTGAAAGGATGAGTCGCTCAAGGCGTGGGGCGTCCACCACAGCGATTTCTTCAAAGAAGGACACGATGATCTTCACGCACCGGAGGCTTTGGCTGACAAGGCGAAGACTGAGCTTGAAAAGATTCCCTTGGATAAAAAGGGTGTCCAGCACGGGGCTCCTGTCAAGGATGAAGTCCAGATCCTTGCTCTCTATGACGAGGCTGCAGAGCCCGAGCTCAAGGAGGTTAGGGAAACAGGTGGCCCTCGGGATGCCGGCCGTGTCGGGGAACTTCCAGAGGCCGAGGTAGAGGCGGGTGAGGGTGGTCATGCCTAAGAACGTGGAGGGGAGAACGAGGTCGAGCGGCCAAGGGCGGTTGACGAGGACGAGTTCCTGAATCCCCTTGTTGGCGAGGATCTGGAGCCAGCGCGTGAGCAGGCCATGGAACTCTTCCATGTGAATGCTGGTGAGATGGACGCAGCGGAAGGGTCCCGGGTGCGCGGCGAGGATGCGGGACACGGCGGAGGTGATGCGCCGCGCGTCGCCGCGCGCCGCCGCGGTGCCTGCGGCTGCGGGGAGGATGTGAGAGTCCACGAGGACGAGCGGGGCAGAGCGCCAGACCCCGCGCCAGCGCCGGGATAGCGCCGCGGTGCGCGCGGCTTCCTTGACTGAGAGGCGAGAAACTATGTTGCGGAGGAGCACGTCGGGAAGGCGGCTGACGCCGTCCGCGGAGTCCGGGGTGAGAAGAGCGCAGAGGCGAGCGTCGACGGAGACAAGCGGGTCCGGGAGAGCGTAGTGTGTGTAGGAGAGCACGCGGGCGAAGACGCCCTCCACCTTGTGCGGGTTATGGCCGATAAGCCGGAGCCTCGCCGCCGGCGCCGGATCCATGGGAACGGGCGGCACCCGGGTGTCCATGGCCGTCGCCGGAAGCGCCGCCGTGGGGATGAGGGTTTTGAGCGGCGCGTGTCCTCCGTGACTGTGGAGCAGGATCTCTTTTTTTTTGAGAGAGCGGCGGAAGAGAAGGGAAATTCCTCCTGGGCCGCTGGAACAGGCCTAATGTTCCGAAACCCTCTCAATGTCCGCCCACTTTTCTTCAGCCTGAGAACGGGACCATCAACTAATCACCCGCCTTCCACTGAAAAACCCTATTTGACGCACTTTGCATCAAATTGTCGGGGCTCCGCACACCCCACCCCGAAGACTTGGACTGACCCAGTTTCGGTCGCACTGGTTTTGGAAACCTTCCAGGAGGTTCCCTGAACCGTTTTTTTCGTTACTTTTTCTCTTTTCGCGTTTTTCGTTTTTCTTTTCTGTTTATTTTTCATTTCTGCTTCTGTTTTTTATTTTTGTTCTGTTTTTGCTTTTTTTTGAAAATGTTCTCGGTTTTCAAAAAATGTTCTGGATTTTCGAAAAAAAATCTGAATTTTCAAAAATTGTTCTTCAAATTGCAAAAATGTTCTAGATTTTCAAAAGAATTATAGATTTTGAAAATATGTTTTGGATTATCAAAAAATTATTCTAGATTTTCAGAAAATGTTCTTCAAATTCGGAAAATGTTTCTCCTTTTTTAAAACAAACGTTCGGGATTTTCAAACTTTTTTTGGGATTTTCAGAAAATGTTCATCAAATTCAAAAAAAATCGTTTTTAGAAAAATATTATGGATTTTGAAAAAATGTTCGGGATTTTTCAAAATGTTTTACCAAAAATGTTCTTGTTGATCCAAAAAGGTTCAAGTTTTGAAAAAATGTTCGTGCTTATGAATTTGTTCAGGATTTTTAAAAATTATTCTCATTTTCAAATTTTGTACACAAGATTCAAAAAATGTTCGTGCTTTAAAAAATTGTTTGCACTTCCAAATTTGTTCGGTTTTTTTGAAAATTGTTCTTTGTTTCATAATTTTGTTCTCAAGATTCAAAAATTGTTTGTGTTTTAAAAAATTGTTCGTGGTCCCAAATTTGTTCAGAATTTTCCACAATTGTTCTTGGTTTTAAAACTTGTTCTCAAGATTCATAAAATTTTCGTCCTTTAAAAAATTGTTCGCGTTTCAAAATATGTTCGCTGTTTTAAAAAATGTTCCAGTTTTCAGAAAAATGATTGAGAAATTCAACGTTTGTTCGTTTTGAAAATGGAAAAATATAAAATAACAAAGGGAAGAAAAACGACCCAAAAAATAAAAGAAAAATAAATAAGCAGAAAAGGAGAAAAAGAAAAGAATTGCCGCGCGCCTGCTGGGCCGGCCCTGTTGGGGCTCGCCCTGTGCGAAGCCGCGACTGGTTGCCGCAGCGAGCGGCGCATAGGACATCTCCCTTCCACTGGCCTCCAAGTGGGCACCTGAAACTGAGATCGCCCAAGGGGCGGACGCGTGGTGCACCCAGCCGCAAAATTATACTTTTATCAATTATTATAATTTTTTCCTAGCCTTTTTTAATTCCTTGTATATTGCACATACATTTTTAACAACATCTTTTCTTCAACGCAGCAACATCTCCTTAGTACTAGGTGTGTATTTTTCTTATTTAGATCATGAATATTTTTCAAATACATATTTATAACACATTACCAGCACATTATCCAAAAGGCTTAAAAAAAATTATGTAATAAACAAAATTCACCTAATTTACTGGACATATGTTCTTCAAGTCCCACACATGCATTTCTTAACTACCAAACAAAAACAAATCCCTTTGAGCAATCAACATTTGATTACCCCTAGTTTGTTCATTTACTGTCTTGTTCTTAAGGTTTTGTTGAACATTTTTGCCAAGGATTTTTTAATTAAAATTTCAATGATTTTTCCCAAAGGCAAATACATTTAATAGCTCTATCTTTTCTCACCTTTTTTTTAACCTTCATGCATCTTACACATAAATTTCTTAACTACTAAATCAACATATGTTCTTTGAACATTCGACATTTTGATACAACCAGGTTAACAATTTCTTTATTCAGTCATATCAAAACCTTTTTCCAAAATCATTTTTTAATACTCATTAAATGAATATTCTTCGTCTCTTTTAAAAGGCTTTTATTAACATTTTAAATATATTTTTAAAAAATTGGGAAAATATAGCTCGCAAGTACATTTCTTAACCACTATAACATCATCTTTCCATTAAGCAACCAACATTTCCTTAGCACTAGGTGAACTGTTTCTTATTTGATATATAATGAACATTCTTCAAATCCATATTTATAACACATTACCAAGACTTTTTATCCAAAAGGCTTAAAATAATTTTATTTTGTTGTAACATATTTTCACCTAATTTACTTGATTTGCATTCTTTAAGTCCTACACATACATTTCTTAACTACGAAACCAACATTTTCCTTAGAGCAGGCAACATTTGCTTACCACTAGTTTGTACATTTCTTCTCACGGACATTTGTAATTAAAATTCAACAACTTTTCCCAAAGTCGAATATGTTTAGCAGTTGTATCTTCTCCTATCTTTTTTATCTTCATGTATCTTACACATGCATTTCTCTAAATCAACATCTTTCCTTTGAAAAATCAATATTTTCTCACTGCTACGTTAACATTTTCTTTATAAGTCATATAATTTTTTTTAACACATTACCAACACTTTCCCAAAAGGCTTTAAAAAATATTTTTTAAATGTGTGTTCCTTGTCTTTTTAAAAGACTTTTCTTGAAAAAACTTAAATGCATTTTCAATATTGTCCCAAGTCCAAATACATTTAACAATTGCACTGTGTGTGTGTGTGTGTGTGTGTGTGTCTATATATATATATTTCTTGACCACTTTGACAAGATCTTCCTTTAAGGAAGCGACATTTCTTTAGCACTAGGTATACATTTTCTTATTTTGATATATCATAAACATTTTTGGAATACGTATTCATAACACATATTTCCTTTGAGCAAGCAACATTTCCTTACCACCAGTTCGTACATTTCTTGTCTTCTCCTAAAGGTTTTTTTAACATTTTTTCAAAGACATTTTTAATTAAAAATTTAACACGTTTTCCCCAAAGGTAATACATTTGACAAAAAAATGTTTTCCCCCGCTTCATATTATAAAGCAAAGGCAAATACAGTTAACAATTGTATGTTTTCCCCACCCCTTTCATATTTCATTTATCCTACAAATACATTTCTTAACTACCAAATCAACATATTCCCTTTGAGTATTCAACATTTTCATACGACTAAGTATACAGTTTATTATTTGAGCAATCAACATTATTTAGGCAAAAATCAACGTTTCTAGCCGAAGGCAAACACAATTAATACATTTTCAACACTTTCGCACATACACACCTTTTTCCTACACAATTTAGTACATCATAAACACTTCTTGTGTACATAATTAACATTTTTCATTTATTGTATAACATTATATTATACCTTTTTTAGATAACTGTGAATTGCAAGACTAGGTTAGCTATATAAAGATATTATTCCTTTTTCAAATAATTGCAACGGTAGGATAAGTTGTCAACATTTATCAAAGACAACTTCAATTCAATTAGCTAACACCAATGGTTTTCTCATAATTGGTAAAACCACTATCCGAATATCTCATGGTAAAGCTAATTTTGGTTTTCATGTACAATGTTGACCATTCAAATATCTATTGCACATGGTGTTGTAACAATGTGGATACTATTATGTTCTTTCTCGCAATTTTATGAAGCTTTCTTGTTCTTCTTCTTAATCCCAGTTGTGTTAGCGTTATTTGCCCCAAGTCACATACTCTTTGTACGAGCTCATGTAATCTTCTTTGCACCAACTCATGTACTCTTCTTTGTCCCAACTATTATTTCAAGCTAGGAACCGGAAAAAAAACATCACGAACTGATTAAAAATAAAGGCAACAAAGCCCCGAGAAAGCACTACTTCCATGCTAACTTCCTTCACTACAAATTTGTAATAAATTTATCAAGTAAGTTCAGAAATTTCTAATGTTCCTCATTTTAGGTTGTTATTCTATCGAACTATACTGAATTTTTTATTTACCTCGGCTATTTCTGTAGACTCATTAGTTGTTCCATCTGTGAACTTTCAATGCCTGTTTTCACCTCCTTCTTCTTATTCTTTTTTCTCTTTTGTGAAGCAAACTTCAACCTATTTCCCTTTCCTACTAACTTTGATTCTTCTTTTGCTGGATCTTGAAAGGTAACTGGTGATTTTATTTCATCAACCTTACACTTCTTCTTGCACCTTGTCATGTAAGTATCATGCAACAATTTAACTGTATCCATGCAACGCGTGCTTTCCTTTGCATCGTTGCATATGTCCAAACAAGCTTTTGTTGTTTTCGACATCATCAACATGTATCACAACGCAACTTTCATAATTCATACTATCTTCTCCTTCTAGCATGTTGCATTCTTTTCTCTCTGAGTTCTCATGAGAAGTAAACTCCTTCTCCTTGTAGTGGATGGTCCACATATCAACAATAAACTCCTTTGGGGTCAACCAACAGAACTGGTAGCCACGTCTTGAGAAAATTGGTGACTAATCACCAATGACCTAAACCTCTCAAAATTTGGTTTGTAAGACTACTACTTTTCTTTTTAAATAATTTAGCTTGCTTACCACATATATCTCTACTACTTAAAATACGTAGAAGCACTAATTATGAAAATCGGTGAATCATTGTTACCTTGTTATGGATGGAATGGAAAAGTGTAACTATTTAACTGTAATCTGAGCGGACCTATCACCTGTTCCAGGAGCCCACGCGATGGGCCTAGCATGTTGCACAAACTTCAGGGATCACATCTACAACAACACCGACATCAATGCCGGCTTCGCCAGAAGCCGCCAATGAGGCTGCCCTCGCACCACCGGCTCCAGCGACAACAACCTAACACCGCTGGACCTGCAGACCCTGACCTTCTTCGAGAATGACTAAAATAAGAACCTCGTCCAACTGAGGGGCCTACTGTACACGGACAAGGAGCCCCTCAAGGGCTGGTCCGAAAGTTTGTCAGCAGCTAAAGTGCCTTCTTCAACGACTTTGTGGAGGGAATGGTCAAGATGGGATACATCACGCCGCTAACGGGGTCCAGCGGACAAATTAGGAAGAACTGGTTTGAAAATTTCTGGGCATCTATGTCGGGCTTCAGTGAGATCGTTCACAATGCTTGGAACGAGTAAACAGACCACATCAAACCATGCCAAGTGCTCCACCATAAACTCGAGACAACTGGCCTTCGACGTGTTGAATGGAGTAGGGGCCTTTTTTCAAAGGCTAAGATTCATCTTCATGCAGCCCTACTTCTCATTCTACATCTTGATTTGGCTCAACAAGAGCGCGCACTCTTCCCCGATGAGAGAGACCTCAGATCCAAACTTAAAAGAAGGGTCATATGTCTTTCGGTGCGAGCATGAATACGGTGTTACCTGTAACGTCACTAGTTAACTCGGCTGTTTCCAGTAACTCCAACCGTTATTGGCATTTATTGCCCTAATGATCACGCTTGGTCGGTGGTGGCGCACTCTATATAAGCCACCCCCAGCGCTAGAACAAGGGTTACAAACCCTTTGTAATCATACTCTTCTATCAAGCAAACACTAAGCCTCGGGGCTAGAGACGTAGGGTCTTTACCACTTCCGAGTGCGGCCCGAACTCATACATTCGAGTGTAACACTTACGCGGTAGCTAGGCTTCGCCTCACTCATACGTACCCCCCGTACTACTGTCAGTATTACTCCCACGACAGTTGGCACCCACCGTGGGGCAGCACGTCTAAAAAAATTCATCATGTTGGCACTCGGCGGTGAGACCCTCTTCGGCACCCTTCGCTTCATCGCTGACGGATCAGCGTGGTTGCACGAGGCACCGCTGGACCCCGATGCGTTCCCTGCTCGGGGAGTGACACACTTCAACATAGCGGTGCACGGCGTACCTCTTCGATAGCCATTGGAGCCTTAAGGTTCTCCGTCCGTCTGCCTCTCAGGAGGCCGCCACAAGCGTTCTGAACACTCTCGAGTGCAGCGATGGATTGGGCATGCCGAGACACACCAGTCTACAATCGGTCAGGTGGCCGTGCTTGACTCTGACGAGCCCACCATTGACTTGTCCCCCTCTTCGGGTGATGAGTTGACCGATGAGTCGGAGTTCGAGAGCAGCGGAGACGCTGCAGAAGTTTTGATGGACAACACCACCAACAATGGACCTCCCAAATACTTAGCGGGTGGTTCCCATGGATGAGATGGTGATTGCCACACCGGCAACACCAGCGGCTACGTCCCCTGACCTCTCACTTGGGAGATGTCGGTGTCAAAACCAGCAGATCTCTGGTAGGGGGTCTTGAGTCATGGACCTTAGATCGATGGATAACAGGGGACGAAGGAGACAGTGTTTACCCAGGTTCGGGCCCTCGTGAGGAGGTAAAACCCTACGTCATGCTTGATTATATTGGTGTGGATGAGAATTACAGAGTTGATCTACCTCGAGATCGTCTAAGCTAAACCCTAGATGAGTTTCTTTGTCCTCTACAAATGGGACCCTCTAGTTTATATAGACACCAAGGGTCCCTAAAGTTACACATAACTGACCTTTTACAGGGGATAGATACGTAGATCCCATCTTCAGAACTTGGAAGTCACGCCATTCTTCAAAGCTTTCCTTCTTGGATACAGGATCATTCATAGTTCGACCTTCGACAGAGCAGCCCAATAGGTCGACCCTTGAGGAATGAGCCGACGGCCCGAGGACCCCTTAGTCCCGGACTCCCTCAATAGCCCCCGAACTAGCCTCCAACACCGAGGCAAGCAGTCTTTGGCAACTTTGTGTGTCCATGGTATTCGGCTTGCGAGGTGAGTTCCCTCTATGCTCGGTAGATTCCAACTTGGCCTTTGACGATGCTGTCTTAGCATGGTTTGTTTATCCTGAAGGCCAAACGCCCAGGTGTGAATAGTACCCTTACCTGGCAACCTTTCTGATGAAAAGCCACAACAGCTAGTTATGAAAACTCGTTTCGCGACTCGAGGCCGCTTTTCCAGCGACACGCCTCATCAATACGAAGATCGTGCCGCACATTTCATGGGATACAAGTAATGATCTAGGTAACTCCGCACGCGTATGACAACACGATTGCTTCGGGAAGTGCCACAACCTGCGGCAGTAAAAGAGGACCCTTGGTATTACGGCCTCCCATAAAAAGGAGAAACCCCCCAAGGCCTCCCTATGCATACAGACTCGATTCCATCTCGCATCCTGGCCTCAAGAGTCTAGATCCATTTTATTCTTCCCCTTCCCAGCCACCCTTTTCGAGATCAACCATGTCCGGCTCGGGCTCGCAAGGCAAGTGGGAATCCTCGTGCATCACTGACAAGGAGATCCGGGAGCTGAGTCTCGTCAGATACCTCTCGCCCAACAATACCCATCGTCCTCCAAAAGAGGACCAGGTGGTGCCAACTCCGAAGCCGAGCGAGAGAGTAGTATTCATCCCTCATTTCCTCCGAGGGTTATGTTTTCCTCTCCACCCCTTTGTTAGGGGGGTGATGTTCTTCTATGGGTTAGACTTCCACGACCTCCCCCAAATTCTTTGATGCACATCTCGACCTTCATCACTGTCTATGAGGCCTTCTTGCAAGTCCTAACGCACTTCAGCCTGTGGCTCAAGGTCTTCAATATGAAGCCGAAGACGGTCAGCAGCCAACACACTAACTGCGGCGGGGTTGTGATCAGCAAGCTCCCACGGGTCGGGTGGCCGTACGACACCTTCATCGGCACTATGAAGGTTTGGTAGAAGGAGTGGTTCTACATCACCGATCCATGAGATGCGGGCTGGTCGGCGCGAGACGAGTTCAGATCCGAAACCCCTACGAGGCTAACTTCGTGGATTAGGAAAGGCCTTGAATCGGGATCCACCTCGGAAGTGAAGGCATTGTACAAGCGCATCACTCAAATGGTGGAGGCCAACATCGAGCTGACCAACATGGTCCATGTCATGCTCCGCCATCGTCTCCTACCCTACCAGCACCGAGAGACCCTAATTTGGGACTACAAGCTTGGGGACCCGGCCACCTTTCACAAGTTCTTCTGCACAACTCACGAGAAGTTGTGGAAAGTGCTCTTCAAGCCCCAGAAGGAATGGTCGGCTGAAGAAGAAGACATTGGCTTGGATGCCGGCACCCGACCCTTGAAGGTATGATAGGATTTCTCATTGTATTCCAAATTGTAACCCTCAGCAAGGATTTAACCCTCATTCCCATTGTATTTGCACGGCTGGCTGGAGAAAGCCGTGAAGATCAATGGACCAACCCCCTTGCTCGAAGACCCTAGGTCGCCCCTGCTGACGATGATGCTGGTCGTGGCATCATACGCGACGCCATAGAAGAAAGAGAAGAAGAATAAGGAGGAGGAGGTCCGCAAAGGCCTCCGCCCTAGGGGTCCCCCGGATACGAAGTCCGGAGAGACCCAAGCCTCCTATGCCCATGAGGAAGAGCACGCGGGAGATGGGGGAGGGATCGACTCTCCCTGGACAAGGAAGAGGGCCGCGCCCGAGGACGCCGAGGGGGATCTTCCTCCCCTCGCCCCAAAGAGGCCCTGTAGGGCCAAGGTGATTCTCACGGATGATAGCCCAAATTCCGATGAGGATTCCGAAGCTTTTGTGAGGGTTCCCTGAAGGAACCCTAGGGTCAAGCCCCCAGCTCAGAGGTATTGAGTTCAGATGCCGTCTGACATATCTACATAGAGTTTCCATTACTAACCTGTTTAAATGCTTTCATGTCGCCGTCCGGCCCGAGACCTCCCAACCGAACAGGTCTCAGATGGGGAGTCTCCACCGGCCGAGCTAGCAAAGAGAGGGACGGCGTCCCGCACCACACCCCCTCTGGCCATAGGCGAGGCCGCAGAGGTGGTATCTCGTCGGACCCCCCTGCGCCGAAGACTGGGGGCAAAATGGTGATGACCGAGGCGCACACCTCGGCCATCAAATACCGGGAGGTGTTGGCCGAGGACCATGCCTCGACCGCCGAAGTCCACGAGGTCAAACCCCTCCTGGCAGATAAGGAGGGGGCCACAGTTCGCCCGGGCTACCTCCACAGTCGACTCCGGAGGCCTCAAAGCCTCCCACATCGTCGATTTTGCCTCCCCAAGAAAGGGGAGGAGAAGTTCCACCACCAGCACCGCCTACAACCGAGCGTATCATGGTCGGGTGGTCGGACATGATGGAGGAGGCTTTGTCTGACTCCTCCATTGCCGAAGACCACCGCATCCTTCTGGGCGCGGTTTTAAAAAAGTATTCAGTCCATTGACAGCAGTCCGAAGGAAAACCTTCAGTGGTTTGCTAGCGGGCTTCAAGGTAAGTCATGCTCTTTTTTTTAAAGGATGAATTTTGTTTATAGGGTTATGCATTCCTTATAGGTATAGTAGCCCCCGAGCCGCAGGTGAGTTTGAAAAACTTGCCCGGGGGTCATAGAACCTAGAAACACAGGCAAATAGTTTGGAACCCAATAACTCGGATGCTTGCTTATATATAAGATGTTTTTGTAAGCCTCGTCCTTGTCCAGGGCCTCCAATGCCCTTGAATTTGCCGAGTTGAACATGAAGCTCTAGAGTTTCGATGAGGAATTGGATCGTTTGAACAAACGGTTTGAGGAAATGCAAGGTTGGTTTTAACAGTATTTGCCAAATTTATTGCTTTTATCATTAATGAGGATTATCCTGACATTTAGGTCCTAACTTTTCTTCCCTTTATACCTCTAGCCTCAAGTGTAGAGGTTGAAAACCTCAAGGCTAAGCTCAGGAGGGCCAAGAAGGAGGCCGCCGATCAAAAGGCAGCCATCGATAAGGCAGCCGCCGAGCTAAGCTCTTTAAAAGTTGAGAGCGGCAGGCATGAGGCCCGAGTGACCGAGGTGCAATAGGAGCTCTAGGATGCAAGCTCTAAGTGTGAGGCCCTGGAGCAAAAGGCCAAGGAACAGGCGGCCGAGCTAACCACGCTATCCCCCAATCTCAAATCAAAGCGTGTTGGGAGCAGTTTTTCGAGGAAGAACTTCACCAAGTCAGGTTGATCACGGACGGTAAGCCGTACTTACTACAATATGCCTTTGGTGGAAATAGGTTCGCCTTACTTTATGGCCGTGGCATTCCCCAGGCACCTTTACGGACCTCCCGATGAGTGCGACGGACGCAGTGAAACACTTCACAGTCCGAGATGGGGATGTGGAGGGGAGGTTGTTCTGGGCTCAATTTGAAACTCCTGAGTCAGATCCTCCTCTCAGCTACTAGATGAAGTAGTTGATTGAGCTACATAGGATGGCAGATCCGGCCCTGAAGGATCTTTGCATCCAGCTGTGCCCCACCGAGTCGTTGTCGAGCAGCTATTTTTGCTTCCTGCAGAAGCTTCGTGATGTCGTTCCGCGGATTGAGGTCGTGAAGCGTTTGGTTTGCATCGAGGGAGCATGGATGGCCTTTGCTCGTACAATGATGCATTGGCCGAGGGTGAAGCCGATTGAGATGGCTACTGCGCTCTCGCCTCCTGGGAAGGAGCATAGATGCACCGAACTGTATTTTTGTGCCACGTTAGAGGGTGCTCGGTCTATAGAGACCCAGTGCCCCAAAGATGTAATGTATGAGTGAGGGTGTTATCTTGTGCCCTAAAGACAATTATGCTTTACGATGCTTGTCCTGAATATATCGTATTATGTGTTATTTTGACTCCTGTGTGGCCGTTTTAATCTGAAAGTTTCCAGTCGTCAGCTTCAACCCCCATGTAGATACTACGAGGGGTGTTTTGACCTCCGCACTGGATCCTTAGGCAATATATCGGCATCCATAGGCGGTTGTGAATGTGGGAAACGAGGCAATCAGACCATGTTGCTTTATTTCTTCCGCTTAGCCTTAGGATCTTGAATGCGGGGGATGGTGACAAGCCCCCATTGTTTTTGTGGTATTCTTTTCGACCAAAGTTTGATACTAGTACCATAGGGTTTGGGAAGGTACAAACCCTCGTATGACATGGAATAATCTCCATTGATTCTTAGTTTGACACTTAAGCTTAGATCATAGACCGGCTCTCGCTTATTATGACAGTCAGTTTTCGGCTTTATCCATTGAGGTATTCTCCAGGCTAGCTAGGAATACAATCGCAGTGTTTCTCCCTTTTACCCTTTTAGGCGAAGTGGTGAAACGTAAAGGGGCAAGCACAGGAGCAGGGTAGCCAAATTATTGACCCAAGACATAATTCAGAACCAATGCATATAGTGCGACATCCGAGACACGGAATGTGTAAGACATAGTGACGGGGTGATGCTTGGGGTGTTTAATTATACCCAAGCCCCCGGTCTATCAGCGGATCGCACCTATCCTGTAATTGGACAATTTTTCTTTATGGCGCAGGTGCGTGGCAACCAGTTGTGTAATAGAAGTACTGGAAATCAGGGCATATGTAACAATTTTATGATTGATAATGTCGAGGAGGCTATTACAGGTAATTCTTATTGCGAAAAAGGAAAATGAATCTTTTACATGATAGCGTTTTTATTCAAGGCCTTCTATGGGTGGCTTGATATCCTTCATGTGCCCGGCTGCCGCTTACTCTTTTGCCTCGAGCGGGAAGTTGTGCAACCTTTTAAGGGTGGTTGCTTTTTGCCAGATGGACCTTGAGGGGGTCATGAGAAGCCTCTATAGAGTGTGTAAGCTTGCCACTTTGTAGATCCTTGATGGTATCCCGCCTCTGGCCAAAGAAGTGATTGGACTGTAGCTCGGTTGAACCGGATATCGAGTCCTCGGAAGTAGATCCCCAAAGCTGCCCAAGGTATTTTAAGAGCGAAATTATGTCTTCGAGGGACATACCTGACAGGTAGCTAGACCATGTTGTGGGGAGCGTGTCCCTATTTGTGATGTGCTGGAGGTGGCACTGGCAGGTCCGGTTAGGCTCGAGCTCGCTTGCCTGCCTGTCGCATCTTGGTGGCGGGTTGGGACCCTGGGGCTTCATTGTTGAAAGTGCATTATATTGACTAGAGGGGGGTGTATAGGAGATTTTTACAAATTCATCACTTGAGCAATTTCAACTTGAGGAATTTGAAATGTGATGAATAACTAGCAGCAGAATAAGTACTCAAGTGCATGAGAAACATAGCAATAGCATAGTCATCATGATGAAATAAAACATGCACATATTACAGGTAGCGTGATACAGGATAAGCAGGTGAGGAACAAGGTAACTTGAAGAATTTGAGGTGAGGAAATTGTGAAAGTCTTCAGTCAAATTCTTCAAACAGTAAAGATCAATTTCATCAACAGGTATATGAGGAAATGAAAGGGTTGAGGAAATAGAACCAGGTAGCTCGATGAAGACAATGGTTTGATGACCCAATTCTAATTGCTGTGATAGTTGTACGTCTGGTTTGGAGTGGCCTGGTATTTAAACCAAAGGACACATAGTCCCAGGACACACGGTCCTTACCGTAATCTCCTTGAGCTAAGGTCACAAAGTCCTCGCCCAACACTCATGGTAAGTCTTCAGAGTAGACTTCTAAAACCCTCACAAACTGGTCACTTGGCGATCCATAATTGACTACTGGATGCTCTAGACCAAGGTCACTCCATGATTCCCAATTGACTGCAGGATGCATTAGACCATGACGCCTAACCGTCTGGAAGATACACAGTCTTCAAAGGTAACTAGCATCGGTTCCACACAGGAACAATCTCTTCAATGATGCTCAATCACTTTGGGTTTGGTGGTTTGGATTTGGTTTTTCCTCACTAATGATTTTCTCTCATAGTCTTCGGAGGATGGGTTGCTCTCAAATGACAAGTGTCAATTCTCTCTCGGAGCAGCCAACCAACTAGTGGTTGTGGGGGTGGCTATTTATAGCCAGTGTGCAACCTGACATGATAAGACATGAATGACCCCAATGATATGACTATTATGTGGATAAGATGATTGGGGACAGCTGGCACTAAGAACAACAACGGTCGGAATTTCGAACTACGAAAGTCCTCAGGCTTATCATATTCCTCACTTGTAGGCATTTCGCACTAGCAAAATCCTAACTCCTCAGTCAGACCAATTTCCTTAGAGACCATAAGAACTTCGTCTCTGTCACTGAAGAACTTGACTGACCCATAAGAGATTTTCAAAGGCTTCACTCGAAGGATTGGATAGGTTGAGGCTTTTGAGTTGAGCATCAGTTGGAAATTTTCCTTAGTATTACCTCAGCCCCCTTTAACAGTACGATGTTTCCTATGTCTCAAAGAAAGGAAATGATACTACAAAAACAAAAGTCTTCACGCTTCATAGTCCTCGTTATTATCTTCAAGGTCACACCAACTTCTTCATTTTCAAAGTCTTTAGGGAATACCAAAGTCTTCAGCAAAGTCTTCACCAAAGTCTTCAGTTGAAGACATACATTTTTAGGGCCGATAATCTTCGAATATATCAAACTCGTCAGCGACTTATAGAGCATGTGTACACTTACAAACGCATTAGTCTCTTAACCTATAAGTCTTCAATACACCAAAATCACTAAGGGGCACTAGATGCACGTACAATCTCCCCCTTTTTGGTGATTGATGACAAATAGGTTAAGTTTTCAACGGGGATAAAAATATGGAAGGTAAGTACTGAGTTTGAGGAATTTTATTGCAATATATAGAAGAACTCCCCCTGAAGATGTGCATATTTGAGGAATTTGCTTTGGACTGCAAATGCACATGGCAGGTTAAAAACATGGAGAACTCCCCCTATATCTTGTAATTCATACAAGCATTTTAACATATGATATGAAGAATTTGAAATGCATGATGAAAATGGTGTCCAACGAAATTCAGCATGCATGCATTAAGTTACTTGAGCAAATAAGCATGTGGAAAGCAGTTCAAAAGAGTCAGACTACCATCGGACTTAAGTTTACAACTCAACCAACAAAAGCTTCAGAAGAGCGAGAGTTGTAACTTAAACAAAAAATAGCCCATATATAGAGACCCGCTTGAAGACTAACTCAAATTTTCTCCCCCTTTGTCATCGAAGACCAAAAGGGACGAAAACTGAGGACTAATGCCCCTTGAAGAATTTCATCTTGAAGGTGATGGTAGAGCGCCAGCGTTGTCGGGGTCGTTTGTCGATGCAGGGCCCACCGCAGTGTCGTCAATATCCTCAACTTCATCCACCTCGCGTGATGAATAATATGAGCTTGTAACCAGCTGAGGAACTTGAACTTTCTTGAATTTATTCTGAGGAGGACGATCCTAGTCAAAGTTCTGCTCAAGGTTCATCTCCTTCAATTCTTCAAGATTCTTAAGGTGAGACAGAATGGCCCAAGTGCAGTTGAGGACTTCATGAAGGTAGTATTGGTTCTTCCTCACAGTGTTGTGCGTGACAGTCATGTCTCGAAGAAGTGGACCAAACTGACGCTTGACCCACTTGTGATTGTGATCGACCTTCTGATGAAGACTTATAAGAAGCTCACGATCAGTCATCACACGAGGGGCAGACTCTTGAGGCTTTTGCACTGAGGCTTTTGTAGCTGAGTCTTGGGTAGCAGTGTCATCATTGGTGGAGTAAGATGCAGCTTTGCGAAACTGACCATCCTAACTTGTAGGCAATTCGCACTGGCGAAATCCTAACTCCTTAGTCAGACCAATTTCCTCAGAGACCAGAAGAACCTCGTCTCTTCCACTGAAGAACTTGACTGAACCGTAAGAGATTTCCAAAGACTTCACTCGAAGGATTGGATAGGTTGAGGCTTTTGAGTTGAGCATCAGTTGGAAATTTTCCTTAGTATTACCTTGGCCCCCTTTAACAGTACGGTGTTTACTATGTCTCAAAGAAAGGAAATGAAACTACGAAAACAAAAGTCTTCATGCTTCATAGTCCTTGTTCATATCTTCAAGGTCACACCAACTTCTTCATTTTCAAAGTGTTCAGGTAATACCAAAGTCTTCAGCAAAGTCTTCAGCTGAAGACATACATTTTTAGGGGTTGATAATCTTCGAATATATCAAACTCCTCAGTGACTTATAGAGCATGTGTACACTTGCAAATGCATCAGTCTCTTAACCTATAAGCCTTCAATACACCAAAATCACTAAGGGGCACAAGATGCACTTCCAATTGTCATATTGGCATTCGGCTGCTAAGGCCGTGGTGTGTTCTTCGGTCCGTAGAGAGCGCTCTGTATTGCCGTTGACGGTGATGACCCCCTTGGGTCCTAGAATCTTGAGCTTCAAATAAGCATGATGAGGAACGACGTTGAAGCGGGCGAACGATGTGCGGATGAGTAGCACGTGATAGCCGCTGTGGAATAGTACGATGTCGAAGATCAAGTCTTCGCTACGGAAGTTATCGAGAGATCCAAACACAACCTCTAGAGTTATAGTGCCGGAGCAGCGGGCTTCAACGTCTGGAATCACTCCTTTAAAGGTAGTGTTATTGGGTTTAATCCTGGATGGATCTATGCCCATCTTTTTCACCGTGTTTGGGTATATCAAATTAAGGCTACTTCCTTCATCCATAAGGACTCTGGTGAGGTGATATCCGTCGATGATGGGATCCAAGACGAGGGCAGCCAAACCTCTATGACGGATACTGGTCGGATGGTCCCTGCGATCGAACGTGATCGGGCAAACCGATCATGGGTCGAATTTCGGGGCTACAGACTCTACGATGTAGACCTCCCTGTTGGGGAATGTCGCATGGGAAACAAAAATTTTCCTACGCACACGCAAACCTATCCATGGTGATGAGCATCTACGAGAGGGAGAGTGGATCTACATACCCTTGTAGATCGCTAAGCGGGAAGCGTTAAGAAACGCGGTTGGTGTAGTCGAACATCTTCGCGATCCAAATCGCCGAGCGTCCCGCGATCTCATCACGATCCGTCCCGCGATCCAATCACGATACGTCCCGTGAACTCATCACGATCCGTCCCGCGATCTCATCACGATCCGTCTCACGATCTTGATCACGATCTGTCCCGCGAACTCATCACGATCCGTTCCACGATCTCATCACGAACCGTCTCGCGATCTCGATCACGGTCCTTCCGATCTAGCGCCGAACGGACGGCACCTCCGCGTTCAGCACACGTGCAGCTTGATGACGATCTCCACCGTCTTGATCCAGCAAGAGGAGGTGGATAGGAGAGAGAGTTCACCGGCAGCGTGACGGCGCTCCGGTGATGGTGGTGGAGCAATTCCGGCAGGGCTTCGCCTAAGCGCTGCGGAAAACCGATCTAGAGGAGAAACTGTGCACCGGTGAAACGGGTAGCACGTGGCCGGAAATTCTGTCCAAAAACCACCCAATCCACTAGTATATATAGGAGGAGAGGAGAGGAGAGGCAGCCAAGGCCTTTGGGTCGGCCGAAATAGGAGGTGGGAAGAAATCCTACTTCACCTCCAATCCTAGTTGGAGTAGGATTGCCTCCTATTGGCTGATTTTCCACTTTTTGCTTTAGGACTTTCTCTCCTGCGCCATGGGCCTTTGTGGCTGTTTTCCCAGCCCACTAAGGGCTGGTTATTATTCTCCCACAGCCCATGGACCTCTTGGGGTCGAAATACCCCTCCCGGAGGCCTCCCGGTACACTACCGGCACTCCCGGTACACTACCGGCACTCCCGGTACACTACCGATGAGCCCGAAACTTTTCCGGAAACCAAACTGGGACTTCCTATATATGAATCTTTACCTCCGGACCATTCCGGAGCTCCTCGTGATGTCCGGGATCTCATCCGGGACTCCGAACAAACTTCGGTCACCACCATACATAACTCTACACTACCGAAACGTCACCGAACCTTAAGTGTGCAGACCCTGCGGGTTCGAGAACTATGTAGACATGACCGAGACACCTCTACGGTCAATAACCAATGGAGGGACCTGGACATCCACATTGGTTCCTACATATTCTACGAAGATCTTTTTCGGTCGAACCTCTATGTCAAGGATTTAGTTAATCCCGTATAACGTCCCCTTTGTTCTTCGGTATGTTACTTGCCCGAGATTCGATCGTCGGTATCTCCATACCTAGTTCAACCTCGTTACTGGCAAGTCTCTTTACTCGTTCCGTAATACAAGATCCCGTGACTAACACTTAGCCACATTGCTTGCAAGGCTTGTTGTGATGTTGTATTACCGAGTGGGCCCTGAGATACCTCTCCGTCACACGGAGTAACAAATCCCAGTCTCGATCCATGCCAACTCAACAAACACCATCGGAGATACCTGTAGAGCACCTTTATAGTCACCCAGTTACGTTGCGATGTTTGATACACACAAGGCACTCCTCCGATATCCGTGAGTTGCATGATCTCATGGTCATAGGAACATATACTTGACATGCAGAAAACAGTAGCAATAAACTGACACGATCATATGCTATGTTTGTAGTTTGGGTCTTATCCATCACATCATTCTCCTAATGATGTGATCCCGTTATCAAATGACATCTCATGTCCATGGCTAGGAAACCTTAACCATCCTTTGATCAACGAGCTAGTCCATTAGAGGCATACTAGGGACATGGTTTTGTCTATGTATCCACACATGCATTTAAGTCTCCGATCAATACAATTATAGCATGGATAATAAACGATTATCATGAACAAGGAAATATGATAATAACTAATTTATTATTGCCTCTAGGGCATATTTCCAACAGTCTCCCACTTGCACTAGAGTCAATAATCTAGTTCACATCACCATGTGATTCGCATTGTTATGAATCTAACACCCAATGAGTTTTGGGGCTCGATCATGCTTTGCATGTGAGAGAGGTCTTATAGTCAACGGGTCTGCGATATTCAGATCCGTGTGTACTTTGCAAATCTCTATGTCAAACCGTAAACACTGCTACCACACTCCACTTGGTACTATTTCCAAATGGCTGCTCCACTATACGTATCCAGATTGCTACTACTAGTCATCTGGATAGGTGTTAAAGCTTGCATCGACGTAACTCTTTACGACGAACTCTTTATCACCTCCATAATCAAGAAACATTTCCTTAGTCCTCTGGTTACTAAGGATAATTCCGACCGCTGTCCAGTGATCCACTCCTGGACCACTCTTGTACCCCCTGACAGACTCGTGGCAAGGCACACATAGGTGCGGTACACAGCATGGCATAATATAGAGCCTATGGCTAAGGCATAGGGGACGACATTCATCCTTTCTCTTTCTTCTGCCGTTGTCGAGCTTTGAGTCTCACTCAACTTCACACCTTACAAATCAGACGAGAACTATTTCTCTGGCTGATCCATTTTGAACTCTTTCAAAATCTTGTCAAGGTATGCACTCATTGAAAGTCTCATCAAGCATCTTGATCTATCTCTATAGATTTTGATGCTCAACAATTAGGTAGCTTTATCCAGGTCTTCATTTGAAAAACACTTTTCAAACAACCTTTTATGCCTTCCAGAAATTCTACATTATTTCCGATCAACAATATGTCAACCACATATACTTATCAGAAACTCTATAGTGCTCCCATTCACTTTATTGCAAATACAAGTTTCTCGTAAACTTTGTATAAACTACAAAAACTTTGATCACCTCATCAAAGTGTATATTCCAACTCCGAGATGCTTGCTTCAGTCCATAGAAGGATCACTGAAGCTCTCTCATCTTTTAGCATCCTTAGGACTGACAAAACCTTCTGGTTGTATCACATACAACCTTTCCTTAAGTAAACCGTTAAGGAAACGACGTTTTGACATCCATCTGCCAGATTTCGTAATTGAAAATGCAGCAACTGCTAACATAATTCCAACAGACTTTTAGCATCGCTACGAGTGAGAAAGCCTCCTCGCAGTCAACTCCTTGAACTTGTCACAAACAACTTTGCAACAAGTCGAGCTTTACAAATGGTGACATTCACCATCAGTGTCTGTCTTCATTCTAAAGGTCCATTTGTACTCAACGACCTGCCGTCTAACGAGCAAGTCTACCAAAGTCTATACTTGGTTTTCATAAATGGATCCTATCTCGGATTTCATGGTCTCTAACCATTTGTCGGAATCCGGGCCCATCATCGCTTCTCCATAGCTCGTAGGTTCATCGCTGTCCAACAACATGACCTCGAAGACAGGGTTGTCGTACCGCTTAGGAGCAGTACACATCCTTGTCGACCCACGAAGTTCGATAGTAACTTGATCCTGAAGCTTCATGATCATCATCATTAACTTCCTCTTCAACTAACGTAGGCTTCACAGAAACATCTTTCTGCGCTGCGCTACTCTCTGGTTGAACAAAGGTTTAACAACCTCATCAAGTTCTATCTTCCTCCCACTCAATTCTTTCGAGAGAAACCTTTCCTCGAGAAAGGATCCGTTTTAGTAACAACCACTTTGCACTCGGATCTGAGATAGAAGGTTCACCCAACTGATCTTAGGGTATTCTATGAAGATGCATTTGTCCGCCTTGGGTTCGACCTCATTAGGTGAAAACATTTTTCACACAAGTGCCGCAACCCCAAGTATTAAGAAACGACAGCTTAGGTTTCTATCAAACCATAATTCATATGGTGTCATCTCAACGGATTTAGATGGTGCCCTATTTAAAGTGAATGTAGTTGTCTCTAATGCATAACCCCAAAATTATAGTAGTAAAACGACAAGAGACATCATAGCACGCACCATGTCCAATAGAGCATAACTATGATGTTCGGACACACCATCACACTATGGTGTTCCAGGTGGCGTTTAGTTGTGAAACAACTTTCACATTGTCTTAAGTTGTATGCCAAACTCGTGACTCAGATATTCACCTCCACGATCATATCGCAGTCATTTTTATCTTCTTGTCACGATGATCTTTAAACTTCACTCTGAATTTGCTTGAACCTTTCAAACGATTCAGACTTGTGTTTCATTAAGTAAATATACACTATATCTACTCAAATCATCAGTGAAGGTAAGAAAATAACGATATCCACTGCACACTACAAGACTCACTAGATTGCATACATCAACATGTATCATTTCCAATGAATCACTTGCCCGCTCCATCCAACGGGGTCCTTTAGTCATCTTGCCCAAGAGGCATGGTTCGCATGTCTCAACCGATTCGAAATCGAATGAGTCCAAATATCCATCAGCATGGAGTTTCTACATGCGCTTTATACCAATATGACATTTAGCGGCAGTGCCACAAGTATGTGGTACTATCATTATTAACTTTGTATCTTTTGACATCAATGTTATGAACATGTGTAATACTACGATCAAGATTTCAACAAACCATTCTCACTGGGTGCATGACCATTGAAGGTATTATTCATGTAAACAGAATAACCATTATTCTCTAACTTAAATGAATAACCGTATTGCAATAAACATGATCTAATCATGTTCATGCTCAACGCAAAACACCAAATAACATTTATTTAGGTTCGTCACTAATCCTGAAGGTAGAGAGAGCGTGCGATGTTGATCACATCAACCTTGGAAACACTTCCAACACATATCGTCACCTCACCCTTAGCTAGTTCTCCGTTTATTCCGTAGTTTTTATTTCGAGTTACTAACATTTAGCAACCGAACCGGTATCCAATACCCAGGTGCTACTAAGAGTACTAGCAAGGTACACATTAGTAACTCGTATATCAAATATACTTCTATCAATGTTGCCAGCCTTCTTATCTACCAAGTATCTAGGGTTGTTCCGCTTCAGCGACCTCTCACCTCATAATAGAAGCACTTAGTCTCGGGTTTGAGTTCAACTTTGGGTTGCTTCACTGGAGCAGCAACTGACTTGCTATCCATGAAGTTTCCCTCCTTGATCTTGCCCTTTTCGAAACTAGTGGTTTGATTAACCATCAACACTTGACGCTCCTTCTTGATTTCTACCTTCGCGGTGTCAAACATCGCGAACAGCTCAGGGATCAATACTTCTATCCCTGGTGTATTATAGTTCATCACTTAAGTTCTAGTAGCTTTAGTGACAGTGACTTGGAGAACTATATCAATCACTATCTTATCTGGAAGATCAACTCCCACTTGATTCAAGCGATTGTAGTACCCAGACAATCTGAGTACATGCTCAACGATTGAGCTATTCTCCTTCATCTTACAGGCAAAGAATCTTGTTGGAGATCTCATATCTCGCAACACAGGCACGAGCCTGAGATCACAATCTCTGCCCCTAGAACATCTCATATGTTCCGTGACGTTCAAAACGTTTCGGAGCCTCAATTCTAAGCCGTAATGCATGACGCACAAAACTATCAAGTAGTCATCGAAACGTGCCTGTCAGATGTTCACAACATCTATAGACGACGCTAGAGGGGGTGGCGCACCGAGCGGTGCATTAAGGACATAAGCCTTCTGTGCAGCAATGAGGACAATCCTCAGATCACGGACCCAGTCCGCAATATTGCTACCAACATCTTTCAATTCTATTTCTCTAGGAACATATAAAAATACAAGGGAGCCACAACGCGAGCTAGTAATCTACAACATAATTTGCAAAGACACTTTGACTATGTTCATGATAATGAGTTCAATTAATCATATTATTTAAGAACTCCCACTCAAATTGACATCCCTCCGATCATTCGAGTGATACATGATCCAAATTCACCAACTCAAGTCCGATCATCACGTGAGTTGAGGTGGCTGCAATGGTGAACATCATTATGTTGATCATATCTACTATATGACTCATGTTCGACCTTTCGGTCTCTCGTGTTCCGAGGCCATGTCTGTACATGCTAGGCTCGTCAAGTTTAACCCGAGTGTTCTGCGCGTGCAAATCTGGCTTGCACCCGTTGTATGTGAACGTAGAGTCTATCACACCCGATCATCACGTGGTGTCTCAACACGACGAACTTTCGCAACGGTGCACACTCGGGGAGAACACAGTTCATCTTGAAATTCAAGTGAGGGATCACCTTATAATGCTACCGCCGTACTAAGCAAAACAAGGTGCATAAAAGGATTAACATCTCATGCAATTCATAAGTGACATGATATGGCCATGAACTTGTGTTTAAGATCTCCATCTTCGAAACACCGGCATGATCTCCATCGTCACCGGCACAACACCATGATCTCCATCATCTTGATCTCCATCAATGTGTTGCCATTGGGGTTGTGGCGCCAGCCCTGCTTCTACTTCTATTGCTACTGCTTAGCGATAAAGTAAAGCATTACATAGCGCTTAATGATTGACACGCAGGTCATACAATAATTAAAGACAACCCTATGGCTCCTGCCGGTTGCCGTACTCAACGACATGCAAGTCGTGAAATTCTATACATCACATGATCATCTCATACATCACATATATCTCATCATGTAATTGGCCATATCACATCACAACATACCCTGCAAAAACAAGTTAGACGTCCTCTAATTGTTGTTGCATGTTTTACGTGGCTGCTATGGGTATCTAGCAAGAACGATTCTCACCTACGCATAAACCACAACGGTGATACACTAGTTTGCTTTTCAACCTTCTCAAGGACCGCCTTTGTCGAATCCGATCCAACTAAAGTGAGAGAAACTGTCACCCGCAAGCCATCTAGGCAACAAGTTGCGTCGAGGGAACCGGTCTCTCGTAAGCGTACGAGTAATGTTGGTCCGGGCCGCTTCATCTCACAATCCCGCTGAACCAAAATACGACCAAGGGAGGAAGCAATCTAAGCATCAACGCCCACAAACCTTTTGTGTTCTACTCGAGATCTCATCGAACCATCAACCTAGCTCTGATACCACTGTTGGGGAACGTCGCATGGGAAACAAAAATTTTCCTACGCACACGCAAACCTATCCATGGTGATGAGCATCTACGAGAGGGAGAGTGGATCTACATACCCTTGTAGATCGCTAAGCGGGAAGCGTTAAGAAACGCGGTTGGTGTAGTCGAACATCTTCGCGATCCAAATCGCCGAGCGTCCCGCGATCTCATCACGATCCGTCCCGCGATCCAATCACGATACGTCCCGTGAACTCATCACGATCCGTCCCGCGATCTCATCACGATCCGTCTCACGATCTTGATCACGATCTGTCCCGCGAACTCATCACGATCCGTTCCACGATCTCATCACGAACCGTCTCGCGATCTCGATCACGGTCCTTCCGATCTAGCGCCGAACGGACGGCACCTCCGCGTTCAGCACACGTGCAGCTTGATGACGATCTCCACCGTCTTGATCCAGCAAGAGGAGGTGGATAGGAGAGAGAGTTCACCGGCAGCGTGACGGCGCTCCGGTGATGGTGGTGGAGCAATTCCGGCAGGGCTTCGCCTAAGCGCTGCGGAAAACCGATCTAGAGGAGAAACTGTGCACCGGTGAAACGGGTAGCACGTGGCCGGAAATTCTGTCCAAAAACCACCCAATCCACTAGTATATATAGGAGGAGAGGAGAGGAGAGGCAGCCAAGGCCTTTGGGTCGGCCGAAATAGGAGGTGGGAAGAAATCCTACTTCACCTCCAATCCTAGTTGGAGTAGGATTGCCTCCTATTGGCTGATTTTCCACTTTTTGCTTTAGGACTTTCTCTCCTGCGCCATGGGCCTTTGTGGCTGTTTTCCCAGCCCACTAAGGGCTGGTTATTATTCTCCCACAGCCCATGGACCTCTTGGGGTCGAAATACCCCTCCCGGAGGCCTCCCGGTACACTACCGGCACTCCCGGTACACTACCGGCACTCCCGGTACACTACCGATGAGCCCGAAACTTTTCCGGAAACCAAACTGGGACTTCCTATATATGAATCTTTACCTCCGGACCATTCCGGAGCTCCTCGTGATGTCCGGGATCTCATCCGGGACTCCGAACAAACTTCGGTCACCACCATACATAACTCTACACTACCGAAACGTCACCGAACCTTAAGTGTGCAGACCCTGCGGGTTCGAGAACTATGTAGACATGACCGAGACACCTCTACGGTCAATAACCAATGGAGGGACCTGGACATCCACATTGGTTCCTACATATTCTACGAAGATCTTTTTCGGTCGAACCTCTATGTCAAGGATTTAGTTAATCCCGTATAACGTCCCCTTTGTTCTTCGGTATGTTACTTGCCCGAGATTCGATCGTCGGTATCTCCATACCTAGTTCAACCTCGTTACTGGCAAGTCTCTTTACTCGTTCCGTAATACAAGATCCCGTGACTAACACTTAGCCACATTGCTTGCAAGGCTTGTTGTGATGTTGTATTACCGAGTGGGCCCTGAGATACCTCTCCGTCACACGGAGTAACAAATCCCAGTCTCGATCCATGCCAACTCAACAAACACCATCGGAGATACCTGTAGAGCACCTTTATAGTCACCCAGTTACGTTGCGATGTTTGATACACACAAGGCACTCCTCCGATATCCGTGAGTTGCATGATCTCATGGTCATAGGAACATATACTTGACATGCAGAAAACAGTAGCAATAAACTGACACGATCATATGCTATGTTTGTAGTTTGGGTCTTATCCATCACATCATTCTCCTAATGATGTGATCCCGTTATCAAATGACATCTCATGTCCATGGCTAGGAAACCTTAACCATCCTTTGATGACGAGCTAGTCCATTAGAGGCATACTAGGGACATGGTTTTGTCTATGTATCCACACATGCATTTAAGTCTCCGATCAATACAATTATAGCATGGATAATAAACGATTATCATGAACAAGGAAATATGATAATAACTAATTTATTATTGCCTCTAGGGCATATTTCCAACACTCCCAAAGGGCATGTTTCCTCTCCTTCTTCGATATGTGTGTGACATATATCATGTTCATAGTTTTTACCTCTGGTGGGAATTGCTTTTGTCCTTCGTTGTTCAGGCCACGGAACTCCTTGTCGATGTTGCTACGTGGTCCTTTGCCTTGCTCCTCGGCTGCTAATTTGCCGGCCTGTCGAAACACCCAACATTGACAGTTGGTATGCGTGGCGGGCTTGTCTGGGGTGCCATGGATCTGGCAAGGCCTCTCCATGATTTTGTCCACCACAGTAGGTCCATCCTTGTTCCCTTTAGAGGGCTTCCTTCATTGGTTGGGCTTTGAGCTACGAAATCTGGCATTTACAGCTATATCATCGGCATCCCTGCTGTTGTGGAGGTGTTTGTTCTTGTTTCACCGCGGCTTGCTATTTCCATCCCGAGTTTTTGAGGTGCCCGGGTCTTCAGGATTGTGGCCACGACGAGCTAGCCAGTTGTCTTCGCCTGCCCAAAAGCGGGTCATGAGTGCGGTGAGGGTGTACATTTTCCTCGACATGTCCTGGTCGAGTTGTCGAGCCAACCATTCATCCTGAATATTATGCCTAAAAGAGGCTATTGCCTCAGCGTCCAGATAGTCGACAATATGGTTTTTCTTTGTTAGGAACCTATTCCAAAACTGCCTGGCCGACTCGCCTTCCTTTTGGATGACATTGCTTAGGTTGGAGGAGTCCCGAGGCCGGACATAACTGCCCTGAAAGTTAGACCGAAAGGCATCCTCGAGATCTTCCCAACTTCCAATGGAGTTTTCGGGGAGGTTGTTTAACCAGTGCCGAGCTGGTCCTTTGATCTTTAGCGGTAGGTACTTAATGGCATGGAGGTTGTCTCCCTGGCCATGTGTATGTGGAGAAGGAAATCATCAATCCACACAGCGGGGTCTGTTGTCCCGTTGTACTATTAGATGTTTACGCGTTTAAACCCTTCGGGAAACTGGTGATGCATGACCTCGTCTGTGAAGCATGGTGGGTGGGCGGCGCCTCTGACCTGGGCCACATTATGCCAAAATTCGGCTTCTGGTGCCTGGTGTCGTTCCCGGTCTTTGTTGTTGTGGTTGAACCAAGGTTGGTCTTCATCCCGTCCAGTGGGGGAGTATCCTCTGGATCCATAGATGGATCTAGTGTGACCTACACTATAATTCAGGTCTTGTCACAGGTTGTGTCGATCCCTATACCATGGTGGATCCTTCCCCCTCCTACGGGGTAACACCAGTATGAATTCGAGATCATTAGCCATTCTATCTCTTCCTCGAGGGGGGGGGGGTCTGACTAGTCAAGCTTAGTGTATCTAGGAGATGTGGGCTCGAGGACCTCGTCATCGAATTGATGAAGCAAGCATAAGCGCGGGTAACTTATGTTTTGGTCTGGACGCTCGATGTCGTACCCTTCTTCGACTGCTAGGACCTCCGTCCATCTGTTGTTGAGGGTGCCGATAACCCACAAGTATAGGGGATCACTACAGTTTTCGAGGGTAGAGTATTCAACCCAAATTTATAGATTCGACACAAGGGGAGCCAAAGAATATTTGAAGGTATTAGTAGCTGAGTTGTCAATTCAACCACACCTGGAGATTAATTATCTGCAGCAAGTGATCAGTGGCAAAGTAAAAAGATAGTTTTGATAGTAGTCACAACAGTAATAGTAACGGTAGCAGTGATGATAGCAGTAATTTTGTAGCAAGTGTAACAACGACGATAGTAGTAGTAACTTAGCAGAAACAATATAAGATAAATTCGCAGGCATTGGATCGGTGACCTTTTGGATGATATTCATCATGAGACAGTTATAACCTAGGGCGATACGACACTAGCTCTAGTTCATCGATATAATGCAGGCATGTATTCCATAAATATTCATACGTGCTTTATTAAAAGAACTTGCATGACATCTTTTGTCCTACCCTCCCGTGGCAGTGGGGTCCATACTGGAAACTAAGGGATACTAAGGCCTCCTTTTAATAGAGAACCAGAACCAAGCATTAACAGATAGTGAATACATGAACTCCTCAAACTACGGTAATCACCGGAAGAAGTCCCGGTTATTGTCACTCCGGGGTTACCGGATCATAACACGTAGTAGGTGACTATAACTTGCAAGATCGGATCTAAAACATGGATATAATGATGGTAACATAAACTATTCAGATCTGAGTTCATGACACCTGGGCCCAAAGTGACAAGCATTAAGCATGGCAAAGTCATAGCAACATCAATCTAAGAACATAGTGGATACTAGGGATCATGCCCTAACAAAACTAACTCGATTACATGATGAATCTCATCCAACTCCTCACCGACCAGCGAGCCTATGACGGAATTATTCACTCCCGGTGGGGAGCATCATGGAATTGGCGATGGAGAAGGGTTGGTGATGACGAAGAACGAAGATCCCCCTCTCCGAAGCCCCAAACGGACTCTAGATCTGGCCTCCCGATGAAGAACAGGAGGTGGAGGCGGCTCCGTCTCATGGATTGCAATAATTCTTTCTCCCATGTTTTTCTGGAATAATGTGATGTTATAGCGCGGGGATCAGGGTTTGCAGGGCCACCAGGTCGGTACAACCCACCTGGGCGCGCCCTGGTGGGTTGTGCCCACCCAGGTGCCCCTCTCTGTCAGGTCTTGGCTCCAGAAATTCTTATTATTGATATAAAAAATCCTCACAAAGTTTTGTTCCATCCCGGGAACTTTTATTTCTGCACAAAAACAACACCATGGTAGTTCTGCTGAAAACAGCGTCAGTCCGGGGTTAGTTTCATTCAAATCATGCAAATTAGAGTCCAAAACAAGAGGAAAAGCGTTAGGAAAAGTAGATACGTTGGAGACGTATCAACTCCCCCAAGCTTAAACCTTTGCTTGTCCTCAAGCAATTCAGTTGATAAACTGAAAGTGAAAAAGAAAAACTTTTATGAACTCTTTTGCTCTTGTTTGCATAAATAAGCTTAAACAAAACCCAGGTCTGCAGCCAACATTACAACTAACCATGTTGAAATTAACTCTTAAAGGTTATAATGACTCATATCAATGACATAATCAGCTAGCGAGCAATAATAAGATATCTCAAATAGCAACACATTGTCAAAACAACCATGATATAATATGACAATAGTGGTATCTCTCTATCCCTTTCTGAGACTGCAAAACATAAATGCAGAGCACCTCCAAAGTTCAAGAAGCGACTAAACATTGTAATTCATGGTAGAAAAGATCTATTCAGGACGCACCCAACACTAGCTACACACAATGCATAAATCATGACAACTGTGCTCTTCTCAGTTTCTGGCGCTTGTTTTAGAAGATGATGATGCAACATAAAAGTAAATAGATAGTCCCTTCGTAGAGGGAAGCAGTGATTTGCAGAGGTGCCAGAGCTCAATTTTTTAAAACAGAGATAAATGATATTTTGAGGCATGCACCCTTCTCATCTACTTCATGACCATCAGTTATCAACATCTTCCATGCTAAGCATGCTAGTGGCGGTTCCCAAGCGATAAAACTAAAGGGTTTTGACTCCACTGGGAGTTTTTGTTTGATTATTCGAGCGATTAACTCTTTTTGTATTTTGCAGTTTGGGACTGGGCATCCCTATTACCGCCCTTTTCTCGTGCGATGGCGAGTGAATAAACACTCGACCTGAGAATAACCTGCTTAGCATGGAATATACCGACCACCTTCTGTCATTTCATGAATGATCCAGGCACACAAAATGGATAATTTTTAGAAGTTTTTAGAGGTGGCACATGCAAATTTACTTAGGACGGCAGGGTAATACCGTATATAGGTAGGTATGGTGGACTCATATAGAATAACTTTTGGGTTCAAGGTTTTTGATGTACAAGCAGAGTTCCCACTTAGTACATGCAAAGGCTAGCAATTAGATTGAGAAGCGGCCAGCTAGAGAGCAACAACTGTCATAACCATGCATTATGCATAAGTAACATTGGACACTAGCATGAGTAGGATGGGAACACCATGAACTTAAATATCATAGAGGCTATGTTGGTTTTGATTCAACTGCATGCATGAACATGTGCCAAGTCAAGCCACTCGAACATTCGGAGGAGGATACCATATCATCATACTACATCACAATCATTTTAACGCTCTGTTGATATCCAAGATAAATCATTATCAACTCCCAGCTACTTATGCATGGCATGAGAAACTATAATCTCTAATTGTCGTTGCAAACATGTTTAATCATAATGGGCTGAATCATGGATACTAGGTTAAACATATTTACACAAACAGAAAAAGTCGAGATCATACCAGTTTCTCTTGCCGCGGCCAGTTCATCGAATGTCGTCATTATTGCCTTTCACTTGCATGACCGAACGCTACGAAAATAATAATAGTGCAAGAGTGCCATGGACTAAGCTGGAATCTACAAACATTTTATTCAATAGGAGAAGACAAGGTAAAATGTGCTCATTATTAGTTCAACAATTATTCATATGAGAGCCACTCAACATTTTCATCGTGGTCTTCTCCTAGGTAAGACTCGAATAAAAAGAAAAGAATTTTCAGAGAAACACACTGAAATATTTGTGGATTTTTTGGTTTTCTTGAACAAACAAATAAAAAGCAAAAACGAGAAAAACTATTTACACGGGAAAGCTCCCAACAAGCAAAAGAAGAACGAGGAAATATTTTTGGATTTTCTATTTAATATTACTACTAAGCATACATAGAAAGTAAATTGACTACAACTAACTTTTTTTGGTTTTTCTAAAGTTTTTCAAACACACAAGAAGAAATCAAGAAAATAAATCTAAGCATGGATGATACAATGAAAAAGTGTGGACACCGACAAATAGAATAAGTGGACATGAATGTAAAGTTGGTGGGAAACACATACTCCCCCAAGCTTAGGCTTTTGGCCTACTTGGTAGTCGATTAGTAGTCTGGATAGTAGTTGGAGTGGTAGCTCACGGAGGCTCTCGGTGCGGATGCCTCGGCCTGTCGTGCTGCCTCCACTGCTGTGTTGTGAGCTCAGGCCTCGCTCTCAAGAACAAAATATCTTCCTTTGTTGTGATAGTCAAAAAGATCAGGCGCAGGCAAATATGTGTGCACAACAGAGTTTTGGTTAAACAATAGATTATAAGTGAAGTCATCAACATTTCCCTTGAGAATTTTATGATCTTTTAAGGTGTCAAAATATATATACTGCATGGGCAGGATAGGATCAAAGGGCAAAGGTGAAACACCCAGCCCTCATGCTAATCACGTGGCATATATTCCACCATAGAAATAGCCACTGTTAGCATTATGCTGAAGTCTAGGTGCAACAATTGCTCCAAGGTTATAATTCCTTTCACCGGTGAGAGCAGTGCGAATGAGGCTCAAGTCTGGAGCACAGAGTGTACTACAGTCTTGCTTGCCTATGATACATTTCCCGTTAAATAATGCAAAGTACTGAATTGCGGGAAAATGAATGCTCTTTATTCTACCTTGTGTCACTCCCCTCATCTCACCGTAGCAAAGACTAGTTAAGAATAATTGGTACTCAGCCCTTGGTGGTTCGTCAAGCGAACCCCAGAACAAGAGTTTGCAGTGATAAGCAAAATTCTCTAATGAGATGGTATATGGGTTATCATAAAGCATAAATGACACCCTAGACTCACGGGGATGGAATTTAAATCCTTTGACAAAAAATTCAGTGAGAATGTGGCATTGTTCGCACTTATCTGAGATGTAGAGACCGAGACCGACATTGTGAACATATTGCTCAAATTCCTCCTTAATGCCCACATGCATCATATACTCATCGCAAGGCCATAAGCATGTTTTGGTGGCGGCATCTCGTGTGGAACTTTCACCTGGTTCAACGTAAGACGGACGAGCAGAACTGTCACTAGAAGATGCCCTCGAGGATCGTCTCCTCGAAGAACTCCTTCCAAATAGGTACATCATGTCCGCGTACAATTTTAGGGATGCATAGAGGCCATAAAAAGCATTCAACCTACTTAGAACTCTAAGAATTTAAAATGCAAGCACATCTGCAGCAGCATCAAGAGTAGTTAATTATTCAAAATATAAACCACTAAAACAAAAACAAACGGAGGAGTCACATACCAAGCAACAATCCCCCGAAACAGTTTCGTAAATGGAGCTTCGAGCAAAGAGATCGAAATCCGTGGGTTTGAGCTCAAGAACATGGGAGAGAGAGCAATGGAGATTTTTCAGCATAAGGAGGCATTTTCAAGATGTCAGTCAAGTGAGTACACACAAAGACTGGCCTCAGCATTTCAGCAAAACGTTCAAATTTTTCATCATCTTTCTTTTTAGTTGACTTGGGTGGAAAAGGCATAGATTTTTGAACCCACGGTTCTCTTTCTTTACCGTGTTTTCTAGCCACAAAGTCTCTTTTGTCATATCTTTTATTCTTAGGTTGCGGGTTATCAAGATCAACAGGTGGTTCTATCTCAACATCATTATCCGGTTCTTTATCATTTGTTTCAGTATCTTCATGAACCTCATCATTATCCTTTTCATTATCACTAGGTGAGTGTTCATTACCAGATTGAGTTTCAGCATCTGAGATAGAAGTTTCATTATCATTATCAGGAGGTTTCTCTATTTCACGTTCACTAGAAGTATGCAGAGGCCTATCATTTTTCTTTTTAGAAGTACTTGGTGCACTAGTGTTAGCTCTTTGTGATTCTTGTTCAATTCTTTTTGGGTGTCCCTCGGGATAAAGTGGTTCCTGAGTCATTTTACCTCCTCTAGTTGCAACTCTAACAACAAAGTCATGCATATTATGATTCATTTCATCAAGCAATTCTCTTTGAGATTTAGCAACTTGTTCTAACTGAGTTTGAACCATAGAAGCATGTTTTCCAGCACCTCTAACATCATTTGAGATTCTAAATAACAAGTCACTTAGGCGAGCAATCATATCAGAATTATATTTCAATTGTTTCATAACATTTGCATTGAAGTGATCTTGTTTTCTAATATAGTTTTCAAACTCGTAAAGGAATTGACTAGGATGCATATTGTGAGGATTATCAATATCATCTAACTTCATTAGAGAATTTACCTCTACCAGCTTAGGCAGTGGTGCTGTATTAAGCCCATGTATTTCTTCAACAGGAGGTAAATTTTTAACATCCTCAGCTTTGATACCTTTTTCTGTCATAGATTTCTTTGCCTCTTGCATATCTTCGGGACTGAGATATAATATACCCCTCTTCTTTGGAGTGGGTTTAGCCGGTGGTTTAGGAGGAGTCCAATCATCATAATTTTTCAATATGTTATTGAACAATTCTTCAGGTTGTTCAACCGTTGTTCCCTGAAAACACAACTAGCACAACTATCTAGGTAATCCCTAGAGGCATCGGTTAGTCCATTATAGAAGATATCAAGTAATTTTTCTTAAGAGGATGATCAGGCAAAGCATTAAGTAACTGGGAAAGCCTCCCCCAAGCTTGTGGGAGACTCTCTTCTTTAATTTGCACAAAGTTAAATATTTCCTGTAAGGCAACTTGTTTCTTATGAGCAGGAACATATTTTTCGGAGAAGTAATAAATCATATCCTAGGGACTACGCACACAACCAGGAGCAAGAGTATTGTACCAAGCTTTAGCACCACCCTTTAATGAGAAAGGAAATAATTTGAGAATAAATTAATAGCGAGTTTCATAACCACGAAAAGGATCAGATTCAACCAAAGTAATTAACTCTGGGTTGACAGAGAATTCATAATACTTATCATCAATAAAGGTAGGTGAAGTAGCAAACTTAGGATCACACTTCATTCTAGCATTCAGAGATTTTTATCTATAATTGTGTAATAATTTCTCTAGATCATCTCTATCATTGCAAGCAAGAATATCTCTAGTTGTTTCTTCACTCATAACATAACCTTCTGGTACCTTAGGCAATTCATATCTAGGAAGGCTAGTTCTAGCAGGTGTTTCAGGAGATTCAGTTTCAAGATCATCATCAAATTCAACAACATCATGTTGTATAACTCTAACAATTTGATTATCAAGAAATTCACCAAGTGGCACATCATCATTATCAAGCAAGGTACTAGCATCATCATAAGCATTATCCATAACAGAAGTAGCATCATCAATAACTTTTGACATATCTGAATTAATAGCATGTGGTGGTGTTGCAAGTTTACTCATAACAGAAGGTGAATCTAAAGTAGAACAGGATGGCGGTTCCTTACCTCCCCTCGTCTTTGAGGGAAATATCTTAGTCTTAGGATCCTTCAGATTCTTCATAGTGATAATATGATAATAATCCCAAGTGACTCAACAAATTTAGCTATGCTCCCCAGCAACGACGCCAGAAAAAGGTCTTGATAACCCACAATTATAGGGGATCGCAACAGTTTTCGAGGGTAGAGTATTCAACCCAAATTTATAGATTCGACACAAGGGGAGCCAAAGAATATTTGAAGGTATTAGCAGATGAGTTGTCAATTCAACCACACCTGGAGATTAATTATCTGCAGCAAGTGATTAGTCGCATAGTAATATGATAGTTTTGATAGTACTGACAACAGTAATAGTAACGGTAATAGTGACGATAGCAGTAATTTTGTAGCAAGTGTAACAGCGATGATAGCAGTAGTAACTTAGCAGTAACAATATAAGATAAATTCGTAGGCATTGGATCAGTGACTTGCGTTGGATGATATTCATCATGAGACAGTTATAACCTAGGGCAATACGGCACTAGCTCCAGTTCATCAATATAATGTAGGCATGTATTCCGTAAATAGTCATACGTGATTTATTAAAAGAACTTGCATGCCATATTTTGTCCTACCCTCCCATGGCAGCGGGGTCCATACTGGAAACTAAGGGATATTAAGGCCTCCTTTTAATAGAGAACCGGAACAAAGCATTAACACATAGTGAATACATGAACTCCTCAAACTATGGTAATCACCTAAAGAAGTCCCGGTTATTGTCACTCCGGGGTTACCGGATCATAACACGTAGTAGGTGACTATAACTTGCAAGATCGGATCTAAAACATGGATATAATGATGATAACATAAACGGTTCAGATCTGAGTTCATTTAACCCTGCAGGGGTGTACTTCTTCACACATGCTCCCGCAACTTATCACTATGTGCACATAAAATGCACCTCAGTAACCTTCAAGCGGAATCCCAACGACGGAGTCGGCCACGACCGTCAATCACACAAGACCCTAGTCTAGGTTTATCACCAATTTGAGACTGAACCCGCATGGATGTTCGGCCAAAGTTTTCGCTACGACCTCAAACGATGTGCGCAGGGTTCCCAAGCCCATCGTTCGGGTGCCACTTGGTACACCGTGCCATTGTGCCTATACCGCATCACAGTCCACCCCGTTAGGCAGCACTATGCATGGCCGCCAACACTTCTCCTACAAACACCAAAAACTAGTTGCAACTCCTGGACAAAGGTCAAGGAAATTAATAGGCCAAGAGGGTCAATTATGTATCTCAATGTGCGGTAGTATCTTGTCTTGGATAACATACACAGAACTTAGTTCTTAAGGACGACCCCAATGAGACAACCTGCCATGTACTCCTACATGGCCTCTTATCACTACCTTTACCAAATTGCGTTCACACACTTAGCTCTCACATAGTAGGACATGAACACTACCATTCTGATTCATCGCCGAGATGGATCAGACCCAACCCGACATGACTCTAAGCATATCAAGCACAGTAAGTAAGCAAGCATGGATGAGTAAGCACAACAAGGCTCAAGCAGTTACTACTCATGCTAAGTGGTTTCAACTATTTACTATGGCAAAGACAGGTCATGCAAAGGAATGGGTTCAACTACCAAGAACAGGTAATAGTTGAATCGTTGTTGTCCTAATGTAGTAAAAGAGAGCAGGAGCGAGATAGTGGGTTAATATCAGTATGCTCAAGGCGGTTTGCTTGCCTGACAGTCCTGAAGATATTACTTCTCTTCATTAGTGTCAACGTTCACATCGTCGGAACCATCGTCTACCGAGAAGGAACAAAACACCGGCAACAAGAAGAACCAACATTCAACTTATGCAATGCACAATCATGATGTATGATATGAAAAGTTAAGGTACTGAATTGACCTAGAGAAATAATTAGCCAAGTTAATTGAAGTGGAATTCAAACACCTCCAAATGATATTTCCTATGTTGCCCTAATCATAAAATGTCCTACTTGGTGATGTTAACTTGTTCAAACATGCATTATCATGGCATAAACAGATCCATTGGATTTTTCTAATCATTTTTCATATATAAATTATTTTCATCTGAGTTATACATTAATTTCTATGATTTTTAGAAGTTATAAACATTTTCTGAAAATATTAAATCATTTATTGCTTTGTTTTAATTCCAGAATCATTTACTGCGTCATCATGACGTCACTGAGAGGTCAGCGGGTCAACAGCCCCGGGTCTAGGTCAAGCCTGGCTAGTGGGACCTACCTGTCATGTACCCTGAGTTAATCCCCGTGTTGACCCATGCTTTGACTCACTACGGGGCCGCTGTCAGTGACTAATGGTTTTAATTAGTGGCTTGATTAGGCACTAATGGACCTACCACGTAGGTAGTCGCCGGAGTTAGCCGACGATGACCAAACCGACGGCGGAAGCTCGTCGGACTTGCGCCACGGGAGGCCATTCGACGAGCGGAGGACACCTACAGGTAGCCCCCACTCGACCGCATCCAGGGGAGGCTGCTGGAGGTCGCGGGGTGGTCAGAGTCAATGGCGGCAAGCACATTTGCGGCAGCCGGAGCTATGGGATTGACGGCGACAACTTCAGTGAGGGACAGACCACGGGGTTAGGGGAATCGACTTAGGAGCTCACCGCGGGTCTAAGGAGAGGTGCAGCATCCTCGGGGACGTCTTGATGGCGGCAATTTTGTTGATGGCATCCGGCGGCCGAGCTCGGTGAAGACGGGGTGATGGCGACGATTGCAGCCTCCCGGGGATGCTCTGCTCAGAGGAGAGGACTAAGGCGATGGGGTGGAGCGGTTGGACTCACTAGGGGGCTAGAGGTGGCCGATGGCCGCTGGTTGCGAGTGGCGGCGGCCTTGGTGTCTCGGGTCTGAAGGGGGAGGAGAGAGCAGAGAGGGGAGAAAGAGAGGCAAGAGGGTAAGCGGGATCCAGACGGCACGGGGAACTCATCCCCGTCGTCGTGCTGGCCAGTGAAGCAACCAGGCTGCTGCCGGCGTGGTGCGAGGCCACGGGCACCGTGGCCTCCTTCTCCTCTGCCTTCTGGCAGGAGGAAGAAGACAGCGATGCCCCTGGTGGGCTGGGCTGCCTAATGGGCCGGCTATAGGTAAGCCTTCCTATTATTGATTTCTATTTTTTCTATTTCTATTTTTTCTGCTCTGTGTTATAATTTGTTTGGGCAAAAACTATAAAGCCAAAAATTCCTGTAAATATTTGTGGGGTATATTTGGAATATTTCCAAGCTCCACAAAAAGTTTTAGGAAATTCTAAGCAACTAAAATATTTATAGTGCTTTAACAGTGATTTTCAGGAACTTTGCTGATTTATTAAATTTGCCAAATTAGTTGTGAAAATACGCTTCACCCCTGTTATGTTGTTGCCAACATTTATCAAACATGGTGAACATTTTTAAAAGGCATTTTGAAATCATTGAAAAAGAAAAACAATTATTGAAATTGGTTTAGTCTTTTTGAAGTGCTCGGGTTTGTCATCCGCATTTCAAGTTCATTTGAAGTTAAACATGATGCAATGAATGCTCAATGATGCAACTAATACAAGCAATTTCTAGGGCTGTGACAACTCACCCCCACTAAACAAGAATCTCGTCCCGAGATTCAGGCGTAGGGTATGAGGATAAAGGGGACACAACTACCACAATCTTCACGATCCAATTGCTCTTCTTGAAGATGTTGCTTCACTTCATCATCTTGACTTTGACGTCTTTGCTTTCAAGATCTACATCTAACAGAAAGACAACAAGTATAGAAACCTCTACAAGAATCAATCTTTATGAAGATCGAGTGACTCATGACCAACTCATGGAATGAGATGTAATAACATCTCTCGAGCTAGGACACAAAACCCAGGTCAAGAACAATGAATGAGGCAGATGACGGAGGTCCAATTGGTAGGCAACAACCCCACACTAGAACAGATGGTGATGGAGTTTCAAGGTAGTGAGGAGTTAGTTGCCCTTCATACCATAATGGGCACCTTAGGGAAGGTGACTCGTAGGATTATCCCTTAGGTGGCAAAAAGAATTACTTTTGATACAAGGATCATTGAAGCTCTTCCTACCAGCCTAAGGCAATTCGAAAACAATCGTTGGAAGGAATTCACAGAATGGCATACTCAGAACGGAGGAAACTAGAGTTATAGGACAACTCAAAAAACAGAAGGCACTTCCCAATTGATACCAAGGTATAACTCAGAGTCTAAGCATGCTCTCAAGAACTTGAGCATCTCCATATTCATCAGGGTTTTACCAACATCTATGCCAAGGATCCTGGCAACACCTCATACTACCATGATGAATAATGATGGAGGATGCAGATGCAAAGGAAAACAACACTTTCTTAGATTTCACCTTAGCTATGCCAAGGGAGCAAAATCTGGATGATCGACCGAGAGACATTTAGCACTCCGCTTCTAATGTTCTCCTTGATGAAATAGCATAACCCCATTATAGGTAACGTTTGGTATCTAGAACATCAAGTAAAATGTCGGACTTCGGAATCTCAAAGGGTCCATGAGAAACAACTTCTAAAAAAGTCATACGTAAACCTCATGGGGAAGTGGCTAAGGTTGCTGATATAAGATATTATGGTAATAGGTCTTCCAGCAGGTGTGTTAGTCACAACATCACTTTTCCAGTTACAACGAGACCAATATTATAATTCTTGGGAAATGTTCCAACCATCATATCTGCCTAAGATTCAGATATGGTTGGTGTTAGGATATTCCAGACTCAGTATGTCTGAAAGTGAAAAGTTGCAACACAAATTGAAGAGATGACGTTGCAAGATTCTCGGGAAATGAACTGCGGAAGCCAACTCCAAAACATGAGCTGGATTGCAAGACCCACATGAACACGGTGTCCAAGACAATTGTGGTCATATGGAGAGCTTACAACAAAACACTACCGAGTTCTGGATGGAAGCATCATTGGGGTAACGAAGTCTTGTGTACGTCCGTCTGAGCTCTTCAGGAATAACACTTAACTTCTTGTCCTTAACAAGACAATCAGTGGCTTGATGTGCTAGGAAATTCATATGAAATTGGAGGTAGCGAGCCTATCACGCCATAGAATACTTCGCACATGCATGATTGACTTGGGATGATTCTAGAGGAGACAAAATAACTTTTCCTGAAGTCACGAGGGCAACTTGCACCAAATGCACGTGAACTTTGAGTAAGTTACTCCTTACACCAAACATATACCTCATGTACATGACACGAAGATATTGCCTACAAGTTTCCAACACCAGCTTAATGTCCATCATGACTCATAGGATAGACGAAATGTTGTCGATGAGCTCAACAACAATTCATCGAGGTATCCAAATGGATGGAATTCCACAACTATGAGAACAAGGTGATAGCATTGGTCAAACCAAAAGATATAACGATGTATGCTCGAGGATACCTCCACGAGTAAGACAACATTAGGAAGATCTTTGGTTCTGATTTTTATTTGACGGTAGCCCATACTCAAATCAAAGATTGAACAGGACAAAAGATGCAACAGTTGGTCACAAGGATTAATTGATGAAGATATCATATTTCTTCGACACCCACACAAGATATCCCTTTGGAAATAACTAAGTCAGGCAAAGCTTTTATCTTTCAACTCTCCAAGTTGTTGTTTAGCTTAACCAACTAGTTCAAGGGTATCCAATACAGATTCTTGGAGAAAGGTGGTTTATATAAAAACCATCTTGATCATGAACTAAACATAACGGTAAAGGAACACCTTGGTAATACTTCCAAGAAGATATTCAGAAAATCATGATCCACCGATATGTTATCAAGCTCGAGAATGATCTTGCTTTTCAAGGCAAGACGATATGATCAACAGAGCGAAGAATTGACACGATCCTAACTCATTGATTAAAAGTGCACCATGGAAAATGGACTAGATAGCACGATCACTCCTAGAGTAGTGATTCAATAACCAACACACTAAGGATGAAATGATTGTCCATTAACTACCAAGCAACAAAGTTGCTTGGAGTATTGATTACGCGCATTACGATTCACTTGTCGGTGTTCTGGTTACAGACAACACAGAGACTGGGGAATGAATGATGATGGCGAGATGTATCACTACATCAAGATTTTATATGAGGGAGTGCAGTTCTCATGATAATCTTGGCATGAAGAGGATAATACCTCAAGGTAGAACAGAGCAAAAGCTGGATCGGCATTTTGATCTGGGGAATACAACTGCTTTGACCCAATCCAAGAAATGGATGGGGTACGGGAGTTTGCTTCTCCTAGTCATTCTGAAATAGAATGGCTTGACAGACCACAAGAATAGTCGACATTGATAAGATAATGCATGACATACCCTTGACTATCCACTGATAGATAAAGGTCAGAATACCATTGAAGAAGGACAACTCAAGAGCACTTGATTTTTCCCGAGTTGTAGATGCATGGATTGAATATGTCAAATGGAGTTCAACATGTCTCTTCCAGATAACCCATGCAGAAGAGTAGGATTGGCAGAGTCACAACTATGGAATGGAGAACTCACCACGAGTACTCATATTGTGATTTTTCGTCCATAAAGAACTTCTACCATAACTGGTTCATGGTATTGGGAGAATGGTACACCATGAACCTTGAAGACTATAACAAGGTTACTAATATTCGAAAGGAACGAACAAATACTATCAACGGGAGAGAGCAGAATGATTCTTGGGTTCAAGAACCCAGATACAAAATACCTATTGACTAAGTAGCATCACAACATGCTTTTGATAATGATGGCCAGAATTATCGCGTTGGAAACAAAAGACACAACTAAACTATTGGGTGGTTCACTGAAACAACATGGTTCCCTAACACTTCAACAAATGCATCGAGGTAATGAGTACCCCAACACAGAAGTTGGTGTGCTTTGTCTGGCCTAAAAGACATTGACTCAAGATGAAAGAGTTTTTCAATTACATCAGATAATTTAGAAACCTTGGATAACTCGGACAACATAACGACTGTATGAGCATGAAATTGAGGCAACCTGCACAACAACTGACAACAAGATATTGAATTCTTGTGGAGACGCTGATCCAGGAAGGCAACAACTTTCCTATAGGTCTCCAACATAGTAACTCATCATCCTGATAGATAGATGAGAAGTCCTAGTTCTTAATCCCAATATAAAAGAAGAGGGTGACTCAGAATTAGAATGACATAAGGAAAGGAGTAAACAGAGCGTTACGTTCCCTTCCACAATCAATTCCCTTATATAACTAAAGCAGTTCTAGACTCAACGTCGACCAGTTTGGCTTGGTAACCCTATAGGCAGTCAAGCTCTGGTACCAAAGCTATTGGGACCCCGATCCTAAGCCATAAGAATCCAGGCTGTAACACATCACATCACTTTGCGGTCTCACGCACGGTTATCTCCATGGCTGCCACCTTACCTAGGCCGGGACCGTTTGCGTATTTTGACTCACGTATGTGAATGTGTCGCTAGCATTCAAATGTCAAAGAGCCTGGGCCGACATGACTAGTCGTAGAAGACAAGTGGCACATCCGTACAGGGACAATCATACATAACCCAGCAATGCAGGTGTCGATCTCTAGCGTGTGTAGACAAGTCATAGCAATCTACAAGGACTACATTACGCCGTGGGACATAAATGTCATCACTGCACGTAGACGAGTCATAGCAGGCTACAGGGACTCCATTACACTACGAGACATTTCCCCAAAGGGACAGACATAGCATCAAAGAAGGATACACTCCGGTCAATCAATGTGTCCGGAGCAGTAGCAAGCTACCAAGGCTCGGTGGAAGCACAAAGAGGCATTTCCCCGTAAAGAGTACTACTAAAGGCACACAACTAGGTGTCGAATCCCATACATACCGTTGCACGTCACACGTATGCACGACATGCCTGATATGCGAAGATACAACCATGGCATCACAACATAACCATACAACATTACAACATTTATTTAGAAGGCTCGGAAGAGCCAACACAATAAGATGTTACAAGAAGAGGTCATAAGACCCAACATTCAGAGCATTCAAACAACAAGCGGAAGTTAAACATGTCTGGGTACAAACATGTACAAAAGTGGCTAAAGGAGCCTGAAAAGCTACAACGACCCTACCAAAGGAACCAGACCTCAGTCTGGGATTACCAAGCTAATCCGGTCAACATCGAACTTCACGTCGAAAATACCACTAATGAGACTGACATCTCCTCTGCAAAAACATAAATTAAGAAAACGTGAGTACAAGGGTACTCAGCAAGACTTACATTAGAACTAACTACATATGCATCAATATCAATGAAGGTGGTTGAGGAGTTTATTGCAGCGAGCCAGCTTTGACTCTTGGCTAACGTGTACTATGACTACAAGTGCTTTCTTTGAGGTGGAATAGCGCACACGAGTCCACATATTCACCAATCAGTACACCACTATGGATCCACTCCCGTCTCCCTACGAGAAGGCCATCCATAGCACTCACGCTTATCTTACACATTTTAGAGGTATCCATTTCACTTATCTATGGACCACATAAGTTCTCCAAGTAGTCCATATTCGAGGACGCGGCTATTCGAATAGTTTATTTAACCCTGCAGGGGTGTACTTCTTCACACATGCTCCCGCCACTTATCGCTATGTGCACATAAAAGGCACTTCGGCAACCTTCAAGCGGAAGCCCAGCGAGGGAGTCGGCCACAACCGTCAATCACACAAGACCCTAGTCCAGGTTTATCGCCTATTTGAGACTGAACCCGCACGGAAGTCCGGCCGAAGTTTCCGCTACGGCCTCAAACGATGTGCACAGGGTTCCCAAGTCCACCATTCGGGTGCCACTTGGTACACCGTGTCACTATGCCTATACCGCATCACAGTCCACCCCGTCGGGCAGCGCTATGCACGGCCGCCAACACTTTTCCTACAAACACCAAAAACTAGTTGCAACTCCTGGATAGAGGTCAAGGCAATTAATAGGCCGAGAGGGTCAATTAAGTATCCCAATGTGCGGTAGTATCTTCTCTTGGATAACATACACAGAACTCAGTTCTTAAGGAGGGTCCCAATGAGACAACCTGCCATGTACTCCTACATGGCCTCTCATCGCTACCTTTACCAAATCGTGTTCACACACTTAGCTCTCACACAGTAGGACATGAACACTACCATTCCAATTCATCGCCGAGATGGATTAGACCCGACCCGACACGACTCTAAGCATAGCAGGCACAGTAAGTAAGGAAGCATGGATGAGTAAGCACAACAAGGCTCAAGCAGTTGCTACTCATGCTAAGCGGTTTTAACTATTTACTGTGGCAAAGATAGGTCATGCAAAGGAATGGGTTCAACTACCGAGAATAGGTAACAGTTGAATCGTTGTTGTCCTAATGTAGTAGAAGAGAGTAGGAGCGAGAGAGTGGGTTCATATAAGTATGCTCAAGGGGGTTTGTTTGCCTGACAATCCTGAAGATATTACTTCTCTTCATTAGTGTCAACGTTCACATCATCGGAACCATCGTCTACCGAGAAGGAACAAACACCAGCAACAAGAAGAACCAACATTCAACTTATGCAATGCACAATGATGATGTATGATATGACAAGTTAAGGTACTGAATTGACCTAGAGAAACAATTAGCCAAGTTAATTGAAGTGGAATTCAAACAGGTTTGAATTCCAACTCCAAATGATATTTCTTATATTGCCCTAATCATAAAATGTCCTACTTGGTGATGTTAAGTTGTTCAAACATGCATGATCATGGCCTAAACATATTCATTGGATTTTTCTGATCATTTTTCATATATAAATTATTTTCATCCGAGTTACAGATTAATTTCTATGATTTTTAGAAGTTTTAAACATTGTCTGAAAATATTAAATCATTTATTGATTTGTTTTAATTCCAGAATCATTTACTGCATCATCATGACGTCACTGAGAGGTCAGCGGGTCAACAGCCCTGGGTCCAGGTCAAGCCTGGCTAGTGGGACCTACCTGTCATCTACCCTAAGTTAATCACCGCGTTGACCCGTGCTTTGACTCACTACGGGGCCCGCTGTCAGTGACTAATGGTTTTAATTAGTGGCTTGATTAGGCACTAATGGACCTGCCACGTAGGCAGTCGCCGGAGTTGGTCGGCAATGACCAAACTGACGATGGAAGCTCGCCGGACTTGCGCTACGGGCGGCCATTCAACGAGCAAAGGACACCTACAGGTAGCCCCCACTCAATCACATCCAAGGGAGGCTGCTGGAGGTCGCGGGGTGGTCGGAGTCAACGGCGGCGAGCACATTTGTGGCAGCTGGAGCTATGGGATCGACTGCGATGACTACGGTGAGTGACAGACCACGGGGTGAGGGGGAATCGACTCAGGAGCTCACCACGGGTCCGAGGAGAGGTGCAACATCCTCGGGGACGTCTTGATGGCGGCGATTTCGTTGATGGTGTCCGACGGCTGAGGTCGGGGAAGACGGGGTGATGGCGACGATTGCGGCCTCCCGGGGATGCTCTGCTCGGAGAAGAGGACTAAAGCGATGGGTTGGAGCGGCTGGACTCACTAGGGGCTAGAGGTGGCTGGTGGCCGGTGGTTGCGAGTGGTGACGTCCTTGGTGTCTTGGGTCCGAAGGGGGAGGAGAGAGCAAAGAGGGGAGAAAGAGAGGCGAGAGGGTCAGCGGGATCCAGACGGCAGGGGGAACTCATCCCCATCATCACACTGGCCAGTGAAGTAGCCAAGCTGTTGCCGGCGTGGCGCGAGGCCGCGGGCGCTGTGGCCTCCTTCTCCTTTGTCTTCTGGCAGGAGGAAGAAGACGGCGATGCCCCTAGTGGGCTGGGCTGCCTGATGGGCCGACTATAGGTAAGCCTTCCTATTATTCATTTTTGTTTTTTTCTATTCTATTTTTTCCTGCTCTGTGTTATATTTTGTTTGGGCAAAAACTATAAAGCCAAAAATTCTTGTAAATATTTGTGGGGTATATTTGGAATATTTCCAAGCTCCACAAAATTTTTTAGGAAATTTTAAGCAACTAAAATATTTATAGTGCTTTAATAGTGATTTTCAGGAACTTTGCTGATTTATGAAATTTGCCAAATTAATTGTGAAAATACGCTTCACCCCTGTTATGTTGTCGCCAACATTTATCAAACATGGTGAACATTTTTAAAAGGCATTTTGAAATCATTGAAAAAGAAAAACAATTATTGAAATTGGTTTAATCTTTTTGAAGTGCTAGGGTTTGTCATCCCCATTTCAAATTCATTTGAAGTTAAACATGATGCAATGAATGCTCAATGATGCAACTAATACAAGCAATTTCTAGGGCTGTGACAAGGGATCAAGCCCTAACAAAACTAACTCGATTACATGATGAATATCATCCAACTCCTCACCGACCAGCGAGCCTACGAAGGAATTACTCACTCCCGGTGGGGAGCATCATGGAATTGGCGATGGAGAAGGGTTGGTGATGACGAAGAATGAAGATCCCCCTCTCCGGAGCCCCAAAACGACTCTAGACCTGGCCTCCCGATGAAGAATAGGAGGTGGCGGCGGCTCCGTCTCGTGGATTGTGATAATTATTTCTCCCAGGTTTTTTTCTAGAATAATGTGATTTTATAGCATCGGGATCAGGGTCTGCGGGGCCACCAGGTGGGTACAACCCACCTGGGCGCGCTAAGAGAGGGGGCGTGCCCTGGTGGGTTGTGCCCACCTAGGTGCCCCTCTCTGGCAGGTCTTGGCTCCAGAAATTCTTATTATTGATATAAAAAATCCTCGCAAAGTTTCGTTCGATTCCGAGAACTTTTATTTCTGCACAAAAACAACACCATGGTAGTTCTGCTGAAAACAGCGTCAGTCCAGGGTTAGTTTCATTCAAATCATGCAAATTAGAGTCCAAAACAAGAGGAAAAGCGTTAGGAAAAGTAGATACATTGGAGACGTATCAGGTGTCCTGCTCAGCTTGAAGCTGTCATTATTTTGCCTTCAGGATCCGGGCGGTAGCTATAAGCCGTCGCCTGAAGCGATCCTGATCTTGCGGATCCTTAGGGATGTTGAAATCTTCATCGTCGAGGCTATCGTCCTCGTTGACCGGAGGATATAGTTGTCAACCTTAGAATCATCAGGGTCCTTGGGGTCACAGGGCTTCTCGAGGTTCTCTTGTGGTTCGCCTCGGGCTTCGAGGTCCTCTGGGTCTGTCAGGGTATCATTTTCTCCGGTGCCCATGATGAATCCCCTTCCTTTGTTTGCCTTGGATCGCTTGTGCTGCTTCTGGCGTTTTGAGGGCTCCTTGAACCCGTCGCTGTTCTGCTTGGGGGTGGCATCGCCCTTGTCTATGGGTGTATCCACCATGTAGACATCGTAAGAGGAGGTGGCTGAGGGAGTGCTGAACTAAGGGGTCCTCAGGCCGCTGGCCTGTCTTCCAATAGGTCGGTCTGGTGGGTTGCATTCTAGCTGTCGCAGGAGGGGCCGAATACATCGAGACCCTATGTTCTAGAAGGAAGTCCTGAAGGTGCGTCGTGCACTCCAAGTCAAGATGAGGAAATCGACATCTCCATCCCCGGTAGGAGACGTACCATGTGTAAACCCTAGGTACCCCGGTGTCTATATAAACCGGGAGGGTTTTCGATTATAGGGTAGAGAAACTCATCTAGGGTTTTAGCTATCTAATCTCGAGGTAGATTGACTCTGTAACCTTCATACAATCAATATAATCGAGTAGGACGTAAGGTTTTACCTCCATAGGAGGGACCAAACCTTGGTAAACATCGTCTCCTTTGTCCCTTGTTACCATCGATCATAGACTCACAGCTCGAGACCCCCTACCCGAGATCCGCCAGTTTTGACACCGACATTGGTGCTTTCACTGAGAGTTCCGCTATGATCGCCAAAAGAATCAATGGCTCATGTTGTCATCAATGAAGAAGTCCATAGCATTGACTCCTTTGTCCCTAGACAGATCTTCGCTATTGGAAGCATCATGTTGCATGCTGACCCGACCGGACGTCTTGGCCGAGTCGGGAGTTTCGCCCCTGATCAAGAGGTCCGATTCGAGAACTTAGAGTTCTTCGTAGACTCTCGAGGCAATCTTTCGCTCACTGGTCTCACAATCTCAATTGACCTGCCCGAGCACTCCGAGGCCTTAACCTCGGATTTCACTTTTGATCCTTCCTGCGGGACCAACCCCGGCGATGATCTGGCTTTTAGTCCAGATCTGGCCATAGCACCATACGGTCGGGGACTAGCTCTTGCCTAACCCACTTCTTGTGCGGACGCATCGGAGGTTAACTCCGAAAGCTCTGAGCAGATTGACCCGATCGAGCTCTCGACACTCGACGAGGCTCTAGATCGGATCTAGTCAATGAAAATTACTGATGACCCAACCCTGATCCACTCTTAGATCGGCCTTGAGGCGGGTCAAGAGGATTTTTCTTATCCCACCCACCACCCACTTCGTAGCCACTGTCGAAGACTTAAGCGATATGTTGGACTAAGCCTCCGAGGAGGCGGAAGACATGGATGAAGAGGACGGCGCTCCCACCATGGTCAACACCAGGGGATGGACTGCAACCTCCACCTACGACGTCTACATGGTGGATACTCCAGCCGAAAATGGCGAGAACACACCCACAAACAATGGCGATAAATCAGGTGAAGCACCGTCAAGGCGACGGAAACCGCGCAAATGGTCAAAGGCAAAAAGTGGGAGGGAAGCTATTGCTGGCACCAAGGAAAGCGATACCCCAGAAGACCTCGGCGACCCCGATATCCCCGAGCAGTCGCTAGAGGACCAGGAGAGGCCGGAGGACTAGCGCGGTCCCGAGGATCGAAACGATTACAAGGATGACAACTACCTCCCCCTATAGAGAAGGAGGACAGCCCAGAAGCCGAAGACTTCGTGGTCCCTGAAAACCTTGAGGATCAGGAACAGTTTAGGCAAGAACTTATAGCCACTGCCCGAAGCCTGAAGGCAGAAGAATGTCAGCTTAAGGCCGAACAGGATAACCTCAATGATAGATGGAAGAGGATCCTATCAGCCGAGGAAGGGTACGATTCCGGTCTATTGGACCAACCCAAGAGCTACCCACACCGACGGCTACTGCCACAATTCGACGACGAGGTGCCTAATACACCGTCTCCCATGCACACTCCATACGACCAGCCAGACCGCCCTCCGAGAACAAGATAGGACAGTTGGAGATGCTGGTTATAGGCCAGCAATACCCCGTAGAAGGGGAAAAGGGCCAATAGAGCCTAAGGACATGTACGACCTGCGACACGACCTAGATTACAGAACAGGCCATACAATATCCATCTACGGATCAAGAGGATACTCCCCCGATAGACGGGATAGGTACCGGCCTCGGCTCGACCGCAACAATAGAGGTCGGTAATGAAATTGGGCTAGAAAAGACGCCGACTACTGGCGTGACATAACCTGGGTCAGAGGTGCCGCCCACCCACTATGCTTCACCAACGAGGTGATGCAGCATCAGTTCCTGGAAGGATTTAAACTTGTGAACATAGAGCAATACAATGGAACAACTAACCCAATAGTATGGATCTAGGATTTCCTCCTCCACATTAACATGGCACGAGGAGACGATCTCCACGCCATCAAGTGCCTACCCCTAAAACTTAAGGGGCCAGCTCGGCACTGGTTAAATAGCCTCACCGAAAACTCTATCGGGTGCTAGGAGGATGCATTCCGATCTAACTTCCAATGCACCTATGTACGACCGCTAGACTCCTCTGACCCAAGCAACGTCGTCCAAAAGGCAGGAGAGTCCGCTCGACGATTCTGGAATCGGTTCTTGACCAAGAAAAACCAGATTTTTGATTGCCCGAATGCTGAGGCAATATCCTCTTTCAGACACAATATTCGGGATGAATGGCTGGCTCGACAACTCGGTCAGGACAAAGCTAGGACAATTTCTGCCCTTACATCACTCATGACTCTCTTTTGTGCGGGCGAGGATAGCTGGCTAGCTAGACGGAGCCACAACCCCGAAGACCCCGGAACCTCCGAAGTTCAAGACAGAAATGGGAAACCAAGATGCAACAAAAATAAGCACTAGCACAACAATAATGATGCCGATGACATGATCGTTAACGCCGGTTTCCACAACCCTTGATCCGGGCAGCGGAAGAAGCCTCCTAAAGGCAATCGTGACGGACCTACCCCGCTGGACAAGATCATGGAGAGGCCTTGCCATATCCATGTCACTCAAGACAAGCCTGCCACCCACACCAACCATAACTGTTGGGTGTCCAAACAAGCCGATAAACTCGCAGCCGAGGAGCAAGGCAAGGGCCCACGCAGCAAGGACAGTGATGAGCCCTGCGGTCCGATCAATGGTGGACAGAAGTAGTTCCCTCCAGAGGTGATGACTGTGAATATGATATACACCACTCACATACCCAAAAAGGAGAGGAAGCGCGCCCTTCGAGAGGTCTACGTCGTAGGGCCTGTAGCCCCAAATTATAACCCATGGTCAGCGTACTCAATCACCTTCGATCGACGAGACCACCCGACCAGTATCCATCATGGGGGTTTAGTTGCCCTCGTCCTAGACCCCATTATCGATGAGTATCACCTCACTATAGTCCTAATGGATGGAGGAAGTAGCCTCAATCTGATTTACTCAGACACGGTGAAAAAGATGGGTATAGATCCATCAAGGATCAAACCTAGCAATACTACCTTTAAAGGAGTGATCCCAGGCGTCGAAGCCCGATGCACGGGCTCTGTGAGCCTGGAAGTATTGTTCGGTTCGGCCGATAACTTCCATAGCGAGGACTTGATCTTCGACCTTGTACCTTTCCGCAGCATTTATCACGCCCTGCTAGGCCGTACAACGTTCGCTTGCTTTAACGTTGTCCCACACTACGTATACCTCAAGCTCAAGATGCTCGGGCCCAAGGGCGTCATTACTGTCAATGGAAACATAGAGCATTCCCTCCAAACTAAGGAACATGCATTGGCCCTAGCGGCCAAATTCCATTACAATGACGATCGACAAACGCCGCAACCTGCCATAAAGGCACATAAGGTTGACAAGCGAGCTCGGTTTCAGTCTGAACTCCCAGAACCTTCTCCTCCCCAGAAATAGGGACACACTCCCCATTGCACAGCCCTAATGCACTCCAAACACGTGCCGAGAAGGCACAACTTTGCACTCAAGATTCCATGGGCAGCAGCGGGGAACAACTATCAAAGGGTAAGTGTTCGACTGGACCCAACCACTACCAATACACGTCCTCGGACATACTACATGTTCCATCAAGGACCTTCTAAAGCGTAAAGCTCATCCATACTTCAACGACTTCTCAAGATCTCCTTTCCAAGGTCTGCTCGCCGACAACATCACCCTTAAAGGAAAGCAACTCCCTAGGAGGCACAGGAGCAGACTAGAGACTGGGCTCATCAAGCCACCAATTGAAGACCCCCGGTACAACCTCTCCTCTGTAAATTTTATATTTGAAATACCTGTAAATGGTTGCCTCGGCAATTTGAGTTATATAAATTTTTGAGAAAATAAAAAACCATTATGTATGGCCTCTTCGCTATATCTTATGCTACATACTCTGTTCTCCCCTCAGCAATGCTTCTTGCAAAACTGTTCGGTATACATTATGATGCAACCAGCCAATAGACCAGGGGATTGAATTTAAAATATCACCCTAAGCATCACTCCGACACAACTGATCGCGTATTTGACATCTTGGATTTTGCTATATATGCATCGGATCCAAACTATGTCTTGGGTCAATAGTTGGGTTGCCCACCTCCTGTGGTTGCCCTCTTACATTCTACTCGTTCGGCTAAAAGGGCAAAGGGAGCACCACTGCGATTGTGTTTCTAGTTTGCCTGGTCAAGCACCTCAGTAGAGAAAGCCGAAAATTGACCGTCATAGTAAGCGAGAACCGGTCTACAAATCCGAGCATAAGTGTCATACTAAAAAGTCATTAGAGGTTATTCGATGTCATACGATGTGTTTTGTACTCGTACAAACCATGCGATGTTGGCTTTAGCCGCAGTTCATCCGAATATCAAAACCACTGGGGCTAGTCATCAACCCCCACATCCTTTTTTCTCGCTCCTATGGCTAAGTGAAAGCGATAAAGGATCATAGTACGATTGCCTTGTCCCCCTCGCACTACCGCCTTCGGGCACCGATACCTCGGCTAAGGGTAATAGTGCGGAGGCAAAGACACCTCGCGTAGTATCCATGTGGGGACTGAAGTCGACGACTCGCAACTTTCAGATTAAACGGCCACATGGGACTCTCAAAGAATGCAAAACTTAAAAGACATGGTAAAACCATGCAACATCATCATAAAGCATTAAAAAGTCTTCGAACATATTACAACCCGCTCATTCATAAAATTTATCCTTCGAGCATTGAGCCTCTATCGCCCGAGCACCCACCATCACTGCAGTCAAGTATCATTGAAAGCACAACATGCTCCCTTGGTGGTTTTGACAATTCTGCAGAGTTTTGCACATGTTCCCCACAAGATTTGAGCGCCTTCGTTGGATTTCTCGCACTTCAGGGTGTTTGAGAAATGGATGACAAAAACATGGTCTTCTAAAGGGTTTCCCCGAGACTCTGTCGGTGCCCATCCTTTCCTACCGTTCTTCTACATCTCGTAGACCGCCTGTCCAGGGTCACCACGATATCCAACCAAGCCAGAGCCCATAATGGCTTGTGGCTGTGCAGGTAAGCCTTGGGTCTTGAAGCATCCATCCATCTCTTTGTGCCTGGGTGGACCTTTCCGCATGAATATTGGCACTTCTCCAGCAACATCTAGGCTAACCACTGGTTTCTCCAGGGCGCCGTTCAACCATTATCCACCCAGAGGTATCTTGAAAACTCGGAGTCTTGAAGTCTTGATCATCTTGTAGGTCTTGAAATTATTATCTCACAACTCTCATGAATCACACAACCAACCCCGTCTACTAATAGCATAGCAAAATTTAAATCAACGTTTCCCGGGGCCAATGTGTCAAAGGGTTGAGGGGTGCCTACCACATGATACTACATCAAGTAACCAAGTTTCCAAATTACCTACTTTTCATGCAATTTGGGGAGATGGTAGAACTAATGCAATAAAAACATAGGTATACATGGTCAAAGTGACTTGCCTTGCTAACGATCCTCGTACTCAAGTGATTCTAGATAACAAGCTTCGCACTCCGGATGATCTAACGAATCAAACAAAGCACACAATAAGCATAACCACAATACAATTCATACAACAACAAGGTAAACAAATACTTCAACAAATAAATAGCACATTCAAAAGGAAGAATCACTCAAAGTATAAGACTCTAAAATTTTTGGTGTCAAATCTCTACTAAGACATAACAAGTCAAAAATTTTGTTTTGAACAACTAGCCATTTAGATAAAAAAAGGTAAATACAAAATTTTTATTAGAAAACAGAAAGCATTTCATTATAAAAAAATTGTGCAAAAAAGAGTTACTACAAAACTTTTTTCTAAACAATACTAAAGGTGAAAATAAGATTTACCTATTCAAACTAGAGCACAAAACAAAATAAAAAAATATATTTTTATTATCAGAAAATAATACACCTAATGTTGAAACAACAGAACCTAATGAAATCTAAAAACAAAAGTTAAACTAATTCAGATTCAAACTAGAACTGAAATCAAACTAACTAAACTCTATTAAGAACTAGACAGATTCTGTTTTTGTTAAAACCCCTAACCAAATTCATCCTAAAAATTCTCAAACTATGTAGGATGATAGTTCTAACTAATACAAACCAGTGGCAAAAAGATTCATACAAAAATATATTTTTAAACTCTAGTTATACAGATTTTAGTAATTTAAGCAAATTTGGTTAGATTCAAATTTTAAAGGTAAAATTTGAAATATAAGACTACAGGATGAAACTACATGAAATTTGTGACCTAATGCAAAAAGAATCAATTTAAAACACTAATTAGTTTAAAATATATAACAAAAATAAAATCAGAACACATTCTGTTTTCTAAAACTGAAACAGAAAAAGAAAAAAATTAGCTAACGGACAGAGGCTACGTGGCGACTTCCTATTGGTTGAAAGAGCACGCGTGCGGGTGTTTGCATCGAATGACCGAACGTTAGAGGATACCGTTTCGGATTTTTAAGTGATCTAATCTAACACGTCGGATATGAATCGAACGGTCCGGGGGTGTGTGGTGGCTTACAGAGGGGATGTCGAAGTTTCCGGCGAGGTCGACGGCGGCCGGATGTCGGAGGTGGTCGGAGGTGGTCGTGCGGTGGTCAAGGGCGGCATCCGAAGAGCTCAAACGATGGGGACGAAGATCCGGCGTCAAATGGTGGCGTCAGATGGGGCTGGGGACGACAAAGACGACGACTAGGAGCTCTGGGGGGTTCGATTGGAGTCCGAACTCTGGCGAGGGTGTGCGGTGGCGTTCTGGCGAGGGTAGATGGGGCTCGGGGTGGAACGGAGAGCGGTGAGGCAGTGGCTACTTATAGGCCAGGTGCGGGGTCAGGAGAGGGAGAGAGGAGAGAGATCCGCGGGGGAGAGATCGCTGGCAAGGTCGGGGGCGAGGGGAAGGGGATGAGCGCGCTGATGAAGCTGTCGGACGGTGGGTCCCTCGGGCCAGTGAGAGAGAGGGCGATGTTTGCACGTCGGTGGCCGATATGGAGGAATTTTGAGACTTAAAGGTTGTGGGCCGACCGGTTTGCGAATTAAAACATTTAAATACGTTTCCTTTTCTATTTTCCACAATGTTTAAAATCCTTTAATGCATTCAAATCATTTCCAAACCTAGGAAATATATATATATATCAAAATGATCAGGGGAATAAATGCTATTAAATGAACATTTTTCCTCTGTCAAAATGAATACTAAAAAAAACCATTTTTCATAAAATGCCTAATTGATTTTAAATACTTTTGAGATAAACTTTCAAATAAACCCCTGGTTTTATTGTTCAAATAATTCACCAAGATGCTCCTGGTGTGGAGTGTCATGTTACTCCTCTCTGTTTTTGAATAAATTCCACAGATTTTCTAATAAATGAAACAAGTAAATGGAGAAAAGGAAAGGAGCCTTTTAGAAATCCAAAAGAAGAACTTCAACAATTCATTTGATTCAAACAATGTGATGATGATGCATAGCTATATTTCATAACATTCCAAAATGAAATTTTGGGATGTCACAAACCTACCCAGCTTAAGAGGAATCTCTCCCTCGAGATTCGGGTTGGCTAGAAAATAGGTGTGGGTGGTCTCTACGAAGATGTTCTTCGCGTTCCCAAGTGGCTTCTTCCTCGGTGTGGTGACTCCACAGAACTTTACAAAACTTTATGGTCTTGCTACGGGTAACTCTGTTGGTAGTCTCAAGGATTCTGACAGGCTTCTTCTCGTAGTTCAGGTCATTCTCAAGTTGTATGGCCTCTAGGGGCACTGTGTCTCTCAAAGGAATATCAGCCATCTCAGCATGGCATTTCTTCAGCTGGGAAACATGGAAAACATCATGAACTCCAGACAATCCTTCCGGCAATTCCAACTTGTATGCAACTTCGCCTCTACGTTCAAGAATTTTGTAGGGGCCTATGAATCTGGGTGCTAACTTTCCTTTAACACCAAACCTCTTGATTTCTCAAAGTGGGGACACACGAAGGTATGCTCAGTCTCCTACTTCATATGTCACCTCCTTGCGTTTGTTATCAGCATAGCTCTTCTGCCTGGATTGGGCTATCTTGAGTTGGTCTCGAATCAGTTTGAACTTTTCTTCAGAATCTCGGATAAGATCAGGACCAAAGAATTTTTGGTCTCCAACACCATCCCACATTAATGGTGTTCTGCACCTCCTTCTGTATAAAGCTTCAAAAGGGGCCATCTTCAGACTAGTCTGATAACTGTTGTTGTACGAGAACTCTACGTATGGTAAGTTGTCATCCGAACTGGACCCATAGTCTAGCGAACAAGCTCTCAACATGTCCTCCAAGATCTGGTTGACTCTCTCGGTCTGTCCATCGGTCTGCGGATGAAAAGCTGTACTGAATTCCAGCCTTGTACCCAAAGTTTCATGTAACTGATGCCAAAACTTTGAGGTAAATTGTGTTCCTCTATCTGACACGATACTCCTCAGAACTCCATGCAGACATACGATCCTGGTCATATATATCTTGGCTAACTTAGCACTGGTATAGGTTGTCTTCACTGGAATGAAATGAGCCACCTTGGTCAAGCGATCGACCACTACCCAGATGGAATCATAACCTGAACGGGTCCTGGGTAATCCTGTGATGAAGTCCATACCAAGCTTATCCCATTTCCACTCGGGTATCGGCAAAGGTTGGAGTAACCCTGCTGGTTTCTGATGTTCCGCCTTTACTCGCTGACAAACATCACATACCGCAACATGTTCGGCAATATCCTTCTGCATACATGTCCACCAGTAACTTTCCTTCAAATCAAGGTACATCTTGGTGTTGCCTGGGTGTATCGAGTAGGGTGAATCGTGGGCTTCTTGGAGTATCAACTTCCTGAGCTCCGGGTCATTGGGCACATAGATTCGGTTCTCAAACCATAGAGTACCTTGTTCATCTTCATGAAAGTCTTTAGCTTTTCCATCCTTCATTCTCTGCTTTATCTCAGCTATCTCCTTGTCCGATTTCTAGGCTTCACGAATTCTTTCGGTCAAGGTGGACTGGATCTCTAGTGTGGCAACATATCCTTTTGGAACTATCTCTAGTCGGAGCTCTCTGAGATCATCGGTTAATACCTGGGGTAATCCTCCTGCTATGAGTGTGTTCACATAACTCTTCCGACTCAAAGCATCTGCTACAACATTTGCCTTTCCTGGATGGTAATGCAGTCTCATGTCATAGTCCTTGATTAACTCTAACCATCTCCTCTGTCTGAGGTTCAACTCCTTCTGTGTGAAGATATACTTCAGGATTTTATGATCAGTGTAAACATCACAACTATTTCTGATAAGGAAATGTCTCCAGGTCTTGAGTGCATGCACTACGACTGCTAGTTCCAAATCATGGGTGGCATAATTCAACTCATGGGGTCATAGCCGTCTGGATGCATAGGCTACAACTTTTCCCTCCTGCATGAGTACTCCTCCAAGTCCTTGACGTGATGTGTCACAATAAACCTGGAAGTCCTTCCGAATATTTGGCAGTATCAACACTGGGGCTGTGACCAAACATTTTTTCAACTCCTGGAAACTGGCCTCACATTCCTCAGTCCAGATATACTTAGACTCTTTCTTCAACAACTCTGTCATGGGCTTGGCAATCTTTGAGAAATTCTCAATGAACAATCCGGTAATATCTGGCAAGTCCGAGAAAACTGCGGATCTCCTTAACTGAGGTGGGTGACTTCCACTCAGTGACTGCTTAGCCCTTAGTGGGGTCTACTGCTATTCCTTCTCCGGAAATAACATGTCCAAGGAATCCGACTTCCGTCAGCCAGAATTCACATTTACTGAACTTGGCATATAACTGATGCTCTCTAAGCTTCTCCAAAACTAAACGCAAGTGTTCCTTGTGCTCTTCCTCGCTCTTGGAGAATATCAAAATGTCATCGATGAATACCACAACAAACTTGTCCAAATATTCCATAAACACTTTGCTCATCATATTCATGAAGTAGGCAGGAGCATTAGTCAAACCAAAAGACATGACTGTATACTCATATAAGCCATACCTTGTGGTGAAGGCTGTTTTGGGTATATCCTATTCACGAATTTTCAGTTGGTGATACCCTGATCGAAGATCGATCTTGGAGAATAATTTGGCTCCTACTAGCTGATCAAACAGGTCATTAATCATCGACAGAGGGTACTTATTCTTGATAGTTACCTCGTTCAATGCACGATAATCGACTACCATCCTCAAGGTTTTATCCTTCTTCTCCACCAAAAGTACTGGGCTCCCCAAGGTTAAGAACTTGGGCGAATATATCCCTTATCCAATAGCTCCTTAATTTGCTTCTTGATTTCTACTAAATCATTTGCGGGCATCCGATAGGGTCTCTTGGAAATTGGGACTGTTCCTGGTAGTATCTCTATCAGAAACTCAACCTCTCTATCTGATGGCATGCCTGGTAATTCCTCCGGGAATACATCTAGAAAGTCTTGTACCACCAGCACTTCCTCCTGAACAACTCCTGTGAGGGAATTTAACCGAGCACTCATCTGAGTGCGTCGGGATACATACTTAAACCTCTTGTTCTTCGGGGTGGTGAGCAAAATAGACTTGCTGGGGCAATCAAGGTTTCCTTCATACTTGGTCATCCAATCCATGCCTAGGATTACATCCAATCCCTGGGATTCTAAGACGATGAGGTCGGTGGGAAAAACATGATTTCCTATATGTAGTTTCAATGCGTGGCATCCTATCCCTGCCATCATCATCCCACCTGGGGAATTGACCTTAATGGGCTGACTAAGGGTTCTGGTGGGTAAACCATACTTTTCCACAACTACCCTTGATATGAATGAGTGAGTTGCACTAGAGTCAAAAAGTACCATAACTGGACGTGAATGTAATAAAAACTTACCAACCACAGTCTCGGGCTGATCATAGACTTCTTCCACATCATTGTGGTTCACCTGAGCATGAGGAAAAGGATTTGGCTTCTTAGTTGTGGAGTTGCCGTTGTTGTTGCCGTTTCCATTTCCTTGCTTGTTCTGAGGACATTCAGTGGCATAGTGCCCTGTCTTCTGGCACTTGAAACAGGTGATATGGTTCACATCCTTCTGAGCTAGAGCGGGACGGTGTTGGTTGCCATTCCCATTTCCATTGCCATTCTTGAAGTTGCCATTGTTGGGACAATTATTCCCATTTCCTACATGGTTATGGCCTCCATGGTTGTGCACGTGATGAGTGTGTCCTCCATACTTACCGGTCCCTGATCTGGTATTTCCTGAGTACGGGGAGTAGCGGGGCTTCTGTTGAGCTCCAGAGTGAGACTTCCCCTGTCCATACTTCCTCTTGCGGTTTTCGATTTGCTGCTGCTTCCCCTCCAAGATGAGGGCCTTGTCTACCAGCTCCTGGTAGTTGTTGAAAGTAGCCACCATCCGCTACACGCTCAACTCATCGTTGAGTCCTTCCAGGAACTTCTCCTGTTTGGCTGCATCATCGGCCACATCTCCTGGTGCATAACGAGCCAACATGCTGAATTCATCCACATACTAGGCCACAGAGCGGTTCCCCTGGCGTAAGTTGTGAAACTCACGCTTCTTCAGACTCATGGCTCCAGCTGAACCATGAGCAGTGCGGAAAGCTAGCTTGAACTGCTCCCAAGTCACACTAGCAATGGGGTACGTGGTGGTGTAGTTCTCCCACCATGAAGCTGCTGGTCCCTCTAGTTGATGGGCGGCGAAACACACCTTTTCAGCCTCACTGCATCCAGCGGTGGTGAGTTCCCTCTCCATCTTGCGGAGCCAATCATCTGCCACAACGGGCTCAGTGCTGCTGGAGAAAGCTGGTGGATTCGGCCTCAGAAAACGGGTGAGGTTGTCGCCTTGAGGTGGAGGGTGGTTGTTGTGGTTGTTGGTCTGGTTCTAGATCAACAGCTGCATCAAGGCATTCTGCTGCTGGATAAGTTGTGTGAGTTCCGGCGGGAAGGTGAAGTCGGGCTGACGTCGCGGAGGCATCTTGCTGTTTTCAGAGGGGTGAGAATTAGAATAGAACAAGGACCTAAAAGAAAATTTCACTACCCATACGCAATGCAACAAACATATGACACCAAACACTCATTCATTTATTCAACTCAAGGTTCAAACATCGAGATACAAGTCTCCAAATCAAACTAAGCATCGACCTACGCTTTAACGACGAAAATAAAGATACATGGGGGCATAACTAAAGTTCTCCTCAAAAGTACATGGTGAAGGGGCCTCCTCCAGTGACGCTCTCCTCATAGTCATCATCGTTGCTGATCAAGGGAGCCATGTCTCCTTCTGGGTGAAGATTTTCCCCCATGTCCAACTGTTCCTCCAGAGTTGCAATGAGAGTGTTCAGCTTATCGATCCTCTCTAAGAAATCCTTCACTTCATGCTCATGCTCGTACTTAGCTTCCCGTAGGTCAGCTTCAAGGTCAATCTCGCGGTTCATCAGCCTCTTGATCGTCTTCGTGTCGGCACGTACCCGAAGCTCCAAGGTCCTGATGTGCGTCTCCAAAGTCTGGATATAGGAAATGGTGGAGTCTTCAGTGGGAGTGTCTATGATATTTCCATTGGCATCCCTGCGACAAACCACGCTGAGTCCTGGCGAAATGGGACCACCCCTGTATTCCTCCTGAATACGTCCAAGGGCACGGTGTATCGCCATGTCCCTCCCAAGAATCCAGCTGGGTGCCACAAACTTGAAGTCGATGGGTTCCTTACGATTTCCAAAGGTCTTTCCGGGGATGTGCACCTCAATCCTGTAGTGACCGTGTTATGGAAAATACATGATAGGAGTCTCGGTGATGCTTGGAAAAGTGATCCTTACGTCCCTGACGATCTTCACCAGCTCCTTGCCAAAAGGCATCGTCGCGTCAGGCTGACAAAACTCCGTGATCAAAACTAGGATGAAGGTGGCCATCTATAAATTTTGAAATAAATCGGAGGGAAATCAGAAACGAGCAGATGAGAGTATAAGAATTTTAAAGACAAAAGAGACATAAATCCTAAGGCTTTTCCAATCCTAGAGGTTACGTCCTACGGTCAGTGTGTGCTTTGATACCATTTCTGTAGCGACCCGACCTGAAAGGTCGAATCTCCGGTGTTTTTGTACCATCCCAAGATCATGCTGGTACACACATGGTACATCAATGTATATATCAAAGTGAAATCACACAACTTTATTAATCAAAAATCTCATATCGAGTCCTTTATTACAATAAGAATTACAATAAAGTGGCTGAAGGCCAACTCATGAGAATAACTAATCTTGCGGAAGCTTCAAAGGTAGTTGAGTCCATCTGACTCCAAGGGCATCTCACCGAGCGTAGTGCGTATCCTCACTCCTGGTCGGAAAAGTATTCTGCAACATGATACATTGCAGCCGTGTAGGTCAGCATATTGAATATGCCGACAATGTCACAAAAGAGGGGTGTAAAATAATCATCTATTCTATAGGCATATATGGCAAGTGGGGTAGTAAGTTTTGCATAAAGCCAATTTTTCCTACAACAAGAGAGGGCAAAAGCATTATTACTACAATGTTCGTTGATTAATGAGATGATTCCACCAACCAATTCTCATACCCAAATTGTCATTAATACCCACATCAATGTAATTATTTGTGTTGAGAATTCCAGATAGTTTCAGTTCCTTTGGCTCAAACTGTCCATGACCGTGGACATGGCTAATTGATTAGGTTTGGGTACTCTGCAGAGTTTTGCACACGTTCCCCACAAGATTTGATCACCTCTATTGGATTTCTCGCACTTCAGGGTGTTTGAGAAACGGATGACCAAAACATGGTCTTCTAAAGGGTTTCCCCGAGACTCTGGCGGTGCCCATCCTTTCCTACCGTTCTTCTACATCTCGTAGCATCGCCTGTCCAGGGCCAACATGATATCCAACCAAGCCAGAGCCCATAATGGCTTGTGGTTGTGCAAGTAAGCCTTGGGTCTTGAAGCATCCATCCATCTCTTTGTGCCTAAGTGGACCTTTCCACATGAATACTGGCACTTCTCCAGCAACATCTAGGCTAACCACTGGTTTCTCCAGGGCGCCGTTCAACCATCATACACCTAGAGGTATCTTGAAAACTTGGAGTCTTGAAGTCTTGATCATCTTGTAGGTCTTGAAATTATTATCTCACAACTCTCATGAATCACACAACCAACCCCGTCTACTAATAGCATAACAAAATTTAAATCAACGTTTCCCGGGGCCAATGTGTCAAAGGGTTGAGGGGTGCCTACCACATGATACTACATCAAGTAACCAAGTTTCCAAATTACCTACTTTGCATGCAATTTGGGGAGATGGTAGAACTAATGCAATAAAAACATAAGTATACATGGTCAAAGTGACTTGCCTTGCTGACGATCCTCGTACTCAAGTGATTCTAGATAACAAGCTTCGCACTCCGGATGATCTAACGAATCAAACAAAGCACATAATAAGCATAACCACAATACAATTCATACAACAACAAGGTAAACAAATACTTCAACAAATAAATAGCACATTCACAAGGAAGAATCACTCAAAGTATAAGACTCTAAATTTTTTGGTGTCAAATCTCTACTAAGACATAACAAGTCAAAAATTTGTTTTGAACAACTAGCCATTTAGATAACAAAAAGGTAAATACAAAATTTTTATTAGAAAACAGAAATTATTTCATTATAAAAAAAATTATGCAAAAAAGAGTTACTACAAAACTTTTTTCTAAACAATACTAAAGGTGAAAATAATATTTACCTATTCAAACTAAAGCACAAAACAAAATAAAAAATATATTTTTATTAACAGAAAATAATACACCTAATGTTGAAACAACAGAACCTAATGAAATCTGAAAACAAAAGTTAAACTAATTCAGATTCAAACTAGAACTAAAATCAAACTAACTAAACTCTATTAAGAACTAGACAGATTCTGTTTTTGTTATAAACTCTAACCAAATTCATCCTAAAAATTCTCAAACTATGTAGGATGATAGGTCTAACTAATACAAACCAGTGGCAAAAAGATTCATACAAAAATATATTTTTAAACTCTAGTTATACAGATTTTAGTAATTTAAGAAAATTTGGTTAGATTCAAATTTTAAAGTTCAAATTTGAAATCTAAGACGACAGGATGAAACTACATGAAATTTGTGACCTAATACAAAAAGAATCAATTTAAAACACTAATTAGTTTAAAAGATATAACAAAAATAAAATTAGAACACATTCTGTTTTCTAAAATTGAAACAGAAAAAGAAAAAAATTAGCTAACGGACAGAGGCTACGTGGCGACTTCCTATTGGTTGAAAGAGCGCGCATGCGGGTGTTTGCGGCGAACGACCGAACGTTAGAGGATACCGTTTTGGGGTTTTAAGTGATCTAATCTAACGCGTCGGATATGAATCGAACGGTCCAAGGGTGTGGGGTGGCTTACAGAGGGGATGTCGAGGTTTCCGACGAGGTCGATGGTGGCCAGACGTCGGAGGTGGTCGTGCGGTGGTCGGGGGCAGCGTCCGAAGAGCTCAGACAACGGCGACGAAGATCCGGCGTCGAATGGTGGCGTCAGACGGGGTTGGGGACGACAGAGACGACGGATAGGAGCTCTGGGGGGGGTTCGGTTTGAGTCCGAACTCCGGCGAGGGTGTGCGGTGGTGTTCTGGTGAGGGTAGAGGGGGGCTAGGGGTGGAACGGAGAGCGATGAGGCAGTGGCTACTTATAGGCCAGGTGCGGGGTCGGGAGAGGGCGAGAGGAGAGAGATCCGCGAGGGAGGGATCACCGGCGAGGTCGGGGGCGAGGGGAAGGGGATGAGCGCGCTGATGAAGCTGTCGGACGGTGGGTCCCGCAGGTTAGTGAGAGAGAGGGCGATGTTTGTGCGTCGGTGGCCGATCCGGAGGAATTTCGGGACTTAAAGGTTGTGGGCCGGCTGGTTTGCTAATTAAAACGTTTAAATACGTTTCCTTTTCTATTTTCCTGAACGTTTAAAATCCTTTAATGCATTCAAATAATTTCGAAACCTAGGAAATGTATATATCAAAATGATCAGGGGAATAAATTCTATTAAATGAACATTTTTCCTCTGTCAAAATGAATACTAAAAAAATCATTTTCGGAAAATGCCTAATTGATTTTAAATACTTTTAAGATAAACTTTCAAATAAACCCCTGGTTTTATTGTTCAAATAATTCACCAAGATGCTGCTGGTGTGGAGTGTCATGTTACTCCTCTCCGTTTTTGAATAAATTCCAGAGATTTTCAAATAAATGAAACGAGTAAATGGAGAAAAGGAAAGGAGCCTTTTAGAAATCTAAAAGAAGAACTTCAACAATTCATTTCATTCAAACAATGTGATGATGATGCATAGCTATATTTCATAACATTCCAAAATGAAATTTTGGGATGTTACATGGTGCAACCAACATTCTACATTCGGTTTCACCGATATCAAATCCTAGACAGACTCAGCCAAACCTTAGCCACTTTGGTGCAACCGATTCCATACCGGTGCCACCGAGTTTAGGTTGCCAACTTTCTATTACGCAAATTCACAATATCAGTCCCACCCAGATTGTTGGATCAGCATCACCGAGATTGGGCAATCTGACTGTTGGTCACCTTATCGGTGCAACCGAGATTCCTATATCGGTCTCACCGAGATTCAAAAGTTGCCACCTTTTGGTCACTTCGGTACCACCGAGATTCACACATCGGTGTCACCGAGTCTGACTTATTGTGTGTAACGGTTGGATTTTTGGAGATACCTATATATACCCCTCCAGCACTACCTGCTCGAGAGAGAAGCACCCAGAACCATTGCATACCTATCCTATCAGTTTTCTAAGAGAGAACCACCTACCCTTGTGTTGAGGTCAAGATCTTCCACTCCAACCATATGGATCTTGATTTCTAGCCTCACCAAGTTTCTTTCCACCAATTCCATCTGTTCTATGAAGCCATATCTGTGAGAGAGTGATTGTGTGTTTAGGAGTCTATCATCTTGAAGCACAAGAGCAAGGAGTTTATCGAAATTACCGAGCCTATTACATTTTGGAGGATGGTGCCTCCTAGATTGGTTAGGTGTCACTTGGGAGCCTCCTACTTCGTGTTGTGGAGTAAACCAAGAAGTTTGTAAGGACAAGGAGATCGCCTAGTTCATGAATATCTACCCCGACTAAGGCTAGTCCTCCGTGGACGTAGGCCATCAGGGTATAGTCAAGGTTCCTTCTTCGTCGAACCCTCCGTGGGTAGAGCCCTATCTGGACTCTCGCAGCCGTTACCCTCCATGGGTTGAAGACTCCATGAATGTGGACGTACGATGGCACCACCTATCGGAACCACGGGAAAAATCCTTGTGGCCCTATGTGCAATGTCTTTACTTTACGCTGCTATATTTGTTGACATGCATGTGTAGGGCATATAGACTTGCTAGCCTTGCTAAAACTATATAAATCTGCCAGCCAATTAACTTGGGAAAAGGTTAGGTTTTAATTTTCTGCTAGTACTCTATTGACCCCCCCTCTAGACACTCTTCTAGTGATCCCTCAATTGGTATCAGAGCATTGGTCTCCATTGCTTCGGTTTAATCACCAAGGAGGAAGATGGATGTGTCTAGTGTAGAGAGTTTGTGTTGTAGAGTGCCCATTATTGATGGAGAGTCCTATAGTCAATGTAAGAATGCCATGATTGTTCTATTTGATAAATTCCATTTGAGAAAATATATTGAAAACCCCTATGTGCTCCCTATTGATGAATTGCATCCCACACACAAAGAGGAAATTAACATGCTTGGTAACCTAAGAACTATCAATCTTATTGTTAGAGGTTTACCAAGATTCGTGCTTTCTCAATTTAAGAACTTTGCATATGCCTATACCTTGTGGACTAATTTGGAGAAACGATATCCAAATCTCTCATTAGGAACTCTTGATGAATTTTTTCAAAAAACAATTGCTTTTCACAAAATGAATCCTAGTGATCCAAACTTTGATAAATGCCTATTTGAGCTTCATGATCTTATGCGTGCTAAAGGATATGTCACCACTATCGACAACATTATCTTTGAAGTCATTCACATTCATAAACTTGAACATTTTCATGATCACAATTCTAACGAATCTCTTGTTCTTTATGACGAGGATTTCCCACTTGATGATGACAATGTGGAACATGACTACCTTGGAGAAGATGAGTTGTTCGACATCGAGCATGAAAAGATCATGAAGAATCTAAGTCTAATGGCAAACTTCAAGGATTATATGTCCGGCAGAAAAGAGTGGATTCTCAACAGTGGATGTACGGATCACATGACTGGTGATAAAGACATGTTCCAAGAGATCACGCCTAATCAAGGTCCTCGAAGGTACGTGAAGTTTGGAGACAACTCTAAGGGTAAGGTACTTGGCCTTGGTAAGGTGGCCATATATCATTATATCTCAATTCAAAATGTGATGCTTGTTGAATCCCTTGGCTACAATCTCCATTCCATATCTAGTCTAGCAGACTTCGGTTTCAGTGTGCTATTTACTAAAGTAGATTGACAAGTGTTTCGATTTGATAATCATAAAATTGTCTTCACTGGTATTCGTAGAGGTGATCTATACATTGTTGATTTCACTAAAAAGGCCCAACCACGTACTTGTTTAATTGCAAAATCTTCTAAAGGTTGGCTATGGTATAGAAGGCTTGGACATGTAGGCATGCGCAATCTAGATAATCTAATCAAGGGCGATCACATTCTTGGTGTAAAAGATGTTATCTTTGACAAAGATAGACTTTGTAGTGCTTGTCAATCTAGAAAGCAAGTAGGCGGAAGTCATCCCGTTAAGAATATGATGACTACTAGGAGATCACTCGAGTTACTTCACATGGATCTTTTCGGTCCCAATGCTTACAAGAGTCTCGGTGGAAATTCCTATGGTCTAGTTATAGTTGATGATTTTTCTAGATTTACGTGGGCATTCTTTCTTGATGATAAGTAGAAGGTTCAAAAGATCTTCAAGAACTTCATTCGCAAAGCGCAAAATCAGTTTGAAGTGAAGATCAAGAAGGTTCGAAGCGATAACGGATCAGAGTTCAAGAACACCCATGTGGATACCTTCCTTGACGAAGAAGGTGTCTCACATGAGTTCTCAGATACATACACACCTCAACAAAATGGAGTTGTTGAGAGAAAGAACCAGATGCTTATTGAGATGTCTAGAACGATGCTTGACGAATACAAGACCCCAAGACACTTTTCGGCAGAAGCCGTGGAAACTGCATGTCATGCCACAAACCGACTTTACTTGCACAAGCTTCTCAGTAAAACGGCATACGAGATAATCACCGGTAACAAACCCCAAGTTGGATACTTCCAGGTATTCGGCTCCAAGTGCTACATTCTTGACAAGCATCGTCGTACTAAATTTTCTCCTAAATCTCATGAAGGATTCCTACTTGGTTATGGATAGAACTCTCACACTTACCGTGTCTACAACAACTTCACTCGAAAAGCTGAAGAGACGGTAGATGTGAAGTTTGATGAATCTAATGGTTCGTAGGTCAAACAATTGCCAAATGATGTTGGTGATAAGGACCCTTCGGAAGCTATCCTAGATTTACCAATCGGCAAGATTCGTCCCATGGAGGTGAAGGAAGTAGTTCATCAACTCAAGTGGAAGCCCCTACTTCATGACAAGGTGAAACACAATATGACATGGAGGCATCCACAAGCTGTACACGACAAGATGATGAAGAGGAAGAGGTATAACAAGCTCTTGAAGACGCAGATTGGGTGAACGCTATGCATGAAGAACTTCACAACTTCGAAAGGAACGAAGTTTGGACACTCATGGAGAATCCCGAGGATGAGCACAACATCATCAGAACCAAATGGGTGTTTCGGAACAAGCAAGAGGAAGTCGGTCAATTCATACGTAACAAGGCACGTCTCGTGGCCCAAGAATATACTCAAGTCGAAGGTATGGACTACGATGAGACTTATGCTCCCGTTGCTAGACTAGAAGCTATTCGAATTCTTCTTACCTATGCTAATCACCATGATAACACACTTTATCAAATGGACATTAAAAGTGCCTTTTAAATGGTCAAATTGAAGAAGAGGTGTATGTTAAGAAACCACCTGGTTTTGTGAATCCTAAGAAACCCAATCATGCTTACAGGCTTCGTAAAGCCCTTTATGGTCTTAAGCAAGCCCCACGTTCTTGGTACAAATGCTTAATGAAGTTTATCATTGAAAAAGGTTTTGAAAGTGGTAAAATTGATGCAAACTTGTTCAGTAAGAGAGTTAATGGAGAATTATTTGTGTGCCAAATCTATGTGGATGATATTATCTTTGGCTCCACTAACCCTCAATTTAGTGAAAGATTTGGAAGGTTGATGTCTGAGAAGTATGAGATGTCCATGATGTGTGAGCTTAAATTCTTTCTTGGATTGCAAATCAAGAAATCAAGAGAAGGAACTTTCATCTCTCAAACTAAGTATACCAAGGACTTGATCAAGAAGTTCAACATGCAAGAGTGCAAAGGTATGAAAACTCCCATGCCAACTAGTGGACATGTTGATCTTACCATGGAAGATGAACCGGTAGATCAAAAAGTTTATCGATCTATGATTGGTTCATTGCTATATCTATGAGCATCTCGTCATGATATTATACTTAGTGTTTGCATGTGTGCTTGATATCAAGCTGCACCTAAGGAGTGTCATCTTTTGGCCGTGAAACGTATTGTGAGATACTTGATACGAACACCAAACTTTGGCTTTTGGTATCCCAAGGGATCTTCTTTTAACCTTGTTGGCTATTACAATTTGGACTATGCCGGTGACAAGGTAGATAGAAAATCCACCTCGGGTACTTGTCAATTTTTAGGTAGATCTCTTGTGTCTTGGTCCTCCAAGAAACAAAACTCAGTATCTCTATCTACTGCCGAAGCTGAGTATATTGTTGTAGGATCTTGTTGTGCGCAGTTACTATGGTGACACAAACACTTAAGGATTATGGAATCCATGTTAAAAATGTTCCATTGCTTTGTGACAATGAAAGTGCTACTCAGATTGGTCATAATCCTACGCAACATTCTCGAACTAAGCATATTCAAGTTTGACATCATTTCATTCGCGATCATGTTGCCAAAGGAGATATTAATCTAAAGCATGTTCGCACTAACAAGCAATTGGCCGATATCTTTACTAAGCCACTTGATGAGAAAACTTTTTGCCACTTGAGGAGTGAGTTGAACATCATTGTTGCTTCAAACTTGAGATAGACTCACTCGGATGCTTGCAAGGGCATGAGCCTCCTTGATACTTCCATGATATTGCTAACGTGTTATCTTATGCCATGGAATTCTATGTTCCCTTGTATTGCATCTAACTGTTTGTAGGTACTTGGAAGAACTTCATTCCACGATATTGCAACCAACTCCAATTATAGGCAATCTTGTCTTGACCAAGTATCCACAACCCCTCTTGATGACGGAAGGAAGAAGACAACAAAAACATATACTTGATCATTATTGCAAAATCTCAGTTGGTATCTACCTATTGTTCTTCCTTGCATGACTAACTCTTGTAGGTAACAAATGTACTAGCATGAGAAGGATTGCTCCAAACTCAAGATGTTCTTCATCAACCTCGAGCATTCTCAACAAGTTCACCTACGAGCAACGCCATAAACATCACTCAAAGGCATGCTCTCATATCCTTGAAAATGCTTTACTACAAGTCATGAGCTAAAGCAACTCAAGTGATATGAAGACATTAAAATGCTTAATCGAAAAATGGTAACCCCATTTTGAGCTTCTAGTAGAGTATGAACTATGATCAAGTATTCTTGCTTGGCTCCTAAGTCAATAACTCTAATATAGGTGACCTAGTGACTGCCCATCACTAGTTAAGAATCTCGGGTGGTTTGTTCTCTATTTTCATGATCTCTAGTAACCACTCAAAAAATTTCTGGATGGTGCCCTTCTCTTTTCTTTTAGAAATATTTTCTTTTGATTCTTTGAAAACAGAAGCTTGGTCTCTTATTCTTTTCTTTTTGTTTTAGCCTCACAGCTGCCGACTAAGATATCTTGGTTCTACCAAAATTGCATATAAGCTACACTACAAAATCTCGGTACCACCGATCTATCTGCCTTGCAGTCACCAATTTGTTTTAGTTATCTTATCTATCCTTCTTCTGTTACTTTGATGATCCCTATTTTTATTTAAAAAAAATTAGGGGGAGAATAACAAGCAAAACTTAGGGGGATAAATTATTTATTCAAGGATCCCTAGCTCAAAGGAGAAGAAGACTAAAATTTGCCACAGGGAGAGAAGTTACAATCAATTATTCCCTCAGTTATTATCTATGAACCTTACTTCCAGTGACCCTTGTTCTCAAGGATCCCTTCCTTGTCAATGATCCTTGTACCTACTCCTAAATTTGACCTTTTTGGAAATTAATGCCAAAGGGGGAGAATTACAAAGCTTCATGCTAAAGGGAGAGTTACATGCTTATGCAAAGGGGGAGATATGATTTAGGGGGAGAGGAGAATATCAAAAGTTCACACTTATATAAACAAGGGGAGAATACCAAAGTAAGGGGGGTAAAATTCTAAGATTAATAATACTCTTGCTTATTTTATTTGACTGTTCACTTTAGACTTTTCTCACCCTATCCAATCCCAATATCTACATGCTGAGATTCAGGGGGAGAGGATGAACTACTACTTTCATATCTAAGGGGAGAAAGCTCTAAAGGATAAATGCCAAAGGGGGAGACATATCAATTCTTGAGGAATACTATCTTCTATATGTTCTCCATGTCTTGGTATCTTTGAATTCTATTACTTTTGATTGGTAGAATACTCTTGTATTTATTAACATTGTTTTCTCAAGTGTATTTTTATTGCTAAAACGCTCAAGAACTCAAGGTAAGTATATGCATCATATCCTTGACCAAGATGATCTCTTGCTTCTTGCACATACTGTTTGCAAGAGTGAAGTCTTTAATAAGGATACGCCTCACTCATATACATTTGATGCATATATCCAAGATACACATGACTTCTTATATCCCTTCATCCATATGTGTGTCCATGCATTCCAAAGAAACTATCCTTTAAAGGACTGCATACACTTAGGGGGGGGGGGCAAATCTAAGTCATGTGTCTCTCAAAGTCTTCATTATATCCACGCATATGTTTATTCAAAGCTTTGATTGTATGTTGTCATCAATTACCAAAAAGGGGGAGATTTAAAGCACAACACGCTCCCTTGGTGGTTTTGATAATTCATGACAACATACATTGTCTCTTGGACTAATACTTTTATCTTGTGTGTTTAAGATAAGTCCATGGAGAGTTGGGTTGGAAAAGATATTGCAGAACACCCCAAGATGCAAGCAAATAGGTTGGCAAAACTTCAAGCAAGAGGACTCTACATTTTATATTTGTGAAAAATCACTTTGAGTCCATAGGAAAGCCAATACTATTAAAAGGGGGTAAGGTTTTGTTGGTGAACAAAATGCTCATACGTGCACAAGAGATAGTCACGAAAGACACCCAAAAAATCTTCGACCAAAGTATGTCCAAAGCCAAACACTCAAAATCGGTGCAACCAACATTCTACATTCGGTGCCACCGATACCAAACCCTAGATAGACTCAACCAATCCCTAGCCACTTCGGTGCAACCGATCCCATACCGGTGCCACCGAGTTTAGGTTGCCAACTTTCTGTTACGCAAATTCACAATAATGGTCCCACCGAGATTGTTGGATCGGCTTCACCGAGATTGGGAAATCTGACCGTTGGTCACCTTATCGGTGCAACTGAGATTCCTATATCGGTCTCACCGAGATTCAAAAGTTGCCACCTTTTGGTCACTTCGGTACCATCGAGATTGACACATCGGTGTCACCGAGTATGACTTATTGTGTGTAACGGTTGGATTTTTGGAGATGCCTATATATACCCCTCCATCACCACCTACTCGAGAGAGAAGCACTCAGAACCATTCCATTCCTATCCTATCAGTTTTTTGAGAGAGAACCACCTACCCTTGTGTTGAGGTCAAGATCTTCTACTACAACCATATGGATCTTGATTTCTACCCTCACCAATTTGCTTTCCACCAATTCCATCTCTTCTACCATGCCATATCTGTGAGAGAGTTATTGTGTGTTGAGGAGTCTATCATCTTGAAGCACAAGAGCAAGGAGTTCATCGACATTACCGAGCCTATTACCTTTTGGAGGGTGGTGCCTCCTAGATTGGTTAGGTGTTGCTTGGGAGCCTCCTACTTCGTGTTGTGGAGTGAACCAAGAAGTTTGTAAGGTCAAGGAGATCGCCTACTTCGTGAAGATTTGCCCCGAGTAAGGATAGTCCTCCGTGGATATAGGCTGTCATGGTATAGTCAAGGTTGCTTCTTTGTGGAACCCTCTGTGGGTAGAGCCTCCTGTGGACTCTCACGACCGTTACCCTCCATGGGTTGAAGACTCCATGAACGTGGACGTACGATAGCACCACCTATCGGAACCATAGGAAAAATCCTTGCGTCTCCAATTGCGTTTGATCTCCATATCTCAACTCTTTACTTCATGTGCAATGTCTTTACTTTCTGCTGCTATATTTGTTGACATGCATGTGTAGGGTATATAGACTTGCTAGCCTTGCTAAAACTGTTAAAATCTGCCAACCAATTAACCTGGGAAAAGGTTAGGTTTTATTTTTCTGCTAGTAGTCTATGCACCCCCTCCAGACACTCTTCTAGTGATCCCTTAATTGGTATAAGAGCATTGGTCTCCATTGCTTCAGTTTAATCACCGAGGAGGAAGATGGATGTGTCTAGTGTAGAGAGTTTGTATTGTAGAGTGCCCATTCTTGATGGAGAGTACTATAGAAAATGGAAGAATGCCATGGTTGATCTATTTGATAAATTCCATTTGAGAAAATATATTGAAAACCCCTATGTGCTCCCTATTGATGAATTGCATCCCACACACGATGAGGAAATTAACATGCTTGGTAACCTAAGAACTGTCAATCTTATTGTTATAGGTTTACCAAGATTCGTGCTTTCTCAATTAAAGAACTTTGCATGTGCCTACCATGTGGACTGATTTGGAGAAACTATATCCAAATCTCTCATTAGAAAATCTTGATGAAATTCTTCATAAAACTGTTGCTTTTCACAAAATGAAGCCTAATGATCCAAACTTTCATAAATGCCTATTTGAGCTCTGTGATGTTATGCGTGCTAAAGGATATGTCACCACTATCGACAACATTATCTTTGAAGTCATTCGCATTCATAAACTTGAACATTGTCATGATCACAATTCTAACGAATCTCTTGTTCTTTATGACAAGGATTTCCCACTTGATGATGACAATGTGGAACATGACTACCTTGGAGAAGATGAGTTGTTCGACATCGAGCATGAATATATCATGAAGAATCTAAGTTTAATGGCAAACTTCAAGGATTATATGTCCGGAGGAAAAGAGTGGATTCTCGACAGTGGATGTACGGATCACATGACTGGTGATAAAGACATGTTCCAAGAGATCACGCCTAATCTAGGTCCTCGAAGGTACGTGTCCTTTGGAGACAACTCTAAGAGTAAGGAACTTGGCCTTGGTAAGACGTCCATATCTCATGATAGCTCAATTCAAAATGTGATGCTTGTTGAATCCCTTGGCTACATTCTCCTTTTCGTATCTAGACTAGCAGACTTCGGTTTCAATGTGCTATTTACTAAAGTAGATTGCCAAGTGTTTCGATCTGATAATCATAAAATTGTCTTCACCGTTATTCTTAGAGGTGATCTATACATTGTTGATTTCACTAAAAGGACCAACCTCGTACTTGTTTAATTACAAAATCTTCTAAAGTGTGTCTATGGCATAGAAGGCTTGGACATGCAGGCATTCACAATCTAGATAAGCTAATCAAGGGCGATCACATTCTTGGTGTAAAAGATGTTATCTTTGACAAAGATAAACTTTGTAGTGCTTTTCAAGTTGGAAAGCAACTAGGCGAAATTCATCCCATTAAGAATATCATGACTACTAGGAGACCACTCGAGTTACTTCACATGGATCTTTTCGGTCCCAATGCTTACAAGAGTCTCGGTGGAAATTCCTATGGTCTAGTTATAGTTGATGATTTTTCTAGATTTACGTTGGTATTCTTTGTTGATGATAAGTCGCAGGTTTAAAAGATCTTCAAGAACTTCGTTCGCAAAGTGCAAAATCAGTTTGACGTGAAGATCAAGAAGGCTCGAAGCGATAACGGATCGGAGTTCAAGAACACCCATGTGTATACCTTTCTTGACGAAGAGGGTGCCTCACATGAATTCTCGGCTACACACACACCTCAACAAAATGGATTTGTTGAGAGGAAGAACCAGACGCTTATTGAGATGGCTAGAACGATGCTTGACGAATACAAGACGCCAAGACACTTTTCGGTAGAAGCCGTGGAAACAACATGTCATGCCACAAACCGACTTTACTTGGACAAGCTTCTCGGTAAAACGACATATGAGCTACTCACCGGTAACAAACCCCAAGTTGGATACTTTCGAGGATTTGGCTCTAAGTGCTACATTCTTGACAAGCATCGTCGTACTAAATTTGCTCCTAAATCTCATGAAGGATTCCTACTTGGTTATAGATCAAACTCTCACACTTACCGTGTCCACAACAACTTCACTCAAAAAGTTGAAGAGACGTTAGATGTGAAGTTTGATGAATCTAATGGTTCGCAAGTCGAACAATTGCCAAATGATGTAAGTGATAAGGACCCTTAGGAAGCTATCCTAGATTTACCAATGAGAAAGATTCATCCCATGGAGGTGAAGGAAAGTACTTCATCAACTCAAGTGGAAGCCCCTACTTCACGACAAGGTGAACCACAACATGACATGGATGCATCCACAAGCAGTACACGATAAGATGATGAAGAGGAAGAGGTAGAACAAGCTCTTGAAGACGCAGATTGGGTGAACGCGATAAATGAAGAACTTCACAACTTCGAAAGGAACAAAGTGTGGACACTCGTGGAGAAGCCCGAGGATGAGTACAACATCGTCGGAACCAAATGGGTGTTTCTGAACAAGCAAGACGAAGAGGGTCAAGTCATACGCAACAAGGCACGTCTCGTGGCCCAAGGATATACTCAAGTCGAAGGTATGGACTACGGTGAGACTTATGCCTCCGTTGCTAGACTAGAAGCTATTCGAATTCTTCTTGCCTATGTTAATCACCATGATATCACACTTTATAAAATGGACATTAAAAGTGCCTTTTTAAATTGTGAAATTGAAGAAAAGGTTTATGTTAAGCAACCACATGGTTTTGTAAATGCTAAGAAACCTAATCATGTTTACAAGCTTTGTAAAGCCCTTTATGGTCTTAAGCAACCCCTCGTGCTTGGTACAAATGCTTAACGGAGTTTCTCATTGAAAAAGGTTTTGAAATTGGTAAAATTGATGCAACCTTGTTCACTAAGAGAGTTAATGGAGAATTATTTGTGTGCCAAATCTATGTGGATGACATTATCTTTGGCTCCACTAACCCTCAATTTAGTGAAAGATTTGGAAGGTTGATGTCCGAGAAGTATGATATATCCATGATGTGTGATCTTAAATTCTTTTTTGGTTTGCAAATCAAGCAATCAAGAGAACGAACTTTCATCTCTCAAACTATGTATACCAATGACTTGATCAAGAAGTTCAACATGCAAGAGTGCAAAGGTATGAAAACTCCCATGCCAACTAGTGGACATGTTGATCTTACCAAGGAAGATGAACTGGTAGATCAAAAAGTTTATCGATCTATGATTGGTTCATTGCTATATCTATGTGCATCTCGTCCAGATATTATACTTAGTGTTTGCATGTGTGCTAGATATCAAGCTGCACCTAAGGAGTGTCATCTTTTGGCCGTGAAACGTATTGTGAGATACTTGACATGAACACCAAACTTTGGCATTTGGTATCCCAAGGGATCTTCTTTTAACCTTGTTGGCTATTCCGATCCGGACTATGCCGATGACAAGGTTGATAGAAAATCCACCTCGAGTACTTGTCAATTTTTAGGTAGATCTCTTGTGTCTTGGTCCTCCAAGAAACAAAACTCGGTATCTCTATCTACTGCCGAAGCTAAGTATATTGTTGCTGGCTCTTGTTGTGCGCAGTTACTATGGATGACACAAATGCTTAAGGATTATGGAATCCATGTTAAAAATGTTCCATCGCTTTGTGACAATGAAAGTGCTATTTAGATTGGTCATAATCCTGCGCAACATTCTTGAACTAAACATATTCAAGTTCGACATCATTTCATCCGCGATCATGTTGCCAAAGGAGATATTAATCTTAAGCATGTTCGCACTAACAAGCAATTGGCCAATATCTTTTCTAAGCCACTTGATGAGAAAACTTTTTGCCACTTGAGGAGTGAGTTGAACATCACTGATGCTTCAAACTTGAGCTACACTCACTCGGATGCTTGAAAGGGAATGAGCCTCCTTGATACTTCCATGATATTGCTAACGTGTTATCTCATGCCATGGAATTCTATGCTCCCTTGTATTGCATCTAACCGTTTGTAGGTACTTGGAAGAACTTCATTCCACGAGATTGCAACCAACTCCAATTATAAGCAATCTTATCTTGACCAAGTATCCACAACCCCTCTTGATGATGGAATGAAGAATATAACAAAAACATATCCTTGACATATACTTGATCATTATTGCAAAATCTCAATTGGTATCATGTCAAATGTATATACCGATTGTTCTTCCTTGCTTGACTAACTCTTGTAGGTAACAAGTGTACTAGAACGAGAAGGATTTCTCCAAACTCAAGATGTTCTTAATCAACCTCGAGCATCCTCAACAAGTTCACCTACAAGCAACTCCATAAAAATCACTCAAAGGTATGCTCTCATATCCTTGAAAAGGCTTTACTCCAAGTCATGAGCTAAAGCAACTCAAGTGATATGAAGAGATTAAGATGCCTAATCGAAAAATGGTAACCCCATTTTTTGCTTCATGTATAGTATGACCTATGTTCAAGTATTCTTGCTTGGCTCCTAAGTCAATATACTCTAACATAGGTTACCTAGTAACCGCCCATCACTAGTTAAGAATCTCATGTGGTTTGTTCTGTATTTTCATGATCTCTAGTAACCACTCAAAACTTTTCTAGACGATGCCCTTCTCTTTTCTTTTAGATATATTTTCTTTTGATTCTTTGACAACATAAGCTTGGTCTCTTATTCTTTTCTTTTTTTAGCCTTGGAGTTGCCGACTAAGATATCTCGGTTCTACCAAAATTGCACACAAGCTGCACTACAAAATTTCGGTACCACCGATCTATCTGCCTCGGAGTCACTGATTTGGTTTACTTATCTGTCATTCTTCTATTACTTTGATGATCCCTATTTTTATTTAAAAATTTAGGGGGAGAATAACAAGTAAAACTTAGGGGTAGAAATTCTTTATTCAAGGATCCCTAGCTCAAAGGAGAAGAAGACTAAAATTTGCCATAGGGAGAGAAGTTACATTCAATGATTCCCTCAGTTCTTTTCTATGAACCTTACTTTCAATGACCCTTGTGCTCAAGGATCACTTCGTTGTCAATGATCCACGTACCTACTCCTAAATTTTACCTTTTTGGAAATTAATGCCAAAGGGGGAGAATTACAAAGCTTCATGCTAAAGGGACTGTTACATGCTTATGCAAAGGGGGGAGATATGATTTAGGGGGAGAGGAGAATATCAAAAGTTCACACTTATATAAACAAGGGTATAATACCAAAGTAAGGGGGAGAAAATTCTAAGCTCAATAATATTCTTGCTTATTTTATTTGATTGTTCACTTTAGATTTTTCTCACCCTATCCAATCCCAATATCTACATGCTGAGATCCAGGGGGAGAGGATGAACTACTACTTTCATATATAAGGGGAGAATGTTCTAAAGGATTAATGCCAAAGGGGGAGACATATCAATTCTTTAGGAATACTATCTTCTATATGTTCTCCATGTCTTAGTACCTTTGAATTCTATTGCTTTAGATTGGTAGAATACTCTTGTATTTCCTAACATTGTTTTCTCAAGTGTATTTCTATGGCTAAAATCCTCAAGAACTCAAGGTAAGCATATGAATCATTGATACGTCTCCAATGTATCTATAATTTTTGATTGTTCCATGCTATTATATTATGTGTTTTGGATGTTTTATATGCATTAATATGATATTTTATTTTATTTTCGGGACTAACATATTAATCTAGAGCCTAGTGCCAGTTTCTATTTTTCCTTGTTTTTGAGTTTTGCAGATAAGGAATATTAAACGGAGTCCAAACGGAATAAAACCTCCGGAAAGATTTTTTCTGGAAAATATGGAAGCCACGAGACATGAGAACAAAGGCAGAGGAGCTGCCACGGGGCCACAAGCCTGCTTGCCCCAGCCAGGGGGTACCCCGTGCTGGGCAGGCTTGTGGGCCCCTGACACCTCCTCTAACCCTAATCTTCGGCCTATAAATACCCAAATATTCCATCATTATCAAAACGAGCCACGAAAACACTTTTCCGCCGCCAGAAGCCTCCGTTCCCGAGAGATCCAATCTTGGAGCCTTTCCCGATAATCTGCCGGACGGGGATTCGATCACGGAGGGCATATACATCAACTCCATTGCCCTCCAATGATGCGTGAGTAATTTACCACAAACCTATGGGTCCATAGCTAGTATCTAGATGGATTCTTCTCTCTCTTTGCTTCTCAATACCATGTTCTTCATGATCTTCATGGAGATCTATCCGATGTAATACTCTTTTGAGGTGTGTTTGTCGAGATCCGATGAATTGTGGGTTTATGTTCAGATTATCAATGAACATTATTTGAGTATTTCCTGAATTCTTATATGCATGATTTCATATCTTTGCAACCTCTTCGAGTTATTGGTTTGGTTTGGCCAACTAGATTGGTAATTCTTGCAATAGGAGAAGTGCTTAGTTTCGGGTTGAATCTTGCGGTGTCCTCACCCAGTGACATAGTAGGGGTAGCGAGGCACGTATTGTATTGTTGCCATCAAGGGTAAAAGATGGGGTTTTCATCATATTGCTTGAGTTTATCCCTCTACATCATGTCATCTTACCTAATGCGTTACTCTGTTCTTCATGAACTTAATACTCTAGATGCAGGCAGGAGTCGGTCGATGTATGGAGTAATATTAGTAGATGCAGAATCATTTCGGTCTACTTGTCATGGACGTGATGCCTATATGAATAATCATTGCCTTGGATATCTTCATAACTATTCGCTTTTCCATCAATTGCTCGACAGTAATTTGTTCACCCACCGTAACACTTGCCATCATGAGAGAAGCCATCTAGCGAAACCTATGCCCCCCGGGTCTAGTTTCCATATTATATTTTCATATCTAAAACCAAAAACACCAAAAATACTTGCTGCATTGTTTTCACTTTTAGTTTTACTTTCTGTTCAAGCACCATATTATATATATCTCTACTAGATCTCATCCTTGCAAATAACCATGAAGGGATTGATAACCCCTGTATAGCGTTGGGTGCAAGAGTTTGATTCGTTGTGCAGGTATATCTATTGGTGGCTCGCTTGTATCTCCTACTGGATTGATACCTTGGTTCTCAAAAACTGAGGGAAATACTTATCTACTTTGCTGCATCAAACTGTTCCTCTTCACGGGAAACCAACGCATGCTCAAGAAGTAGCAAGAAGGATGATACATAGCAAGTCAAGAATACCAAGTACCCATCACAAACTCATATGTTGCATTTACATTATTTGCCATTTGCCTCTTATTTTCCTATCCCCCACTTCTAAAATGATTTTCAAAAAGATTTTCCTTTTGCCTTTTTTTTCATTCGTCTTTCCATTTGCTTTTTGTGTGGTAGATCACTGAAACTCATGGCTAGCGTTGCTACTATCACTCCCAAGTATGAAGTTCTTAACTTTATGCAAAGGGAGGGATAAAACTTAAAAGATGTTTGGTATAGAATTTGTAGTGCTCAAAATAGATCTATTTGTAAGCAATCTACTACCGTTCTCCTTCGCAATTTTTACGTGGGAATCACTCCTTGGAATAGATATGTCCTAGATACCATCATGGGAGGGAATTTCTCGGTATGTCATAACTTTGACTCCTATAGTGCTATGATAAATTTGTTTGGATCACACCCAATCATGGTTAATGGGACAATTTTAACTTTGGAACATGTTATGCGAAGGTTAGATATCATTGAAAATAAAGTTGCTACTATAGATCTCATTGAAAACTTGGATAAAAAGATTCATAATCATATCACTCAATATGGATCTAAGGTAGGAGTTACTCTAAAAGACCTAAGTGAAAAAGAACCCATAGTTAATGAAAAATTGGATCAAGATTCCATTAGAATAGGGAAGCTAGAGGACATTATTACCAACTTGGGTTCCGCTTTTGCTACTGTTCAAACCACTCCTAAATTTCCTCTTTCTAAAGCTGCCAAGTTTGTTTACATTCCCAAGAATATGGGTGAACCGTCTAGTAAAGGGGACGAAGATCTTAAGATGATAAGTGTTCACCCTAATTTTTTCAACATTGTTTGGGAACCGATTGCTACAAGAGAATTTCTTGACTTTTTGCCTAGGAGTATGATCATTGATAAAACTAAAGAATCTCCTGGATTTTAGAAAGTCCTCACAAAAGTTGCCAATACCAAAGATGACAATACCTAGATCTATTGCGTTTTGCCTAGCTAGGGGCGTTAAACAATAGCGCTTGTTGGGAGGCAACCCAATTTTATTTTGCTTTAAGCTTTTTGATTCTGTTTTGGTGTGTATGGCACACTATTACTTCTGTATTAATTGTGTTTTTTATTTTAAATTAGTGTTTGAGCCAAGTAAAACCTTTGGGGTGATGTATGGTAGTTGTTGATTTGATCTTGCTGGAAAACAGAAACTTTTGCGCTCAGTCCAGGATTGTTCTGAATTTTTCACAGGGTCAAATTGATCTGAAATTTTTACAAAGGCTTTATATACAAATTTCCCTGGTTTTACTAAATTTTAAGAATTTTTACAGTTCCAGAAGTATTTGAAGTTTACAGATTTCTACAGACTGTTCTGTTTTTGACAGATTCTGTTTTCTTTGTGTTGTTTGCTTATTTTGATGTATCTATGGATCGTCTTGGGGGTATGAGTCATGGAGAAGTTAGAATACATTAGGTATTACACAAATATAAATAAATAATGAGTTCACAACAGTACATAAAGTGGTGATTTATTTTTCTTATACTAATGGATCTCATGAGTTTTCTGTTGAGTTTTGTGTTGTGAAGTTTTCAAGTTTTGGGTGAAGATTTGATGGACTATGGAATAAAGAGTGGCAAGATCCTAAGCTTGGGGATGCCCATGGAACCCCAATTCATATTCAAGGATACCAAAAATCCTAATCTTGGGGATGCCCCAGAAGGCATCCCCTCTTTCGTCTTCAATCCATCGGTAAATTTACTTGAGGCTATATTTTTATTCACCACATGATATGTGTTATACTTGGATCGTGTTGTATGATATGAGTCTTTTCTTGTTAGTTTTCCACAATCATCCTTTCTGCACACATCTTTTGAGAGAAACACTCTGAACCATGAATTTGTTAGAATACTCTATATGCTTCACTTATATCTTTTGAGCTAGGCAATGTTGCTCTAGTGCTTCACTTATATATTTTTAGAGCATGGTGGTGTTATATTTTATAGAAATTATTGAACTCTCGCTACTCACTTATATTATTTTGATAGTTTCTTAAAACAGCATGGTAATTTGTTTAGGTTATGAATTTAGTCCTAATATAATGGCATCCAAGAGGGATATAATAAAAACTTTCATATTAAGTGCATTAACAATTATGAGAAGTTGGATTCCTTGCATATAGTTTTGAGATAATAGGGATGGTAATATGAGACTCATCCTAGTGAGTATTTGTGAATTGAAGAGATACGTGTGTTAAAGCTTGTGATTCCCGTAGCATGCACATATGGTGAACCGCTATGTAACAAAGTCGGAGCATGACTTGTCTAATGATTGTCGACCTTTGTGTGAGGGTCGGGAGCGCGTGATGGTTAACTCCTACCAACCTCTCACCTAGGAGAATTCATCTAATGCTTTGTTTGATGACTAATATACTTTTGCAATAAGTATGTGAGTTCTTTATGACTAATGTGAGTCCATGGATTATACGCACCCTAACCCTTCCATCCTTGCTAGCCTCTCTAGTACCGCGCAACTTTCGCCAGTACATCAAACCCTCCTTCCTCAAAACAGCCACCATATATTCCTCAAAATAGCCACCATATCTACCTATTATGGCATTTCCAAAGCCATTCCGAGATATATTGCATGCAACTTCCACCATGTAGTTCTTCTATGACTTGCATCATCACTTCATATTGCATATAGAGTTTGATATTGTCATAGGAATCAAGTTGTAATTTCTTTTTCTTTGAGTTATAAGTAAATAAAAGTGTGATGATTTTTCACTAATAGAGCATTGTCCCATGAGAGAAAAGGATGATGGAGGCTATGATTCCCTCACAAGTTGGGACGAGTATCCGGACTTTACAAAAAATAAAAGAGGCCAGCGAAGCCCAAACAAAAATAAATAAAAGAGGCCAAAGAAGCCCACCAAAATAATAAATAAATATATATATATATAAATGAGAGAACGAGAGAAGGGACAATTGCTACTACCTCTTTCCACACCTGTGCTTCAAAGTAGCACCATGATCTTCATGATAGAGTCTCCTATTTTGTCACTTTCATATAACTAGTGGATATTCATATGCACAACCACTTAGTTTTCTTTTTGAGCTTTCATACACTTATAGATCTAAGTGCATTTGTTGCATGGAAATCCCTACTCACTCACATTGATATCTATTGATGGGCATCTCCATAGCCCGTTGATATGCCTAGTTGATGTGAGACTATCTTATCCTTTTTTCCCTTGCACCTCCTCCATATTCTATTCCACCTATAATGCTATATCCATGGCTCACACTCATGTATTGTGTGAGAGTTGAAAGGTTTGAAAACACCAAAAGTGTGAAACAATTGCTTGACTTGTTCATCGGGGTTGTGCATGATTTAGATACTTTGCGTGGGGAAGATGGAGCATAGCCAGACCATATGATTTTGTAGGGATGACTTTCTAAGGCCATGTTATTTTGAAAGGACACGACTATCTTGTTGGTGTTCTCAAAGTATTACTGTTTTTATGTCAATATTAGACTATTGTTTTAAATCTTACGTATCTGAATATTCATGCCACAATAAAGAATATTACATGAATAAATATGTTGGGTAGCATTCCACATCAAAAAAATTGTTCTTATCATTTGCCTACTCGAGGACGAGCAGGAATTAAGCTTGGGGATGCTGATATGTCTCCAACGTATCTATAATTTTTTATTGTTCCATGCTACTATATTATATGTTTTGGATGTTTTATATGCATTAATATGCTATTTTATATTATTTTCGGGACTAACTTATTAATCTAGAGCCTAGTGCCAGTTTCAGCTTTTTCCTTGTTTTTGGGTTTCGCAGATAAGGAATATTAAACGGAGTCCAAATGGAATAAAACCTCCGGAAAGATTTTTTTTTGGAAAATATGGAAGCCACGAGACTTGAGAACCAAGGCAGAGGAGCTGCCACGGGGCCACAAGCCTGCTTGCCGTGGCCAGGGGGTACCCCGTGCCAGGCAGGCTTGTGGGCCCCTGGCACCTCCTCTAACCCTAATCTTTGGCCTACAAATACCCAAATATTACATCATTATCAAAACGAGCCACGAAAACACTTTTCCGCCGCCAGAAGCCTCTGTTCCCGAGAGATCCAATCTTGGAGCCTTTTTCAATAATCTGCCAGAGGGGGATTCAATCACGGAGGCGATATATATCAACTCCATTGCCCTCTGATGATGCATGAGTAGTTCACCACAAACCTACGGGTCCATAGCTAGTAGCTATATGGCTTCTTCTCTCTCGTTGCTTCTCAATACCATGTTCTTCATGATCTTCATGGAGATCTATCTGATGTAATAATCTTTTGTGGTGTGTTTGTCGAGATCCGATGAATTCTGGGTTTATGTTCAGATTATCCATGAATATTATTTGAGTCTTACTTGAATTCTTATATGCATGATTTCATATATTTGCAAGTCTCTTTGAGTTATTGGTTTGGTTTGACCAACTAGATTGGTAATTCTTGCAATAGGAGAAGTGCTTAGTTTTGGGTTCAATCTTGCTATGTCCTCACCCAATGACATAGTAGGGTATCGAGGCACGTATTGTATTGTTGCCATCAAGGGTAAAAAGATGGGGCTGTCATCATATTGCTTGAGTTTATCCCTCTACATCATGTCATCTTACCTAATGCGTTACTCTGTTCTTCATGAACTTAATACTCTAGATGCAGGCAGGAGTTGGTCGATGTGTGGAGTAATAGTAGTAGATGCAGAATCGTTTCGGTCTACTTGTCACGGACGTGATTCCTATATGCATAATCATTGTCTTGGATATCTTCATAACTATTTGCTTTTCTATCAATTGCTCGACAGTAATTTGTTCACCCATCGTAATACTTGCCATCATGAGAGAAGCCATATAGTGAAACCTATGGCCCTAGGGTCTATTTTCCATATTGTATTTTCAGATCTAAAACCAAAAACACCAAAAATACTTGTTGCATTGTTTTTACTTTTACTTTTACTTTCCGTTCAAGCACCCTATTATATCAATCTCTACTATATCTCATCCTTGCAAATAACCGTGAAGGGATTGACAACCCCTTTATAGCATTGGGTGCAAGAGTTTGATTCCTTGTGCAGGTATATCTATTGGTGGCTCTCTTGTATCTCCTACTGGATTGATACCTTGGTTCTCAAAAACTAAGGGAAATACTTATCTACTTTGTTGCATCAAACCGTTCCTCTTCACGGGAAACCAACACATGCTCGAGAAGTAACAATCATATCCTTGATCAAGATGATCTCTTGATTCTTGCACGTATTGTTTGCAAGAGTGAAATCTTGAATAAGGATATGCCTCATTCATATACATTTGATGCATATAGCCAAGATACACATGACTTCTTATATCCCTTCATCCATATATGTGTCCATGCATTCCAAAGCAACTATCCATTAAAGGACCGCACACAGTTACGGGGAGCAAATCTAAGTCATGTGTCTCTCAAAGTCTTCATTATATCCATGCATATCTTTATTTCAAGCTTTGATTGTATGTTCTCATGAATTACCAAAAAGGGGGAGACTGAAAGCACAACATGCTCCCTTGGTGGTTTTGATAATTCATGACAACATACATTGTCTCTTGGACTAATACTTTTAGCTAGTGTGTTTCACATAATAGTCCATGGAGAGTTGGGTTGGCAAAGAGATTGTTGAATACCCCAATATGCAAGGAAATAGGTTGGCAAAACATCAAGCAAGAGGACTCTACATTTTATATTTGTGAAAAATCACTTTGAGTCCATATGAAAGCCAATACTATTAAAAGGGGGTAAGGTTTTGTTGGTGAACAAAATGCTCGTACGTGCAGAAGTGATAGTCACCAAAGGCACCCACAAACTCTCCCACCAAAGTCTGTCCAAAGCCAAACAATGAAAATCGATGCAACCAACCTTCTACATTCGGTGCCCTCGATACCAAACCTAGACAGACTTAGCCAAACCCTAGCCACTTCGGTGCAACCGATTCCGTGCCGGTGCCACCGAGTTTAGGTTGCCAACTTTCTATTATGCAAATTGACAATATCGGTCCCACCGAGATTATTGGATCGCCATCACCGAGATTGGGCAATCTGACCATCGGTCACCTTATCGATGCAACTGAGATTCCTATATTGGTCTCACCGAGATTCAAAAGTTACCACCTTTTGGTCACTTCGGTACTACCGAGATTAACACATCGGTGTCAGCAAGTCTGACTTATTGTGTGTAATGGTTGGATTTTTGGGTATGACTATATATACCCCTCCACCACCACCTACTCGAGAGAGAAGCACCCAGAACCATTCCATACCTATCCTATCAGTTTTCTAAGAGAGAACCACCTACCCTTGTGTTGAGGTCAAGATCTTCCACTCCAACCATATGGATCTTGATTTCTAGCCTCGCCAAGTTGCTTTCCACCAATTCCATCTCTTCTACCAAGCCATATCTGTGAGAGAGTGATTGCGTGTTTAGGAGTCTATCATCTTGAAGCACAAGAGCAAGGAGTTCATCGACATTACCGAGCCTATTACCTTTTGGAGGGTGGTGCCTCCTAGATTGGTTAGATGTCGCTTGGGAGCCTCCTAGTTCATGTTGTGGAGTGAACCAAGAAGTTTGTAAGGGCAAAGGAGAGCGCCTACTTCGTGAAGATCTACCCCGAGTAAGGCTAGTCCTTCATGGACGTAGGCCGTCATGGTATAGTCAAGGTTGCTTCTTTGTGGAACCCTCCGTGGGTAGAGGACTCTTGCGATCATTACCCTTCGTGGGTTGAAGACTCCATGAACGTGGACGTACGATAGCACCACCTATCGAACCACGGGAAAAATCCTTGCATCTCCAATTACGTTTGATCTCCATATCTCGACTCTTTACTTCATGTGCAATGTCTTTACTTTCTGTGTGATATTTGTTGACATGCATGTGTACGGGATATAGACTTGCTAGCCTTGCTAAAACTGTTAAAATCTGCCAACCAATTAACTTGGGAAAAGGTTAGGTTTTAATTTTCTGCTACTAGTCTATTCACCCCCTCTAGACACTCTTCTAGTGATCCCTCAATCACTCGGGGCACCTATACTCCTTTCCAGGGGGCGGAGGTGCGGTGGCCATCTCGGTCGGATCGAGCCTCGACCAGTGCATCATGGTCCGTGCAAAGGCCATCCGAGCACCCTCGATGCAGGTAGAAGGCTTTAGCGTGTCAATTCGAGGTGCAGCGTCACTCAGCCTCCGCACTAGGCCAAAGTTGGGCCATAGCCGTATGCAGAGACCCTTCATGGCCAGCTCCGCCATCCTGTGTAGCTCCATGAGTTGCTTCATCTGCTCGATGAGAAGAGGGGAGCGCTCGGGGGCTTCAAACTATGCCCAAAAGAGCCAAGCCTCATCGCCTTCTTCTCGCGAAGCATAGAATTGGTACACGTCTGCTATGCTCTTTTGGAGGTCCAGATAGGCGCCTGAGGAATGCCACACCTGGGTGAGCAATGCGAACCTGCTATCACCAAAGGCACACTATAGTAAATACAACTTACCGTCTATGATAGCTTTGACTTGGCAGATCTATTTTTCAAAGAACCGCCTATCTACCCGCTCCTTTTGGAGCTTGGATTTCAGCGTGGATAGCACGGTGGCTTGTTCCTTGCATTTCTGCTCAAGGCCTTCGCACTTCGTGCTGCTATCTCTTGAGCTTGCATTGGTTTTCCCTTGAAGAGGAAAGGGTGATGCAGCAAAGTAGATAAGTATTTCCCTCAGTTCTGAGAACCAAGGTATCAATCCGGTACGAGATACAAGCAAGTCACCAATGGTTGCACCTACATAAACAATCAAACACTTGCACCCAACGCTATAAAGGGGTTGTCAATCCCTTCACGATTATTTGCAAGGATTAGATCTGAAAGAGATAGATGTACACAAGTGTGGAAAGTAAAAGATAAATAAATTTTAGCAAGGTATTTTTGGTATTTTTGATTTATAGATCTGAAAGTATATGGTGGAAAATAGACCCGGGGGGCATAGATTTCACTAGAGGCTTCTCTCTTGAAGGCAAATATCATGGTGGGTAAATTTTTTACTGTCAAGCAATTGATAGAAAAGAGAATAATCATATAGTTATCCAAGGCAATGATCATGCATATAGGCATCACACCCATGACAAGTAGACTGAAACGATTTTGCATCTACTACTATTACTCCACACATCGACCGACTACTACCTGCATCTAGGGTATTAAGTTCATGAAGAACAGATTAACACATTAAGAAAGATGACATGATGTAGAGGGATAAACTCAAGCAATATGATGAAAAACTCATCTTGTTACCCTTGATGGCAACAATACAATACGTGCCTCGCTACCCCTACTATGTCACCGGGTGAGGACCCCGCAAGATTGAACCCAAAACCAAGCACTTCTCCCATTGCAAGAATTACCAATCTAGTTAGCCAAACCAAACCAATAACTCGAAGAGACTTGCAAGGATATGAAATCATGCAAATAAGAATTCAGAGGAGATTCAAAGAAGATTCAAGGCTCAGCAGAGGCCTTATTCATAGGCCTAGGAATCACTAGAGGGGGGAGGATATCCATGAGTGTTTCAAAAGTGCGCTTCCAAGCCATAACAGGGGGCAATGGAGGCCCATAAACAACCCTGACCATGCCGATCATCAGATTCACCGGCTGAACAATGGGTTGCGGATATGGGACAATCGCAAGAGAGTTTTGTTCAGGAAGAGGGTGCTGCTCCACTTGCGCATCATCATGCACATGCTGGTTCTGAACTCCTCGAATTTGAACTGAACCAGAAGAGCTTGGCTGATCGATGACCATTGGTTCTTGATCCTGTACAGGTGCCTCCTGTTGGAAAACATGCTCTTCAACATTCCAACCCCAACCATTGCCATCCCATTGATCCTGCGGTTCCTGATGATCAGGCATCGGTGGCAGCGGTACATCATTCCAGCCTAAAGCCGGATATGGAGGAAGCACAAACAATAGGTTGTCAGGAACCAATTACCCCGACATTGGATGTGGGTTACCATTGAGTGGCATGGGTCTTCATCTTGGGGTAGCGGTTCTGCAAAATTTTCTCCAAGGATGTACACCGGTGCTATCCAAGAGACCCTCGCACCACCCCATGCAGCATATTCAGAGAAAACCACACTTCGGGGAACAAGCGCATCTTCAGGAAAAGAGGTGAAAACCACTGATCGCACCAGATAAGGACCATCACTGACCCAATGATGGAACTCTCCAAAGGTGCTAACCGCGGCCCTTAAATCTTCAGTGTTCCGTAAATCAAGAGGAACCCCCAGGAACATGATGCATCCCTGACGGAACCCAGCAGTATCACGAAAAACCTCACCCTCATTATGTTTCATAAAACGAACAAAAGAATCATTCCTGAGGTCTTGTGGAAACATCTATACCGCAGCAAAGCGCTCACCAGCATCCCGCAGCTTAAACAATCCCACTCCTGCAATCCATGGCTCCGCCGAGCGCACATGAAAACCCCGATTGTTAAGAAACTCAACCACTTGCTGCCGTACCTGTCCAATCCGCTTCACCAACAACGCATGCATGATTTTTGCCACTAGATATTGCTCATGGCGATGAGCAATGGGCATCACCGGAGTAACAAAAGTCTAAGGAAGACGATGAGGGTCGCTGTCGATGATCTAGTGGCCGAGGAACATAGCGCTCCGGGTCAAGCTCGAATTTAGCCATACACTATTAGGAGAAACCTTATAGACATGAGCCTACTAGTAGTGCTGGAAAAATAAAACCGCTGCCGCTAATTATCAGTAGAGCTGTATTCTTGCAGCGCTACAACTAAGGGCTTGGCAGTAGCGCTGGGCGCTAAGAAAGCGCTACTAATAAGGTGGCCCCACCGAGCCCGCCGGCACTATTTATAGTAACAACACTGGGTGGGAGGAGGCGCTACTGCTAAGGCCACTGCCAGTAGCGCTTTCTGACATGCAAGCACTACTGCTAATGTGCCACACATAGTATCAACGTTTTTTTGTAAGCAGCGCTACTGCTAGTTGCAGTTGTTGCCACCTTTTTCACCCCCTCCCTCTCCCCCACTTTGCCCTCTCTCCCTCCTTTACCCTCTACACTCTCCACCATTGTTTCTCTTCTTCTCTCTTCCTCCTAACTCTCTCATTCTCTCATCATTAATGTCCCCCTCCACCATAACTCTCCTCCATAAATGGCCTCTCTCACATTATCTCTCTTTCTCCTACCTCGCTTCCTCTCCCCCCATTAATGTCCCCCTCCAACATAACTCCCTCTTCATTAGTTAGCTAGCTAGATTCACCTCTCCTCACCAAGAACTATATGTAGCAAGCTATTTAGCCATGCACACGTCTCGATCGGTCTCTCTCATCATCCAATTAACGGCGTGCTCTCTCGATCAGTATCGCTCTTGGGAGATACATTGGTGAGTAAAAAGTTGTTCATTTCAAGAATGGGAATATGTGTGTGAATGTGAATATGTGTGTTTGGGATATATGGAGCGATTTGTGTGAGTGACATGCCCTCGAGTTGCTTATGTTTCACCGAGATGTCGATTTATTTCCGTTTCGGTGAATTTAGAGCAAACTCAATATTGTTGGGGAACGTTGCATGGGAAACAAAATTTTTCCTACGCACATGCAATATCTATCCATGGTGATGAGCATCTACAAGAGGGACAGTGGATCTACATACCCTTGTAGATCGCTAAGCGGGAAGCGTTAAGAAACGCGGTTGGTGTAGTCGAACATCTTCGCGATCCAAATCACCGAGCATCCCACGATCAAATCACGATCCGTCCTGCGATCCAATCACGATCCGTCCCACGAACTCATCACGATCCGTCCCGCGATCTCATCACGATCCGTCCCACGATCACATCAAGATCTGTCTTGTGAACTCATCACGATCTGTTCCGCGAACTCATCACGAACCGTCTCGCGATCTTGATCACGGTCCTTCCGATCTAGCGCCGAACGAACGACACCTCCGCGTTCAGCACACGTGCAGCTTGATGACGATCTCTACCGTCTTGATCCAGCAAGAAGGAGTGGAGAGGAAGAAGAGTTCTCCGGCAGAGGGACGATGCTCCGGCGATGGTGGTGGAGCAATTCCGGCAGGGCTTCGCCTAAGCACTGTGGAAATCCGATCTAGAGGAGCACCGGTGGAATGGGTAGCACGTGGCCATAAAATGAGGTGCAAATCACCCAAGTCCACCAATATATATAGGAGGGAGGGAGGAGGAGGGCTGGCGCAAGGCCAAGGCCCCATAGGAGTCGGCCGAACCTATTAGGATTGGAGGACTCTCCTCCAATCCTAGTAGCACTAGGATTCGTCCTTTTTTTGCTTTTTCCACCTTTTCCTATTGGATTTTATTCTCCAGCCACATGGGCCTTGTGTGGGAGTTTCCACCAGCCCACTAAGGGCTGATATTCACTCTCCCACAGCCCATGAAGCCTCTTGGGTCGAAATACCCCTCCCGGAGGTTTCCTGGTACACTACCGGCACTCCTGGTACACTACCAATGAGCCCGAAACTTTTCTGGCGACCAAAATAGGACTTCCTATATATGAATCTTTACCTCTGGACCATTCCGGAGATCCTCGTGACGTCCGGGATCTCATCCGGGACTTCGAACAACCTTCGGTCACCACCATACATAACTCTATACTACCGAAACGTCACCAAACCTTAAGTGTGCAGACCCTGCGGGTTCGAGAACTATGTAGACATGACCGAGACACCTCTACGGTCAATAACCAATAGCGGGACCTAGATGCCCATATTGGTTCCTACATATTCTATGAAGATCTTTATCGGTCGAACCTCTGTGTCAAGGATTCAGTTAATCCCGTATGATGTTCCCTTTGTTCTTTGGTATGTTACTTGCCCGAGATTCGATAGTTAGTATCTCCATACCTAGTTCAACCTCGTTACCGGCAAGTCTCTTTACTCGTTTCCGTAATACAAGATCCCGTGACTAACACTTAGTCACATTGCTTGCAAGGCTTATTGTGATGTTGTATTACCGAGTAGGCCCTGAGATACCTCTCCGTCACACGGAGTTACAAATCCCAGTCTTGATCCATGCCAACCCAACAGTCACCCTAGGAGATACCTATAGAGCACCTTTATAGTCACCCAGTTATGTTGCGACGTTTGATACACACAAGGCACTCCTCTGGTGTCAGTGAGTTGCATGATCTCCTGGTCATAGGAACATATACTTGACATGCAGAAAACAATAGCAATAAACTGACACGATCATATGCTACGTTTGTAGTTTGGGTCTTGTCCATCACACCATTCTCCTAATGATGTGATCCCGTTATCAAATGAAATCTCATGTCCATGGCTAGGAAACCTTAACCATCTTTGATCAACGAGCTAGTCCATTAGAGGCATACTAGGGACATGGTTTTGTCTATGTATCCACACATGCATCTAAGTCTCCGATCAATACAATTATAGCATGGATAATAAATGATTATCATGAACAAGGAAATATGATAATAACTAATTTATTATTGCCTCTAGGGCATATTTCCAACAGTATCCCACTTGCACTGGAGTCAATAATCTAGTTCACATCACATGTGATTATGAATCTAACACCCAATGAGTTATGGGGCTCGATCACGCTTTGCATGTGAGAGAGGTCTTATAGCCAACGGGTCTGCAACATTCAGATCCGTATATACTTTCCAAATCTCTATGTCAAACTGTAAACACTGCTAACATGCTCCAGTTGGTACTATTCCAAATGGCTGCTCCACTATACGTATCCGGATTGCTACCACGAGTCATCCGAATTGGTGTTAAAGCTTGCATCGACGTAACTCTTTACGACGAACTCTTTATCACCTCCATAATCGAGAAACATCTCCTTAGTGTTTTAGTTACTAAGGATAATCTTGACCGCCATCCAGTGATCCACTCCTGGATCACTCTTGTACCCCTTGACAGACTCATGGCAAGGCACACACCAGGTGCGGTACACAGCATGGAACAATATCGAGCCTATGGCCAAGGCATAGGGGACGACATTCGTCCTTTCTCTTTCTTCTGCCATTGTCAAGCTTTCAGTCTCACACAACTTTCACACCTTACAAATCAGGAGAGAACTCTTTCTCTGACTGATCCATTTTGAACTCTTTCAAAATCTTGTCAAGGTATGTACTCATTGAAAGTCTCATCAAGCATCTTGATCTATCTATATAGATCTTGATGCTCAATAATTAGGTAGCTTTATCCAGGTCTTCCTTTGAAAAACTCTTTTCAAACAACCGTTTATGCTTTCCAGAAATTCTACATCATTTCTGGTCAACAATATGTCATCCACATATACTTATCGAAAACTCTATAGTACTCCCACTTACTTGATTGCAAATACAAGTTTATCATAAACTTTGTATAGACTCAAAAACTTTGATCACCACATCAAAGTGTATATTCCAACTCCGAGATGCTTGCTTCAGTCCATAGAAGGATCACTGAAGCTTGCACACCTTTTAGCATCCTTAGGACTGACAAAATCTTCTAGTTGTATCACATACAACGTTTCCTCAAGTAAACCGTTAAGGAAACGATGTTTTGACATCCATTTGCCAGATTTCATAATTGAAAAATGCAGCAACTGCTAACATAATTCCAACAGACTTTAGCATCACTACGAGTGAGAAAGTCTCATCGTAGTCAACTCCTTGAACTTGCCGGAAACTTCTTTGCGACAAGTCGAGCTTTATAAATGGTGACATTTACCATCAGCGTTTGTCTTCATTTTAAAAGCCCATTTGTACTCAGTGACCTTCCATCCCACGAGCAAGTCTATCAAAGTCTATACTTGGTTTTCATACATGGATCCTTTCTCGGATTTCATGGCCTCTAACCATTTGTCGGAATTCGGGTCCATCATCGCTTCTCCATAGCTCGTAGGTTCATCGTTATCCAACAACATGACCTCCAAGACAGGGTTGCCGTACCACTCAGGAGCAGTACACATCCTTGTCGACCTACGAGGTTCGAAAGTAACTTGATCCGAAGCTTCATGATCATCATCATTAACTTCCTCTTCAACTAACGTAGGCTTCACAGAAACATCTTCCTGCGCTGCGCTACTCTCTGGTTGAACTAAGGTTCAACAACCTCATCAAGTTCTATCTTCCTCCCACTCAATTCTTTCGAGAGAAACTCTTTATCGAGAAAGGTCCTAGTTTTAGCAACAAACATTTTATGCTTGGATCTGAGATAGAAGGTTTACCCAACTGTCTTTAGGGTATTCTATGAAGATGCATTTGTCCGCTTTGGGTTCTAGCTCACTAGGTGAAAAACCCTTTTTCACATAAGTGTTGCGGCCCCAAACATTAAGAAATGACAGCTTAGGTTTCTATCAAACCATAATTCACACGGTGTCATCTCATTTAGATCCTGCCCTATCTAAAGTGAATGTAGTTGTTTGTAATGCATAACCCCAAAACAATAGTGGTAAAAGGATAAAGGACATCATAATTCACACCATATCCAATAGATCATGACTATGACGTTCGGACACACCATCACACTATGGTGTTCCAGGTGGCGTGAGTTGTGAAACAACTTTCACATTGTCTTAAGTTGTCTACCAAACTCGCAACTCAAATATTCACCTCCACGATCATATCGCGGACATTTTATCTTCTTGTCATGATGATCTTAAACTTCACTCTGAATTTGCTTGAACTTTTTCAAACGATTCAGACTTGCATTTCATTAAGTAAATATACACTATTATCTACTCAAATCATCAGTGAAGGTAAGAAAACAACGATATCCACCGCATGCTACAAGACTCATTGGATTGCATACATCAACATGTATCATTTCCAATAAATCACTTGCCCGCTCCATCAAACCAGAAAACGGGGTCCTTAGTCATCTTGCCCAAGAGGCATGGTTCGCATGTCTCAACCGATTCGAAATCGAATGAGTCCAAAGATCCATCAGCATGGAGTTTCTTCATGTGCTTTATACCAATATGACATTTAGCGGCAATGCCACAAGTATGTGGTACTATCATTATTAACTTTGTATCTTTTGGCATCAATGTTATGAACATGTGTATTACTACGATCAAGATTCAACAAACCATTCTCACTGGGTGCATGACCATTGAAGGTATTATTCATGTAAATAGAATAACCATTATTCTTTAACTTAAATGAATAACTGTGTTGCAATAAACATGGTCTAATCACGTTCATGCTCAACACAAAACACCAAATAACATTTATTTAGGTTCGTCACTAATCCCGAAGGTAGAGAGAGCATGCGATGTTGATCACATCAACCTTGGAAACATTTCCAACACACATCGTCACCTCACCCTTAGCTAGTGCTCCGTTTATTCCATAGCTTTTATTTCGAGTTACTAACATTTAGCAACCGAACCGGTATCCAATACCCAGGTGCTACTAGGAGTACTATTAAGGTACACATAAATAACACGTACATCAAATATACTTCTGTCAACGTTGCCAGCCTTGTTATCTACCAAGTATCTAGGGTTGTTCCGCTTCAACAACCGCTCTCCTCATAATCGAAGCACTTAGTCTCGGGTTTGGGTTCAACTTTGGGTTGCTTCACTGGATCAGCAACTTACTTGCTATCCATGAAGTTTTCCCTCCTTGCTCCTGCCCTTCTCGAAACTAGTGGTTTGACTAACCCTCAACACATTGACCCTCCTTCTTGATTTCTACCTTCGCGGTGTCAAACATCGTGAACAGCTCAGGAATCATTATTTCTATCCCTGAAATTTTATAGTTCATCACCAAGTTCTAGTAGCTTAGTGACAATGACTTGGAGAACTATATCAATCACTATCTTATCTGGAAGATCAACTCCCACTCGATTCAAGCGATTGTAGCACCCAGACAATCTGAGCACATGCTCAAAGATTGAGCTATTCTCTTTCATATTACAGGTAAAGAATCTTGGTGGAGATCTCATATCTCGCAACACGGGCACGAGCCTGAGATCCTAATTTCAGCTCTTAGAACATCCCATATGTTCCGTGACGTTTCAAAATGTTTCGGAGCCTCAATTCTAAGCCGTAATGCATAACGCACTAAACTATCAAGTAGTCATCAGAACGTGCCTGTCAGATGTTCACAACATCTACAGACGATGCTAGAGGGGTTGGCGCACCGAGCAGTGCATTAAGGACATAAGCCTTCTGTGCAGCAACAAGGACAATCCTCAGATCACGGAGCCAGTCCGCAATATTGCTACCATCATCTTTCAACTCTATTTCTCTAGGAACATATAAAAATTCAAGGGAGCTACAACACGAGCAAGTAATCTACAACATAATTTGCAAAGACACCACTGACTATGTTCATGATAATGAGTTCATTAATAATATTACTTAAGAACTCCCACTCAAATTGACATCCCTCTAGTCATTCGAGTGATACATGATCCAAATTCACCAACTCAAATGCAATCATCACGTGAGTTGAGGTGGTTTCAATGGTGAACATCATCATATTGATCATATCTACTATATGACTCATGTTCGACCTATCGGTCTCTTTTGTTCCGAGGCCATGTCTGTACATGCTAGGCTCGTCAAGTTTAACCCGAGTGTTCTGCATGTGCAACACTGGCTTGCACCCGTTGTATGTGAACGTAGAGTCTATCACACCCGATCATCACGTGGTGTCTCAACACGACGAACTTTCGCAACGGTGCACACTCAGGGAGAACACAATTTATCTTGAAATTAAGTGAGGCATCACCTTATAATGCTACCGTCGTTCTAAGCAAAACAAGGTGCATAAAAGGATTAACATCACATGCAAATCATAAGTGAGATGATATGGCCATGAACTTGTGCTTTTGATCTCCACCTAGAAAGCACCGACATGATCTCCATCGTCACCGGCACGACACCATGATCTCCATCAATGTGTCGCCATCGGGGTTGTCGCGCCCAACATGCTTCTACTACTATTGCTACCGTAGCGATAAAGTAAAGCATTACATAGCACTTAATGATTGACACGCAGGTCATACAATAATTAAAGACAACCCTATGGCTCCTGCCGGTTGCCGTACTCATCGACATGCAAGTCGTGATAATCTATACATCACATGATCATCTCATACATCACATATATCACATCATGTAATTGGCCATATCACATCACAACATACCCTGCAAAAACAAGTTAGACGTCCTCTAATTGTTGTTGCATGTTTTATGTGGCTGCTACGGGTATCTAGCAAGAACAATTCTCATCTACGCAAAAATCACAACGGTGATACACTAGTTGCTTTTCAACCTTCTCAAGGACCCCCTTTGTCAAATCCGATCCAATTAAAGTGAGAGAAACTAGCACCCGCAAGCCATCTATGCAACAAGTTGTGGTCGAGGGAACCGCTCTCTCGTAAGCATACGAGTAATCTTGGTCCGGGCCGCTTCATCTCACAATACCTCTGAACCAAAATCCAACCAAGGGAGGAAGCAATCTAAGCATCAACGCCCACAAACCTTTTGTGTTCTACTCGAGATCTAATCTACACATAGACCTAGCTCTGATACCACTGTTGGGGAACGTTGCATGGGAAACAAAAAATTTCCTACACACACGCAAGATCTATCCATGGTGATGAGCATCTACGAGAGGAAGAGTGGATCTACATACCCTTGTAGATCTCTAAGCAGGAAGCGTTAAGAAACGCGATTGGTGTAGTTGAACATCTTCGCGATCCAAATCGCCGAGCGTCCCGCGATCACATCACGATCCGTCCCATGATCCAATCACGATCCATCCCGCAAACTCATCATGATCCGTCCCGCGATCTCATCACGATCCGTCTCGCAATCACATCACGATCCATCTCGTGAACTCATCACGATTCGTCCCGCGAACTCATCACGAACCGTCTCGCGATCTTGATCACGGTCCTTTCGATATAGCGCCGAACGAACGGCACCTCCACGTTCAGCACATGTGTAGCTTGATGATGATCTCCACCGTCTTGATCTAGCAAGAAGGAGTGGAGAGGAAGAAGAGTTCTCCGGCAGTGAGATGGCGCTCCGGCGATGGTGGCGGCGCAATTCCGGCAGGGCTTCGCCTAAGCACTGCGGAAATCCGATCTAGAGGAGCACCGGTGGAACGGGTAGCACATGGCCGTAAAATCAGGTGCAAATCACGCAAGTCCACCAATATATATAGGTGGGAGGGAGGAGGACGGCTGGCGCAAGGACAAGGCCCCATAGGAGTCGGCCGAACCTATTAGGATTGGAGGACTCTCCTCCAATCCTAGTAGGACTAGGATTCGTCCTTTTTTTTCCCACCTTTTCCTATTGGATTTTCTTCTCCAGCCACATGGGCCTTGTGTGGGATTTTCCAGCAGCACACTAAGGGATGATATTCAATCTCCCACAGCCCATGAAGCCTCTTGGGTCGAAATACCCCTCCCGGAGGTCTCCCGGTACACTACCGGCACTCCCGGTACACTACCGATGAGCTCGAAACTTTTCCGGTGACCAAAATAGGACTTCCTATATATGAATCTTTACCTAAGGACCATTCCGGAACTCCTCTTGACATCCAGGATCTCATCCGGGACTCCAAACAACCTTCGGTCACCATCATACATAACTCTATACTACCGAAACGTCACCAAACCTTAAGTGTGCAGACCCTGCGGGTTCGAGAACTATGTAGACATGACCGAGACACCTCTACGGTCAATAACCAATAGCGGGACCTAGATGCCCATATTGGTTCCTACATATTCTATGAAGATCTTTATCGGCCGAACCTCTGTGTCAAGGATTCAGTTAATCCCGTATGATGTTCCCTTTGTTCTTTGGTATGTTACTTGCCCGAGATTCGATAGTTAGTATCTCCATACCTAGTTCAACCTCGTTACCGGCAAGTCTCTTTACTCGTTTCCGTAATACAAGATCCCGTGACTAATATGCTACATTTGTAGTTTGGGTCTTGTCCATCACACTATTGTCCTAATGATGTGATCCCGTTATCAAATGACATCTCATGTCCATGGCTAGGAAACCTTAACCATCTTTGATCAACGAGCTAGTCCATTAGAGGCATACTAGGGACATGGTTTTGTCTATGTATCCACACATGCATCTAAGTCTCCGATCAATACAATTATAGCATGGATAATAAATGATTATCATGAACAAGGAAATATGTTAATAACTAATTTATTATTGCCTCTAGGGCATATTTCCAACAAATATGTCCTATTTTTAGGCATGTCATGCCAAAATTTTATATGACTTTGAAGCATGCATGCATTATTTATTTTATAACCCTTTTGCTTGTTATACCGTGCAGTCAATCATGAAGGTGAGTGGATGGAAGGTGGAGTGGTACATGCAATCCACGGTGATGGACATGTACACAAATAATCGGACTAGGATTAGATGTCTGTGTGCAAGATGCAAGGAAGGAGTCCTTTTGGACCCTTTTGATCGTGGCACTTTGAAGGCGCACCTACTGAAGAATGGTTTCATGGATGGATATACTCAATGGATAACTGAAAAAGCTGATGATGATGAGGACGTCCACATGGCAGGGAATAACGACATGGGGTTCGACGAATAGATGAACGATCAACACAATGATGGCGTTGGGGAAGAGTCTAGAAATGACAACATCGGAGAAGATTCCGGACACGGCGAAGAAGAGTCCAGGCATGGCGGAGAAGAGGCCACGCCGCAGTCTTCGACACTACTAAGTGAAGTCGTGCAGGACCCTCATGTTCGAGACCTCCTTCACAAGAGTACGACTAGCGAGAGAGCTGCTTCTAGAGAGGAGGCCAAGCTGGCGCAACTTGAAGTAGACTCGAAGACTCCATTGTATGACGGTTGTGATCCCGAGGTGACCCACTTGAGTTTCACGCTCGAACTTCTAAAGACGAAGGCCAAAAACAAATGGACAGACAAAAGCCTCGATGAGCATTTGAAGTATCTACATAATAAAGTTCTTCCCACGGGGAACCTGTGTCCTACCAGTGTCAAGGAGGCCAAGAAAATCGTTTGCCCTTTTGATTTGCCGCACATTAGGTACCACGCATCCATCAACGATTGCATCATTTATCGGGGGGAGCATGCGGAAAAAACCAGCTATCCAGTGTGCAATGCTTCTCGATACAAGAAGGCAGGAAAGAAAGCTCCTCAGAAATTTGTATGGTACTTTCTGATCACTCCCCGTCTACAACGGTATTTCGTAGATCCTAAGGAAGCAAAGCTCATGCGCTGGCACGCGGAGAGGAAGAAGCCTGACGATGGAGATGATCCAAAGCTGAGACACCTCGTAGATGGTAGCTAGTGGAGAGGATTCAATGCCGTATATTGATTTGCTGCAGAAGATCCAAGGAACATCGTGCTTGGTGCGAGTATCGATGGCATGAATCCGTTTGGAAACCGAAACACCAACCACAACACATGGCCTGTGTTTGTATGGATGTACAACCTCCCCCCATGGAAGTGCATGAAGACAAAGTATGTACACATGAGCATGCTGATTCAAGGGCCAAAACAACCGGGAAATAGTATTAACCTGTATATGGGGCTTCTGCAAGAGGAGCTAGACACGTTATGGACAACACCGGCATGGACATGGGACGCCAGCAAAAGAGAGTATTTCCATATGAGAGCCGCGCTGATGACAATGGTGCAAGACTATCTCGGTTACGGGTACACCTCAGGCCAGGTGTGCCACGGATACTGCGGATGCACGAGGTGCATGGTGTTGGGGAACATTGCATGGGAAACAAAAAATTTCCTACGTGCACGCAAGATCTATCCATGGTGATGAGAATCTACGAGAGGGAGAGTGGATCTACATACCCTTGTAGATCGCTAAGCGGGAAGCATTAAGAAACGCGGTTGGTGTAGTCGATCCGTCCCGCAAACTCATCATGATCCATTCCGCGAACTCATCACGATCTGTCTCGCGATCTTGATCATGATCCTTCCGATCTAGCGCCGAACGGACGACACCTCCATGTTCAACACACGTATAGCTTGATGATGATCTCCACCTTCTTGATCCAGCAAGAGGGAGCGGAGAGGTAGAATAGTTCTCCGGTAGAGCGATGGTGTTGCGGCGATGGTGGTGGGGCTATTCCGGTAGGGCTTCGCCTAAGCACTTCAGAAAACTAATCTAGAGGAGAAACTATGCACTAGAGGAACGGGTAGCACGTGGCTGAAAAATCTTGTGCCAAAAACCCAAAAACCTCTAGTATATATAAGAGGAATAGAGGAGGAGGCTTCGCCCTCAAGGGGCCAGCCCTAGGCTTAGGCCAAACCAAGAGGAGAGAAGGATTCCTCCTCCAATCCTAGTAGGACTAGGACTCCTCCTTATTTTGGCCTTTTTGCCTTTTTCCACCTTTTTCTCTTTGGGATTTTCTTCCCAGCCGCATGGGCCATGTGTGGTACTTCCACAAGCCCACTAAGGGCTGGTATTCACTCTCCCACAGTCCATGTAGCCTCTTGGGTCGAAATACCCCTCCCGATGGTCTCCCGATACACTACAGGCACTCCCGGTACACTACCGATGAGCCCGGAACTTTTCCCGTGACCAAAATAGGACTTCCTATATATCAATATTTACCTAAGGACCATTCCGGAGCTCCTCGTGATGTCCGGTATCTCATACGAGACTCCAAAACAACCTTAGGTAACCACCATACATAACTCTATACTACCGAAACGTCACCGAACCTTAAGTGTGTAGACCTTGCGGGTTCGAGAGCTATGTAGACATGACCGAGACACCTCTACGGTCAATAACCAATAGCGGTACCTGGATGACCATATTGGTTCCTACATATTCTACGAAGATCTTTATCGGTCAAACCTCTATGTAAAGGATTCAGTTAATCCCGTATGATGTTCCCTTTGTTCTTCGGTATGTTACTTGCCCGAGATTCGATCATCGGTATCTCCATACCTAGTTCAACCTCGTTACCAGCAAGTCTCTTTACTCGTTCCGTAACACAATATCCTGTGACTAACAATTAGTCACAATGCTTGCAAGGCTTATTGTGATGTTTTATTATCGAGTGGGCCTTGAGATACCTCTCCGTCACACGGAGTAACAAATCCCAGTCCTGATCCATGCCAACCCAACAGACACCCTTGGAGATATCTGTAGAGCACCTTTATAGTCACCCAGTTATGTTGCAACATTTGATACACATAAGGCACTCCTCCGGTGTTAGTGAGTTGCATGATCTCATGGTCATAGAAACAGATACTTGACACGCAGAAATTAGTAGTAGTAAACTGACACGATCATATGCTACGTTTGTAGTTTGGGTCTTGTCCATCACATCATTCTCCTAATGACATGATCCCGTTATCAAATGACATCTCATGTCCATGACTGGGAAACCATAGCCATCTTTGATCAACGAGCTAGTCTATTAGAGGCATACTAGGGACATGGTGTTGTCTATGTATCCACACATGTATCTGAGTTTCCGATCAACACAATTATAGCATGGATAATAAACGATTATCATGAACAAGGAAATATGATAATAAAGAATTTATTATTGCCTCTAGGGCATATTTCTAACGGTCTCCCACCTGCACTAGAGTCAATAATCTAGTTCACATCACCATGTGATTCGTATTGTTATGAATCTAACACCCAATGAGTTCTGGGGCTCGATCATGAGTTGCATGTGAGAGAGGTCTTATCGTCAATGGGTCTACGACATCTAGATCTATGTGTACTTTGCAAATCTCTATGTCAAACTGTAAACACCGCTACCACACTCCACTTGGAGCTATTCCGAATGGCTGCTCTACTATACGTATCCGGATTGCTACTAAGAGTCATCCGGATTGGTGTCAAAGCTTGCATCGACGTAACTCTTTACGACGAACTCTTTGTTACCTCCATAATTGAGAAACATTTCCTTAGTATTTTAGTTACTAAGGATGATCTTGACCGTTGTCGAGTGATCCATTGTACCCCTTGATGGACTCATGGCAAGGCACACACAGGTGCGGTACATAGCATGTCATACTATACAGAGGCTATGGCTAAGGCATAGGGGACGACATTCATCCTTTGTCTTTCTTCTGCCGTGGTCGACCTTTGAGTCTCACTCAACTTCACACCTTACAATTCAGGCGAGAATCTTTCTCTGACTGATCCATTTTGAACTCTTTCAAAATCTTGTCAAGGTATGTACTCATTGAAAGTCTCATCAAACATCTTGATCTATCTCTATAGATCTTGATGCTCAACAATTAGGTAGCTTTATCTAGATCTTCCTTTGAAAATCACTTTTCAAACAACCATTTATGCTTTCTAGAAATTCTACACTATTTCCGATCAACAATATGTCATCCACATATACTTATCAAAAACTCTATAGTACTCCCACTCACTTGATTGTAAATACAAGTTTCTCATAAACTTTGTATAGACTCAAAAACTTTGATCACCTCGTCAAAGTGTATATTCCAACTCCGAGATGCTTGCTCCAGCCCTTAGATGGATTATTGGAGCTCGCACACCTTTTAGCATCCTTAGGACTGACAAAACCTTCTGGTTGTATCACATACAACCTTTCCTCAAGTAAATTGTTAAGGAAACGACGTTTTGTCATCCATATGCAGATTTCATAATTGTAAAATGCAGCAACTGCTAACATGATTCCAACAAACTTTAGCATCGCTACGAGTGAGAAAGTCTCATTGTAGTCAACTCCTTGAACTTTGTCGAAAACTTCTTTGCGACAAGTCGAGCTTTATAAATGGTGACATTTACCATCAGCGTCTGTCTTCATCTTAAAGGTCCATTTATACTCAACGACCTGTCTGTTGGAAATATGCCCTAGAGGCAATAATAAATTAGTTATTATCATATTTCCTTGTTCATGATAATCGTTTATTATCCATGCTATAATTGTATTGATCGGAGACTTAAATGCATGTGTGGATACATAGACAAAACCATGTCCCTAGTATGCCTCTAATGGACTAGCTCGTTGATCAAAGGATGGTTAAGGTTTCCTAGCCATGGACATGAGATGTCATTTGATAACGGGATCACATCATTAGGAGAATGATGTGATGGATAAGACCCAAACTACAAACATAGCATATGATCGTGTCAGTTTATTGCTACTGTTTTCTGCATGTCAAGTATATGTTCCTATGACCATGAGATCATGCAACTCACGGATATCGGAGGAGTGCCTTGTGTGTATCAAACGTCGCAACGTAACTGGGTGACTATAAAGGTGCTCTACAGGTATCTCCGATGGTGTTTGTTGAGTTGGCATGGATCGAGACTGGGATTTGTTACTCCGTGTGACGGAGAGGTATCTCAGGGCCCACTCGGTAATACAACATCACAACAAGCCTTGCAAGCAATGTGGCTAAGTGTTAGTCACGGGATCTTGTATTACGGAACGAGTAAAGAGACTTGCCAGTAACGAGGTTGAACTAGGTATGGAGATACCGACGATCGAATCTCGGGCAAGTAACATACCGAAGAACAAAGGGGACGTTATACGGGATTAACTAAATCCTTGACATAGAGGTTCGACCGAAAAAGATCTTCGTAGAATATGTAGGAACCAATGTGGATGTCCAGGTCCCGCCATTGGTTATTGACCGTAGAGGTGTCTCGGTCATGTCTACATAGTTCTCGAACCCGCAGGGTCTGCACACTTAAGGTTCGGTGACGTTTCGGTAGTGTAGAGTTATGTATGGTGGTGACCGAAGTTTGTTCGGAGTCCCGGATGAGATCCCGGACATCACGAGGAGCTCCGGAATGGTCCGGAGGTAAAGATTCATATATAGGAAGTCCCAGTTTGGTTTCCGGAAAAGTTTCGGGCTCATCGGTAGTGTACCGGGAGTGCCGGTAGTGTACCGGGAGTGCCGGTAGTGTACCGGGAGGCCTCCGGGAGGGGTATTTCGACCCCAAGAGGTCCATGGGCTGTGGGAGAATAATAACCAGCCCTTAGTGGGCTGGGAAAACAGCCACAAAGGCCCATGGCGCAGGAGAGAAAGTCCTAAAGCAAAAAGTGGAAAATCAGCCAATAGGAGGCAATCCTACTCCAACTAGGATTGGAGGTGAAGTAGGATTTCTTCCCACCTCCTATTTCGGCCGACCCAAAGGCCTTGGCTGCCTCTCCTCTCCTCTCCTCCTATATATACTAGTGGATTGGGTGGTTTTTGGACAGAATTTCCGGCCACGTGCTACCCGTTTCACCGGTGCACAGTTTCTCCTCTAGATCGGTTTTCCGCAGCGCTTAGGCGAAGCCCTGCCGGAATTGCTCCACCACCATCACCGGAGCGCCGTCACGCTGCCGGTGAACTCTCTCTCCTATCCACCTCCTCTTGCTGGATCAAGACGGTGGAGATCGTCATCAAGCTGCACGTGTGCTGAACGCGGAGGTGCCGTCCGTTCGGCGCTAGATCGGAAGGACCGTGATCGAGATCGCGAGACGGTTCGTGATGAGATCGTGGAACGGATCGTGATGAGTTCGCGGGACAGATCGTGATCAAGATCGTGAGACGGATCGTGATGAGATCGCGGGACGGATCGTGATGAGTTCACGGGACGTATCGTGATTGGATCGCGGGACGGATCGTGATGAGATCGCGGGACGCTCGGCGATTTGGATCGCGAAGATGTTCGACTACACCAACCGCGTTTCTTAACGCTTCCCGCTTAGCGATCTACAAGGGTATGTAGATCCACTCTCCCTCTCGTAGATGCTCATCACCATGGATAGGTTTGCGTGTGCGTAGGAAAATTTTTGTTTCCCATGCGACGTTCCCCAACAGTGGTATCAGAGCTAGGTTGATGGTTCGATGAGATCTCGAGTAGAACACAAAAGGTTTGTGGGCGTTGATGCTTAGATTGCTTCCTCCCTTGGTCGTATTTTGGTTCAGTGGGATTGTGAGATGAAGCGGCCCGGACCAACATTACTCGTACGCTTACGAGAGACCGGTTCCCTCGACGCAACTTGTTGCCTAGATGGCTTGCGGGTGACAGTTTCTCTCACTTTAGTTGGATCGGATTCGACAAAGGCGGTCCTTGAGAAGGTTGAAAAGCAAACTAGTGTATCACCGTTGTGGTTTATGCGTAGGTGAGAATCGTTCTTGCTAGATACCCATAGCAGCCACGTAAAACATGCAACAACAATTAGAGGACGTCTAACTTGTTTTTGCAGGGTATGTTGTGATGTGATATGGCCAATTACATGATGAGATATATGTGATGTATGAGATGATCATGTGATGTATAGAATTTCACGACTTGCATGTCGTTGAGTACGGCAACCGGCAGGAGCCATAGGGTTGTCTTTAATTATTGTATGACCTGCGTGTCAATCATTAAGCGCTATGTAATGCTTTACTTTATCGCTAAGCAGTAGCAATAGAAGTAGAAGCAGGGCTGGCGCCACAACCCCAATGGCAACACATTGATGGAGATCAAGATGATGGAGATCATGGTGTTGTGCCGGTGACGATGGAGATCATGCCGGTGTTTCGAAGATGGAGATCTTAAACACAAGTTCATGGCCATATCATGTCACTTATGAATTGCATGAGATGTTAATCCTTTTATGCACCTTGTTTTGCTTAGTACGGCGGTAGCATTATAAGGTGATCCCTCACTTGAATTTCAAGATGAACTGTGTTCTCCCCGAGTGTGCACCGTTGCGAAAGTTCGTCGTGTTGAGACACCACGTGATGATCGGGTGTGATAGACTCTACGTTCACATACAACGGGTGCAAGCCAGATTTGCACGCGCAGAACACTCGGGTTAAACTTGACGAGCCTAGCATGTACAGACATGGCCTCGGAACACGAGAGACCGAAAGGTCGAACATGAGTCATATAGTAGATATGATCAACATAATGATGTTCACCATTGCAGCCACCTCAACTCACGTGATGATCGGACTTGAGTTGGTGAATTTGGATCATGTATCACTCGAATGATCGGAGGGATGTCAATTTGAGTGGGAGTTCTTAAATAATATGATTAATTGAACTCATTATCATGAACATAGTCAAAGTGTCTTTGCAAATTATGTTGTAGATTACTAGCTCGCGTTGTGGCTCCCTTGTATTTTTATATGTTCCTAGAGAAATAGAATTGAAAGATGTTGGTAGCAATATTGCGGACTGGGTCCGTGATCTGAGGATTGTCCTCATTGCTGCACAGAAGGCTTATGTCCTTAATGCACCGCTCGGTGCGCCACCCCCTCTAGCGTCGTCTATAGATGTTGTGAACATCTGACAGGCACGTTTCGATGACTACTTGATAGTTTTGTGCGTCATGCATTACGGCTTAGAATTGAGGCTCCGAAACGTTTTGAACGTCACGGAACATATGAGATGTTCTAGGGGCAGAGATTGTGATCTCAGGCTTGTGCCTGTGTTGCGAGATATGAGATCTCCAACAAGATTCTTTGCCTGTAAGATGAAGGAGAATAGCTCAATCGTTGAGCATGTACTCAGATTGTCTGGGTACTACAATCGCTTGAATCAAGTGGGAGTTGATCTTCCAGATAAGATAGTGATTGATATAGTTCTCCAAGTCACTGTCACTAAAGCTACTAGAACTTAAGTGATGAACTATAATACACCAGGGATAGAAGTATTGATCCCTGAGTTGTTCGCGATGTTTGACACCGCGAAGGTAGAAATCAAGAAGGAGCGTCAAGTGTTGATGGTTAATCAAACCACTAGTTTCGAAAAGGGCAAGATCAAGGAGGGAAACTTCATGGATAGCAAGTCAGTTGCTGCTCCAGTGAAGCAACCCAAAGTTGAACTCAAACCCGAGACTAAGTGCTTCTATTATGAGGTGAGAGGTCGCTGAAGCGGAACAACCCTAGATACTTGGTAGATAAGAAGGCTGGCAACATTGATAGAAGTATATTTGATATACGAGTTACTAATGTGTACCTTGCTAGTACTCTTAGTAGCACCTGGGTATTGGATACCGGTTCGGTTGCTAAATGTTAGTAACTCGAAATAAAAGCTACGGAATAAACGGAGAACTAGCTAAGGGTGAGGTGACGATATGTGTTGGAAGTGTTTCCAAGGTTGATGTGATCAAAATCGCACGCTCTCTCTACCTTCAGGATTAGTGACGAACCTAAATAAATGTTATTTGGTGTTTTGCGTTGAGCATGAACATGATTAGATCATGTTTATTGCAATACGGTTATTCATTTAAGTTAGAGAATAATGGTTATTCTGTTTACATGAATAATACCTTCAATGGTCATGCACCCAGTGAGAATGGTTTGTTGAAATCTTGATCGTAGTATTACACATGTTCATAACATTGATGTCAAAAGATACAAAGTTAATAATGATAGTACCACATACTTGTGGCACTGCCGCTAAATGTCATATTGGTATAAAGCGCATGTAGAAACTCCATGCTGATGGATATTTGGACTCATTCGATTTCGAATCGGTTGAGACATGCGAACCATGCCTCTTGGGCAAGATGACTAAAGGACCCCGTTGGATGGAGCGGGCAAGTGATTCATTGGAAATGATACATGTTGATGTATGCAATCTAGTGAGTCTTGTAGTGTGCAGTGGATATCATTATTTTCTTACCTTCACTGATGATTTGAGTAGATATAGTGTATATTTACTTAATGAAACACAAGTCTGAATCGTTTGAAAGGTTCAAGCAAATTCAGAGTGAAGTTTAAAGATCATCGTGACAAGAAGATAAAAATGACTGCGATATGATCGTGGAGGTGAATATCTGAGTCACGAGTTTGGCATACAACTTAAGACAATGTGAAAGTTGTTTCACAACTAAACGCCACCTGGAACACCATAGTGTGATGGTGTGTCCGAACATCATAGTTATGCTCTATTGGACATGGTGCGTGCTATGATGTCTCTTGTCGTTTTACTACTATAATTTTGGGGTTATGCATTAGAGACAACTACATTCACTTTAAATAGGGCACCATCTAAATCCGTTGAGATGACACCATATGAATTATGGTTTGATAGAAACCTAAGCTGTCGTTTCTTAATACTTGGGGCTGCGGCACTTGTGTGAAAAATGTTTTCACCTAATGAGGTCGAACCCAAGGCGGACAAATGCATCTTCATAGAATACCCTAAGATCAGTTGGGTGAACCTTCTATCTCAGATCCGAGTGCAAAGTGGTTGTTACTAAAACGGATCCTTTCTCGAGGAAAGGTTTCTCTCGAAAGAATTGAGTGGGAGGAAGATAGAACTTGATGAGGTTGTTAAACCTTTGTTCAACCAGAGAGTAGCGCAGCGCAGAAAGATGTTTCTGTGAAGCCTACGTTAGTTGAAGAGGAAGTTAATGATGATGATCATGAAGCTTCAGGATCAAGTTACTATCGAACTTCGTGGGTCGACAAGGATGTGTACTGCTCCTAAGCGGTACGACAACCCTGTCTTCGAGGTCATGTTGTTGGACAGCGATGAACCTACGAGCTATGGAGAAGCGATGATGGGCCCGGATTCCGACAAATGGTTAGAGACCATGAAATCCGAGATAGGATCCATTTATGAAAACCAAGTATAGACTTTGGTAGACTTGCTCGTTAGACGGCAGGTCGTTGAGTACAAATGGACCTTTAGAATGAAGACAGACACTGATGGTAAATGTCACCATTTGTAAAGCTCGACTTGTTGCAAAGTTGTTTGTGACAAGTTCAAGGAGTTGACTGCGAGGAGGCTTTCTCACTCGTAGCGATGCTAAAAGTCTGTTGGAATTATGTTAGCAGTTGCTGCATTTTCAATTACGAAATCTGGCAGATGGATGTCAAAACGTCGTTTCCTTAACGGTTTACTTAAGGAAAGGTTGTATGTGATACAACCAGAAGGTTTTGTCAGTCCTAAGGATGCTAAAAGATGAGAGAGCTTCAGTGATCCTTCTATGGACTGAAGCAAGCATCTCGGAGTTGGAATATACACTTTGATGAGGTGATCAAAGTTTTTGTAGTTTATACAAAGTTTACGAGAAACTTGTATTTGCAATAAAGTGAATGGGAGCACTATAGAGTTTCTGATAAGTATATGTGGTTGACATATTGTTGATCGGAAATAATGTAGAATTTCTGGAAGGCATAAAAGGTTGTTTGAAAAGTGTTTTTCAAATGAAGACCTGGATAAAGCTACCTAATTGTTGAGCATCAAAATCTATAGAGATAGATCAAGATGCTTGATGAGACTTTCAATGAGTGCATACCTTGACAAGATTTTGAAAGAGTTCAAAATGGATCAGCCAGAGAAATAGTTCTCGTCTGATTTGTAAGGTGTGAAGTTGAGTGAGACTCAAAGCTCGACAACGGCAGAAGAAAGAGAAAGGATGAATGTCGTCCCCTATGCCTTAGCCATAGGCTCTATATTATGCCATGCTGTGTACCGCACCTATGTGTGCCTTGCCACGAGTCTGTCAGGGGGTACAAGAGTGGTCCAGGAGTGGATCACTGGACAGCGGTCGGAATTATCCTTAGTAACCAGAGGACTAAGGAAATGTTTCTTGATTATGGAGGTGATAAAGAGTTCGTCGTAAAGAGTTACGTCGATGCAAGCTTTAACACCTATCCAGATGACTAGTAGTAGCAATCTGGATACGTATAGTGGAGCAGCCATTTGGAAATAGTACCAAGTGGAGTGTGGTAGCAGTGTTTACGGTTTGACATAGAGATTTGCAAAGTACACACGGATCTGAATATCGCAGACCCGTTGACTATAAGACCTCTCTCACATGCAAAGCATGATCGAGCCCCAAAACTCATTGGGTGTTAGATTCATAACAATGCGAATCACATGGTGATGTGAACTAGATTATTGACTCTAGTGCAAGTGGGAGACTGTTGGAAATATGCCCTAGAGGCAATAATAAATTAGTTATTATCATATTTCCTTGTTCATGATAATCGTTTATTATCCATGCTATAATTGTATTGATCGGAGACTTAAATGCATGTGTGGATACATAGACAAAACCATGTCCCTAGTATGCCTCTAATGGACTAGCTCGTTGATCAAAGGATGGTTAAGGTTTCCTAGCCATGGACATGAGATGTCATTTGATAACGGGATCACATCATTAGGAGAATGATGTGATGGATAAGACCCAAACTACAAACATAGCATATGATCGTGTCAGTTTATTGCTACTGTTTTCTGCATGTCAAGTATATGTTCCTATGACCATGAGATCATGCAACTCACGGATATCGGAGGAGTGCCTTGTGTGTATCAAACGTCGCAACGTAACTGGGTGACTATAAAGGTGCTCTACAGGTATCTCCGATGGTGTTTGTTGAGTTGGCATGGATCGAGACTGGGATTTGTTACTCCGTGTGACGGAGAGGTATCTCAGGGCCCACTCGGTAATACAACATCACAACAAGCCTTGCAAGCAATGTGGCTAAGTGTTAGTCACGGGATCTTGTATTACGGAACGAGTAAAGAGACTTGCCAGTAACGAGGTTGAACTAGGTATGGAGATACCGACGATCGAATCTCGGGCAAGTAACATACCGAAGAACAAAGGGGACGTTATACGGGATTAACTAAATCCTTGACATAGAGGTTCGACCGAAAAAGATCTTCGTAGAATATGTAGGAACCAATGTGGATGTCCAGGTCCCGCCATTGGTTATTGACCGTAGAGGTGTCTCGGTCATGTCTACATAGTTCTCGAACCCGCAGGGTCTGCACACTTAAGGTTCGGTGACGTTTCGGTAGTGTAGAGTTATGTATGGTGGTGACCGAAGTTTGTTCGGAGTCCCGGATGAGATCCCGGACATCACGAGGAGCTCCGGAATGGTCCGGAGGTAAAGATTCATATATAGGAAGTCCCAGTTTGGTTTCCGGAAAAGTTTCGGGCTCATCGGTAGTGTACCGGGAGTGCCGGTAGTGTACCGGGAGTGCCGGTAGTGTACCGGGAGGCCTCCGGGAGGGGTATTTCGACCCCAAGAGGTCCATGGGCTGTGGGAGAATAATAACCAGCCCTTAGTGGGCTGGGAAAACAGCCACAAAGGCCCATGGCGCAGGAGAGAAAGTCCTAAAGCAAAAAGTGGAAAATCAGCCAATAGGAGGCAATCCTACTCCAACTAGGATTGGAGGTGAAGTAGGATTTCTTCCCACCTCCTATTTCGGCCGACCCAAAGGCCTTGGCTGCCTCTCCTCTCCTCTCCTCCTATATATACTAGTGGATTGGGTGGTTTTTGGACAGAATTTCCGGCCACGTGCTACCCGTTTCACCGGTGCACAGTTTCTCCTCTAGATCGGTTTTCCGCAGCGCTTAGGCGAAGCCCTGCCGGAATTGCTCCACCACCATCACCGGAGCGCCGTCACGCTGCCGGTGAACTCTCTCTCCTATCCACCTCCTCTTGCTGGATCAAGACGGTGGAGATCGTCATCAAGCTGCACGTGTGCTGAACGCGGAGGTGCCGTCCGTTCGGCGCTAGATCGGAAGGACCGTGATCGAGATCGCGAGACGGTTCGTGATGAGATCGTGGAACGGATCGTGATGAGTTCGCGGGACAGATCGTGATCAAGATCGTGAGACGGATCGTGATGAGATCGCGGGACGGATCGTGATGAGTTCACGGGACGTATCGTGATTGGATCGCGGGACGGATCGTGATGAGATCGCGGGACGCTCGGTGATTTGGATCGCGAAGATGTTCGACTACACCAACCGCGTTTCTTAACGCTTCCCGCTTAGCGATCTACAAGGGTATGTAGATCCACTCTCCCTCTCGTAGATGCTCATCACCATGGATAGGTTTGCGTGTGCGTAGGAAAATTTTTGTTTCCCATGCGACGTTCCCCAACACTGTCGTCCAACGAGCAAGTCTACCAAAGTCTATACTTGTTTTTCATACATGGATCCTTTCTCAGATTTCATGGCCTCTAACCATTTGTCAGAATCCGGGCCCATCATCGCTTCTTCATATCTTGTAGGTTCATCGTTGTCCAACAACATGACCTCCAAGACAGGGTTTTCGTACCGCTCAGGAGTAGTACACATCCTTGTTGACCTACGAGGTTCGAAAGTAACTTGATCCGAAGATTCATGATCATCATCATTTACTTCCTCTTCAACTGACGTAGGTTCCAAAGAAACATCTTTCTGCATTGCGCTACTCTCTGGTTGAAACAAAGGTTCAACAACCTCATCAAGTTCTATCTTCCTCCCACTCAATTCTTTCGAGAGAAACTTTTCCTCGGGAAAGGACCCATTTTAGCAACAAACACTTTACGCTTGGATCTGAGATAGAAGGTTCACCCAACTGTTCTTAGGGTAATCTATGATGATGCATTTGTCCGCTTTGGGTTCGAGCTCATTAGGTGAAAACATTTTTGCACACAAGCGTCACAGCCCCAAACATTAAGAAATGACATCTTAGGTTTCTATCAAACCATAATTCACACAATGTCATCTCAACGGATTTAGATGGTGCCCTATTTAAAATGAATGTAGTTGTCTCTAATGCATAACCCCAAAATTATAGTAACAAAAACGATAAGAGACATCATATATAGCATGCACCATATCCAATAGAGCACGACTATGACGTTCGGACACACCATCACGCTATGGTGTTCCAGGTGGCATGTGTTGTGAAACAACTTTCACATTGTCTAAAGTTGTATGCCAAACTCGTAACTCAGATATTCAGCTCCACGATCATATCGCAGACATTTGTTCTTGTCACGATGATCTTAAACTTCACTCTAAATTTGCTTGAACCTTTCAAACGATTCAGACTTGTGTTTCATTAAGTAAATATACACTATATCTACTCAAATCATTATTGAAGGTAAGAAAATAATGATATCCACCGCACACTATAAGACTCATTGGATTGCATACATCAACATGTATCATTTCCAATAAATCACTTGCCCGCTCCATCAAACCAGAAAACGGGGTCCTTAGTCATCTTGACCAAGAGGCATGGTTCACATGTCTCAACCGATTCGAAATCAAATGAGTCCAAATATCCATCAGCATGGAGTTTCTTCATGCGTTTTATACCAATATGACATTTAGCGGCAGTGCCACAAGTATGTGGTACTATTATTATTAACTTTATATCTTTTGGCATCAATGTTATGACCATGTGTATTACTATGATCAAGATTCAACAAACCATTCTCACTGGGTGCATGACCATTGAAGGTATTATTCATGTAAACAGAATAACCATTATTCTCTAACTTAAATGAATAACTGTGTTGCAATAAACACGATCTAATCACGTCCATGCTCAACGCAAAACACCAAATAACATTTATTTAGGTTCGTCACTAATCCCGAAGGTAGAGAGAGTGTGCGATGTTGATCACATGAACCTTGGAAACATTTCCAACACAGATCTTCACCTCACCCTTAGCTAGTTCTCCGTTTATTCCGTAGCTTTTATTTCGAGTTACTAACATTTAGCCACCGAACCGGTATCCAATACCCAGGTGCTATTAGGAGTACTATCAAGGTACACATCAATAACACGTATATCAAATACACTTGTGTCGATGTTGCCAGCCTTCACTTAGTCTTGGGTTTGGGTTCAATTTTGGGTTGCTTCACTGGAGCAGCAACTGACTTGCCATCCATGAAATTTCCCTCCTTGCCCTTGCCCTTCTCGAAACTAGTGGTTTTACTAACCATCAACACTTGATGCTCCTTCTTGATTTCTACCTTCGCGGTGTCAAACATCGCGAACAGCTCAAGGAACATTATTTCTATCCATGGCATTTTATAGTTCATCACCAAGTTCTAGTAGCTTAGTGACAGTAACTTGGAGAACTATGTCAATCACTATCTTATCTGGAAGATCAACTCCCACTCGATTCAAGCGATTGTAGCACCCAGACAATTTGAGCACATGCTTAACGATTGAGCTATTCTCCTTCATCTTGCAGGCAAAGAATCTTGTTGGAGATCTCATATCTCACAACATGGACATGAGCCTGAGATCCCAATTTCAGCTCTTAGAACATCTCATATGTTCCGTGACGTTCAAAACGTTTTGGAGCCTCAATTCTAAGCCGTAATGCATGATGCACTAAACTATCAAGTAGTCATCGGAACGTGCCTATCAGATGTTCACAACATCTACAGACGACGCTAGAGGGGGTGGTGCACCAAGAGTTGCATTAAGGACATAAGCCTTCTGTGCAGCAATGAGGACAATCCTCAGATCATGGACCCAGTCTGCAATATTGCTACCATCATCTTGCAACTCTATTTCTCTAGGAACATATAAAAATTCAAGGGAGCTACAGCGTGAGCTAGTAATATACAACATAATTTTGGAAAGACACTACTGACTATGTTCATGATAATGAGTTCAATTAATCATATTACTTAAGAACTCCCACTAAAATTGACATCCCTCCGGTCATTCGAGTGATACACGATCCAAATTCACCAACTCAAGTCCGATCATCGCGTGAGTTGAGGTGGTTTCAATGGTGAACATCATCATGTTGATCATATCTACTATATGACTCATGTTTGACCCTTCGGTCTCTTGTGTTCCGAGGCCATGTCTGTACATGCTAGGCTCGTCAAGTTTAACCCGAGTGTTCTGCATGTGCAACACTGGCTTGTACCCATTGTATGTGAACGTAGAGTCTATCACACCCGATCATCACGTGGTGTCTCGACACAATGAACTTTCGCAACGGTGCACACTCGGGGAGAACACAATTTATCTTGAAATTAAGTGCCTTATAATGCTACCGTCGTCCTAAGGCAAACAAGGTGCATAAAAGGATTGACATCACCTGCAAATCATAAGTGACATGATATGGCCATGAAGTTGTGCTTTTGATCTCCATCTTGAAAGCACCGGCATGATCTCCATCGTCACCGACACGACACCATGATCTCCATCATCTTGATCTCCATCAACGTGTCGCCATCGGGGTTGTCGTGCCCATCATGCTTGTACTACTATTGCTACCATTTAGCGATAAAGTAAAGTATTACATAGCGCTTAATGATTGACACACATGTCATACAATAATTAAAGACAAAACTATGGCTCCTGTCGGTTGCCGTACTCAACGACATACAAGTTGTGATATTCTATACAACACTTGATCATCTCATACATCACATATATCACATCATGTAATTGGACATATCACATCACAACATACCCTGCAAAAACAAGTTAGACATCCTCTAATTGTTGTTGCATGTTTTACGTGGCTGCTATGGGTATCTAGCAAGAACAATTCTCACCTACGCATAAACCACAACGGTGATACATAAGTTACTTTTCAACCTTCTCAAGGACCGCCTTTGTTGAATCCGATCCAACTAAAGTAGGAGAAACTGCCACCCGCCAGCCATCTTTTGCAACAAGTTCCAAATGAGGGAACCTGTCTCTCGTAAGCGTACGAGTAATGTTGGTCCGGGCCGCTTCATCCCACAATACCGCTGAACCAAAACACGACCAAGGGAGGAAGCAATCGAAGCATCAACGCCCACAAACTCTTTGTGTTCTACTCGAGATCTCATCTACACATAGACCTAGATCATGATGCCACTGTTGGGGAATGTTGCATGGGAAAAAAAATTCCTACGCGCACGCAAGATCTATCCATGGTGATGAGCATCTACGATAGGGAGAGTGGATCACATACCCTTGTAGATCGCTAAGCGGGAAGCGTTAAGAAACGCGGTTGGTGTAGTCGATCCGTCCCATGAACTCATCACGATCCATCCCGCGAACTCATCACGATCGGTCTTGCGATCTTGATCACGGTCCTTCCGATCTAGCGCCGAACGGACGGCACCTCCACGTTCAGCGCACGTACAGCTTGATGACGATCTCCGCCTTCTTGAACCAGCAAGAGGGAGCGTAGAGGTAGAAGAGTTCTCCGGCAGCGTGATGGCATTGCGGCGATGGTGGTGGAGCTATTCCGGTAGGGCTTCGCCTAAGCACTATAGAAAACCGATCTAGAGGAGAAACTATGCACTAGAGGAACGGGTAGCACGTGGCTGAAAAATCTTGTGCCAAAAACCCTAAAACCTCTAGTATATATAAGAGTAAGAGAGGAGGAGGCTTGGCCCTCAAGGGGCCAGACCTAGGCTTCGGCTGAACCAAGAGGAGAGGAGGATTCCTCCTCCAATCCTAGTAGGACTAGGACTCCTCCTTATTTTGGCCTTTTTGCCTTTTTCCACCTTTTTCTCTTTGGGATTTTCTTCCCAACTGCATGGGCCTTGTGTGGGACTTCCACCAGCCCACTGAGGGCTGGTATTCGCTCTCCCATAGTCCATGTAGCCTCTTGGGTCGAAATACCCCTCCTGATGGTCTCCCGTTACACAACCGACACTCCCGGTACACTACCGATGAGCCCGAAACTTTTTTGGCGACCAAAATAGGACTTCCTATATATCAATCTTTACCTCCGGACCATTCTGGAGCTCCTAGTGACTTCGGGGATCTCATATGGAGCTCTGAGCAACCTTCGGTAACCACCATACATAACTCTATACTACCAAAACGTGACCGAACCTTAAGTGTGCAGACCCTGTGGGTTCGAGAACTATGTAGACATGACTGAGACAACTCTACGGTCAATAACCAATAGCGGGACTTGGATGCCCATATTGGTTCCTACATATTCTACGAAGATCTTTATCGTTCGAACCTCTATGTCAAGGATTCAGTTAATCCCGTATGATGTTCCCTTTGCTCTTCGGTATGTTACTTGCCTGAGATTCGATCGTCGGTATCTCCATACCTAGTTCAAACTCATTACCGGAAAGTCTCTTACTCATTCCGTAACACAAGATCCCGTGACTAACACTTAGTCACATTGCTTGCAAGGCTTATTGTGATGTTGTATTACCGAGTCGGCCCTGAGATACCTCTCTGTCACACGGAGTAACAAATCCCAGTCTTGATCCATGCCAAACCAACAGACACCCTCGAAGATACCTGTAGAGAACCTTTATAGTCACCTAGTTACGTTGCGACATTTGATACAAACAAGGTACTCCTCCGGTGTTAGTGAGTTGCATGATCTCATGGTCATAGGAACAGATACTTGACACGCAGAAAACAGTAGTAGTAAACTAACACGATCATATGCTACGTTTGTAGTTTGGGTCTTGTCCATCACATCATTCTCCTAATGACATGATCCCATTATCAAATGACATCTCATGTCCATGACTAGGAAATGACAGCCATCTTTGATCAACGAGCTAGTCTATTAGAGGCATACTAGGGACATGGTGTTGTCTATGTATCCACACATGTATGTGAGTTTCCGATCAACACAATTATAGCATGGATAATAAACGATTATCATGAACAAGGAAATATGATAATAACCAATTTATTATTGCCTCTAGGGCATATTTCCAACACATGGATGATACAACGTCTCAGCAGCTTACGTCAACGAAAGATGGTGGGTCCGGGAAAATCGTGTACATGGGGCATCGTAGATGGCTCGAGAAGGATGACCCGTGGAGTAAGCGTGGAGATCTATTCAATGGGTTGTATGAGCTTCGAGTACCTCCACGTAAGAAGAGCGGCGCAGAAATCGACAAGCTGTTGAGAAACTGTGAACAATGCCCCGCGCCGGGAAAGATCAAAAAGGCGCCGGAGCCGTTGCTGAAGGTATGGAAAACGAGGTCTTCTTTCTCGGACTTGGAGTACTGGCCCAATCATGACATGCCACATTGCCTTGATCAAATGCATATCACGAAGAATGTCCTCAAGAGCTTGCTTGGCACACTGATGAACATGCCGGAGACGACCAAGGATGGGCCGAAGGCAAGGAAAGACTTGGAAGATTTGAAAATCAGGAAAGATCTCCACCGTAAAAAGTCAACGGAGGAGACGGAGATAGAGATGAAGGAGGGGGAAAGGGGCAGAAAAGTCAACAAGAAGGAGGAGAATTATTGCCCCCCTTCTTGCTTCACCTTAAGTGCGAAGGAGATCGATCAATTCATCAAGTTCCTTATGGGAATCAAAGTCAGTTCCGGTTACTGTGGGAAGATAAGCAGATTTCTAGACCCTAAGAAGAAAAGGTTCAGCAGGATGAAGTCGCATGACTGTAACATGATGATGAAGCAGATACTCCCAGTTGCCATTAGAGGGATAATGGAGAAGCACGTCCGTGACACGCTTACTGGTCTCTGCAACTTCTTCAACATTATCTCCCGAAAGTCCATAAGTGTGAAGCAGCTCCGAAGGCTACAGGAAGAGATCCTTGTCATACTATGTGAGCTTGAGATGTACTTCCCGCCCGTGTTCTTTGACGTCATGGTGCATCTGTGTGTCCACATTGTGGACGACATCATCGACCTCAGGCCGACATTCCTTCACAGCATGATGCCGTTCGAGAGGATGAATGGGGTCATCAACGGATTCATTCGTAACATGTCCCATCCCGAAGGGAGCATCGTCCAGGGGTATCTGACGCATGAGTGTGTCTCCTTTTGCGAGAATTATATAGGCGTCGGAGACCCTGTTGTTGGTTTGCCCATCAAGAAGCACGATGGGAAGCTCGAAGGAGATGGTCATAACAACGGCCGAAGGGAATTGCACGTGGACTACCCGGATCGATGGAATGACTTTGACATGGCTAACTTAGTAGTGCTACAACACCTAGATGTGGTAGATGATTATGTGGCATGGCACAAAGAAAGCATCACAAAGAAGTACCATGATAAGGGGATGCTCAAGACGGACGACGAAGTTGCTGTAGAGCACAACGCCACTTTCTTGCATTGGTTCAAAGAGCAAGTTCTTGAAAATCCCCCGAAAGAGGGCAGTTCGATCGAATTGCTAATACACGCCTTAGCACATGGCCCCGCGCCGAAGCTCGCGACCTATCAGTCGTACGATATCAATGGGTACACGTTCTACACGGAGGCCAAAGACATGGACAGTGATTACCAGAACTCCGGGGTGACAATTCAATGCGTGACCGACGCCAACGGCACAACCGAAAGATTCCAAAGAAGGGTCAAAGAGATCTAGGAGCTTGACTATGCTAGAATACACGATGCGACGATGTTCTGTGTCAGATGGGCTAAGGACATCGTAAGAGAAAACAAGTATTTCGCCACCATGTCAATACCCGACGCGAAGAGCACTCCTGTGAACGTTAACATCATTGCCAAAAATGAGCCATGGGTACACGCTAAGCACGTGACACAATGCTTCTTCATAACCAACCCGGCCAATCCCAGCCGTGTTGTCATCAGGAGATCCAAAAGGAGCATCATCGGGATGGATGGAGTCGCTAACGAGGAAGACTACGACCAATACGGAAACCCAATGAGGGAAGATGACGATGGCGATGAAGCATACGTGAAAAGAAGAATAAATACTACATTACCTAAGAAAGATCGTACTGCATGGCTCCGGAAAACTCACAAGGAGGGGCTCAATTACTCGGCAACGAACAAGAAAGGGAAGAAGCTCAATGTGAAACATCGACATAGCTGATCAGAAACCATCATTTATCTATATGTATCTATTTTGTGTACACACTTAAGTAACCGTAATCGGTCAACTGATATGTTACCACCACATGAATGGTTCCGGTGATAATATTCGCGTAGTGTGCGAGGGAGATACCATCGTCAGGAGAAAAACAAAAAAACAAAAAACAAAAAACAAAAGGGAGAAAGCAATACAAAAGAAAAGAAATGTAAACAAAAAAGAAAAGGAAAATAATAAAAGAAAAGAAAACTAAATACTAGAAAAGGAAAAAAATGGAATATTTAGCGGTAGCGCTGGGTTAGGAGTAGCTATAGCGCTGGTTCCTAAACCAGCGCTACTGCTATTTGGGGTTAACCCCCATGCGGGCTCAAAAAAAATTGGAATAGTTAGCAGTAGCATTGGTTTAGGAACCAGCGCTATAGCTACCTTAGCTATAGCGCTGGTTCCTAAACCAGCACTACTGCTATTTGGGGTTAACCCCCACATGGGCTCAAAATTTCGCAAGTTCCCATTCTCCCCCCACTCCCACCTCTCCTCTCCCTGTGCTGTCGTCGCCCGCACCAGCATCGGCCTCCTCCTCGTCGTGGACCTCGACGCCGGCCCGAGCCCCTGCCCACCCTCGGCCTCGACGTCGGCCTCCTTCCTCCGCCTATCCACCTCCCCCAGCCTACGACGGGGAAGGATCCCAACCGGATCTAGGGCATACGAATGCTCCAAGGCTGACGACAATAGGAGGTTGCTCGCCGGCCGGTGCAGCGGGTCTCACCTGGAGACAACAGGCCCCCTTGGTGCTGCCTTGGGGTTTGCTCGCCGGCTGATCCACCGGCGTCAGCAGGGCCAGCACCGACAACAGCGACTTGTGCTTGTACCACAACCACCACGCCGCCGCCGCCGCGCAAGGTAGTACTCACTCTCACTCAAAATCCACTCTTTTTCCTGTAATTGCAACTTGCTAATCATTAGCATTAGCGAGGTGAGGTGAGATACAGCTCCAGCCTTGAACAAAACCAACAAGACAATCATGACTACTTCTCGGTTAATTTCAACTTCCAAGTAGCCTACTTGTTAATTTCAAGTAGTTCAGTTAAACACTAACTTATTGTATCCACAAGCTTAGTGAATTTTGATTTCGGTAGTTACTGCTTTTTAGATACAAATTTGACACGGATTGGCTTAGTGAATTTCAAAGACAAACTTAGAACACTTGCTATACCCACAAGCTTTTTGAATTTCAGAGACAATGGTATAGATCAAATTTCAGACTTTACCCAAATTGGTTGATTTCTAGGGCCAGGGCTAGGGCACCCATATGCTCATCTATTTGATTACTCGTGACCTTCTGCTTAGGTGGGCATGGTTGTGTTTTCTAGCTCTGCCATTTGAAAGCAAAGCAACAACAAAAACGGGGGCTAAGTAGCCTGAGCCCCTTTGATCAAGCTATGCGATATCAAAAGATCCGATTCTTACTTCTAACTTAGAAGTGAGAATTTCTTAATCAATGCTCGCGGTCAGGGAACTTAATTTGTCAATTGACTTAGATATATATTCCCTTGCTCAATACGGGGCTACACTTTATTTATTTAGATGCATTAGTATAGTTGTTAACTAGAGCAATGCACAATGGTTTTTCTTGTACTAGTAAGTGCAGGATAACTTAAGCAGATGTGGTTGAGACCAACCCAACAATTCACATGAATTATGAGGTTAAAATTTGCATTCTCTAGTTTTCCGTTCATAAACAAACACATGAAGACAGGTGCAGCAACGGGCTTATGATAACAAGCATGTGTATGCTATTATGCGCTTTCACCTTTTTATGATATTTTTTCTTGGAATAAAACTTGTTGCTATAGATTAGGCTTTTCTCCTAGATATGTATTGCCCCTTTTAGGAGTTTTCCCATAAAAAATGGAGTGAACAGAAACTCACTATCAATGAAGCGATGGTATCTTGTTTTTATCTTGTAAGTTCAACCATGTAAAATAGTGTACTAATGAGGCAATCATGTTTTGGCAAAATATCCGAGTGGCCTATGTTTTGCCGGAATGTTGATTCATTTCCGTTCCGGAAAATTTCAGGCACTCCATGTGTCCACTTTTTAGCAAAGGTCATGCCGAAAATTTCAGGCGCAACTTGTGCTAGAAACTAGGACATATGGAGTACCCAGGATTTGCCGGAAGGGGAATGAATCAACATTCCGACCAAATATATATAGGCCCCTGTTTTCTCTTCATTATATCTTTTATTTACAATTGTTGAATAGGAAACATGTCTACCGACGCTGAAGCCAGGGGTTCTGCTCGCCACGTAGTAGACCCCCACGAGGCAGCAAATCATTATTTCAACTACCTGGACGAACACCATATGGGGTTGCATGGTGGCGGCAGTGGCACCAACCCTAACACCAACACCGACACTGGCACCGACACCACCCCCGAGACCGGCAATGATGTTGTCGTAGCCGGTAAAGCATCGAATAAGAAGAGGTCATGAAAACCAAACGAGCTCGGCATCAGACAAATTGTGGTCATGGAGATGCACCCCAAGAAGTTAGAGCCAACGGTGCTGGAGGAAGCGCGCTCGTGCTGGGGCAATCAACTAGGATGCATCCTTAGGGAAACCGCGAACATCAATGATGTTCTGTTGAAGAAGATACCACATATGGAGCACATGCTCCTAAAGAAGTTGCACAATAGGTTCCTGTTCCCCGGCCGGGATGAAAGCACATTTACAACCCATGGGATGACATCGCCATGACAAAGATAAACGCCAAGGCGATGGTGAGGTTCACCAACGACTTGTCCTCCTGGAAAGTTCGGGTGAAAAAAGCGATTGCGAAGAATGAACCGTGGTCCAAGATTCACGCTGATAATCCATCAATAACGGAAGAGGACTTGGAAAAAATCAAGGAGAATCGCGGTAAAGAAGAAGTCAAGGCAAGGTCGGAGAAAATGAAGGCGCTCTAGGCTAGGATCATGCCTCCCCACTGCCTCGGAAGTCGTGGTTACGAGGGGAAGAGGCATGTATGGGCCAAGGAGGACGCTGAATGTGAAAGTCATGGAATCCCAGGCCCCTTGGCGGAGTTCACCGACTCGGTGGAGCATGACTGGATCAGGGCCCGGTACAAGTGGGACAAAGTCAACAAGATATTTTACATGGACCCAAACACGAGGGAGTTCATGAGACTTCTAGTAATTGTTATATTAACACATTATCATATTAGCTTCCAAATAGTTCGACTACAAGTTTTGTGAAATTAGTAAACCATCCATGTCCCTATTGCAGAAAGAGCAGCACCAAAAGGCAGCCGAAAGCAACGAGTCATCATAGTCGTCGGCGAGGCCCAAGTGGGACACCCCATTCAACCTAGCCCTGAACATACTGAAAAAGGTCCTAGTGGACAAGCCGACGTCCTATGGACGTGTGCACGGCGTCGGAGATGGCGCCTCGTGGAAGACGTGCTACCAGGAGGAGCCAGAGGAAAGAAGGAAGAGACGGTCGGTGGTCACTTAGCAGACCATTGACGAGAAGATCGCGATTGCGGTCAATAAGACCAAAGATGAGACCAAAGAAGATTTGCGTGGGGCCGTCAATGTAGTGGTCACTGACGCGGTGGTCAGCTTGATTCCGACACTTTTCGATTTAACGAAGAACTATCCAAATGCACGGCCGGAGGACTTTCCTCTTCCCAGCTTTGTCGAGAGCTATTCGGCGAAAACCACAACACCGGCACCTGCTCAAGCAACCGCAAAAGGTCCCGCTCCTATTCATAGCAGCCTGACCTCCGTCTCTTGCATGCTCAGCGGGCCTTCATCGCTGGCTGAGCTCGACGCCCTCACAGTAATTACGCGTCATACCCTTATCACCAGCATGTCTATAGTCTTCTATTTCAGTTGCCTTTCGGATGTTTGACGTCGCAGACATGTCTTCTTCGTAGGCCGACGATACCCTGTGCACCCTATTGTACGACATCGAGGGCTAGAAGGTGGTCGTGGGAAAGGCAACGATCGTGAAGCCAAAGAACCGCATGTTCCACAACCAAGAGATGCCCAATGGAGTCTTCAAGGTTAACGTGGACAGTGTCTTAGCGGGCTTCGAGGGTTTGCCTCCTCCAGTACCAGCCGATGACGATGAGACCCCCCCCTGAGGATTGGCGCATGCAAGAGCTGGTTCTTGCCTTGGCTGAAGTCTCTTATTCGTCTCGAGGCGCCCAGTATCACGCCAACACCACCTTCTCAAGAAGGTATGAACACCACCCCACGTACCACATTACCAGCACCTGTCGTCGCGGGTGGTAGCGGACGACGCAAGGGAGAGCCTCCATTAGTGCCAGATCATGTCACCCCTGTTGTCGAAGAAGCAAATGTTGATGACATGGAGAAGTATGATGATGACCTAGACAAGTATTTCAATACCGCCTACGATGATGGAAGGTTGATGTCTCAAGACGACGAAGACTTGGCTATGAGCATGGAGATGATGACTTGATGCTGCCTGATTTACCGGAGCCGGAACATCCTAAGACGGAATGCAAAAAGTCTCTTTTCATGCAATCCTCGTAGGAGACGCCTCCAGATGCCGCCTCTACCCAGCAACCCCCCGAGGCCCGTCCAATGTTAGCCCAATGACACTTGGGGGGTGGTTAGGGAAGGTATGTTGGGCTCACTACCGCTGCCACCCACCAAGAAGCCAAGGAGGAGACCAAAAAAGAAAGGCCCTAAAGGCGCCAGAGCTGCTTCAAGCAGCCAACCGCCTCTGAAGCCCCGGGTGGTAGACAGAATACCTATCGAAGGTAAGAATCGTTTCCATGTCGCCGGCGAGCCGATCCTACCCCCAAAGCGCTAGATAACATACTAAACAATGATCTAAGGAGACTCCAAAAAATGTGTTGGCCAGAGAGAAAATCCTTCTGATCGCGGAAAAACTAGGATACCGGCTTTACACGGCTCAGGTGCCGGGTGGGAAGTTATACGTCGACACCTGGCCCGCGAATCAGTTCATCCTACGATTTGACTACATCTACAACATGTTCCAGATGACCAAGCTGGATTTCCAGTTCATCCGCATGTATGCGATGTATCTCAACTACTTCATCAGGATCGAGAACATAAGATATATCTGCATCGCAGACCCGTTCTATATGCATGAGAGCTACTTGGAAGTTTCCAAAGAGCACCGTGACTATGCGAGCAAGTACCTCGGCAGATTCATGATCGCTAATAAGGACAAGGAAGCGATTCTCCTGCCTTATCATCCCACGTAAGTAATCCGCGCATATCCTTTCATAAATGTTAATCATTCCTTTGCAAGCATGGAGGCTAATTAGAGGTGTGTACTTCATTTGCACAGCAGGGGCGGCGCCATGCTCATCGTTTTGTACCCGGAATACTCCCATGCTATATACTTGGACTCATCGAAGAACATCAAGAGTAAGGATTACACACACGTAAAGAGAGTTCTCAATAGTGCCTTGTTTACCTTCAGCATGTCTGGTGGATATATAAAGGTGAAAAGGAATAGGAAGGACGGGCTGGTTTTCCGCCATAAGACCGACTTCTGCTGCATCCAGCAACCGCACACCAGTCAGGTTGATGGATTCTACCTCATGCATCACCTGCTCGAGTACAGAATGGATAATCAACGCCTTTGCATGTCACCTAGTACCAAAGATGCCGAGATTGTCAGCTGGGCCACAAGCATAGGACAGACACTGGATCATCGACTCTGAGCTGAGTTTTATCACGTACAGTGTGAACTTGCCCAAGTTATGATGAAGCAGGTCCTTGAACCAACAGGGATGTTCTACCATGGGCCAACAATGACGCAGGATGATGTTCGAGCACTACTACTGGCTCAGCATCTGGACCTTAAGCCTTTAATGAAGCTTGGGTGCTTCATCCCTGACTATGAAGATTGGACCGCCAACATCGAGGACTGATCGCTCTAGCTAGTTAATTAGTTTGGGTATATATGAGGAACTTCGTCACTTATGTTTACTATAAGTTGCTTGCATTTTGCTAATTATGCCTCTTTGTTTTCTTAAGTACATTATGTTGCATATTATCGTTCAATTGATCAACTGTCGATGCACGTACATAGATCAGAAATGGCGACGGACTGACACGTCGTGTTCGTTGGGAGGGTTCCAGGAGTCTACGACCACTGGCCACACGCTCAGGCCCAAGTGTACAGGTACCTGGGTGCTAGCCACAGAGGGTTCGATAGCAGAGCCGAAGAGGAAAGTAGTTACTTAAGGTGGACACTCCGGCATGAGCGCGGGCGGGACCGCCAGTGCCTCAAGTACTACATAGTCGCGCTCTTGCTCATGCTGGTCGCTCTTCTCCTCTATATCATGGTTTAGATAGAGATGATGAAAACTTGTGTTTGTGCCATGACCATGCATTTGCACTTATTCAAGACATGACATGATCATTCTTGTGTATTGCTATTTTCGAGATGTGGTGATATTTGTGTTGAATGATGATGATGGTATGACGAGAGTACTGTATGTCTATGATATGATGATAATAGTGTATGTTTAGTATGATCTGATGAAACTACAGTATAGATCTTGTATAAATACATCACAAATGCGTAATCGTGACTGTATAGATCCTGTCATAGCAAACTTGAAGTAAACTCCAATAAAATACACCAACCGTGTGCGTAATCGTGATTGTCTCTTCTCGTGAGTCCTTATCCAAGAGAGAACACGGTGGGGTTATGATTGACATAAGTAGGTATTCAGGATCACTTAGTGATCATTACTAGATCACGTTCATTATTCGTAGACCACCATACTTTACTTTCTGTATTCGTAAGTTAGCCACTCAAATAAATGCTTAGTCGCTTGCTACAGCCTCACCACTTAACCATACCTCACCCATTAAGCTTTAATAGTCTTGATACCCTTGTAAATGAGATTGCTAAGTCCCCATGGCTCACATATTACTACAATAGCAGTTGCAGGTACAGGTAACACGATGATTTGATGTGAGCATGATGCTTGTTTGATTTGGAGTTCTTCTTCTTCTTCTTCAATCTAGGATGGGTTCCAGGCGGCAGCCTGGGATAGCAAGGATGGATGTCATTTTATCGTTTGTTTTCGTCTGTAGTCGGACCCTGCTCTTATGTATGATGTTTGAATATGTTGTTGTATTGATGTGATATTGATGTAGCTTGTGGCGAGTGTAATCCAATTCCATATACTCATCTCTTATGTACATGTACTTATAATGATATCCATTCTTGCAACACGACGAGATGTGCTTCTATCCCTGTCGAGGCCCTCATGCCAAAATAAGGATAGTATCGCATCTTGGGTGTGACACACAGGTGGACCCAACTCTTGTGGAGACCCCTCCTGCGACGCCTATCAGTGTAATCCAATCTGTGGGCCGGAGTCTGGGCATTGCACCGAAAAAGCTGACTGTGGAGCTTCTTATGAAAGATCCAGCTACTTCATCCAAGAAGAGAAATGATAATTAAAATGAACGTGTTTATTTCGTTTTGGGGGGCTACTAAGTTGGGCCCTATTACTGATCATTTTAGTCCTATAACTTTTGGTGTTTACTATTGCTTTGGGTTGAATGTACTCGAACTTGTTCTATGCCAGTCGTTGTGTGGCTGTGCTGCCGCTTTTATTTTCTTAAGTTTTTATGGATTGTCGATCTACTAGAAGTTGGCACGTTCTATGTTGGAATGTGCGGCGGCTCAATTTAGATGCACGTCAGAGAGCTGTACGCAACAAAATTGACGAAAGCTCAGCCTTGGTTGTCTGCCTCCAAGAAACCAAAATGCAGACTATTGATCACAGATGTATTCAAAATTTCTGCCCCAAACGTTTTGATTGTTTTTCTTACTCCCCGTCAGTAGGGGCCTCGGGTGGTCTAATTGTGTTATGGAATTCTGCTTTTTTTATGGGGTCTTACTAGACTCGCAGCATTTTGTTCTAATTATTTCCTTCACTTCCAAGCATAATTCAGAAAAGTGGACTTTGGTGAATGTGTATGGTCCTTGCCAAGGTGAAGCCCGAGAATTTTTTGTTCCGGTTTATGAGAACTAGTTATTGCTTGGGGATTTTAATTTATTCGGTCCACTTCAAACAGGAATCTACCTAGAGCTGATGTTAATGACATGTTCATTTTTATTGAGATAATTGGCCACCTGGGTCTCCTTGAGTTGCCTCTCAAAGGAAGATCTTGCACATGGTCCAACATGCAGGATTCTCCATTACTGGAGCAGCTAGACTGGTTCTTCACCTCTGCTAATTGGATTACTTGCTATCCTCTGTCTCAGGTGTTACCTATGGCCAAAACTGCATCAGATCATGTGCCCTGTGTCCTTTCTATGAACACTACCATCCCCAAGAGCAATCTATTCCGCTTTGAATACTATTGGGTTGAGCTCCCTGGTTTTCTTCAATGTGTGGATAATTCTTGGAAGGTGCCCTCCAGAAAAGGACATATCACTACTGTCATTATGGACAAGTTCAAGTTCTTGAGGCAGGCACTCAAGAAGTGGCTAACATGATTGTCAGCAATCAAGATACTCATAACCAAATGCAATCACGTGATTTTATTGTTAGATAATCTTGAGGAGTTGAGACATCTGTTTAAGCCCGAGGCTAATTTCAGGGTGATTGTCAAATTGCATTTGGAACACCTGCTTCATTTGCAGTATTTATACTAGAAGAAACGGGCAACCATCAGGAAAATTAAAGTGGGAGAGGAGAACACTAAATTCTTCCATGCTATGGACACTTAAAGGTACTGAAGGAATTCTATTTCCTCTCTTAAGTTAGTTGATGGTTCTGTTACTACTAATCATGAGCAAATTGTTGGTGCTTTTTGGTGAACTTTCAAAGGAAGGATGGGACTTTCACAGGGCATCAATCTTGTTTTTGACATACCATCTTTGCTGAATAAGGTTGAGGGTCTGGAAGGCCTTACTATTCCTTTCACAAAGTAAGAAATGGATAGGAATGTCAAAGGAATGTCCATTTATAAGGCTCCAGGACCTCATGGTTTCAATGGTTTGTTCTTTAAAAATGCTAGCATATCATCTGTGATGATTTCTATGCTCTTGCACATGCCTTTCATGATGGATCTGCCCTGTTGGAAAGCATGAATTCCTCCTATATCACATTGGTTCCCAAGAAGAGATCACTTGAGGAGGTTGGTGATTTAAGGCCCATCTCTTTGACTGGGATGGGCCTGAAATTCCTTTCCAAGATGACTGCTAATAGGCTCCGGTTACAAATCATGAGATGCATCCACAAAAACCAATATGGTTTCATTAAAACCAGGACAATTCAAGACTGTGTGGGTTGGACTTTGGAGTACCTGCACCAATGTCAACAATCAAAGAGGCCAATTGTCATTTGGAAGTTGGATTTTGAGAATCCTTTGATTCCCTTGAGCATGAATTTTTTTACCAAGTCTTAAGGCACAAGGGATTTAATGATAAATGGATTCTTTGGGTCAAACAACTTCTTTACACCGGCTCATCCTCTATTCTACTTAATGGGGTACCTGGCAAGAAATTCATGTGTAAGAAGGGGTCAGATAGGGTGATCCAATGTCTCCACTTTTCTTTGCCATTGCTGTAGATTTTCTGTAGACTCTGGTCAATGATATGCTCTTGAAGGGAAAGATTGGCCTCCCAATCCCGTGCCATGAGCAGGACTTCCCAATTGTGCAGTATGCAGATGACACTCTTATTATTTTGCATGGTATGGAGTCGCAACTACTGGAATTAAAGGCCATGCTCCTAATTTTCTCTCAATCAACTCGTCTTCACATTAATTACCACAAATCTACTATGATCCCCATTAATGTGAACCGGGAGGAGTTGTAGAGGCTGGTTGCTTCTGTTGGATGCAAAGTTGGTACCTTACCTTTTACTTACTTGGGATTGCCAGTTGGTACCACTAAGCCTAGGATTGTTTATCTAATTCCTTTGGTGGACAATATGGAAAGGAGACTTTCTACAAGCTCCTCCTTTCTAGCTCAAGGTGGTAGATTGCGATACCTTAACTCTGCCATGTCATCGGTCCCAATTTTTTTCTTATGCAGTTTGGACATACCAGCAGGAATTCTGAAGCAGCTAGAGAGAATCTAGAGACAGTGTTTGTGGAGGAAAAATGGACAGGACCAAGCTCCTGCCCTTGCTGCTTGGAAATTAGTTTGTAGGCTAAAGACAAAAGGGGGTCTTGGAATCTTAAACTTGGCTGTGCAAAATGATGCACTGTTGCTAAAGCATGCAGATACATTTTTCAACAGGGCTAATGTACCTTGGGTAAATCTCATCTGGAACACATACTATCATGTCAGGGTGCTGCAAGGTACAGCCTTATATGGGTCTTTCTAGTGGAAAGATATTTGCAAGAAGTTGGATAGCTTTAGAGAAGTCACATACGTTCAACCAAATAAAGGGGACACTTTCCTCTTTTGGTCTGATTCTTGGTTGTTAGACAACTCCATGAGTGACTTGGCTACCAGGTTTCAACGGTTGTTTTCCTTTGTTGTTGACCCTTTTACCATAGCTCAGGAGGTTTTCAAGACCGTCAGTGTCAAAACCGGTGGATCTCGGGTAGGGGGTCCCGAACTGTGAAACTAGGATTGATGGTAACAGGAGATGAAGGGGACACAAGTTTACACAGGTTTGGGCCCTCCAATGGAGGTAATACCCTACGTCTTGCTTGATTGTCTTGATTGTGTATAGGAATACAGAGTTGATCTACCTCGAGATCATATGTCTAACCCTAGATGAGTTATCCTCCTATGCCCTAAAACCCCTCGGCTTATATAGATACCTGGGGTGTCCTTCGCTTACACATGGTCGGTTACATGCTGAAGAGATAACCTGCCTAACTATAGCTAATAACTTGGAGAACACGCTTGACTCCTTGAAGCTTCCATACTGGCGTAGGTGTTCCTCGATCATCCGATAACTACCTCGCAACCCGTATAGTCCGACCCATGAACAATGGGTCAGCTATCCAAGGACCCCTTAATCCAGGACTCCGTTAGTAGCCCCCAGACTAGCCTTTAACGCCGATATATATTCGATTGATTCCTTCACATCGTCCTCTTCGGCTTGCAAGGCGAGTACCTTATTCTTGTCTGTTCGACATCTGATTAGTTTTCGGTAAGATCCCAAGTGTCGCGGGCACAGGTCATTATAATAACTGCACAAATCCCTCGATTTTCGTGCATCGTGGGGAGGTGAGTGGACAACAATTTTACAATCCTACCCCTCCATAACGGAGGCAACAACCCATTTAATAAAACAAAATCATGGTTCAAACCACATCTTCTGCCTCTCACTCTTCAAAAACTCCCAGCGGAAGCTCCACGCAAAACATGGTTAATGCTCCTGGCTCCTCAGCACGCTACGACCAATGCCCAGGAGACTGGACCAGCTGCTCCATCACACTCCTGCGGCTCCGTAATCTGGAAACCTAGGGATATCTCCCATCATCAGATCTAGCGACAACCCATGCAGGTCTGCTCTCGTATGGTGACGAGGTTTTCGACAAGTGATTCCCTAATCCAAACAAGGGGGAGTACGTCTGCTTCATCCCCTTCCTTCTCTGGGGCCTCAGGTTTCCAATCCACCTGGGAATACTAGAGTTCTACTGGATTCAATTCCACCATCTCACCCCCGGGTCGATCCTACACATCTCGGGATTTGTTGCCCTCTGTGAGGTGTTCTTAGGGTCTGAAGCTCATTTTGATCTGTGGAGGAAATACTTCTGCCTCGTCCCCCGAACTCGGGACAAGGCCATCTTAGAGATCGGCGGAGCCAAAGTATGTCGCATAGAGGGAACGGGGTATCCGGCTGGCACATCAAAGAAATCTGGAGAATGGACTTAGGAGTGGTTTTATATTGAAGACGTTCCCTTATTCGAGCCAACTCGGATAGGTCTGTCCAAATACTCCGACCTCCTACCAAAGAAGAGGTACAAGTGGCGACCCAAAAGCTCTTAGGAGGAGAGCGCCGAAATGCAACACCTGGTCGCGCAAGTGCGTATGCTTGCCCATCACCGGATAACCATGATCGACATCATGGTCGCCACTATCTCCCGGTGCGTGAAGCCCCTCCAACAAAGGGTGAACCCCTGATGGCGATACAACGGAACAAGTGATGCCATGCGTTCCTGGAAATTAGGTCCTGCCAATCCGATAGCACTGGCCGCCGCACTTGCCGACCTATACAAAGGACAGCAAGAAGACTTCATCTGGCGGTCAACCAAGAAGGGGTATTAGGACCACAATCCCATCGAATAGGTAAATCTTCCTTTTTCAATCATGAATATTTCGGGGCTTCATTCCGCACTCTATTTGACCGAGGCCTTGACGTGGATAGGAATGGAGGAGCTTCTTTGAGACGGTCAACTATCCGGCTCCTCAGCCCGAGAATTATTCACGTGACAATGATGCTAGCTTCAATGAGGACTCGAATCTTCGTCTTGACTTCGAAAACGAAGTCTACTATCAAGACAACATCATCCAGACCCCAGTGGCAATCATAGTCGATTACCCCGAGTCATTTTCCATTCCGTCCATGGGTAAGAAGAAAAACTCTTCCCGCAAGAGGCCTGCTGCCAAGAACACCCCGGACGCCCCAGTCCCAGCCCCCAAGCATCACCAATCAGCACGCCATGCGCCAGTAGCTGAGACCACGGGCGAGTCAGAGGCCGGTCGGGACCCTGCAAAGGAGCCAGACATGGGAACGAATCCTCCTGTCTGGGCATCCCGAAGGTACATAGTTTGGATATCTGTTTTATCATTATACTTAGCAGAACCTCATAGCCACTCTTTTTTAACTAGGCGAAACATCCAATCCTCACGTACCGAGGGGGATGCCTGGGTGTTAGGGGACGCCCGAAGCTCCTAGGCCACGACCCATGCGGCTTCCGCTACGGAAGCCCCCATGGCCGGTCCGGCGCCCGCCGAATCTGGCGACGGAGTGTCTGTCACCAAATCGGAAGTGGAGAGTGCCAATGCGGCATCCAATTTTCTCCGATCAGGAGTTTGGTGCCCTACGCTTGGCGGATGCACATCTTGAGGCCGCCCAAGCTGGCTTCGGCAAAGCTATGAAGCTGATAACAACCAACATTCAGGTAAGTGGTCGGATTTTGTAGAATCTGCATACTTGAGTAAGCCTAGTAGCCCCCGAGCCTTAATTTGATTTAGAAAAAATGAATTAAGGATCTCCACCCTGTTTGACTACTAACGCAGGCCTCAAAGAAACAATCTGAGCAGTTGGCCAAGGCCCTCGAGGAGAGACGCACGGAAGTGCAGTCCATGAAGGCCGAACTGGCACAAGTGAAGAGTTTCACGTGAGAGGCTCATGGTGAGTATGCTTTTACTTCTAATCTTGTTATATTATCATGCTTGACATATGGATTACATGTAGTAGCCGAATCAATAGGACATATGGAAAGGCAGCTAGAAGAAGCTCAGGATTCCAAAAGGTATGCTGAATCACAGTAGCAAGCTAGTTGTCTTGTTATACAAAAATAGGCTGAAGAAATAAAGAGTGTAAAGACTCAATTGGCCCAAACTCAGGAAGAGAATCAAAAGCTTCAGAGGGGTGTATTCAGTAAATAAATTCTGCTATAAGTAAGTATTTCCGATGTAGAGGATGATAATAATCGTGCTTGTTATCTTGTGTGCATGTCTCCTTACCAGACATCCTGAAGAGGAGATCGAATCGTACAAAGGGGACCTGTTGAAGGAGCCGATCTCCCCACAAGCCTGTGCAAAAAGTGATGAAAGTGATGTTGAAGGCAATATGTCCAACCGAACAGCCACCTGAAGGGATAGCCGCACTTGTGGATCGATTCAGGGGGGCCCGGGATAGGTTCGAGTTGTGGAAGACTTTAGCGTGCCGCGAAGGAGCACGGGAGGCGTGGGCTATGGTCAAGACCTGTTTCCCCGGACTCAACCCCGAGCATATGACGCGGGTTGGTCCTGTGGGATCGGATGGAAACGAAGTACCACCCTGCCTGGTATATGACCAAATGATGCCAGCTGCCCGTCTCTTGCAAGCAAACAGCCCCCTCGACACAATAATCGATGATGTCGGTCAGCAGCCGCATATGTAATTTACATATACATGTGTAAAACAATCTATGTTGTAAACTTTGTCTTAACCAGCCATCGGCTTCTCCCTCTCGTGCAGACAGCTCGGGAGTGTTCCTTCCTAGTATCCCTTCGCCAAAGAGCGAACTTGTGTTCGGGGAACCAGGCAATCCGGCCATGTGGTGCGAACAGATAGAAAGCACATAGAAAGCTATGTTATATTACGACGTAGCGTAAGAAACATTGTCCGATGAAAATAGTACCTCTAGCGATACCTTTCGCCGGGATTCTACCTAGAGCGTAGATAGGAATCCGCATACTTGCAGTATGCGACTAAGTGTCCTTTGGGAATAAGAGACCCAAACGACAGAAATAGCAACCAGGGCTGTATAAGGTGTTTTTAGCATAGCCAACCAATTGTCTACGTAAGATAGCTAGCTTTCGGCTTCACCCGTCTGAGGTACGTGTCCAGATGACCCGTTCGTAACAATCGTAGAGGTGCTCCCTTTACTCTCTAGCCGAACAAGCGGGAACGTAGAGAGTACCCATAGGAGTGAGGCAACCCAGCTTGGCAAAGTCTTAGTTCGAATTGATTCATATTATGGCTAAAACATGCCAAAAGAAACATGCGCACCCGGTAAGTATGAGCAATTAAAATGCTGGCTATAAAAAGAAGCCCCCATGTGCTGTGTTCGGATCTAACACTTTATGGTGTATGTCGTTATCCATACTACAAGATCGGTTCGGTGGAACATAGGGTAGGAAAAGAAATTGTCCCTATCGAACAGCAAGGTGGGAAAGTAACTGCAGAAAAAGGCAAAAATAAGAAAAAGGGAAAAAGTGTAGGGGGTATGGACGACACCGGTTTATCCGTAGAAGCGCCGAAGACGAGCTGCGTTCCATGGGTTTGGTTCAAGATGGTTGTCAGACGAATTCCGCAAGCGATAGGCCCCTCCTGCGAGCACTTCGTCTATGATGAAAGGACCCTCCCACTTGGGGTTGAGTTTGTGCTTCTGCTTCTCTGGGAGCCATAGGACGAGTTCTCCCACATTGTATGCTTTTGCCTGAACTTCCCTACTTTGGTACCGCTGAGCTTGCTGTTGGTAAAGAGTGGATCAAGCTAGAGCTATGTCCCTCTCTCCCTCTAGGGCGTCTAAGTCATCCTGCCGATCTAACTCGGCCTCCTTTTCCTCGTACATACGCACTCTTGGTGCGTCGTGGATAATATCACAAGGGAGGACTGCTTCTGCCCCATAGACCATAAAAACAGTGTATAACCCATTGATCTATTAAGGGTAGTACGTAGGCCCCATAGAATGGAGTCGAGTTCCTCCACCCTATGACAGTCAGACTCGTAAAGAGATCGGACCAAACGTGGCTTGATGCCGCTCATAATGAGATCGTTTGCTTGCTCGACCGGTCCATTGGTCTATGGATGATAGACCGATGCATAAACGAGCTTTATGCCCATTTTTTAGCACCAGTCCTTGACCTCTTGGGCCGTGAAGTTGGTTCCATTGTCCATTGTTATACTATGCGGGACACTGTAACGGTGTACTACGCTAGATATAAATTCAATCACTAGCCCGGACTTAGCTGATTTAACAGGCTTGTCTTCTATCCATTTGGTGAACTTGTCAACCATGACCAGTAGGTATTATTTTTCTTTGTTCCCCCTTTAAGGGGTCCAACCATGTCTAGCCCCCAGACCACAAAAGGCTAGGTGATCGGAATAGTCTGAAGAGCCGTTGGAGGCATGTGACTTGGATTTGCGAAGAGTTGACACTCGACGCAATGTTCAATGAGTGACTAGGCATCGGTCTGAGCTGTAGGCCAAAAGAAACCATCTCGGAAGGCTTTGCCGATAAGAGATCTTGCCGTGGCATGGTGCCTGCCCATGCCAGTGTGGATTTAGGCAAGGAGTTCCCGTCCTTCCTCCTCGGATATACACCTCTGTATTACTCCGGTGGTGCTTTTCTTATATAACTCACCCTCGCGTACCTTGTAGGCCTTGGATCGCCAAACTATGCGTCGCGCCTCAGTTTGATCGTCAGGGAGTTCCTTGTAAAGGAGGTAGGCGAGGAAGGGCTCTGTCCATGGTGCAATTACTGCCATTACCTCAAGAGCCGAGGGCGTCTCATTCATTGTTGAGCTGCTGATGATGCCATCATATGGTTCGTTTATAGGGGGAACAACTTGGTCCGCTGTTTTCGAACCGGTGCCATTTGCGTCATCCTACCACACTACCAAGGGCTTGAAGAGCTGCTCCAGGAAGGTGTTTCTCGGGACGGGGTCACGCTTGGCTCCCATACGGGCCAATATATCGGCGACTTGGTTGTTATCTTGAGCAACATGGTGGAATACCAACCCCTCGAACCGAGCAGATATCTTGAGGACAGCGTCTCTATATGCCGCCATCTTCGGATTTTTGGCGTCAAATTTGCCGTTAATTTGGATATGGCTAGGTTTGAGTCTTCCCGTACCTCTAGCCATCGTATGCCCATCTATACTGCCATCCGAAGACCATGAAGAAGAGCTTCGTACTCGGCAACATTGTTGGAGTCGGCATACATGACTTGCAACACGTATCTTATGTTGTCGCTTGTGGGGCATGTGAGGATAACTCCAGCCCCAGACCGGCCAAGGTCTTGGATCCATCGAAGTACATTGTCCAATGGGAGTATGCACTATACTCCTTGGGGAGCTCGGCCTCTGTCCATTCAGCCAAGAAGTCCACCAGTACCTGAGATTTAATGGCGCGACGTGGCTTATAGTTTATTTCAAAGGGAAGGAGCTCAATGGCCCATTTGGCTATGCGACCGGTAGCATCCCTGTTTTTGATTATATCATTCAAGGGGACTTCTCATGCCACCATTACCGTGCACTCCTAGTAGTAATGTCGGAGTTTCCTTGATGCCATGAATATTGTGTAGGCTATTTTTTGATAATGTGGGTATCTGGACTTGCACTGTGTTAGTACCTCTGACAAATAATATACCGGCTTCTGAGTTTGGAATTTATGTCCCTCCTCATCTTGTTCCATGACGAGAACCGCGTTGACTACCTTGTTGGTGGCTGATATTTATAACAACATGGGCTCACTGGTGCCTGGTGCCGTGAGTATGGGATTGGTTGCCAGTATTGTTATAATTTCTTCCAACGCAGCTGCTGCTTCATCAGTCCATTCAAAATTGTTTGTCCATTTCAACAACATATAGAGCGGCAAAGCTTTTTCTCCGAGGTGGGAAATAAAGCGGCTTAACACGGCTACGCACCCGGTTAGTCTCTGGACATGCTTCAGTTCTGTGGGGATTAGAAGTTCTGATAGAGCGCGGATTTTAGCTGGATTTGCCTCTATTCCTCTATGGGAGATGATGAATCCAAGCAAATTGCCCGAGGGAACTCCGAATTCCCATTTTTCCGGATTGAGCCATATATCCTGTTCGCTCAAATTAGCGAAAGTTTGACGGAGGTCGTCGATCAACAGATCGATGTGTTTTTTCTCATTACCACATCATCCACATATGCCTCAACGGTCTTTTCGACCTGTGAGGCGAGGCGGGTTTGAATCATGCGTTGGTACATGGCCCCGACGGTTTTTATCCCAAAGGGCATCGTGTTGAAGCAAAATGGCCCATAGGGGTGATGAATGCGGTAGCCACCTGATCGGATTCCTTCATTTTGATTTGATGGTATCCGGAGTAAGCGTTGAGGAAACATAACAAATCGTGTCAGGCTATGGCATCAGTGATCTGGTCTGTGCATGGTAAGGTAAAAGGGTCCTTGGGGCATGCTTTATTGAGGTCCTTGAAGTCGAGACATAGCCGCCAGGATTTGTGTTTCTTAGGTACCATCACCAGATTTGCTAGCCACTCGGGGTGTTTGATGTCCCTCATAAATCCGCCCCCGAGGAATTTTGCTAATTCTTCACCCATGGCTTGCCATTTGGGTTCAAAGAAGCAGTGCAGGGTCTGTTTCACGGGCTTAAAGCCTGGAATAATGTTCAAGCTATGTTCGGCGAGCCGACGTGGGATACTGGGCATATCGGAAGGATGCCAAGCGAAAATGTCCCAATTTTCACGGAGGAAATTCTGCAATGCTTCGTCCATAAGGGAATCGAGCTGTGCTCCGATGGACGTTGTCTTATTAGGGTCCGTTGGATGCACCTGAAATTTGACGACTTCCTCTACAGGTTTAAAGGACATGGATTTGGGCCTTTTACTAAGGATCACGTCGTCCCTATTAGCTGTCGGCCGTAGAGTGGTCAATTCCTCAGTGGTAAAAGTTTCCGATAATGCCTCGAGGGCAAGCGTTGTCGTTTTGTTTTTGGCCCGAAGGGCTATACTCGGATCACCGATGAGCGTGATCACTATGTTTGGTCTTGGCATTTTGACTTTCATGTACCCATAATGGGGTATGGCCTAGAACTTTTTAAAGGCGTCGCGCCCTAACAGGGTGTGATAGCCACTGGGGAAGGGACGATGTGGAAGAGAAGTTCTTCAGATCAGTAATTTTCGGGCGTGCTGAACACAACGTCGAGGATGATACATCCGGAAAAGTGTGCCTCTTTTTTTGGGATAATTCCCCGGAAGGTCGTGTTCCTATGTTCGATGCGAGATCGATCGAATTGCATTTTATCCAGAGTGGCCTCGTAAATGAGGTTTAGACCACTGCCACCGGCCATGAGCACCTTATGTAGTCTGTATCCATCAAAGATGGGATTCAAGACTAGAGCGCCTGGTGAATGACCGGGAAGGGTGGGCGGCTAGTCAGTGTCCTGGAAAGTAATCGGTATGTTTGCCCGTGGGCTAGTAGCTACCACGTGGTAGACTTGCTCGTGCTCCCTAAGAGCCCTTTTATGCCTGCTCCTTGAGGGGAAGATCTCAAAGACTGTCAGGACTTCGTCATTGAATCCGTTTGGCGAAGGAGGGCGCTAGCTCGACAGAGGTGTGTCGAGGATAGCCTCGCCACTTTTTGTGACTTGCCTGACGACCCAGCAAGCTTGAAGGCTATGATTAGGGTTTGTGTTCAACAACACGGAATGAATGGGGCAAGGTTTATCTAACATTCCATCGAGGACGTTGCCAGTCCCGAAAAGGGACTTGTTTCTTTTTTCAACGGGTTCATGCCTGGCCGGCCGATTTGGAGGTACCCTCTTTCTTCAAACTCCCCTGGGGTGTTCAGAGAATTTTGGTCCCGAGAACAAATGCTCAGATTGCCAGACGCTCTCCATGGCACATTACTTCTGTACCAATTCGGATAATGCCGCAAAGTCATCTATGCGTTAGCGGGCCAAGGCATTAAGAATCCCTTCATCATGTCAATTGCTAATGAAAATTACCATTATGTCTTGGTCACTAAGACCTTTTACTCTACTCCTAGCGAGGAGGAGTCTTGCCCAAAAGTGATGGACTAATTCTCCTTGTATTTGTTTGATATCCCGAAAGTCCGAAGACATGGGCTTTGGCACGGTACTTGGATAATCGTCTTGGGCGGTGGGTGGGAAAAATTTTTGTTCCCCGTCGCAACGAGTGTTCGGGAGTACAGTTTCCGAATTGCGCAAGGGACCTTGAAGCGGTGATGGTCCAGTTTTAAAGCGATTCCCCGCCTCTAATTCTACGATGGGGTCCTGGAGATCGTGGATGGGGGTATAGGCGGTTTTCAACTCCGGTTGTCGGGCAGAATCCGCGACCGGACACGCGACTGTGGCGACCAGGTGAGTAACCAGGGGGACATGAATATCCCTGTCATCGGGTCTGATCCCAAGCCGATCATAGATCGGAACCTGGTCATCTGATATGCAAATAGCTTCGATCCGATCGAACAACTCGTTTAAAAACAAGGCGATGGCAGGATGCGTGTCGCTGATACGAGTTGGTTCGTCAAGCGGTGTCACGCTTCCAGAGTTATGCCGAAGCGGATCCATGTTCCGTTCCACCACGATACCTGATGTATTGGACGTCGAAGCATCATAATTTATAGGTTTTCCTTTGAAGGTTGAGGGTTCCATTGGAACGAGTGTTCCCCGTGAATCAGCCACGAACTCTAGGGTTCCGAACTTAATACACTGATTAGGGAAACCTTTCGGCCTGAATGATGGCCGACCGAGCCGGCGTGTGACAAGATGTCGTTGCCAGTGAAATTCTGATTGGGGGTGGGAGCCCCTTCGATACAAATCTCGCTACTTGCGATGGGGCGAGCCATCGATCCCTTTGGCGCTCATAGAGGAACTGTAAATGAAAGCAGCAATGTTGGTGTAAAAACCGGCAGATCTCGGGTAGGTGGTCCCGAACTGTGAGACTAGGATCGACGATAACATGAGACGAAGGGGACACAAGTTTACCAAGGTTTGGGCCCTCCAATGGAGGTAATACCCTACATCCTGCTTGATTGTATTGATGGTGTATGGGAATACAGAGTTGATCTACCTCAAGATCGTATGTCTAACCCTAGATGAGTTATCCCCCTATGCCCTAAAACCCCTCGGCTTATATAGATACCGAGGGTGTCCTTGGCTTACACATGGTCGGTTACATGCCGAAGAGATAACATGCCTAACTACAGCTAATAACTTGGAGACCACACTTGACTCCTTGAAGCTCCCATCCTGGCGCAGGTGGTCCTCGATCATCCGATGACTACCTCGCAGCCCGTATAGTCCGGCCCATGAACAATGGGTCGGCTATCCGAGGACCCCTTAATCCAGGACTCCCTCAAAGGACTTTGATGACAATGATCTAACTAGCAAACTATGCAGAGCCTACTCCAGCATCTCCCCAGGGATCATTCTGTCAATGATGTTTGGTTATGGCAGGATGATGACAAAGGGTATTCGGCAAAGAAGTTTTACTTGCATGTCCACAAACCAATCCCATGTAACCCTCTGCTCAACCGGTTCTGGAAGAGTTGTTGCACCATGAAAATGAAAGTGTTTTCATGGATGTTAATCATGGATAGACTGAATACGCAAGATATGCTAGGGCCTAGACATTGGAATGTTTTTGAATCTAACTTGTGTGTCCTATGCCATGCAAGGGTCAAGGAGGATAGGGATCACCTATTCTTCACATGCATGTTCAGCAATAGAGTTTGGAATTATCTGCAAATTCAATGGAAGGGGGACTCCATGTGGGATGTTTCTATAATGGCCCATCGAGATTTTCATCACCCCTTCTTTGATGAGGTGGTTTTCACTGCCTGTTGGAACATCTGGACTACTAGGAATGCCAAGGTCTTTCGCAATGAGCTCCCTAGTTTCAATAGGTGGAATTGTAACTTTAAGCATGATATTTCTTTACTAGTTCATAGAATTAAGGCTAGTTTTAGGGATGATCTATTAAAGTGGGTATCCTTTCTACCCCCCCCCCCCCTGAGGTTAGTGCTTCAGTTCCCCCACCCCTCCCCTCCCTTAGCTTAGATCATGTAAACTGTAAGTTGTGTTATGGAATAAAAGAAAAACTGTGGGGTGTTCTGCCTTACAGTAGCTGGTCAAAAAAAACCAATAACTCGAAGAGACTTGCAAGGATATGAAATTATGCAAATAAGAATTCAGAGGAGATTCAAATAGGATTCATGGATAATCTGAACATAAACTCACAATTCATCGGATCTTGACAAACACACCACAAAATAGGATTATATCGGATAGATCTCCATGAAGATCATGAAGAACTTGGTATTTAAGATCAAAGAGAGAGAACAAGCCATATAGCTACTACCTATGGACCAGTAGGTCTATGGTGGACTACTCACGCATCATCGGAGGGTCAATGGAGTGGATGTAGATGTCCTCCGTGATCGAAACCCCCTCCGGCAGATTACTGGAAAAGGCTCCAAGATTGGATCTCTCGGGAACGGAGGCTTCCGGCGGCGGAAAAGTATTTGCATGGCTCCTTCTGATGTTGCGGGAATATTTGGGTATTTATAGGCCAAAGAATAGGGCTAGGAGACCTCCCATGGAGCAACAAGCCTGTTAGGCGTGGCCAGGGGGCCCACGCATAGCAGGCTTGTGGTGCACTGGCACCTCCCCTGATGTGCACTCCAAACTTGATCGACTTGTTTCCTTCCATAAAATTCCTTCCGAAGGTTTTATTCCATTTGGACTCCTTTTAACATCCCATATTTGCAAAACTCAAAAGCAAGAAAACAAACAGAAACTGGCACTTGGCTCTAGATTAATAGGTTAGTCCCAAAAATAATATAAAATGGCATATTAATGCATATAAAACATACAAAACAGATAATATAATAGCATGTCATCATCAAAAAATATAGATACGTTGGAGACATATCACGTGCTAGCATCCTTGAGCTCCTATTGCACCTCCTCCACCCAGGCTTCATGCTAAGTACTTGCGTTTGTCAACGCAGAGAGCGTGGCTGCTGCTTGTTCGGCTGTTGCCTTCTTGTTGGGGATATAAACCCATGGCGAGACCCGCCCAGGAGGGGTCGGGTCATGCGTAGCGGCTCGTAGTCAAGACCCTTAAGATGGGCCTGAAGATTGAAGGCAAGGCCACATGGCGACCAACCAGATGGGCCAAGATGAAGGCCCGGAGAAGGAAGATGGCACGAGACCCGGGCATGTAAGCCGCGCGGAGACGACTTGCCCAAGAGGGCAAGGCGGCTTAGACACAGGGTCAAATACCTTCTATGAGTCGGTTTGGACTCTTGTAACCCAGAGCCTCGACCTCTTATATAAAGGTGGGTCCTTGGGCGGTTTAGGACAGGAAAAACCAATTAATCGATATCTAGGTCAAGCGAATCCGCTCCCTTGTAATCGATACCCCATCAATACAACACAAAGCAGGACATAGGCTTTTACCTCTTTTCGAGGGGCCAAACCTGGGTAAACTCGTGTCTCTCGTCCCGATCAACCCCTTTGAGTCCATCGCCTTAGCGATGGCCTCTGTCAGGACCCCGATCCTAAGCCATATGAATCCAGCCTATAACATGGCACACCACTTTGCGGCCTCACACACGGTAACCCACGGCTACCGCCTTACCTTGACCGGGACTGTTTGCGCCTTTTGGGTCAAGGATATGAAAATTTCTCTAGAATTCACACACCAAAGAACCCGTGTCGACATGACTAGTTATAGACCCAAGTGGCACAACACTACAGGGACATGCATACGTAACCTAGCAATGCAGGTGTTGGTCATCAGCATGTGTAGACGAGTCATAGCAAGCTACAAGGACTCCATTATGCCATGCGACATAAATATCATCACAACACGTAGACGGTCGTATCAGGCTATAGGGACTCCATTACACTACGAGACATTTCCCCGAAGGGACAGACACAACAGCAAATAAGGGTACACGCCGGTCAATCAATGTGTCCGGAGCAGTAGCAAGCTACCATGGCTCGATGGAAGCACAGAGGCATTTCCTCGTAAAGAAGGCTACTAAAGGCACACAACTAGGTGTTGAATACCACACATACCAATGCATTTCAATCATACACACACTATGCATGATATGCGTAGATACAACATGGCATCAGAACAAAACTCTACAACATAACATTTCTTTAGGAGGCTCCGAGGAGCCAACATAGTATAATGTTACAAGCAGGAGAGGTCACATGACCCAACATTCAGAGCATACAAACAACAAGTGGAAGTTACATGTGTGAGTACGGACATCTACAAAAGCGGCTAGAAGAGCCTAAAAAGCTACTACAAACCTACCATAGGAGCCAGAATCATGTCTGGGTTCTAAGCTAATCCGTCGATGTCAACATCAGAAGAAACAAAACTGAACAACGTCTATCTCTACAAAAATGTAAATAAGCAATAGTGAGTACTAAGGTACTCAGCAAGTCATACATCAGAACTATCTATACATGCATCATGTATCAATGAACGGAATTGTGGGGTTTACCGCTGAATGCCAGCTTTGACCTTTGGCTATCCTAGACTATGACAAAGTATCCAACGTATCACTACTCTCTCGTCTCCCTACAAGAGAGCACACACGAGTCCACATGTTCACCATATCAATACACTACTATGGATCCTCTCTCGTCTTCCTACGAGAAGCCATCCATAGCACTCACACTTGTTTGGTGCATTTTAGAGTATCCACTTAAAGTTGTCTATGAACTATGCAAGTATCCAAGTAGTCCATATCCGAGGACGCGGCTATCCGAATAGACAAATTACCCTACAGGGGTGTACTTCGTCACACATGCTCCCGCCACTTACCGCCATGTGCACGTAAAAAGGCACCTCGGCAACCTTCAAGCGTAAGCCCAGCGAGGGAGTCGGCCACAGACGCTATCCTTCAATGACTCTAGCCCAAGGCAATCGCCTAACTGAGTTGGTCACCACAATCGAGAATTCGGCCGTGTTTCACGATTCGGACTCAGAAGTTATGTATAGGGCCCCAAGACGGTCCCGCTTGGGCCATTCAATCACTTCGTAGGCCCGGCCACATCCTATCAACATTTCAAACTAGTGCAACTCCTAGGAAGAGAACGGGGTAGGTTAATAGGCTGAGAGAGCTCGAGTTACCGGAGCCCAATGTGCGGTACTAGCTAGTCTTGGAACACAAACACGGAACTCAATTCCTATGAGTGGCTTCAATGAGAGAAGCCACCATGTACTCCTACATGGCCACTCATTGCTACCTTTACCAAAACAGGTTCAACACTTAACCCTCATCATGAGGACACATCCATTTCACTTCAGTTCATCACCCAGATGAATCATACCTGACACAACTCTAAGCATAGCAAGCATATCAGGGTTATAGCACAACATGGATGAAGCATCTACCACGTATGCTAGGTTGCTTGGTTTAGCTATTTACTATGACAATGACAGGTCATGCAAATGAGTGGGTTCATCTACCGCAACACAAGTAGTAGTCGAATCGTGTTGTGCTAATGCATTTAAATGAGAGCAAGAGCGAGATAGTGGGTTTGTATCGAATATGCTCAAGGGGGTTGGTTGCCTGTGGATCAGAAGAACTCTGTTTTTTGATGTCGTAGATAACTACGTCTCGCAAGTCTATTGACAGGGACAAACAAGGTACAAATTAAGCACGGCAAATGCTTCACAATGATGCATGATAATGGCATGGCAATATGTTGCTCGTTTGAGCTAATGCATCTATCAACATGTTAAATGAAGATGGTTTGAACTCAAGGTTCAAATTCAACTCCATATGTGAGGGTACATAATGTGTTTTGAACAAAATGTCTAATTTCTCCTATTTAGGTTTCTCTAACATGCATGAAAATGCCACCATCAGATTCATTCGATTTTTCTGATAATTTCTCATATATAAATTATTTTCATCTGACTGACAGATTATTTTCTATGATTTTTTGAACTTTATATCATTTTCTGGAATTTCCTGAATTATTTTAAATCTAGAAATTCATTAACTACATCGGTGTGATGTCATCATGACGTCAGCCAGTCAAAGGTGCCAGGTGAGGTCAAATCTGACCTGTGGGCCCTACATGTCAGTGTCTCAACTAATTACGGCACATTAATTAACCTAATTAAAAGTTAATACTAATTAAGCTAGAAGGCTGGTCCCACCTGTCAGTGACCCTCGGAGGGTCAAAACCCTGTCAACGGGGGCAAACCGCCGGTGTTAAGCCGTCGGCAAGGTCAGGAACGGCAAGGGCGCTTGGAAACCGCGCACAGGGCACCGTTCAACTCACGGTTGGGCTCTGTCGAGAGCTGGCATCGCGCCGCGTCCGATGGTGGCCTCAACCGAAGTTGGGGTGGTCTACATCGGCACCTACGATGACCACATCGGCGTCCAGAGCACGGGCTAGCTCGGGCACGTGCATGCGTCACGCGACGCGGTGGCTAAGCAGTGACAACGACATGTACACGTCCCTGCGAAGCCGTTGGGCACCTCCGGGTGACCAAATGGTCACCGGAGCGTTGCCGGTGACGGCCCTAGCGGCAGCGAGATTGAGCCACGGCGGGGGGGGCAACTAAAGGACGGGGAGGACCATAGGGAGAACGGGAGAGGGACGGCAAGCTCACGGGGAGTTAGATGGGACGCTCGGTGGGCTCGGGGATGCGCTAGTGGTCGCAAATTGGTGATGACGGGCTCCAATGGTCGGCGACAGAAACAGTGATGATGTTGAGTTGGAGGGCTCCCGGGCTTGATTTCTTTGACGAGGAGGAGTAGGGATATGCAGCGTTTATTTTGGCAGCACAAGGAGGCAAGGGGTTGCCGGCGTCCGTGACTATAGCGAGCAGTGCACTCTCGGTTACGGGGAAGAGAGGGAGCAGAGGGTGGGAGAGGAACGGTAGGGGGAGAGGGGAGTGGGGTCAGCTCACCCTAGCCTTCGTGCTAGAGCGGTTGGAACGCCCGGGGCCTCCAGGTGGAAGCAGGAGGTGGCCGAGGGCCCTCGGGTGCATGCCATGCTTCTTCTCTGCCTACTAGCTGGACGTAGAAGACGAGGCTGCCCCTCTGGGTTGGGCCTCTTCTTCACAAGTAAGGCCCAGGTGTCCCTCTGGCCTTTTCTTTTTATTTCTTTTTTTTCGTTTGTAGTTTTTCTAACATTTTGTACTGGTTTGCAAAAATACCCAACCATTTTAATAAATCTTGGAAATTTGCATGTGGCCTAAATGAATTTAACCAGTGCCACACAATAAATTTCAGAATATTTGGATCTATATTTTATATATGGCAAATATAATCCAATGCAAATAATTGTTTGATTAATCCAAGTGCCCAATACAAAATGATTCTGCTCCTCTAAAATATTGGATGGCATTCTTAACTCAGTCCAATATTTCATTAGAATACGAGGGACATTTCCTTGAATCTGTTTGAAGCAATTTTTATAATGCTTATTTTGGCAAAAATGATTCCCGAGGCTTGATAAAATCCTCATTTCAATTTCATTGCAATTTAAATGCATGCATGAACGCATTGGCAAGCATTAAGAAACTAGGGTTGTGACAACTCACCCCCACAAAACAAGAATCTCGTCCCGAGATTCAGGAGTAGTTGGGAAGAGTGCAGGGTACTCAAGCCGAAGATGATCTTCGTGCTCCCAGGTTGCTTCATCCTTGGAATGGTGTGACCACTAAACCTTGAGAAACTTGATACTGCGGCGTTGAGTGTTGCGCTCAGCTTCATCGAGAATACGAACAGGATATTCTCGATATGAGAGATCATCTTGAAGATCAAGCATTTCATGGTCTACTTCGCGGATAGGATCCTTGAAGCAACGCCTGAGTTGAGAAACGTGGAACACATCATGAACTTTGGAAAGTTGCAGAGGTAGTTCCAATTGGTAGGCAACCTCTCCTTGTTTAGCGAGAATGCGAAAAGGACCAATGTAACGAGGAGCCAATTTGCCTTTGATACCGAAACGATGGGTACCCTTCAGAGGTGAAACCCGAAGGTAAGCCTTCTTGTCAACTTCATAACTTACTTCCTTATGACGACGGTCACATTGGCTCTTCTGAAAAGATTGGGCAATTTTCAAATTTTCATGAATGATGCGAACTTGCTCTTCTGCATCCTAGATCATATATGGTCCAAAGAATTGTCTTTCACCAGTTTTTGACTAGTTTAATGGTGTTTGGCATCTTCGTCCGTATAGAACTTTGAAAGGAGCTTTGCCTAGACTAGACTGGAAGCTGTTGTTATAAGAAAATTCGGCGAATGGAAGACATTTCTCTCAATTCATTCCGAATGAGATAACACGGGCTCTGAGCATATCTTTGAAAAATTTATTGACTCTTTCTACTTGACCACTTGATTGAGGGTGATAAGTGGTGCTAAGGGAGAGATGAGTTCCCAGAGCATCCTAGAAACTTTCCCAAAATCAAGAAGTGAAAAGACTTCCACGATCAAAATTGATCTCTAGAGGATCACCATGAAGAGAAACTATTCGAGAGATATATAGCTCTGCTAACTGACTAGCAGTTATACTTTCTCGACCTGGAACGAAATGAGCAACTTTCGAAAGGCGATCGATACCCACGAAGATGGCATCATTCCCTTTCTTAGTCTTTGGCAAGCCGGTGATGAAATCCATACCGACCTTGTCCCATTTCCACTCGGGAATAGCCAAGGGATGAATGGTACCAGCAGGCCTTTGATGCGCTGCTTTAACGTGACGACAAATATCATAGTTAGCAATGAAATGAACAATTTCTCTCTTCATCCAGGTCCACCAGAACCTCTGGCGTAGGTCTTGATACATCTTGGTACTATCGGGATGAATCGTGAGAGGAGATTCATGAGCTTCCTTAAGGATCAGCTCTCGAAGTTGTTGCTTCTTGGGAACCACCAAATGTTCCTCAAAGAATACAACACCTTGATCATTTACCGAAAAGTAACGAGCAACTCCCTTGGCAATGTTGCTCTTGATACGGGAAATTCATGTATCCTGCTTCTGGGCAGCTATGATCTGATCCTCAAGAGTTGGTTTCGCCACCGAGGTAGAAAGGGATCCTCGAGGAACAATGTGAAGATTTAACTTACGAAATTCCTCATGGAGAAGTGGTTGACTTTGTAGCAACATGAGGTTGTTACAATAGGACTTACGACTTAGTGCATCACCCATGACACTGGCTTTGCCTGGGGTGTAAGATATTCCTAAGTCATAGTCTGTAATCAACTCAATCCATTGTCTTTGCCTGAGATTTAAATCCAGTTCGGTGAATATATATTTGAGACTCTGGTGATCTGTGTATATTTTGCAACGATTAGGGAGAAGGTAATATCGCCAAGTGACAAGTGCATGGACTACTGTGGCAAGTTCCAGATCGTGTGTTGGATAATTCTCCTCATGTGGACACAACTGTCGAGATGCATAGGCAATCACATGATGATCTTGCATGAGAATGCAACCTAGACCTTGTCATGAAGCATCACAGTAGATAACAAAGTCCTTTGTGAAATCCGGGGGTACAAGTACCATGGCAGTAGTCAGTCGTCTTTTCAACTTTTGAAAACTTTCCTCACACTTTGGAGTCCACTCGAACTTCTTATCTTTCTTGAGGAGTTCAGTTAGAGGTTTGGCACCTTTGGAGAAGTTCTCAACGAAGCGGCGACAGTTGCTCGCTAAGCCAAGGAAACTCCTAACTTGCTTCACCGATTTAGGTTGAGTCCAATCAAGGACAACTTCAACTCTCTCGGTATTGATAGCAATACCTTTCGCAGAGATCACGTGACCTAGATAGGTCACTTCTCTCAACCAGAATTCGCACTTGGAGAATTTGCCGTAAAGGCGGTGCTCTCGAAGTTTCATCAATACCAGCCTAAGATGCTTAGCATGTTCTTCTTCATTCTTCGAGTATATGAGGATATCATTGAGGTAAACCATGACAACTTTGTCCAGATACGCCATGAAGATCGAATTCATTAAGTGGGAGAAGGTGGCTGGGGCAATTGTTAGACCAAAGGCCATGCCGGTTTACTCGTATTGGCCATGACGAGTGACAAAGGCCGTCTTAGGAATGTCCCCGTTCTTGATTTTGATTTGATGATAACCTAATCTCAAATCTATCTTGGAAAAGACTGCAGATCCAGTGAGTTGGTCATATAGATCGTTGATCCTAGGGAGCGGATATTTGTTCGTTATTGTGACTAGATTAACCGGTCGATAATCCACAACCATCCGGTCCGTACCATCCTTCTTTTAGACAAAGAGGAGAGGACAAGCCCATGGAGAAGAACTAGTATGGATGAAGCCTTTCTTCAAAGATTCATCAAGTTGGATGTTAAGCTCAGCTAGCTCTTGGGGAGACATCTTATAGGTCCTTCTAGCAATTGGAGTGGTTCCTGGAATAAGTTCTATGACAAACTCTACTTCTGTGTCAGGTGGAACACCTCGCAATTCTTCTGGAAAAACATCTAGAAAGTCACGGACTACCAGGATGTTTTCAAGGTGGAAGAGTATTGGCATTGAGGGAATAAATCATGCCCTCTAGAACGAGGTTTTGGACCTTGGCTATATGGCCAGAAGGATGGGTAAGCTGAACAGACCTAGAGAAACAATCAATTTTGGCATGATGAGCTGTCATCGAGTCCATTCCTAAAATGATATTGATGTCCGAAGACTTAAGAGCTATCAAAGAAGCAAGGAATACTAAACCATCAACAAGAATTTGATTTCTATGGCTTACTCTAGCAGTTTGCCATCTAGAACCTGGAGTTTGAACTTCCAAAGGAGTTGGCATAATATCAAAAGACATATCATGCGACATGGCATACCTTTCGGAAATGAAATAGTGAGATGCTCTAGAGTCAAATAGAACTGAAGCTGGATGAGAATTGACAAGAAGCGTCTTAACCACGACATTAGCATCATCTTCAGCTTCTTTTGCGGTTACATGGTGCACACATCCACAAGTATAAACAACTGACGTGGCATTCAACTTCTTTATTTGGGGCTTGCCACCACCGGCAACATTTCTTGAAGAGGATGGAACATTTGCCCGCAAAGGGCAATTCTTTAAATAATGTCCAGGCTGACTGCACTTGAAGCATGCCCCATGAATGGAACATGCATCTGAGTTGAGCATCCGGTTGATGAAGTTCTTCTAGGGAACAGATGGCATCAGCAGACGAGGCGCCACATAGGATGGCCTCGGTGCATATCCCGGAGGAAGAGCAGTGTTCGTAATCCATATTCCACGCCTCTGAGATATAGAGACTGATGACGACCCAAAATCACAGTTGCGCTTGTGAGATTCCTCATAGGTCATCCTACCAGTTTCTGCTTGAATGGCTTTGTTCATAAGAACCTAGAAGGTAGCAAACTCATGCAAGTTGTGGTCACAACGTAGCTCTGGGTCGAGACCTTTCCTGAACCTTGCTTGCTTATTGGCGTCTCTGGATACTTCTTCAGGTGCATAATGCACGAGGCGTCCATATTCACGGCTATAGGCATCCACATCCATCTTGCCATGGGTCGGACTGCAAAAATCCTCTTGCTTATGATCTATCAGGGCCTGCGGAATATGATGCTTGTGAAAGGCCTCACAGAATTCTTCCAACTAAGTAACTTGGCCAGGCGGTCGCATGGCCATGAAGTTCCCCCACCACATGCTAGCGAAACCTTCAAGGTGATGTGCGGCATAGGTGACCTTGTCTCCTTCAGCCACGTTTGCATAACACAGCTTGTTGTTGAAGCTATGGAGACAATCATATGTGTCTAGTGGCTCAATGGAGTGATGGAAGGTGGGCGGTTACAATTTGATGAAGTCTCTGATGGATACTAGCTCATTGCGTTGATGGGATGTATTTTTCTCCATGTGCTCTAGCAAACGGTTGGTGGCACGCTTGTTCCTGTCAATTTCTAGCATAACCTCTACCAACGAGGGTTGGTCAGGAGGATCTTCTTCATCCCTACCATCTCCATAGTTCTGACTATGACCAATAGATCTTCGATTAACTTGCGGCATCCTGAAGGAAAAACCCAGGGTTTAGAATCAAGGAAGAACACTAAAACACAATGAATTCTAGGAGAACTCGGGCATCATAACGGATGTATGGGCATGAAATATGAGGCAACCTGCACAAGATTTGGCCAGCATAATAGCTCAACATCATGGTTCAAGGCATAGAGAGAACATAGGCACTTCTCACGACTCTGATGGAACATGACTTGACACAAACAACCATTCTATGAGTCTTTGGTCTATTAACTCGTCATCCTAACAGATAAGTAAGAAGCCTAGTTCTTAATCCCCATATAAAGAGAAGAGAGTGACCCAGAATAGAGTAACTTGAGGAAAGGAGTAAAAAGAGCCTTATGTTCCCTTCCACAATCAATTCCCTTATATAACTAAAGCATTACTAGACTCAACATCGACCAGTTTTGCTTCATAAACCTATAGACAGTTCAGCTCTGATACCAATGATGTCGGGACCCCGATCCAAAGCCATATGAATCCAGCCTGTAACATGGCACACCACTTTGCGGCCTCACGCACGGTAGCCCACAACTTCTGCCTTACCTTGGTCGGGACCGTTTGCGCCTTTTGGCTCACGGATATGAACATGTCGCTAGCATTCAGACGCCAAAGAACCCAGGTCGACATGACTAGTTATAGAACCAAGTGGCACAACCATACAGGGATAGGCATACATAACCCAGCAATGCAGGTGTCGGTCATCAGCGTGTGTAGACAAGTCACAACAAGCTACAAGGACTCCATTATGCCGTGGGAAATAAATGCCATCACTACACATAGACAAGTCGTAGCAGGCTATAGGGACTCCATTACACTGCGAGACATTTCCCCAAAGGGACACACACAACAGCAAAAAGGATACACGCCGGTCAATCAATGTGTCCGGAGCAGTAGCAAGATACCATGACTCGGTGGAAGCACAAAGAGGCATTTCCCCGTAAAGAAGGCTACTAAAGGCACACAACTAGGTGTCGAATCCCACACATACCAATGCATTTCAGTCATACACATGCTATGCACGATATGCATAGATACAACATGGCATTAGAACAAAACTCTACAACATAACATTTATTTAGGAGGCTCCGAGGAGCCAACATAGTATAATGTTACAAGTAGGAGAGGTCACATGACCCAATATTTAGAGCATACAAACAACAAGCAGAAGTTACATGTCTGAGTACAAACATCTACAAAAGCGGCTAGAAGAGCCTGAAAAGCTACAACAACCCTACCATAGGAGCCAGACTCCTGTCTGGGTTACTAAGCTAATCCGTCGATGTCAATGCCAGAAGAAACATAACTAAACAACGTCTATCTCTGCAAAAATGTAAATAAGCAACAGTGAGTATGAAGGTACGCAGCAAGTCTTAAATCAGAACTATCTACATATGCATCATGTATCAATGAACGGGATTGTGGGGTTTATTGTAGAATGCCAGCTTTGACCTTTGGCTATCCTAGACTATGACAAAGTATCTAACGTATCACTACTCTCTTGTCTCCCTACGAGAGATCACACATGAGTCCACATGTTCACCATATCAATACACCACTATGGATCCTCTCTCGTCTTCCTACGAGAATCCATCCATAACACTCACACTTGTTTGATGCATTTTAGAGTATCCACTTAAAGTTGTCTATCAACTATGCAAGTATCCAAGTAGTCCATATCCGAGGACGCATCTATTCGAATAGATAAATTACCCTGCAGGGGTGTACTTCGTCACAAACGCTCCCGCCACTTACCGCCATGTGCACGTAAAAAGGCACCTCGGCAACCTTCAAGTCGAATCCCAGCAAGGGAGTCGTCCATGGACGTTAACCATCAACGACTCTAGCCCAAGGCAGTCACCTAACTGAGTTGCTCACCAGAATCAAGAATCTGGCGGTGTTTTACGATTCGGACTCAGAAGGTGTGTACAGGGTCCCAAGCCGGTCCCGGTTGGGCCATTCTATCACTTCCTAGGCCCGACCACATCCTATCAACGTTTAGACCTAGTGCAACTCCTGGGCAGAGAACGGGGTAGGTTAATAGGACGAGAGATCTCAAGTTACCGGAGGCCAATGTGTGGTAGTAGCTAGTGTTGGAACATAGACACGGAACTCATTTCCTATGAGCTGCTTCAATGAGACAACCCACCATGTACTCCTACATGGCCTCTCATTGCTACCTTTACCAAAACAGGTTCAACACTTAACCCTCATCATGAGGACACATCCATTTCACTCCAGTTCATCATGCAGACGAATCTGACCCGACACAACTCTATGCATAGCAAGCATAACAGGGTTATAGCACAACATGGCTCAAGCATCTACCGGGTATGCTAGGTTGCTTGGTTTAGCTATTTACTGTGACAATGACAGGTCATGCAAAGGAGTGGGTTCATCTACTGCAACACAAGTAGCAGTTGAATCGCATTGTCCTAATGCATTGAAATGAGAGCAAGAGCGAGAGAGTCGGTTCGTACCGAATATGCTCAAGGGGGTTTCTTGCGTGTGGATCAGAAGAAGTCAACTATTCATCGATGTCGTCGATAACTACGTCTTGCAAGTCTATTGACAGGGACAAACAAGGTACAAATTAAGCACGGAAAATTCTTCACAATGATGCATGATAATGGCATGGCAATTTGTTGCTGGTTTGAGCTAATGCATCTATCAACATGTTAAATTAAGATGGTTTGAACCCAAGGTTCAAATTCAACTCCATATGTGAGGGTACATAATGTGTTTTGAACAAAATGTCCAAGTTCTCCTATTTAGGTTGCTTTAACATGCATGAAAATGCCACCATCATATTCATTGGATTTTTCTGATGATTTTTCATATATAAATTATTTCCATCCGACTTACAAATTACTCTCTATGATTTTTTGAAGTTTATATCATTTTCTGGACTTTCCTGAATTATTTTAAATCTAGAAATTCATTAACTGCATTAGCATGACATCATCATGATGTCAGCAAGTCAAAAGTGCCAGGTCAGGTCAAATCTGACATGTGGGCCCTACATGTCAGTGTCTCAACTAATTATGGCAGGTTAAGTAACCTAATTAAGAGTTAATACTAATTAAAGGCTGGTCCCACCTGTCAGTGACCCTGGGAGGGTCAAAACCCTGTCAACGGGGTCAAACCCGTCGGTGTTAAGCCGCCGACGAGGTCAGGGCTGGCGGGGGCGCTCGTAAACTGCGCACAAGGTGTCGCTCAACTCGCGGTTGGGCTCTGCCGAGAGCTGGCATCGCGCCGCGTCCAATGGTGGCCTCAGCCGAAGCTGGGTAGGTTTACATCGACAGCGGCGATGACCACAGCGGCAGCCGGAGCACGGGCTAACTCGGGCATGTGCATGCGTCATGCGACGCGGCGGCTAAGCAGCGATAATGGCATGTACACGTCCCCACGAAGCCATTGGGCACCTCCGGGTGACCAAATGGTCATCGGAGCGTTGCCAGCGACGGCCCTAGCGACGACGGGATTCGGCCATGGCATGGGGGCAACTAGAGGACGGGGAGGACCATGGGGAGATGGGGAAAGGGACGGCGAGCTCATGGGGAGTCAGTAGGGATGTTTGGTGGGGTCGGGGATGCGCCGGTGGTCGCTAATCGGCGATGACGGGCTCCGGTGGGCGGTGACAGAAACGGCGATGATGGTGAGTTGGAGGGCTCCCGAGCTTGATTTCTTCGGCGAGGAGGAGCAGGGAGATGCGGCGTTTCTTCTGGCAGCACGAGGGGGCAAAGGGCCGCCGGCGTCCGCGACTACGACGCAACACGCTCTCGGTTGCGAGGAAGAGAGGGAGCAGAGGGAGTGTCAAGAACGGCAGGTGGAGAGGGGAATGAGGTCAGCTTGCCCCGGTCATCGTGCTGTAGCGGTTGGAAGGCCCAGAGCCTCCAGGTGGAAGCAGGAGGTGGCCGAAGGCCCTCGGGTGCTCGCCAGGCTTCGCCTCTACCTACTGGCTGGAGGTAGAAGACGAGGCTGCCCCTGTGGGCTGGGCCTCTTCTTCACAGGTAAGGCCCAGGTATGCCTCTGGCCTTTTATTTTTATTTGTTTTTTTATTTTCTACTTTTTCTGACATTTTGTAGTGGTTTGCAAAAATACCAAACCATTTTAATAAATCATGGAAATTTCCATGTGGCCTAAATGAATTTAACCAGTGCCACTCGATAAATTTTAGAATATTTGGATCTATATTTTATATATAGCAAATATAATCCAATGCAAATAATTGTTTGATTAATCCAAGTTCCCAATATAAAATGATTCTGCTCCTCTAAAATATTGGATGGCATTCTTAACTCACTCCAATATTTTATTAGAATACCAGGGACATTTCCTTGGATCTGTTTGAAGCATTTTTTATAATGCTTATTTTGGCAAAAATGATTCTTGAGGCTTGACCAAATCCTCATTTCAATTTCATTCCAATTTAAATGCATGCATGAATGCATTGGCAAGCATTAAGAAACTAGGGCTGTGACAACCTCGAACCTAAGGCTTCGGACATCCGCCGTGACAAAACCACGATAGTTGGCGCCCACCGTGGGGCTAGCGTGCGGTGGTGTGGAGTTCTAAAAGGTCTCTCTCCCTGGGATCGAGGAATACGCCGTCGGCATGATGACTAAGAGTCATCGTGGCAAGCTCTACATCGACGATGTTGGATGGGGACCGGAGGCCGACAAAACGAGTACGGGCACCGGGTTCCCTTCGGCAGGATTCACGTATTCATCGATAAGATCAGCGGATCTATGCCCGGGCCGGACATCTTCACTGACCTCGTCGAGCCGGCCCGGCGTGTGCAACCTGCACGTGTTCATCCCGGGCGGAGGAGCTTCTTCGTCGGCTTCACGCGGGGCATGGAAGACTTCATGTCTGGGGGGGGAACTTTTGTCCTCTCACACGAAGGATCCTTCAGTGGAGATGCGGAGTCGGTCTACTAGCTACACGATGTCGGGCTTGGGGGATATGCCGATGTTAATAGTATTTCGGAGCCCTATGACCCGCCGAGCCAATCCGCCGTCTTCATGGCAGGCTCGGCGTTGGCTTTCAACAATACGACATTCGGAGCAGCGGCGGGAGCCGCTATGCTGGATGCCGGGCCTCCGAAGCCGTCGGCTCAGGTCTTGCTGGAACTAATGGAGGAGTTAACAACCCTGATGGCCACTGAAGTAATAGCCGGAAATCAGGTAGAGCGCAATGCAAAGATTACCAGGATTAAGGGACAAATGGCTCGTGCCCAGGAGGATATCAACGTGTTGCAAAATCAGATGAACGCTGAGTCGGAACGTCTTACGACAGAGGATCTCCGTTTTAGCTTAGACCAGCACGCTTTGGAGGAGATTCTTCAAAGGAGGACCCAAGTCGGCCTCCCTGTGCAGCTTCATCCCCGAAACCTCTTTAACACTCCCGGGGTTGGGCCGAGCACGTCGCAAGTGTAACCCGAGCCGCTAAGGCGCCGCGGCAGCCAGACCCGCCCCGGAGGGATTGGACCCCGCCGCGGCACCTTGTGACACCACCTGGCCATTATTCTAACCCGGTGAAGAACATGATAGCGGCGGCTGCCACACTCAATGCACTCCCCTTTGCTGAAGGGATCCTGTTTGTTGAGGAGGCATGAAGCGCCATTAATTTGTTACATACGGTGATGGCTCAGCAGGAAAAGTACACATACCGCCGAAGTCGTGTACACTCCACGCCCGTCCCAAGCCATAGCTACAGCCAGTGCATAGAGTCGCCGGTGGTTTTCAATAGCGAACAAAGACGCAACCCGCCCAATGATAACTCGCCTCGGATTAATGCTTAAGAGATCGTGGATAGGGGCTGAGTTCATCGGGTGTCAACACCAGTGACAGATTACCCGGTAATCCCTGAGCCGGCTCCAATAACCCCTTCCACCTCAATGGGAGCTGGCGTCTCATCCAGGGGGGTTGGTGTGCCTTGCCTGACGGCGGCTCTACGGAACGAGCATTTGCCCAAGGAATTTAAGGGGCTGTGTAAAGTGCCTAACTATATGGCTGATTTACCCCCTGAGGCTTGGATTGAAAGTTATGAGCTCCCCATGGAGATGTTAGACGTCAGTGAGGCAGTTTGTGCAAAGTACTTCATCATGATGTTAGAAGGATCGGCTCGCACGTGGTTGAAGGGTTTCCTCCTAATACCATCGCATCTTGGGCCGAGTTGAAGGCATGCTTTATCAAGAACTTCTAAGGAACATGCAAGCAACCTATGACGATTGTACATCTTGACCACTATGTACAGCATGAGGATGAGTCGGCCCATCATTGGGTCCAGCAGGTTTCGACGGTAATCCACTCGTTCGAGAACATCTCGGCGTCTCAGGCGGTCTTAATTTTAGAGAAAACTGTCACTTCTTACCCCTTAAGCAGAAACTCGGGCGATTCAAGCATTCTTGTAAAGACATGGGAGACACATGACGGCTCTCACAAAGTATGCAGATTCATATACTACTAAGGATCCGAGCTCCGATGATGAGAGATCAGCTAAGGGTAAGAAGAATAACAATGGCAAGAGTCAACAGCAGAGCGGAGCTGGAAATAGCAACCCGGGCAAGAGAAAGAACCCGCACGGCGGGTCAGAACTGGTGGCAAACACCAGCACTGGGAACAATCGTGCCAAGGGTAATGGTAAGCCGCCCTTTAACAAGGGTAAAACTCCCTTTAACTTGGAAGAAATGCTCATTAAGCCTTTCCCAGAGCACAGCCAACCCGGTAAGCCGTAGGACCGAAAGTATGTCTAGAGGGGGCTGATTAAACTACTTGACCAATAAAATTTTTGCCTATACCAAGTTTTTTGGTTGACAGATTTTAGCATTTCATGGCAAGTCAAGTAGACCCTACACATGCAAGTCTAAGAGTATATAGCAACGGAAAGTAACAACAAGCATGTATAGAAGGGATATGGTAGGAAGATCAAACGCAGTTGTAGACACGATGATTTTTCTCGTGGTTCCGATAGGTGGCGCTATCGTACAACCACGTTTATGGAGTGTTCAACCCACGGAAGGTAACGGTCACGAGAGTCCATGGAGGGCTCCACCCAAAAGGGTCCACGAAGTAGCAACCTTGACTATTCCATAATGGCTTCCGTCCATGAAGGACTAGCCTCGCTATGGGTAGATCTTCACAAAGTAGGCGATCTCCTTGCCCTTACAAACTTCTTGGTTCACTCCACAACACGAAGTAGGAGGCTCCCAAGCAACACCTAACCAATCTAGGAGGCACCACCGTCCAAGAGGTAATAGGCTTGGTAATGACGATGAACTCCTTGCTCTTGTGCTTCAAGATGATAGACTCCTCAGCACCCAATCACTCTCTCACAGGTTTGGCATGGTGGAAGAGATGGGATTGGTGGAAAGCTACTTGGGGAGGCTAGAGATCAAGCTCCATATGATTGGAGTGGAAGATCTTGACCTCAACACAAGGGTAGGTGGTTCTCTCTCAGAAAACTGGATGGGGCAAGTGTGGAATAGTTCTGAGTGCTTCTCTTTCAAGTAGGTGGTGATGAAGGGGTATATATAGGCATCCCCAAAAATCCAACCGTTACACACAAAATGACCAACTCGATGACACCGATGTGTTAATATCGGTGGTACCAAAGTGCCAAAAGGTGGCAACTTTTGAATCTCGGTGAGACCGATATAGGAAACTCGGTTGCACTGATAAGGTAACCAATGGTCAGATTTCCAATCTCAGTGACGCCGATCCAACATTCTCGGTGATACCGATCATGTGAATTTTCATAACAAAAAGTTGGCAACCTAAACTCGGTGGCACCGGTATGGAATCGGTTGCACCGAAGTGGCTAGGGTTTGGCTGAGTCTGTCTAGGTTCTGGAATCGGTGGCACCGGTATGGGAAAGTTGGTTGTGCCGATTTTGAGTATTAGGTATAGAACAGACTTTGGTGGGAGAGTTTGTGGATGTTTTTTGGCGACTATCACTTGTGCACGTTTGAGCATATTGTTCACCAACAAAACCTTACCCCCTTTTAATAGTATTGGCTTTCCTATGGACTCAAAGTGATTTCTCACAAATATAAAATATAGAGTCCTCTTGCTTGAAGCTTGGCCAACCTATTTCCTTGCATCTTGGGGTATCCCCACAATCTCCTTTTGCCAATCCTATCATTAAACATTTCCTGAAATATACTTGGTGGAAACATTACTTCAATGACTTATATGTTGTTATTAATTACCAAAACCACCAAGGGAGCAAATGTGCTTTCAATCTCCCCCTTTTTGGTAATTGATGACAACATATAGATCAAAGCTTCGACATATGATAAAATCAATGAATATAATCGTCGCTTTGAGAGGTATGTGAGAAGCAAGAGCTCCCCCTAAATTTGTGCATTATTTTGAATTTGCATTTGAATGCAAGTGCACAATCGATTAGGTATATGGGGCACTTCTTCCATGTCACATATAACTTGGTGGTGTGTGAGAACAATTAGAATGAATAACAAAGCACAACACAATCAAGCAAAGGTGAATGATCATGTCATAAGCATTAAGATGATAGGATAGCATCACACATAAAGCGTAAAATAGTAGAATAACACACATGATCATACGCTCAACACAAGCAACCAACAGACCAAATGTTTTGAAAAGCAACAAACACCAAAACGCTCTCTCACTCGAAGCCTAAAGATCTATATATACACTTTGCCCCCTTTGGCAACAAGTTACCAAAAAGTTCAAAGGCATACATCTAATCGTTCTTGGGCTGATCTCGCTTCGATTGTTAATGAAGGAGTCGAGAGAACAACGGCGGCGAAGATCTATGCAGATGTCATGGATGGAGTTGGAGTGGCAGCTGGAGGAACTGGAGCAGATGGAGCAGGAGCTGAGGTGACAACAGCAGGAGGTGATGAAGAGGGCCTCAAGTCTAGAGCTGGTACAATGGCTGATCTGGCCTGGGTATGAAACTGTGTGCCTGTCCTGAGAGGTGATCCATCCTCCTCCTCCTCATCATCATCATCATCTGAATAAGTAGTCTGAGGAAGAGGCACTAAGTCAACTTCCTTCTTGAGCTCATTGACTGTCTTAGTCAGCCCATCCACCTTATCATTAAGGGTTTTGATCCTGTTCTCAAAGATCCTGACAAGACTGTTCTGATTTTTAGAATCCCGTTAATGTCGTACTTCATTCCTTGGATAGATGAAATCATAAGATACATTTGCTCATTCCTGGATCGAGGGACCTGAGCACTAGCGGCTCGAGCTACCTCTGCTTCTGCCTGATCTGCAGCTGAAGTGGGATGGTCAGGGTTCAGCACCACAACATTGTCCTCGAGATCTGCCTGTAGGGGTAAATGTGGACGATCTAGAGCAAAAAAGTGCTTCTCCAACTTTGAATTGATAAGCATCTGGATGTAGGGTGCATAACAACAAGAGCGCTTCTAGTCAGCAGCAACCCTCTTGATTGTCTCAACAATCAAATCCATGACTCTGATCCCGGTGTGTCTATCAAGGTGGATCAACATATTGATAGAGTGGCCTCAGATCATCTTGTCATCTCCTGACTTGGGCATCAAAGTATGCCTCAGAATGGTGTTCATTGTGCGGATGCCAGCCTGATGAAAGTAATAGATCCTAGCTTGTGAGACTTCACATTGGCAGCATGGATCTCCTTGTACATATTTTCCATAGCATTGTGTCTCTCCTTGGATTCTGAGTATACATCCAAGTCACCATCCTGTGCTTCTGAAACTCCTAAGATAGCAGCCCATTCTTCAATAGTCAATTCATACCTTGCACCTTCAGTCATCCATACAATTCTACCATCTCCATAGAAATGTGCAGTGGAGTAGAATTGCATGATCATCTCATCATTCCAAGCAGTGAACTCTCTGCCAACAAACTCATCCAAACCTATGCAGTGAAAATTGTCTTGGACACTTGGAAAGTAGTCCTTGTTTTCCTCGATGAATTTCCAGTCAACATACCGCATATCACTAACAGCTGGGCTCTTTGCCTAGTAGCATTGTTTCATAAAAGTCTTGTTGCTCTCTGGTGTAGAACTTGTAGTCAACATCAGTTTTCTTCCTATGGGCATATGGATCTATAGCTCTCCAAGCTCTCAATCCTGAGTCTTTCCTTTTCTTCATATCTTCAGCAACTAGGTGGCTGGCATCATGTACTGGAAGATGTGGTCTGAGCTTCATCAAAGTTGTCAAGTCATCATCATCTTCAACTCTGGAAGCAGCCCCTTTGTTTTCCTCAGAAGCTGGAATCTGCCTGGATGTCCTCTTAGGCTTCTCAGTAGCAGCCTTCTTGGATGTAGACTTGGTGCTCTTGGATGCGCTAGTCTTTGGCATAGCATAAGCCATAAGCTTCTTGGCCTTCTTCTTGGGAGGAGCCTTTGTAGCTGGCTCATCCTGCTCTTCCTCAGCATCAGCACCAGCTGCTTCCTCTGGATCTTCATACATGGAAGTAGGCCTGCCAGTCACATGAATAATCCTTTTTCCGGCTTTCTTCTCCCCTGCCTTCTTAGGCATAGACTTCTTGGGGACCTCAACTGAAATAGTTGCTCTGGCAGTCTCATGTGCTTTGAATGTTGAAGCAGGAGCATAGACCTTGCTGACAACTTTTATGAGATGAAGTGGCTTCAGTTGCTGGCTTCTTGGCAGCCTTCTCTTGCTTCTTAGCAAGAATCTCTTCTGGAATGAAGTCTGAATCTTCTTCATCAGAATTCAGCTTCTTCCTAGCCCTAGTAGCATCCTTGGGAAAACCATGGGAACTTGAAGTGCCTGGATCAGAAGATGAACTAGACTCAAGACTAGTGCCTGAATCCATCTCAACACTTTGCTCTCTCAGGTCATTCTGACTGTCCTCTGCATCTGTCATACTGACCCTGCGAATGGAAAATAGATGAGAAGTAGATGAGTCATCACAAAATTATTAGCTAGTTTTTGAAATTTTGAACAAAAGATTTTCAAAGTTTTGCATTCCGTTGGAAACAAATCGGTAAGGCCGAAGCAAAAATTTTGGTGACACCGAGACTGAGTGTCCCTTTTAACATAAACTTGGCACCCTTTTCGGTGAGACCGAAAAGGAGTGCTCGGTTTCACCGAGACAGTTCTCAGCAACACAGAAACAAAAATCGCTGGTACTGATTTTCTTGATTTGGTTCTAGCGAGTTGCGTCGGGCGGAAGGCAAACCCTAGAAAATCGATGGTTTGCTAGCCTATGGGATTTCCTAGTGGATAGGAAGCAGTGCAATAGGTGGCATAAGAAGAAAAGCAGATCCAATGTGCAAGAATCAGAAGGGAGCGCAAAGGAGGTCGACTCCGTACCCTAACTTGGTGCGGATCCGCTACGGTAGCAACGATGGAGCAGATTTCATTGACGGCGGCGATTCCCAGCGGCGAAGGAGCGCAAGAAGACAAGGGTGACGACCAAGGGTCTCGAAGCGGTAGCTTAGGGTTCTGAGGCATGACAGTTCTGAGGATGAATTTCAAAACGTCGGGGTCCATAGTATATATACCCTCCACCGTCAGTGATACCGATTTTATGTTTTCGGTGTCACCGAGTTCCACAACTGTCAGCTGACAGGGAAACTTGGTGTAACCATGAATATGAAATCGGTAGTACAGAGATTGAAAAACATATCAACCCTAGGCATTCGGTGAGACCGAGATTGTGGGGTTGGCTCCACTGAGATGCACTTGGGAGGTTTTAATGGTCAGTCCTTGTCGATACGGAACTCTGAGTGCTCCACACACAGACGGATTGAAAAGCACTTGTTCAAATTTTGTGATGCAGCATGAATGGAATATGAGGTGAGAAAGCATAGATAGCTAAAGAGTGGTCCTAGGCATTCTTGTCCATCTAATTGGCAAAATAGAAAATCAATAACCAAATAGCAACAATTGGATGTCCTTGAATGAGAAAATAAATGCAGACCAACATGCTCACACAATAAGATGTCAAAATAAATCATCACAAACATGCACAAACACACTAGCATCTAAGAAGCACTTGGGCGATGACGGAGTCATCTATATATGAGTATTTGACTTAGGAGCCAAGTAAGAGTACTTGATCGTAGGTCATACTCATCGTTTAAGCACAAGTGGGGTTACCACTTTTACATAAAGTCTTAATGTTGTCACATGCTAAGAGATGCTTTGACTCAATTCTTAGAGTAAAGCTCCCCCTTGATGTGACATCCCCCCATAAGAGGGATAAACTAACCTTGGGTTTTGTCGATGAAGACTTCATGTTGGTGAGGTAGTTGTGGATGCTCAATGTTGATGAAGATCACCAAGAGTAGGGAGTATCCTTGTTGTTTCCTTACTCCTCTCACCCACATGGGTTAGTCCCAACACACAAGAGACAAATACAAGGATATATATGGACATGGAGTGCAAAGCATATGTTATGATGTCCATTGATTAGTTGATTACCTTGTCCCTTGCTTACCTTTGAGGGAATGTGTGACTCCTTGAACTATTACATTAAGTTGATGTTGAGTGCAAAAATTCCTTGCCAATAATGAATGTGAGTGAATTTCATTGGCGGAGTCACCCCTCAAGAACTTACTAGTTCTTCTTCTTGGGGACCCACATCAAGTTGATGTGGATCCTTGGTGCTGAAGTAGCCTTTGTAGTAGTTGACCTTGAAGTAGCCTTGGGAACCCACTCCACCAAAGCTAGGGATTCATCTTCATATGAGTCAATGTCCTCTTGAAGCTTGTTCTTGCCCTTGAGCTTGTGGTCTTGTGGTGGAAGGTCATCTTGAGTGTTTGTCCCCTTGGGAAGAGTATTTTCATACTTCTCCTTTTGAGGAACAAACTTGGGCTTGGGATATTGACCTTCTTGCCACTCAACTCCATTAGCGTTGAAGTAGACAACACCACGATTCTTCTGGTATCCTCCGTGTTTGCGTACAATTTCCTCAAATTTCTTACATCCGGCAAGACTCTTGTAGATACCTTTTTCTATAATTCCTTTCAATAAAGCATTGTCTTGCTCAAGTGTAACTTGGCTAAGAGAATCATCATTAGTGGAATCAATAGAACTACTAGAAGCAACATCATTCGGTTTAGAATTTTTATTGTTGCTACTAGATGAAGAACCTTTCTTGCCTTTGTTACTAGATTGCTTAGTTTTAACTTGAGGCATGAAAGTAGACAAGAGTAATCGTTTGGCTAGATAAGGTGAAGTCTTCTTTCGGAGATCATCATTGATAGCTTTGAGAAACTCATGCTCTTGCTCCAAGTTGAGCTTCTCGAAGCATAGCTTCTCATGAGTTCTCACAAGCTCTCTATGATCTTCGAGACTAGATTCATGAGCTAACTTAAGAGTGTTTAGTTCTTTAGTTAGTTGTTCTATTTCCACCCTATCATCATCAAATGACTCATCTTGACTAGCATGAGAATTATCAAGTTCATTTTGATCAACATCACTAGTTTTATCACAAAGCAAGTCATCATCACAAAGCAAATCATCTTCACAAAGCAAATCATCTTCATCACTATCAAAATCAAGATACTCGGGGTGTGATACCTTGGGGCCTTTAACCATGAAGAAACTTCCACTCCCTTCATTTGGTGAATCAAATAGATCATAGGAGTTGGTAGTCACTAGAGCAATTCTGGCAACACCATCATCTTGACTATAGTCGGAGTCAGAGTGATAGCTTCTCTCAAAGTTGTTGTCGGAGTCGGAGCCAGAAACCCATTCACCAACATGAGCTTGATGTTTTCTTCTTGTGTAGCTCTTGGTGTACTTGTCCTTCTTCTCCGAATCTCTACTTATCCTTGAGTTTCTTCGTTCATAATGATCATCTCTACTCCTTCTCTCTCTTTGTGGTGATTCATTCCTTGAGCTTCGTCTTCGAGGTGACTCTTCTCTTCTTTTGTAGGGAGCCATGCACTCATTTGAGTAGTGTCCGGGCTTCCCACAATTGTAGCAATTGTGGTCATGACTTGATGAATGCTTCTCATCATATCTTGAGTTGGAGTTTCTTTCTTTGCCTCTATTCTTGTAGAACTTGTTGAATTTCTTGACCATGAGGCTTATCTCTTCATTGGTGACAAGGTCGTTGCTTGAAGTTGCAGGAGCATCACTTGTGGCTTTGTAAGCACCGCTAGACTTGTGATGAAGTTCTTCCTTATCTTTGAGTGTCATCTCATGAGAAACAATCCTTCCAATGACTTCCATAGGCTTGAAATCTTTGTAGTTTGGCATCATTTGGATCAATGTGCACACGGTGTCGTATCTCTCATCCAAAGCTCTAAGTATCTTCTTGATGATGAATTTGTCGGTCATTTCTTCGCTTCCTAAGCCGGCAATCTCATTGGTGATTAGAGCTAGCCTAGAGTACATCTCTACGACTCCTTCACCATCCTTCATCTTGAACTTGTCAAGCTAACCTTGAAGAACATCTAACTTGGATTCTCTCACTGACTCGGTTCCTTCGTGCATATCAACCAAAGTATCCCAAATCTCTTTTGCATTCTCAAGACAGCTGATTTTGTTAAATTCTTCGGGGCATAAGCAGTTGAAGAGAATGTTGCATGCTTGAGTATTGAGTTGCAACATCTTCAACTCATCCGCGGTCGCTTCATGATCCGGTTCCCGTCCATCCGAAAAGAACTCATCTTGCAAGCTAACACGAACAACAGCCCAAATGGCAAGGTTATGACCAAGAATATGCATTTTCATTTTGTGCTTCCAACTAGCAAAATTAGTGCCATCAAAGTACGGACCTCTACGGTGATAACTTCCCTCACTAGACGCCATACTCTCCTAGGTTGTGAGACCTAAGCAATGGAGACCAAAGCTCTGATACCACTTGTAGACCGAAAGTATGTCTAGAGGGGGGTGATTAGACTACTTGATCAAATGAAAGTTTTGCCTATCAAGTTTTAGGGTTGACAGTTTTTAACATTTCATGGCAAGTCAAGTACACCCTACACAAGCAAGTCTAAGAGTATATAGCAGTGGAAAGTAACAACAAGCATGTATAGAAGGGATAGGGTAGGAAGATCAAACGCAGTTGTAGAAATGATGATTTTTTCCGTGGTTCCGATAGGTGGCGCTATCGTACATCCACATTTATGGAGTCTTCAAACCACGGAGGGTAACGGTCACGAGCGTCCACGGAGGGCTCCACCCAGGAGGGTCCACAAAGTATTAACCTTGACTATTCCATAGCGGCTTCCGTCCATGAAGGACTAGCCTCACTATGGGTAGATATTCACAAAGTAGGCAATCTCCTTACACTTACAAACTTCTTGGTTCACTCCACAACACGAAGTAGGAGGCTCCCAAGCGACACCTAACCAATCTAGGAGGCATCACCCTCCAAAAGGTAATAGGCTCGGTAATGACAATGAACTCCTTGCTCTTGTGCTTCAAGATGATAGACTCCTCAGAACTCAAACACTCTCTCACAGATTTGGCATTGTGGAACAGATGGGATTGGTGGAAATCTGCTTGGGGAGGCTAGAGATCAAGATCCATATGATTGGAGTGGAAGATCTTGACCTCAACACAAGGGTAGGTGGTTCTCCCTCAGAAAACTGGATGGGGCAAGTGTGGAATAGTTCTGAGTGCTTCTCTTTCGAGTAGGTGGTGGCGAAGGGGTATATATGGGCATCCCCAAAAAATCCAACCGTTACACACAAAATGACCAACTCGGTGACACCGATGTGTTAATATCGGTGGTACCGAAGTAACCAAAAGGTGGAAACTTTTGAATCTCGGTGAGACCGATATAGGAAACTCGGTTGCACCGATAAGGTGACCAACGGTCAGATTTCCAATCTCAGTGACACTGATCCAACATTCTCGGTGGTACCGATAATGTGAATTTGCGTAACAGAAAGTTGGCAACCTAAACTCGGTGGCACAGGTATGGAATCGGTTGCACCGAAGTGGCTAGGGTTTGGTTGAGTCTGTCTAGGTTCTGGAATTGGTGGCACTAGTATGGGAAAGTTGGTTACACCGATTTTGAGTATTAGGTATAGAACAGACTTTGGTGGGAGAGTTTGTGGATGTTTGTTGGTGACTATCACTTGTGCAAATTTGAGCATATTGTTCACCAACAAAACCTTACCCCCTTTTAATAGTATTGGCTTTCCTATGGACTCAAAGTGATTTCTCACAAATCTAAAATGTAGAGTCCTCTTGTTTGAAGCTTGGCCAACCTATTTCCTTGCATCTTGGGGTACCCCCACAATCTCCTTTTGCCAATCCTATCACTGAACATTTCCTGAACAACTCGGGTTCAGGTTATCAGGGTCAAGGCAATCAAGGTTGTCACCATAAATAGTCCGGCAACTGTGGTCAGCAACAAAACAACTAGTCAGGGTACCACAGTAACCCAAAGCAACTCAGTGAAGGCCAGTATCATGTTTTCACTAGAAGCCTGGACCAATGAGATCAAAAGCTACACAAGAGGGCAGTTAACACGGCAACGCCGACTCTCCCATAGTATTTGAAGTGGTCTAAATAAACTATCACATGGAGTAGGGAAGATCAACCGCCACAGGTAGATAACCCAGGGCACTTAGCGCTTGTGGTAACACCTCAGGTTGGAGGTTATAAGTTTACAAAGGTACTGAGGGAATGGTGGTAGCAGCATCAACATCCTATACTATAACACTTCTCGCCAGATGGAGCTGACTGATAAGGCTCTTAAGCAGTCATCGACAGTTTTTCACGGTGTTGTGACGGGCAAATCGGCTTACCTGGTAGGCAAGATTGCCCTTGAGGTGGCATTCGGAGATGACTACAACTATAGAGTGGAGACCTTGTGGTTTGAGGTGGTAAAAAATAAGAGCCCATATCATGCCTTGTTTGGCCGACCGGATTTTGTAAAGTTTATGGCCAGGCCCTATTATGTTTACTTGCAGATCAAGATGCCAGCTCTCAAAGGGACGATTACAGTGCATGGTGATCGGATGGTGGCCCTTGAGTGTGAGGAGGGTGATTGTCGTGGATTTGAACGACAAGATGTCCGGGTTAACGGACTTAGGTGTGAGGCCATCACAACTTTGTGGTGGCTTGAGAGGGGTTGGTCGGAATCGAGAGGCGTGGGTTTACCCAGGTTCGGCCCCTCCTGACGGAGGTAAAAGCCTGCGTCCTACTTTGTGTCTATATTGATGGTGATGACGATCTCGGTTACAAGGGTGCGGAATCGCTACCTCTAATCTCAAGAGCCTCTAATCTGTCTACCTCTAATGACTTCATGTTGTCAACTTGTCCCCCTAGGGGTGCTCTACCCCTCCTTATATAAGTGGAAGGGGTAGGTTTACATGTAGAGTCCTACTAGGAGTAGGATTAGGATTAGTCTATCTTGTGTCCTAATACGGGTCTTGTTTCTCTTGTAAGGGAGTCTTTCTTCTCCTCTGGGCCTTCTCTGTGAGCTGCCTGATGCCGGCTTACACACTGGGCCTTGGGCCTAGTCATCCTGTAACCCGGTAATAGAGGTGACCTATGAGGCGCCATATAATGGGTCGGGTCAAACCTCCTACTGGGTCATACCTCCCATCGGGTCATACCTGCCTCCGGTATACCAATGAGTCTCCAAGCTCAGCTAACGCAACAATGAGTCATCGAGTCCCGGCCGGGTCATACTCCAGGCCTGGTTATATCGCGGGGTAATATCCCCGACAGTGACGCTGCTTATGCGGAATCAAGTTGTGCTGAGGCGGAGCTCAAGTTTTACAAAGATAATGTTCACCCGACGGATATGACTCCATTGAAGAAGCCCAGCACAGAGTTTGAGCAGCCCTTGAAGTTTGCGACAGATGATGCTAAGCTGGTGGATTTTGCTCCAGACGACTCGTCGAAGCAGTTCACTATTGGGACTACCATGGACCCTGCATAGGAAAGCGCGCTCATCAAATTCATCCATGAGAATCGGGACATGTTTGCATGGAAGTCGTTTAACATGCCGGGTCTACCAAGAGAGTTCGCTGAGAACCACCTTAATGTGGATCCCAAGTTTTTAAACAGTTCCTCTGTCGTTTCAACGAAGAGCGGCGTAAAGCAATTGAAGAAGAGGTGGCCTGACTCTTGGCCGCAGGGTTCATCATGGAGGTTTTTCACCTGGAGTGGTTAGCAAACCCCGTGCTTGTGCTAAAAAAGAACGGCATGTGGTGTATGTGTGTAGACTACATGGATCTTAACAAGGCCTGTCCAAATGACCTGTTTGCTCTCCCCCGTATCGACCAAATTATTGATGCAACGATGGGTTGTGAGAGTTTATGCTTCTTGGACGCTTATTTGAGTTATCATTAGATCAAGGTGGCAGTTAAGGACCAAGAGAAAACATCGTTTATAACACCCTTTGGGGCTTTCTACTATGTGTCTATCCCTTTCGGGCTTAAGAGGGCGCAGGTGACTTATCAGCGTTGTGTGCAAAATTGCCTTCATATTCAGATTGGGCAAAATGTTCATGATTATGTGGATGATATTTTGGTTAAATCAGGGAAGAAGGAGACTTTGCTTGACGACATGAAGCAAACGTTTGACAACTTACGGGTCTAGAAAATGATGCTTAACCTGGCGAAGTGCGTCTTTGGGGTTCCTACAGGCAAGCTCTTGGGTTTCTTAGTTTCAGAGCGAGGCATTGAGGCTAACCCAGATAAGATAAAGGACATCACGTCATTGTCTAAGCCGGCGAGCATTAATGATGTGTAGCGCTTGGCGGGTCGTATTGCCTCTTTAAACCTCTTCATCAGTCACCTGGGCAAGAAGGCTATTCCTCTGTATCAGATGATGAAAAGGACGGATGACTTTGTGTTGAGCAAGGCTGTGGATGAGGCATTCGAGGCGCTCAAGAAACAGTTGGTTGATCCACCGATCTTGGCTACTCCTTCTGAGAAAGAACCTTTGTGTGGGGACCCCGACTCATAAGTTGTGGTCACCTAATGCACATGTACAGTGATCCCAGAGATCAATGCTCACTGAACACACAAAAGCTGAATAATAAGATTCTTACATCCACATTTAGCATCTTACACAAATAAAGACCATGAAGGTCTAGTCTTACATAGATAGGGCCACGAGGGCCAAACATTTAAATAGAACAAGCAGCGGAAATCTTGATCGAAAGTGTGAACCCATGCCATCTGCCTTAAACCTAGAGGCATTTTGACTGGGAAGCATCCTAGTTCACATGTTCGTCACCAACGAACTCTTAAATATACTCCTATTCTTCCATGCCTCGCGAATTAAATAACCAGTGGCAAGCCAATGACTACTTTGAATGTACTCACAAGCAACCCAAGTTGTGGGACAAGTAATAATGATGCATGATATAGCACTAAGTAGATAACTTGGGGAAAGCCAATTTTTGAATGCAATGACATGATCAAGTAACTAGGTAAGCATGTGTCAATAGTTGGCAGATATCCATATGAACAAGTTACAGATATCATCATAAACAGGGGTTGAACATCTCATGTTCATTCATTATGCTAGGTCATCAGACTTAGTCAATCATCAAGCTGAGTCATCGGACTTAGCTCAGGTAACCTCTTTGTCACCAACACACACCTCATACCAAGTTTTTGAAAACTTCCGGATGTGGCTTAAGCAGCACCACCCAACTGTCCTTGACCGTGGACACGGCTATTCGAATAGTTTTACACTCTACAAAGGTTGCACACTTTACCCACAAGACTCGGGAAACTTCTGTGTCATCCACGACTTGTGGTACATCACATACCCGAGGTAAGTACCCGAACAATGCCTTTCCCCTAGCGATACTAAACAAAGAGTCCACTCGATTGGTACCCATCCCTCACGATGTACATCACACGAGCCTCGCTCCAGATCGTACCATCCATGAGGGGACCAACGGTGTGCCCGGTGCCTGTGAAGACAGCACATGATCATGCATACCGATATGACCCCGTATCAAGAGTGACCACGCCACTCCCCCCTAGTAATGCGGGCTCCTTGCCAGTACCCACCAAGGTAATCAACAAAGCCCTGTCCCATTAGGGGTATCGTGGTTGGACATGTAAGGTTGGGACGATCGACAAATCTCAAACCCTCCATTTTTTTAAACACATCCTCAACTTGTTCCGGCACACCACTTCTTTCTCAAGTGGTCACCCAACTCATCATCGTCTCCCTCGGGCATTAGTGGCACCCGACGGGGTTTTCAAAAAGTCTTTGCAATATTTTCTTCCTTTCCATCACTATGCATAAACCCGAACCCACTTGTGTAGCATCTACTAGCAACCTATCTACACCCACCCACATAACCCTGATAAGGTGGTAGGGTCATGCACTATGCAAGTGTCAAAGATAAAAGTATCGGAGGCACCCCCACCAAAGGGGGAGCACCACATCATGATCAATCATCGAAACAACAAGTGTTATATGTCATGCATGAAATAGTTTCTTTACATGGTCAAAGGGCAGCTTGCCTGGCTCAACAAAGTCTTCGGGGTCTTCAAAGTCTTCGGGTCCAACTCCCTCGTCAATAGCGCAATCTATCGTCGCAATAAATAATGATAAAAAATAAGCATTACACAAAAACAGAGCACACAAGCTACTATTAAAAATGCTAGCCTACTCCGAAAAATACTAAAAGATATACCAAAAAATATTTGTCAAGGGTTTTGAAGTTGAAAATATTTTTAAAAATATTTAAAACAAGTGTTGATAATTCCAAATAGAGGTTTTAAATTAAAATATTAGATAAAAGTTTTTCAAAAATTTATACAAGAGGCATTATTAAATTCTAGGGAATATTCTAAGATTTTAGGTGGAAAAATATTTGGAATTTGATTAATATTGAAATATGTGGAATTTTTGGAAAGTGGATAAAAAAAGAAAAAGAGGAAAGGGCATTGTGCCCTTTCGGGCCAAAACACCGCAGCCGAACCGGCCCAAAGGGGAATTGGTCCAGGGTGAATCGGCCCAGGCGAGACGGCACACGTGACAGGTTTAATTTTAAACCTACCCGCAGGCCCTTCTTGGCAGCAAGAGAGGAGGGGGATGAGGGGATGACAGGTAGGCCCCACCTGTCATCCCTCTCCTCGCGACAGGAACGGAGGGGAGCTCACCGACGGGATTCCAGGCTACGACGGCCCAAGCGGAGGGCACCGACGCGCTCAGGGGCCTCCCTTGCATCGGTGGCTGGCCGAGGGGTCGCCGGGGTAGAGAGAATCGCCGGTGAGGGAGAAAGCCCGACGGCGGCGAGGGTTTGGTTCGGGCGTGGGCTTTCGAGAACGGGGGGTGAGGGGCTCGGCACTGGGGAGCAGCAGAGGGGAGGAGGGAGCGAGGGGAGAGGAGCGCGAGCTCGGGGAGGCCTTTATATAGGCGGCCGCTGGTTCACCATGGACACAGTGTGTCGGTGAGGACGGGGGCGACGCCACAGGCCACGAGGGTGCCCCGGGCCGTGTGTGAGGAGGTTGTGGACGCGATTCGCGTCCGCGGGCAGGAGAAGGGTGGCTAGGGGGGTCCAGGGGCGTGCGCGTGTGAGCTCCCCCATTGGCCGGCTCGGGCGGCGCCGTGCGCGGGCGAAGGAGGGCAGCAGAGGAGGAGGGAGGAGGGGCCCAACCACCTGGTGCCTTGCAGACATCGAGGGGCGGCAGGGGACATGCTCCTGCATCCCCAGGTGGCCTGGGGGCTCGGGATGGGGGCGGCTACAGTGCGGGAGCACACTGTAGCATGCTCCAGAGCGCCCTTATGACCAGCATTGGCATAGAAAATGGGCACTAGCATGTCCACTATTGTCTTGGGGGTTTTGGAGATGCCCATGGGCTAGGAGAAGCTATGGAAGGCTTAGGAAAGAAAAGAAATAGGGAGGGGAGAGGTAGAAAGGTAGATGCCAGGGCTGTCCAGGGTGAAAAATGGGGGTTTTACCCCACTTTCCAGTGGCCTATGGGTCTGAGGTTTTTACTAGAGGTAGCTGGTAACTCTGAGGGGTTGTGGTAAAAGTTTTATGGCAAGGGGAATAGTGGAAGGGGTGAAAATAGTGACTTTACTATTTCACCAGAAGGTGTTTGATGAGTGTTTGGGATAGAAAAGTTTACCCACTTACTGAGTTACTCAACAGGGTCAAATGTTAGGTGAAAATAGGCCTGATTACCAAGTTTGAGCTCAAGTGGGCAAAGTTGACAATCGAAACTTTGTGAACCCTAGAAACTAACAGAATCAGGTTTCTGTAGATCTAGTTAGGCTAAGCTTTAACCCTTGATGCACCACTTAGTGTGGCATCCTTATTTGGCGATTCGGGCATTTCCACAAAGTTTGGGTTCAAGGGGAGAAACTTCACAATGTAAAGTTGTTAAAATTTGAATCTGGACAGGGAGGGTTTTGGGATGGTTTGATGAACCAAATCAACTTGGATTGAGATGAAACTTTTCAAGATAATCACCCATGAATTGTGGAATTTTCCTGGAATTTATTGTGAATATTTCTTTTAGAAATATTTCAAAAGTTTGTTTAGAACAGAAAGGGTTTTGAGGGGTTTTGCCCATGATTTTAACATGCCCATGTGTTGAAACTCATATATATGGAAAATATATGTCCACTGAGTTTCCCTAAATTTTCTCAAATATTTTGAAAGCATTTAAAGAATTTTTCCCTATGAAAAACCATTTCTGGTCTTAAGAAAAGCCTTTAAATAAAATATTAAAATAATCTTTAAAATTAATATTTGGTGGTTTTGGGAAGTCATAAATACAGTAGGTTTGAAATAAAGCCTTTGGGGAAGAAGGATCCACACAATTTGAGGACTTGTAGTGCAAACCTCAATTCAGGGGGTTTTGAAGACCTAATTTGGATAAATCCCTTTTGATCAAATAAAATTGGATAAAATTAGTTTTGGGAACTATTCACATCGCATGATCATGGGCAAGAGGTTTGGGTCAAGGAAGATGAATATGAAGAGGAATAGAATCTAGGAGTGCCACAAACCACAATCAACAAGCAAACAAGCAAAAATTTAAATTAGCACAAGCATTGAAAATTGGCTCCAAATTTTATAAATCCAAACATAACAAGGTGATACAAACACGGGGTGTGACACTTTGCTCTTATACATGGCGGATAATAACAGAGCTGTCAGCCGCAATTGTTGTGGAGCGTAAGGAGGGAGGGAAAGAGTATCCAATCCAGAGGCCGGTTTACTACGTCAGCGAGGTCTTGATAGAATCCAAGCAAATATACCCACATTGGCAGAAATTGATCTATGGGGTGTTCATGGCAAACCGCAAGTTGAAGCACTATTTCCTTGGACACCAGATTACACTAGTGAGCTCATCCCTGTTGGGAGATATCATCCAAAATAGAGAGGCTACTCGCAGGATTGCTAAGTTGGCACTAGAGCTTGGGCCCTTAATTTGAAGTACGTGCATCGCACGGCTGTCAAATCTTAGGCTTTGGTGGATTTCATAAACGATTGGATAGAGTGTCAGTCACCCGAGGAGAAGCCGGACAACACATATTGGACAATTCACTTCGATGGATCCAGGCAATTGGAAGGATCGGGGGCTGGAGTTTTCTTGACTTCCCCTAGAGGTGACAAATTTTGCTACGTGTTGAGGTTAATGTTTCCTTGTACTAGCAATGCAGCTGAGTATGAAGCTTTGCTTCACGGGCTCCGTGTGGCTAAGGAGATGAATCTGAGCCGGGTTAGATGCCTTGGTGACTCAGACCCCGTGGCTCAGCAAGTCTCAGGCACATGGGATTCCAAAGACCCACAAATGGCGGCTTGCCGTCAGGCGGTGGATAGCATTGCTGGCCACTTCAAGGGTTATCAGGTGGATCATATTGACCGTCGCAAGGGGGGCGGCTGATGCATTATCAAGGATGTGCTCTCAGCGTAAGTCGGTGCCTCCTAACATCTTCTTGGACGTGTTGCATCACCCCTCTGATAAGTTACCTTCAGAGGAGGATCTTGCTATACCTAACCCGGATGGGCAGCGGGTGGCATCTCTACATGCTATTCCTGACTGGACGTTGCCTTATCTGGCATATCTAACTCGCGACAAGTTTCCCGAGGACGAGACCTTGGCGAGACAAATCGTGAGGCGGTCTAAGTCTATGACTATCATCAACGGCGAGTTACATAAGTGCAACGTAATCGGCGTCTTTCAGCATTGCGTTTCCCCGAAGAGGGTAAATAGATTCTAAATGAAATACACGCCGGTGACTGCGGTCATCACGCCGGTTCAAAGTCTTTGGTGTCAAAAGCTCTCTGACACGGTTTCTTCTGGTTGACGGCTCATAAGGACGCAGAGGACTTGGTCACCAAGTGTGATGGATGTCAGAAATTTGGACAACGTGCTCACGTGCCGGCTCAGGAATTGCGGATGATTCCAGTAACCTGGCCGTTTGCGGTCTGGGGTCTTGATATGGTTGGACCTTTCAATAGATCTAAAGACAAGAATACCCACCTTTTGGTGGCGGTTGATTAGTTTACCAAGTGGGTTGAGGTGGAGCCAGTTAGCAGGTGTGATGCGGTCACGGCGGTTCAATTTGTCAGGAAATTGATCTATCATTTTGGTTACCCTCATAGTATCATCACGCATAACAGAACACATCTGTCCAAGGGGGCTATGAAAGCATTTTGTGAAAGTGAGCACATCCGGCTTTATGTTTCTACTGTCGCTCATGCACAGTCCAATGGTCAGGCGGAACATGCCAATCAGGAGATCTTGAGAGGAATAAAACCCTGCCTTATGGTTCCTCCACAGAGAACGCCGGGTTGTTGGGTCGAGGAGTTACCATTAGTTCTTTGGAGTATCAGAACCACCCCCAACATGTCAATAGGCTATATACCTTTCTTCATGGTTTATGGCGCAGAAGCCGTTCTACCAAGTGATATTCGTCATGACTCGCCTAGGTTGGTGGCTTACGTCGAAGCTGACAACGACACGGTGCGTCAAAATGCGTTAGATGCTTTGGATGAAGAGCGGCATCTTGTAGCACCACGATCAGCGATTTATCAGCAAGACCTGTGTCACTATCATAGCCGCAAAGTCAAGACCCGAACGTTTCAAGAAGGCGACTTGGTGTTACGTTTGATTCGAGATGAGATGGACATGCACAAGTTATCTCCCCCTTGGGAAGGACCATTCATGGTCAGCAGAAATCTCAATAACGGGTCATATTACCTCATTGATGTGCGGGAAGGCAACAAGTCACGTACCACTGGGCCAGAGACCAACAGGCCTTGGAATATTGCTCATCTCCGGCCTTACTACACTTGAGTTATCGACTCTCATCAATGTACATACATCCATCATTGTGTTTACCTTTTCAATATAATAAAGTTGGCATCCCTAAAGGCGGGGTTTCCCTCGTTTCTTCATACAAGATTGTGCAAGTGTTGATACTTCAACAAGATCATTTGGGGGCTTCCAACCCACCGGGTTTAGCTTTCACACCCTCTTGAACGGCTCTTCAGCCACCGCAAGACCGGGTTAAACCTGCATGTATGTTGATGCTACTCTGCTAGGTGACCTGCCAAACTCTTACCAGTTAATCTCGACCAAAGACCCTGAGCTGATCAAAATACTTGACAGTCACTCTTAACATGAGACCCTGTACTGGTTAAGGTTAAAACGGCGGCTTATGTCATGTGAGGTCCGGCTTATGGAAAGCAGGGATAAACATACCTATCTGATGGGCCTCTCCGCCTTGTGACCGTTCCTACTCTTATTCAGCCAATCTTTTTAAAGACCCTCAGTTGTTTAAGGTTCAAACGATGGATTTATGTCACGTGAGAGCCGGCTTATGGGTCTGGGGATACTCATGCCCTATTGTGCCTCTCCATTATATGGCTCGTTGTACTCTTAACAGTTACTCTTTTTTAAAGGCCCTGCACTGTTAAGGTTCAAACAACGAAATTGTGCCATGGGAGAGCCGGCATATGAGGTTTGGGAAAACACGCCTAAGTTTTTCGAAAAAGAAAAACAAGGTCATGAAGAGATTTAACATCTTTGGGTTGTGCCTCTAAAGCCGCCTTAAAAACGATACAGAATATACTCTGTTTTGTTTGTTTTTGTAGGTCTTGTCTTCTATGATAAGTCATCATTAAGTGTGAAGAAAGATGGTTATAGCTAGAAGGAAAGACAGATAAGCACATAAACCTATTCAAATTCCAAATGGGCACGACGGCACGACAAAGGCAATCAAATTTTTGCTACGGCTATTACAAAGCTCTTCAAGAGCCCAAAAATCCGCAAGCTTAAAGTTTTTTGGAATCACTTATAACCCGGTGGATCAACCCAGACGGGGCACCTTTAGCCAGGGGCAATTTGTTCAACTCGCCATCGGGTCATCCTACGTCGGGTCTTCAATCTCTTTGATCTGAAGGTTGTCCACATCCCAGTTGCAGATTATTAAAGCCTCAAACTGAGCTTCATCATCAAAGATGGGAGACGGGTCAATGTCAGCACTGTTGGCGTCAAATCCGGCATATCTCATAGCAGGGGTCCTAAGCTAGGCGTCTTGGAGCGATGGTAACATGGACACAGGATTTTACCTAGGTTCGGGCTCTCTTGAAGAGATAATATCCTACGTCCTGCTTTTGATAGTATTGATATGGGGATAGTACATAGTAGAGATCTGTACTACGAGATTGTAGTAATGAGTATGAGATTGAGATTGTCTATGGACTAGCCTGGCCTCGGTTTATATAATGCATCGTAGGCCTAGGGTTTAGAGGAGTCCTTGTCTTCTGCACCAAGTCCTGTGGAATCTTCCTCGTATGCATCATGGGCTGTCCGAACTAGCCCATTAGTGAACCACCCTTGGGGTCCTCAGCCCGACCACTGGTCGGGAGACGACGTGGTGAGTACCCCCTAGTCTAGGACACCATCAGTAGCCCCCTGAACCGGTCTTCAAGTTCAGGACACTCCTCGGTTCTTCTGAATAATTCTTCGTCTTCGATTGTCAATCTTGAAAACGGGTTCAATAAATATTCCCATGTCCGATCTTGAGGATCATCGAGCTGAATTTGAAGAGTTTACATCTCGGGCATCCGAGGAGCCCCTTTAAGTTATCGGCCTTTATCAATGCCTTGTAATTTTTTACGTCACACCTAGGTTTTGAAGTGTTTCCCGAGCGACGGCGTCCTCTTGCGTCCGAGCTCCAACGCTGAACTAAATCCGAGGCATCTTTCCACAACCGAGCTCCAACACTATTTGATATTCAAGGTATCCTCTTGCGTCCAAGCTCCAATGCCGTACTGCATGCAAGGTGTCTTTTTGTATCCTAGCTCCAACGTTGTTCGACATCCGAGGTATCCTCTTGCATCTGAGCTCCAACGTCGGACTGCATCCTAGGTATCATAGATTACCTCGGTCTTGAAAATTTTGAAGGAGTTCATCCGAGCTTAATGTAGGAAATGCCCTCTATGGAGCCAGCCACTTGCATCCGAGCTTTAGGTCGGACTGCTTTCAAGGTGGTGCACCACCTCGGTCTCGGGCTGTTTTTTGCTGAATTTATTTTCAATCGCTGCAATTTATTTATTACTGAGATGTATATAGCCAGTAGCCCTCAAGGTGTGTGTCCGTCTATGACCCGAGGTGCACCAGAAGGAAAACATAATAATCAAAATAAAACCACTAATCCCAGTAGCCCTTGCGACTTAGGTCGATTTCCAAAATCGTCTTGAGGATCAAACTATTGCTCGACAGCATACATTAGGGATGGAAACGCGGTACACAACAGTTTCCGAGACTCGGGTTGGGTGCGGCCGACCAACCTGAGGATCGAATCTCCTCGGAAACTAGATTGCACTTCATTGAGTACGCAATGCAGTAGCCCCCGAGCCTTAATTTAGGCACGGGTGATCAAATTAAGGATTGATATTTATTTGACACCAAAAAAATTTATGTTTGACACAATTTATGTGTAATGATTCTATGTATCAAAGTACTTTACATCATTAATGCTCGGATCCGCATTGTACAAGACTTTCTTGACCGACCATCGGCTTCAACCTCCTTGTCTAGTAGCCGAGGAGTGTTTGTCCTACTTTATAAAGCCGTTTATACGGGAAAAGCTTTACAGCAAACAAGGCAACCCGTCCATACGGATTTATAAACAAAGGTGCGTGGAGAGATATGTTATATTACTAGTTAACGTAAGAAACTTCTTTTGGGAAAAATAGTTCCTTTATAAGTTCCTTTTCCTAGGCTATCATGTTGACCACGATCGTGAAACCTCAACTCCGATCAATGTGGGAGGAAAATATTGTGGATTTAGTTTAGGGAAAGTTTCCGAACTCTTTGGTCCTTAGTGAACCTAAATTTTCACTTCCGTTGTTGCCGACCAATTATTTTCTTAAGATGGCTAGCTTTCAGCTTCACCCAGTCTGGCGTAATAAATCAGATGACCTGAAAGTAACAATTACAGAGGTTCTCCCTTTACCCCTAGCCGAACAATCAGGAACGTAGGGGGTTAGCACTGGAGCCAGGCAACCTAGCTTGGCTAAAATATTGACTCAAATTGATGCATATTTATGGCTTTGTAATGATGATTACGGAAGGTAGCACTCGCATATTGAATATAAATTCTTTAATGCTATATGCTATTTTGACTCCTTTGTGACTGTTTATCATTTGAAAGTAGCCCATCTTCGGCTTCTACCCCGTTGTAGATGCTACACTGGGTGTTTTCGCAGTAACAAGACAACCCTTGGCCGACGTCTCGGTGTCCAAAGGCGGTTGTGTTAGTGGAAATAAGGCAATCATATATTCGGGCTTTATAACTTTCACTTAGTCAAGGAGGATATGTTTGGGGGCAACTTAATAGCCCCTGGTATACGTCGACTTCTTGGATTATTCAAGGTCGAACCACCCACAACTTGGCCTTTTCAAGAAAGAAAGGCCCTTCGGTTTACTCGGATAACCTCGATCGGCTATATTTGGTTGAACACCGCCTGCGGTTCGCTGACCGATTTACGCTTATTGTGACAGTCAGCTTTCGGCTTTCTCCAACTGAGGCGCTTAACCAGTTAAACCGGAAGTGACAATCGCAGTGGTTCTCGCTTTAACCCTTCACCAACAAAAGCAAAAACATAAGGGGTAAGCACAAGAGCCGAGGAATCCAGCTATAGACCAAAGACGCAACTGGAAATCAATGCATATAAATGTGAAATACCTAGGACATTCTGTCGAGGACTACACGAAGTACCTCGGTCTTCGGTGGGTTCGGTGCTAGCCGCAGACCACCTTTAATATTGCCAATGCGTGAAATGCATCTGGCGTTGTACTGTGAAAGTTATGCTCGGGAAAACCAAAAAACTTATGCAAAATTATTTTTTATGTTTAGATAAAATAAAATTGTGCCAATCCGGAATTGGTATTAAAATTAATATGTGCTTCGGTCATGCTTTAACATGATACGTCCGAACTTCGGACTCCAAGCGGGTCAGCCTTTGGCTTCAACCTCCATATCCCGAAGGCGGAGTGTATCTCTGAGGCCTGTTTAGTGAACTAAACTCCATAGGCTTTAGAAAGAAACCAGGCTATCCGGCGATTGACCACACGATGGTGTCAGAAAAAGGAGTAGGAGAAAAATACTTTGCAATGACCAAGAAGAAAACACATTTATTATAAAACAACTCATATAAATTTCACAGCCCCCAAGCGACTTGGGTAAAAGAATTTTATGTATAAATTGTATGTAACGAAGTACTTATATCATATCTGTGTTCGCCCGAACTTTAAACATGTCTTAACTGACCATTGGCTTCTCCCTCTTTGGCCAAGGGCTGAAAAGTGTTGTCTACTACGCCATCCGACAATATCAAAGGTATTTCAAATAACTAGACAATCATGCTAGTAGGCTATAACAGACAAAGCACGCCCAGGGAACTTATGCTATATTACTATTTAACGTAAGAAGCATCTTCAAAGAAAATAGTGTCGCCAACTGTTCCTTTCTTTGGGTTCTCATGATTACCATGAGGGGTGTGCAATAGATTTATGTAGGCTTGTCTTCCGTCGTGGCCGACCATAGTTAAAACCAGTAAGAGCGCTAGCTTTCAGCTTCACCCATCTGAGGTACGAGTTCAGATGACCCGATCATAACAATCGCGGAGGTGCTCCCTTTACTCCCTAGCCAAACAATCGGGAATGTAGGGGTAAGCACAGGAGCAAGGCAACCCAGCTTTGGGGAACACTTAAGTCAAATTATGATATATTGGTGTAAACACGAACAAGAAAGGGTGAGATACATTAATAATCATATGCAAGAAGAATGACTTCATAAAGGAAGCCCCCAAGTAAATGGGGTATTTGAATTTGTTTGTAACAAAGAAAGTTTTGACAAAGAAAGTTTTTCGCAAACAACTTTTTGTCAAAAAAGTATAATGCTTGGTCGACCGAACAAAATTTAAAACTAAATTTTTTTTAGCATGAAAGGGACTTAGCTGGTTAATGTGCTTGGTGTCGATGACGCGATCCGAACTTGTGGTGGGACGAGGACGCCCATCAAACTTTGATAGATCTGGTGCGTAGTCTTTGGCATGAATGAGGTCCCAGCGCCCAAGCCCATCCCGAGGTGACCGAACGAGGAGTTCGACACTCTAAAGTAGTGTCACAGCTCAGCCGATGTGGCAAGGCGAAGCCCCTGGTCCAGTCTAGGTGACAGGGCAGATCGGCAAGGTGACACCAAGGTGATCGCATGATGGCAGTTGAAGTCGATTTCCTACACCCATAAAATAGTGCAAGCCAAAAGTAATAACAAAGAAAGATAATAATATACTTTTTTACAAAAATCTTCTACTTAGTTAATTTAAGTGAAGCAAATAATTAAAAGAATATGGCCTCGGCGTCGAGGTGGCTGAGAGAAGTGTTTGGCTTGATGCAGTGGTGACGCTGCACGGTCGATGTGGCGAGGCGAAGTCCCCAGTCCAGCTAACATGGCGAAGCTAGTCAGCTGGTGATGCCGAAGTCCCTAGCGCAGGTTGATGAAGAGATGGCAAAGCCCTCGGTCTAGCCGAGGTGACGGAGCAAGTCAGCTGGTGACGCCGAAGTCTCCGGCCAGCCGAGCTATCGAAGCAGGTCGGTTGGTGACGCCAAAGTCTCCGACCAATCGAGGTGTCGAAGCGGGTCGGCTTGTGACGCCGAAGTCCCTAGAGTAGCTTAACGAACAGATGGAGAAGCCCCAGGTCTAGCTGGGATGTTGGAGCAGATCGGTAGAGAGATGATGGAGCCTTCATGTCAGTCGACGTGTTAAAGCAGGTCGGCATGGTGGTTATTGGCTTCACGAAATAGTAACACATTAGTGCTAATGCAGGTCAAAATTTGTGACGTGGTCGATGCCAGCTTGACGAAGTTACCGCACGGCGATTCCGATGTGCCAGCCCCGTGCAATCCATGGGGCGACGATGCCGAACTCTTGGTTCGGTTGCCAAACTCTTGATTGGCTTTCCTAGGTGATGAATCTGAAGAGGTTGACCTCGGCTCAATGAAGCGATGATCTAGTGCAGGTCGGCAGCCGTGGAGCAACATTGTCGGGCCGGTTTGACATCGGCGCGATGGTGAAAATTGCCTTAACTTAAAATTTGTGGGTACGTGTTTGAGAAAAACACAATACCCTAAAAAATATTCCTTCAAAAAGGAAGTCCAATATCCCGTTCATGAAGAAAGATGAATTCGGTCGGATTTGTTTTCGCGCAGGAAACAAATCCAAAAATTGACGCACTCATCGGGTCGTTTCCGGAGTTTGAACGGTAGGATCGAGTAGAAATTTTGAGGGGTGATCAGTATAGGAATTCCTCAGCCGATGAACGGTGGGATTTTCCAAAGGATGAATGAGCTAGGCACTGGACTCCTCGCCCTAAAGTCGTCTAGATTGACGTCTAGATTTGACATGGCTCCGGTATATTGTAGATCGCCGGAGATTACTCCAGCAAAACGCGACTAAATTTTGCAAGGTTGTTCTAGAGTCAGTTCCGCACAATTCCCCCAAAGCAATTGTCAAACGACACTCGAGGATGTGGTGATGACGAACACGAATCCACTGTCCAGAACAACTGCATGATCACGTGCGGGCAATGTTGACATTGAGCCCCCGAGCACCATGGAGGATCCTTCCATGATCTTGGTTGAGATCGGAGTTGATGTTGATGAGTACACCCTTCCGATCTTTATGGTATGACATGGAGCGCACTCCTCGGCATAGCCGAGGTGACCAGTCAAGCCGGTAACGAAGATGCCGACCTTGACGATGTAGCTCGGTTCCGACACGTAGATCGCGATGGAGCTGATCTAAATTCCCATCTCACCGTGGTGACTACCCATTGGGATCTCAATGGAAGCACCAATGTTGGTGTCAAATCCGGCATATCTCGTAGTAGAGGTCCTAAGCTAGGCGTCTTGGAGGGATGGTAACATGGACACAGGATTTTACCCAGGTTCGGGCTCTCTTGAAGAGATAATACCCTACGTCCTGCTTTTGATTGTATTGACATGGGAAATAGTACATAGTATAGATATCTACTATGAGATAATAGTAATGAGTATGAGATTGAGATTGTCTAGCGTGGCCTCGGTTTATATAATGCACCATAGGCCTAGGGTTTATAGGAGTCCTTGTCTTGTGTGCCAAGTCTTGTGGAATCTTCCTCGTATGCATCATGGGCTGTCCGAACTGGCCCATTAGTGAACCGCCCTGGGGGTCATCGGCCCAACCCACTTGTCGGGAGACGACGTGGTGAGTACCCCCTAGTCCAGGACACCATCAGTAGCCCCCTGAACCGGTCTTCAAGTTCAGGATGCTCCTCAGTTCTTCCAAATAATACTTCGTCTTCAATCGTCGGTCTTGAAAACTGGTTCAACAAATCTTCCCATGTCTGATCTTGAGGATCGTCGAGCTGAATCTGAAGAGTTTAAATGTCGGGCATCTGAGGAGCCCCTTTAAGTTATCGGCCTTTATCAATGCCTTGTAATTTTTTACGTCATGCCTGGGGTTTGAAGTGTTTGTCGTGCAGCGGCGTCCTCTTGCGTCCGAGCTCCAACGCCGAACTACATCCGAGGCATCTTTCCACAGTCGAGCTCCAACACTATTCGACATTCAAGGTATCCTCTTGCTTCTGAGCTCCATCGCCGGACTGCACCTGAGGTGTCTTTTTGGAGCCGAGCTCCAACGCTGATCGGCATCCGAGGTATCCTCTTGTGTACGAGCTCCAACGTCGGACTGCATCTGAGGTATCATAGATTACCTCGGTCTTGAAAAAAATGAAGGAGTTCATCCGAGCTTAATGCCAGAAATGCCCTCTATGGAGCCAGCCACTTGCATCCGAGCTTTATGCCGGATGCTTCCAAGGTGGTGCACCACCTTGGTCTCGGGCTGTTTTTTGCGGAATTTACTTCCGATCGCTGCAATTTATTTATTACCGAGATGTATAGCCAGTAGCCCTCAGGGTGTGTGTCGGTCTATGACCCGAGGTGCACCTGAAGGAAAACAGAATAATCAAAATAAAACCACTAATCTCAGTAGCCCTTGATACTTAGGTCGATTTGCAAAATCGTCCTGAGGATCAAATTATTGCTCGAACGCATACATTAGGGATGGAAACGCGGTACACAGCAGTTTCCGAGACTCGGCTTGGGTGTGGCCGACCAACCTGAGGATCGAATCTCCTCGGAAACTAGATTGCACTTCATTGAATAGGCAATGCAGTATCCCCTGAGCCTTAATTTAGGCACGGGTGGTCAAATTAAGGATTGATATTTGTTTGACACAAATTTTGTTAGGTTTGACACAATTTATGTGTCATGATTCTATGTATCAAAGTACTTTACATCCTTAATGCTTGGATCCACATTGTACAAGACTTTGTTGACCGACCATCGGCTTCAACCTCCTCAACCAGTATCCGAGGAGTGTTTGTCCTACTTTATAAAGCCATTTATAAGGGCAAAGATTTACGGCAAACAAGGGAACCCGGCCATACGGATTTATAAACAAAGGTAAGTGGAGAGATATGTTATATTACTAGTTAACGTAAGAAGCATCTTCTGGGAAAAATAGTTCCTTTATATGTTCCTTTTCCCAGGCTATCATGTTGACCATGATCGTGAAACCTCGACTCCGATCAATGTGGGAGGAAAATATTGAGGATTTAGTTCGGGGGAAGTTTCCAAACTCTGTGGTCCTTAGTGAACCTAAATTTTCGCTTCCATCATTGCTGACCAATTATTTTCTTAAGATGGCTAGCTTTTAGCTTCACCCAGTCTGAGGTACTAACTCGGATGACCCGGATGTGACAATCATAGAGGTGCTCCCTTTACCCCCTAGCCGAACAATCGGGAACGTAGGGGGTAAGCACAGGAGACAGGCAACACGGCTTGGCTAAAATCTTGAGTCAAATTGATGCATATTTATGGCTTTGTAATGATGATTACGGAAGGCAACACTCGCATATTGAATATAAATTCTTTAATGCTATATGCTATTTTGACTCCTTTCTGACCATTTATCATTTGAAAGTGGCCCATCGTTGGCTTCTACCCCTTTGTAGATGCTATGCAGGGTGTTTCCGCAGTAACAACACAACCCTTGGCCGACGTCTCATTTCCCGGAGGTGGTTGTGTTAGTGGAAACAAGGCAATCAGATATTCGGGCTCTATAACTTTCACTTAGTCAAGGAGGATATGTTTGGGGGCAACTTAATAGCCCCCGGTATAGGTCGACTTCTCGGATTATTCGAGGTCGAACCACCCACAACTTGGCCTTTTCAAGAAAGAAAGGCCCTTCGTTTTACTCGGATAACCTTGATCAGCTATATTTGGTTGAACACCGCCTACGATTCGCTGACCGATTTACGCTTATTGTGACAGTCAGCTTTCGGCTTTCTCCAACTGAGGCACTTTACCAGTTAAACCGGAAGTGACAATCGCAGTGGTTCTCCCTTTAACCCTTAGCCGAACAAAGTGAAAACATAAGGGGTAAGCACAAGAGCCGAGCAATCCAGCTATAGACCAAAGACACAACTCAAAATCAATCCATATAAATGCGAAATACCGAGGACATTCTGCCGAGGACTACACGGAATACCTCGGTCTTTCGTGTGTTTGGTGCTAGCCGCAGACCCCCTTTAATATCACCAATGGATGAAATGCATCTGGCGTTGTACTGCAAAAGTTATGCTCGGGAAAACCAAAATACTTATGCAAAATTATTTTTTATGTTTAGATAAGATAAAATTGTGCCAATCTGAAATTGGTATTAAAAATAATATGTGCTTCAGTCCTGCTTTAACATGATACGTCTGGACACCGGAATCCAAGTGGGTCAACCTTCGGCTTCAACCTCCATATCCCAAAGGCGGAGTGTTTCTCCAAGGCCTGTTTAGCAAACTAAACTCAAGCGGCTTTAGAAAGAAACCAGGCTATCCGGCGATTGACCACACGCTGGTGTCGAAAAAGGAGTAGGAGAAAAATACTTTGCAACAACCAAGAAGAAAACACATTTATTATAAAACAACTCATATAAATTTCAGATCCCCCAAGTGACTTGGGTAAAAGAATTTTATGTATAATGATTGTATGTAGTGAACTACTTATATCATATCTGCATTTGCCTGAACTTTAAACGCGTCTTAACCGACCATCGGCTTCTCCCTCTTCGGCCAAGGGCCGAAAAGTGTTATCTACTATTCCATCCGAGGATATCAGAGGTGTTTCAAATAACCAGGCAGTCAAGCCATTAGGCTATAACAGACAAAGTGCACCCAGGGAACTTATGCTATATTACTATTTAACGTAAGAAGCATCTTCAAAGAAAATAGCTCCACCAACGATTCCTTTCTTTGGGTTCTCATGATTACCATGAGGGGTGTGTAATAGATTTATGTATGCTTGTCTTCCTTCGTGTCTGACCATAGTTGAAAATAGTAAGAGCGCTAGCTTTCGGCTTCACCCGTCTGATGTACGAGTTCGGATGACCCGATCATAACAATCGCGGAGGTGCTCCCTTTACTCACTAGCCGAACAATCAGGGACGTAGGGGTAAGCACAGGAGCAAGGCAACCCAGCTTTTGGGAACACTTAAGTCAACATGATGGATATATTGGTGTAAACACGAACAAGGAAGGGTGAGATACATTAATAATCATATGCAAGAAGAATGGCTTCATAAAGGAACCCCTCAAGTAAACGGGGTATTTGAATTTATTTGTAACAAAGAAAGTTTTGACAAAGAAAGTTTTTCGCAAACAACTTTTTGTCAAAAGAGTATAATGCTTGGTCGAACCGAACAAATTTAAAACTAAAAGTTTTTGAACATGAAAGCGACTTAGCTGGTTAATGTGCTCGGTGTCGCTGACGCGATCCAAGCTTGTGGTGGGACGAGGACGTCCATCGAACTTTGACAGATCTAGTGCGTAGTCTTCAACATGAATGAGGTCCTATCCCCAAGCCCGCCCCGAGGTGACCGAACGAGGAGTTTGGCACTCTGAAGTAGTGTCATGGCTCAGCCGATGTGGCAAGGCGAAGCCCCTGGTCCAGCCAAGGTGACGGAGCAGATCGGAAAGGTGACACCGGGGTGATCGCATGACGGCAGTCGAAGTTGATTTCCTGCACTCATAAAATAGTGCAAGCCAAAAGTAATAACAAACAAAGATAATAATATACTTTTTTTTAAAAATCTTCTACTTAGTTAATTTAAGTGAAGCAAATAATTAAAAGAATATGGTCTAGGCGTCGAGGTGCTGAGCAAAGAGTTTGGCTTGACGAAGTGGCGATGCTACACGGTCGATGTGGTGAGGCGAAGTCCCTGGTCCAGCTAACATTGTGAAGCTAGTCAACTGGTGAAATTGAAGTCACTAGCGCAGGTTGATGAAGAGATGGCAAAGCCCTCGGTCTAGCCAAGGTGACGGAGCAGGTCGGCTAGTGACACCGAACTCTCCGGCCAGCCGAGGTGTCAAAGCAGGTCGGCTGGTGACGCCAAAGTCTCCGTCCAGCCAAGGTGTCGAAGTAGGTCGGCTGGTGACGACAAAGTCCCTAGAGTAGCTTGATGGAGAGATGGAGAAGCCCCCGGTCTAGCCGGGATGTTGGAGCAGATCGGTAGAGAGATGCTGGAGCCTCCATGTCAGTCGATGTGTTAAAGCAGGTCGGCGTGGTGGTTATTGGCTTGAAGAAAAGGCGGCACGTCGGTGCTAACGCGGGTCAAAATTTGTGGCATGGTCGATGCCAGCTTGATGAAATAACCACACAACGATTCCGGTGTGCCAGCCCCATGCAATCCGTGGGGTGACGATGACGAACTCTTGGTCGGGTTGCCGAACTCTTGCTTGGGTAGCCAAGCTCTTGGTTGGCTTGCCAAGGTGATGAATCTGAAGAGATTGACCTCGGCTCGACGATCTAGCGCAGGTCAGCAGCCGTGGAGCAACGTTGTTGGGCCGGTTTGACATCGGCATGATGGTGAATATTGCCTTAAAAAGACTTACAATTTGTGGGTACGTGTTTGAGAACAACACAATACCCTAAAAATATTCCTTCAAAAGGGATGTCCAATATCCCGTTCATGAAGAAAGATGAATTCGGTCAAATTTGTTTTCGCGCAGGAAACAGATCCGAAAATTGACGCACTCATCGGGCCGTTTCCGGAGTTTGAATGGTCGGATCGAGCTAAAATTTTGAGGGGTGATCGTTATAGGAATTCCTCAGCCGATGAACGGTGGGATTTTCCAAAGGATGAACAAGTTGGGCGTTGGACTCCTCGCCCTAAAGTCTCAAGCAGATTGCAAGCAATATACTTCACACTTGGGGGCTAACGTTTGTCATATCTCTCAAAGTCTACAACGCTAGAAAGCTCCGGCTCATCATTGTCATAATGACCCGGACTTGGGGGCTACACTTGGCGCCTCTAAGCAGTAAAGCTGCAACTCATCATTGGCATAATGACCCGAACTTGGGGGTTATGAAATTTCATAATCCGGAACCAACCCAATCACAAGATGCAGGGGCTTTCGACATGATGGCGGGTTAGGATCTTTCAAGGGGAATAAGTACGGCGGGTTAACAAACCTTGCAATAGAACAACTACAACTATGAATAATGATATTTGGCGGGTCAATATTACTGCGAGAGCCTGCAGTACAATGGCGGGTTAACAGGCAACAGATAGTGGAAATTCTACTAAGTATGTGGAAATAGATTTCCCCAATTACAGCAACCACTACAAGATCAACGGACGAGGAAAAAGGAAAATACATTATGAAGAAAAAGGTTAGTGGAAGTGCGAACCGTTCATGTGTAAAACATGTCCAAGAAAGGATCTATGTTGAGTATGTCAGACCTACTGAACATAGTGTCATGTATATGGGCTAGAGCCTACGGTGTTCCTGTTCTCAAATCTATGGTGGGGTTTCTGGGGAGCGGTGGAGGAATTGGAAACGCTTTGGTGGGCTAAATGCGTATCCATGAAAGAGAAGAGGAAGAACCTAAAAAGGATCCCATGAAATGGCGGGACGCCGGCGAGCTCTGGCCCGATCAGGGTGATGCAGCGGCCAGTGTTGGTGCAGACGAGAAACATGCGGCGACGGCAGCGGAGCTTCAGATGCGAGAGCACTTGAGGAGGAATAAGAAGAGAGATGGTGGCGGCAGAGAGGAGAAAAATAAATGAGACCCCTCACTTGCATATTTATGAGATGGGACAACAACAGTCCGTGTGAGAATCGAGGAGATGCAATGATGATTGACCGAGGGAGACGCCTCAATTTTTGGCCCGACCGTTTAATGAGTCGATCTGTTGCAATGTCACAGAATCTTTTTGACGCATCTAAAGCAACGTCATCCATGGAGGGTTATGAAATTTTCTCTCTCGGGTAATGAAGACATGAGACTCGCCACCAAATGAGTTTCAAGATTGACATGAACAGATTCAAATCAATCTGGGACCTAATGTTGGGGATATAAACCCATGGCGAGACCCGCCCAGGAGGGGTCGGGTCACGCCTGCCGGCTCATAGTCAAGACCCTTAAGATGGGCCTGAAGATTGAAGGCAAGGCCACATGGCGACTTACTAGATGGGCCAATGTAAAGTCCTAGAGACGGAAGATGGTGCGAGACCCGGGCGTGTAAGCCGCCTAGAGACGGCTTGCCCAAGAAGGAAAGGCGGCTTAGAGATAGGGTCAAATACCTTGTATGAGTCGGTTTGGACTCTTGTAACCCCAGGGCCTCGACCTCTTATATAAAGGTGAGTCCCCAAGGCGTTTTAGGATAGGAAAAACCAATTAATCGATAGATAGGTCAAGCGAATCTGTTTCCTTGTAATCGATACTCCATCAATACAACACAAAGCAGGACGTAGGATTTTACCTCTTTTCGAGGGGCTGAACCTAGGTAAACTCGTGTCTCTCGTCCCGATAAACCCCTTTGAGTCCGCCACCTTAGCGATGGCCTAGAACCTAAGTCTTCGGACATCTGTCATGACAAAATCACGACACTTCTCATCCGCGACCGCTTGCTACATCTTTTTAAGCTCGGCCTTGGCTTCTCGACCTCCCTGGCCAAAGCTGTGTAAGGAATAAATATACAATTACGCTGGGTCACTAGTGTGGATCATTAATGATAGAAAACCCGGATATTACATTTTGGCTTACCTTCTGCCTCATCGAACCTCTTGTTCAGGGCGTCAAGCTCTTCTTTGGAGCTCTTGAGCTTCCGATTTAGCTCGGCAAGCTCCACGACATTAACGGCCGCCGCCAATGATGAGGCCTACAAGCAATAAATATATATCAATTTATGAGTGTTCAGACCTACGAACTCGAACTGTCAAGAATATGACCCTATGCTCGGTCCTGTTAAGGGCTGTTAGAACATTATGGGACGAATAAAGTCTTGTTCATCGTTAGTTACTACTGGATATTTGACCCCTGGGTGGGTTTTTCTAAACTCACCCAGGGCTCAGGGGCTGATATATATATAACGATAGCACAGACCTAATAAAATTAAAATTTTAGGAAAAGGGTATTACGTGGCTAACCTAGAAACCCGTCAAGAGACCACCGAAGGCCTCTTTCAGTATGCTATCAACGGACTGAATGCCTTGTAACACCGCACCCATAAGAGCGTGGTGATTCTCGAAGATGGAGGCGCTTGATAGAGCCTCCTCCATGATCAGCCACCCAGTCATTGGTGGCGCTGGTGGTGACCGGTTAACCCGATCTCTAACCGGGGATTGAGCCAGTAGTTCCGGAGGCACAATGCGCTCTGGAGATGACCTATGAGGGAACTGGACATCCCTTTGTCCTTCCTCCTCAATGGTCGGGAGGGGCTCCTCCCGCCGGTCTTTGGCGGCCGAGGCATTACCTCGGCCATGAAGTCATCACCCCCACCGCATGCGTTTGGCTCCAAAGGAGCCTAGCGGGATGACACCTCTGCGACATCCCTCGTGGACCCTTGAGGTGTGGGGTGGGATGCAGTCCCACTCTCCGCTAGATCGGCGGGTGTAGACTCCCCATCCGAAACTTGGTCGGTGGGGACAATGTGTGGTGGGCTGCGGATCAAAAGGCGTTCATACATTTAAAACATTAAAAACTTTGCATAAATGACTCGGGGAGTCTTCGGATTCATACCTTCGAGATAGGGTCTTGACCCTTAGGTTCCTTTGAGGAACATTCTTGAAGTCCTCGAACTCGGTGTCAGAGTTCGAGCTGTCATTGGCTAGGATCAACCTCGGCCGACATGCCCTCTTCGGGGCAGGAGGAGGTACATCCTCCGCGGCGTCCGATGACGCTGCCCTCTTTCATGTGAGGGGGGAATCTCCTTCCCCCTCGTCCTCATGCTCTTCCTCATGGGTGGAGGAGGCATAGGTTTCCTTTGACATAGCGTCCGGATGGTCCCTTATGCAAAGACCTTATCTAGATTTCTTCTTCTCCTCCTTCTTCTCTGGCGCCGTGTGGCGCCACGACAAGCATCTCCATCAACAACTGCGACCTGGGGTCTTCTGGCTGTGGTCTTGGCCAGTTAATTCCCGTGTCCTTGCTCAACCATTTCTGCAAAGATGAGGGGAAAGGTGTTCAGTCCTTTTGTCAAAAACAGAGCCAGTTGATAGAAATTATATCATACCTGGGTAGGAGGGTTATCGGCGCTTAGGCCCGAATCCTCCTTCTTGGCTGGCCAGCTCTTCCGAGGCTTGAACAATGCCTTCCACAGTTTCTTAGGAGTAGTGTCATACAATTGGTGCACAGTAGGCTCATCATCAAGCTGATAAGCCCACATGGGGGAGGCCCGACGCTGGCAGGGAAGGATACGGCGTCAGAGCATGATCCGGACCACGTTAACCAATTCAATCTTGGCCTTGATCATTGAGGAGATGCACTTCTGCATCAATTCCACCTCTACATCCGACCCCCAGTCAAGGCCCTTCCTAAGCCATGAGGTCAATCTCGTGGGAGGTCTAAATCTAAACTCAGCTCATGCAACCTGACCCTCTTCCCTTGGTTCCATAATGTAGAACCATTCTTTCTGCCAGATCTTTATGACGTTGATGAAGGTGCTAGTTGGCCATCCAACATGAGGGAGCTTGCTTGTTACCGCCCCTCCGCAGTCGGCGTGCTCGCCCGCAACGACCTTCAGCTTGACGTTGAAGACCTTGAGCGACAGGACGAAGTGCGGCTCGACCCGTAGGAAGGCTTCACAGACGATAATGAAGGCCGAGATATGCATGAATGAGTTTGGGGGAAGGTCATGGAATTCCAACCCATAGAAGAACATGAGGCCCCTAACGAAGGGGTAGAGCGGGAAGCGCAATCCCTGGATGAAATGGGGGACAAACACCACCCTCTTGCCTGGTTTGCGGGTGGGTACCACATGGTTAACCTCTGCGGCATAGTGGAAGACATTGGCGGGGAGTTAGCCGGTGAGCTTTAAGTCCCGGATGTGCTGGTCGATGATCATGGAGGCATCCCACTTGCTATTGGAGCCCGAACCCACCGTGGCTAGGCTCGGAGGAGAAGTCAAGGAAGAACTGGATCTGGGCTCTTGAAACTTGGGGAGATTGAGCAAGCAGAGGATACGAATGCGAAGCGTGAATAGGCCTTGGGTTTTTTCCACTTCTTATGAGGCGTGACGCTGATTAGCCTCCCTTACTGCACCACAAATCTCACCACTGAATGAGCACCGACTCTGAGTCGATCCGAGTACCAAATCGGTTAAAGAACATATGCGATGATCCGTCATCGAGAAGCTCAAGGCAATTGGTGAAGAAATTGCTCGGCTCCTAGCCGCTAAGTTCATCTGTGAGGTGTTTCATTCTGAGTGGCTCACCAACCCTGTGTTGGTTCCCAACAAGGACAAGTCACTCCGAATGTGCATTGATATCAAGCACCACAATTGGGCATGTCTGTAGGACCATTTTCCTCTTCCCCGCATAGAGCAAAATGTAGATTCTACTGCCAGATGTGAACGCATGTCATTCCTAGAAGCGTACTCCGGGCACCACCATATCCGAATGTATGGACCCGATGAAATAAAAGTGGCCTTCATCACCCCATTCGACTATTGTTGTTATATCACGATGCCATTCGGTCTTAAAAATGCAGGGGCGACCTTCATGTGTATGATCCAGAAGAGTTTGCAAGAGCAAATCGGTCGGAACGTGGAGGCGTACATGGATGATATCCTAGTCAAGTCCAGGGAAGGTTCCGACCTCCTAGTTGACCTTGTTGAAACTTTTGGAAATCTTCGGCGCTTTTAGATAAAACTAAACCCTGCAAAATGTACATTCGGAGTGCCATCGGGTAAACTACTCAGTATTCTTCTTTCCGTACGAGGGATCGATGCAAACCCTGACAAAATTGGCTCTATTATCCGAAGGAAAACACCAGCTCGCTTGCACGACGTAAAAAATCTCACTGGTTGCCTCGTGGCCCTGAGCACGTTCATCTCTCGACTCGGTGAGTAGGCTTTGCCTCTCTACCGATTGATGAAGAAGTCTGGCAACTTTGAGTGGACTCTTGAATCTCAAGCCGCATCCGATGAACTCAAGGCCTTGCTTTCCACCCAGCCCATGTTAGTTGCTCCGAGCAGCCAAGAGCCTTTACTCTTGTACATCGCGGCTACTAGCTGAGTGGTCAGCATTGTCCTTACGGTAGAGCATGAGGAATCGGGAAGAGAATTTAAAGTGCAAAGACCCATCTATTGCATTTCAAAAGTATTGACCCCTTATAAACAAAGGTATCCGCACTATTAGAAGTTGTTCTATGGAATTTACCTCACTGTCAAGAAGGTGGCTCGTTATTTTCAAGAGTGCTCGATCACAGTTATCAGCGATGCCCCACTGTTGGAAATCCTGAATAACAGACACGCCACAGGACGAGTGGAGAAATGGCCAATTAAGCTCCTCCCATTGGAGATCAAGTTCGAAGCAAAGAAAGCAATCAAATTCCAAGCGCTAGTGGACTTTTTGGCCGAGTAGATTGAGCCAGAACAGCCCACCCCGAGTACACCCAAACACTGGACAATGTTCTTTGACGGGTTCAAGATGCTCCAAGGATCCGGTGCTAGAGTGATTCTTGTCTCTCCCAGGGAGACCGGCTCAGCTACGTTCTCCAAATTCACTTTCATTCATCCAATAATGAGGCCGAGCACGAAGCCCTCCTGTACGGTCTCTGAATGGCTCTCTCACTTGGAATCCGACGTTTGATGATATTCGGTGATTCAGACCTCGGCGTTAATTAGGTGATGCAGGAACGGGATATATGGAGTCCTTCCATGATAGTATACTGCAATGTTGTCGGAAAACTAGAGAAAAACTTCGAGGGTTTAGAGTTGCATCATATACCCCGAGCGAAGAACCAGGCAGCAGATGACTTGGCAAAGAACAGCTCCACTCGGCGAGTCATACCGAAAGGCATTTTCCTTGAACACCTATGCTCCCCCTCAGTCAAAGAGGACCCTTTTACTGAGGAGCCCCCACAAGCCGTCGGACCTTCTAATCCGACTGAAGTCGATGTGCCAGCTATGGTGGATCTTGTACATGAGATGTTGGTGATCACTCTGATACGTCTCCAACGTATCTATAATTTTTGCTTGTTCCATGCTGTTATATTATCAATCTTGGATGTTTTACAATCATCTTATAGCAACTATCATTTTATGGGACTAACCTATTGACATAGTGCCAAACTGCCAGTTGTTGTTTTTGCTTGTTTTTTACTTCGCGAAAAATCAGTACCAAACGGAGCCCAAACGTTGCAGGAGTTTTTGTGGATTTTTTATGGACCAGAAGAAGAAACATTGGCAAAACAACACGAGAAGAGGGGGCCCAGGGTGGCCACCCTCCACCAGGGCGTGCCAGAGGCCCCTGGCGCGGCCTGGTGGGGGTGGGCACCTCGGTGTACTTATCTCGGACGTGATGCCTATATAATGATCATTTCCTGGATATTGTCATGATTATTTGATCTTCTATCAATTGCCCAAAGTAATTTGTTCACCCACTGTGTGTTATACTCATGAGAGAAGCCACTAGTGAATCCTACGGCTCTCGTGTCTACTTTTCCAACATATTGCTTTCCGATCTACTATTTGAATCTTTTGTTTTCAGATATATTATTCCAAAAAACAATAATACCTTGCTGCACTTTTTGATTAGTTGTTTTACTTTGTGTTCTGGCGAGATCTGTCTTCCAAAACTATCATTACCTAATCTATCTTATTACAATAGAGAGCATAGCAACCTCTCTTTCGTGTCGGGTTGCAAGCATTTGTTGTTTGCGTGCTGGTACCGCTTACATGGGTGCATGATCTTCCTCTATGGATAGATACCTTGGTTTCATAACTGAGGGAAATACTTACCGTCACCGTGCTGCATCGTCCCTTCCTCTTTGGGGAAATACTGACGTAGTCCCAAGCCACGACAAAGGAATTTTTGGCGCCGTTGTCGGGGAGGAAGCAATCTCATCTACCAGGTTCCTAATCACAAATCTCATCTGCTTGGAATTACATTATTTTCCATTTTCCTCTCGTTTTCCTCTCCCCCACTTCACCAATTTGTCGTTTTATTTTCCCTCTCTTTTTTGTTTGACATTTTCTCGTCGGATCTCTTGTTCGCCAATGTTTCCACCATGGCTAGTTCCTCCGTTATTGCGTTTACCCCCGAGAATGAGGTTCTTAATTTTAAACAAAGGGGAGGTGAGAATCTTAAAGATGCTTGGTATAGGATTTTCAATGCTCATAATATATCTATTCGTAAGGAATCTATCATTGTTCTTCTTTGCTGTTTTTAGGTGGGCATCACCACTTGGTATAAATTCGTCCTTGATACGATTACCGGTGGGAATTTTTTTGATTTCCCCACTTTGGATGCTTATAATGTTGTGGGAAATTTAGTGGGTTCTCCACCTATCATTCTCATTGAAACCGTTTTAACTCTTGAGCATGTTATGAAAAGGTTAGATGCGATTGAAAAGAAAATGATCACCGCGGAAAATAATGAGAATATGGATAAAAGGATGCATGATCTTGCTAATAGAATTGGGTCAAAGGCGGGAGACGCTCTTAAAATTTTACAGCAAAAAAGAACTCGTAGTCAATAAAAGAATTGAAGAAAGCCCCACTAGAATTGATAAGTTGGAAGAAATCTTTCATAATTTAAGTTCGGCTTTCCCTACCGATAAGACTATTGAAAAAACTCCCATTAGTAAAGCGATGCAAGTTCCTAAAAATAAGGGTATCGTTCCTAATGGAAACAATGATGATCTTAAAATGATTAGTATCCATCCCAATTTTGTTGAACTGGTAAACAACTTCCATGGCAAGAACAATTTTTTCAATCTTATTCCTAGAAGCATTGTCATTGAAAATATGCATGATAGATCCTTGAAAAGTTCTATTTATGTGATTAAACAATTGGAAACTAAGTATGACAATACTTGATCTATGTGTTATGCCTAGCTAGGGCGTAAAACGATAGCACTTGTTGGGAGGCAACCCAATGAATAAATTATTTTTATCTTTTGCTTCCTGTTTTTGAGTGTTTTGTAGAATTATGATTATGTTATGATTGTGTTTTTATGTTTTATTTAGTGTTTGTGCCAAGTAATGCCTTTAGGATGATCCATAAGATGTGTAGAAACAATGTTGAATCTGAAAAAGAAACTTTGTTCCCAGTGCATGGATTTTCATTTTTTTTTACTAGAACGTGATATTGAGCTGAAATTTTAACAAAGTATTTCAATACAAATTATTTATGCTATCCTAAGTTTTCAGAATTGTTAGAGTTCCAAAAGTATCGTTAGAGTATAGATTACTACAAATTGTCCTGTGTGAAACAGATCTTGTTTTCATTGCATTGTATGCTTGTTTTGATGAATCCATGGCTTGTATCATGGGTATAAGTCATGGTAAAGTTATAATACAGTAGGTAGATGCAATAATAAAATATGAATGGGTTTACAACAGTATCTAAAGTGGTAATTTGCTTTATTATACTAACGGATCTCATGAGAATTTTGTCAAGTTTTGTGTGATTGAAGTTTCCAAGTTTTGGGTGGGATCACAATGGATGAAGGAATAAGGAGTTACAAGAGTCGAAGCTTGGGCATGCTACAGCACCCCAGGGTAATATCCAAAGAGTAAAAAGCAACTAAGCTTGGGGATGCCCCCCCGAGTGGTATCCCCAATTTCTTCCAACAACCATCGGTATACTAATTGGAACTATATTTTTATTCGTCACATATCATGAGTTTTGCTTGGAGGGTCTTGTATCTTTTCTTTGTTTTATTTTATCCTTGCCACACACACCTATTTGAGAGATCCAAATTTATGCTATGATTTACTAGAATTGCTCTATATGCTTCACTTAAATCTATTGAGCTATGAAATTGTTCTAGTGCTTCACTTATATCTTTTTGAGCACAGCGTGCTTTTACGTGTTTGAAGAAATGATCTCACGCTTCACTTATATTAATTGGAGAGTAGGTAATTTTGAAGAAATTATGTCATGTTTCACTTATATTATTTTTATAGATGAAATGTGTATGCTCATGTTCTTCACTTATATCCATGTGAGCTTATCAAAAGCAATTGCAACATATGAAACTAGTCCCAAAGTGATAGATATTCAAGAGGGATATAATAAAAACTTTCATGAAGATAATTGGACAAATTAAACTTGATTATTTGTAATAGTTTTGAGACATGACAATAGTGATATGTGAGTTATGTTGATGAGTAATTATGGTTAGTAAGAATATTGGTGTTAAGGTTTGTGATTCCCTATGCAAGCACGAAAGTCAATAGTTGTGCTACGAAATTACATCCTACTTTGGTGCATTATTCAGTGTTAGTTATGTTTAATGCTCTCTTATGTGATTTTTCGTTTCTTAGTTGGATGCTTCTCAATCTCATGCTAGCCTTCACTTGTACAAAGTAGAAATACTACTTGTGCATCCAAAATCCTTAAACCAAGTTTTGCCATGTGAGTCCACCATACCTACCTATATACGGTATTTCAATGTTGTTCCAAGAAAATTTGTATTTGCCATCTCTAAACTTTCAAAATAAAATCTCCTTTTTGTGTGCTTGTACCGCTCATGAAACGGTAGGGGGTGACCGATATTTTTTTCATGCTAGATGTGTTATTCTCAAGATAAGTGTTTATTCACTTGCCATTGCACGAGAGTATGGCGGTAATAGGGATTCCCAGATCCAAAATGAAAAAGAAAAAATATTTACTTTATGTTGTCAAATAATAAATTCCTTGGAAAGTGTTGGTACGGAAGGCAACCGTGGATTCGGGTAGCCATGGAAAGTGAAAATATGGTCGAAAACGAGTAAACTTTATTTTCTGCTTGGGAACCGCCTATGATGCATCTAGTGTGGAAAGATATTGAGATCCCTTAGTCGTTTTCATTGACAGGAAAGGCATGCCACTCAAAATATTTTGCTCTATCAATTTAAACACTTGATCTCTGGCACCTCTACAAATCCCTACTTCCCTCTGCGAAGGGTCTATCCATTTACTTTATGCAATTTTAATTTTTCAATTTGAGTCTCCATCTTCTCTTATAAAGCACCAACTAGGAGGCACTATGATCGTACTTGAGCATTAGGTGTAGCTAATATTTGAGTGTGTATTGTGAATGGATCAATGATTGAGCATGATGGGCTAGGGATGAACTACTTTAGCGTTAATATTTGAAAGACATGGTTGCTTGTTGATATGCTTGAGTATTGAAGTTTTCATGTCTATACTACACTATTGCTTTCAACCATATGAAAATTCCAAATGTCCATGCTATAAAGAAAAGAATATGTGATGAACATGATAGGCAGCATTCCACATCAAAAATTCTATTTTTATCATTTACCTACTCGAGGACGAATAGAAATTAAGCTTGGGTATGTTGATACGTGTCCAACGTATCTATAATTTTTCCTTGTTCCATGTTGTTACATTATCAATCTTGGATGTTTTACAATTATTTTATAGCAACTTTATATCATTTTCTGGGACTAACCATTGGCATAGTGCTAAGTGCCAGTTGATTTTTTGCTTGTTTTTTACTTCGCAGAAAATCAGTACCAAATGGAGCCCAAACACTGCGGGGATTTTTGTGGATTTTTTATGGAACAGAAGAAGAAAGATGGGCCAAACAACACCAGAAGAGGCGGCCCAGGGTGGCCACCCTCCACCAAGCTGCACTAGAGGCCATTGGTACGGCTTGGTGAGGTGTGGGCACCTCGGGCACCCCCTCAACAGACTATCGAGCCTATAAATTCCCTAAAAATCTAAATACCCTAGACGAGTCGACGAAACACAATTCCAGCCGTCGCAAGTTCTAGAATCTCGAGATCCAATATAACACCATCACGGAGGGCTTCATCTTCCTCATAGGTGCCTCTCTGATGATGCGTGAGTAGTCCACCACAGACCTACGGGTCCATAGGCAGTAGCTAGATGGCTTCCTCTCTCTCTATGTTTCTCAATACACTGGTCTCTTGGAGATCTATTTGATGTAATGACTTTTGTGGTGTGTTTGTTGGGATCTGATGAATTTTGAGTTCATGATCAGTTTCTGTCCATGAATATGATTTGAGTCTTCTTTGATCTCTTATTTCCAAGATTACTTATAGCCTCATATTTCTTCTTCGAATCTTTGGTTTAGTTAGGCCAACTAGATCGATTTTTCTTGCCATGGGAAGAGGTGCTTTGTGATGGGTTCGATCTTGCGGTGTTCTTTCCCATTGACAGAAAGGGCAGCAAGACAGGCATGTATCGCTGCCATTAAGGATAACAACATGGGGTATATTCCTACATGAATAGATCTTGTCTACATCATGTCACCATTCTTATTGCATTACTCCATTTCTCAATGAACTTAATACCCCATGCATGCTAGATAGCGGTCGATGTGTTGAGTAATAGAAGTAGATTTAAAATCATTTCAGTCTACTTATCTTGGACGTGATGCCTTTATAATGACCATTTCCTTGACATCGTCATGATTATTTGATCTTGTATCAATTGCCCAACAGTAATTTGTTCACCCAGCATGTGCTACACTCATGAGAGAAGCCACTAGTGAATTCTACGGCCCCCGGGTCTAATTTTCCAATATATTGCTTTCTGACCTACCATTTGCATCTTTTGATTTCAGATCTATTATTCCAAAAAAACAAAAATACGTTGCTGCACTTTTTTTATTTGTTTTACTTTGTATTCTTGCAAGATCTATTTTCCAAAACTATCATTACCTAATCTATCTTATTACCGTTGAGAGCGTGACAACCTCTCTTTCGCATCAGGTTGCAAGTATTTGTTGTTTGTGTGCAGGTACCGCTTACATGGGTGCGTGATCTTCCTCTATGGATTGATATCTTGGTTTCATAACTAAGGGAAATACTTAGCGTTGTTGTGCTGCATCATCCCTTCCTCTTTGGGGAAATATCGGTGCAGCCTCAATCCACGTCACGCTCTTGAGTGGACCCAACAATATTTGGCATACTTGCTCCGGCAAGAACTCCCTGAAGACGAGGAGGACACCTAGCAGATCGTTCGATGATCCAAATCCTTTGAAGTGATGGGAGAACAGTTATACAAGAAAAGCACGACATGTGTGACCCAGAAATGCATTTCCCCGGAGGAAGGGTTGCAAATCTTACATGAGATACACTTGGTATCCTACAGCCATCATGCGTCCTCTTGGACATTGGTCGCGAAAGCATTCCGCGTAGGATTTTATTGGCCCCATGCCAATGAGGCAGCAAAAGACTTGGTTGATCTCTGTGTTGCACGTCGGTTAAACAAGAATCAAATGCACAAATCTGAATCAGCACTGAAGACCATACCACTCGCCTAGTGGTTCACCATGTGGGGTCTCGATATGGTTGGCCCTCTACGGACTGGGATGAGTGGGTTTACACATGTGCTAGTAGCAGTGGATAAGTTCACCAAGTGGGTCAAAGCTACACCCATCAAGAGTTTGGATGCAAAGACCGCTGTCAATTTTATTTAGCAGATCGTCTTCAGATTCGGAATCCCGCACGATATCATCACTGGCAATGAGAAGAATTTTGATTCATATGAATTCCACGAGTTCTGTTATTCTCAAGGCACTCAGGTCAATTATGCCTTTGTGCCCCACCCATTGTCGAATGGTCAAGCAGAGTGGGTGAACGGAATGATTCTACAAGGATTAAAACCCTGACTGATGAGGGATTTGGGGTACGCCGCGGGAGCTTAGATTGAGGAGCTACCATCCGTCCTATGGGGCATTCGGACGACCCTGAACCGCTCAACCAAGCATGCTCCATTCTTCATGGTATACAGATCTGAAGTAGTATTGTCGAGTGACATCCGTCACAATGCTCCTCGAGTGGAGCTTTACAACGAAGCTGGAGTAGAAGCAGTGTGTCAAGATGGCTTGGACCTCTTGGAGGAAGAAACAGAATTAGCTCTGGTCAGATCAGTGATATATCAGCAAGACCTAAGGCACTATCACGACACGCGGGTCAGGGGACGAGCTTTCCAGGTAGGAGACCTTGTCCTCCGACTGGATCAACAAAAGCCACACAAGTTGGCGCCCCCATGGCAAGACCCTTTTGTGATCTGCAAAGTCTTGACAACGGAGCTTACAGACTGTACAACATCAAGATGATGTAGATGAACCCTGTCGTGGGAACGAGTCTGACAATATAAGATAGGGGTATGAAAGGAGAGGGCAGAGTCCTAGCTACGGCGAGGGTGTGCACATGGATGTATAAGTTCAGGACCCTCTCGTGGAGGTAACAGCCCAACGTCTTAGTGCTCGGGAGCTCTTGTCGTGTGGAAAGTATGAGTTACAGAAGGTGTGGACCCCTATGCCAGAGAGGAGGGGCGGCATATATAGAGTATGTTGCCCCTCATAAGTGCCAGGCATCCAAGGATTTGATCGAGGGAATAAAGACGAGCGTTACTGGTAACGTACATCATAATTGCTACTAATGACGACTGGCCTAACGCCTGCCTGTTGGCCTCCCTAGGTGGCTTCTGGTCTTCTGGCATCGACTGGAAGCGAGGTCTTCCGAGAGACATATGACTGTTGAGTGGAGGAAGAAGATACCGAGTGGATAAATTGTCGAGTGACTTGAGCACCATGGTGAATCCAGTCGGAATCTCTCTTGTAATCCTTAAGTATTCCAATATAGTGTCCTTAGGTAGGGTATCTAGGTCTGGCCTAGGACCCTACCCTAGGAACATATCCTTGTCATTAGCCTCCGAATGGATTGGGGTTCGAGTGATGAAGGGGATCGTTGCCAGTTCTGATAAGGCATCGAACTTTCGAATGTACTTCGGGGCTTCAATGGAATCTGCGTCGATTGAAATCTTTGTCATTCACCCGGATCGATTCTGCCTTGAAAGTGTCCGAATGAATTCTAGGCATCAATTATGTTCCGAGTGACTTGAAGGGATCTTCAGACATGACGGGTCGCTCTGTCAGACATGGATTTCACGGGATTCGAAAATTTGGGAGGCACGCACCTCGCGAAGATGACGCCATGACTGGGGCAAGTGGGAGCATGACGCCTCGATTCACGTGCTGCCCATTTCGTCACATACCATGTGATGTCTGTGGTTAAGATATGTGGGGATTTAGCGAGCCCACAAGTCAGCGAGACACTTAAGAGAGTATAGAATCTCGCAGAGCCGTGGTCTGCACAGTATTCTTCCCTCATATCTCCTCTCTTCCTCCGCCTCCCCTGCTCTAAGCGCACTGCTCTGTTCCGCCTCACCAACCGCCGACACCGCGATGACGAAGGGCAAGACCGACAAGCTAGAGCGCGCCAAGAAAGGAATCGCGAAGGGCAAGGCCAAGAAGTCGCCAAGCGCGTGGTTCACCGCATCGGCGGGGTGGATCCAGGGGGATTTCCTCCCACCGGTGGTCACAACTACGGACGTCGAGAACCTCGTCGTCGTTGGGCTCGTAGCTAAAGGCTCGTGAAGGCTGTCGAAGGGGGAAATCAAGCCAGAGCCGCGCGAGGGGGAGCAGGTCCTTCTCCTCACCCGCGTCGAGAGAGGTTTCTCCATGCCCCCCCATCCTTTCTTCTCAGGGTTTCTGAATTTCTTCGGAGCCCAACTCCATCATTTTCCTCCGAATGCAATCTCTTATCTTGCTGCTTTCATCACCATGTGTGAATGTTTCTTGGGTTGTCCCCCCCATTGGGGCTTGTTCAAACACATCTTCACCATTAGATCTCAGTCGGTCAAATAGGCCAACCCCGAGGATGATAAAAGCCACGTCATCCAATTATGTGGTGGCTTGGGGATCCAAAAGAGGGCTAGGACTGCCTTTCCATGCATGACCTTCCCAGAATCTATTAGGGGTTGGCAGTCAACCTGGTTCTACTACAAAGATGTAGCATCTCCCAACATGCCGACGGGTCTTTCCCCTTTCACGTTGGATTGACCCACCATTCCCAAATCCTTGACAATGTTAGATGGGGAGAAAGTCCAAGTGGGGATCTTAGTGAATGTTGTAGTGTCCATTGTCCATGGCGGAGTGACTGGCATGGACCTTCTGCAGACATTCCTCAGTCGACGGATCTAGCCCCTCTAGGCAAGGGACCATGCTATGTGGCATTACTCAGGTCCCGAAGACACGACTAGGACGCACCTAGAGGAAGTCACATAGAAAATTGTTGAGCAATGGCTTTGGAGCATCACTGGAGCCTGCGACAATCCCCTAGGATCCAAGAGGATAAAGCCTTACTCTGCTAAGAATCCACCAAAGAATCTGGTAAATATATCTTTGTCGACTCTCGTACTATTTTGTCGAGTGGTTAAATCATCGGTCGACTGACTTTGTTGTTTGAATCTTGTAGGAGTGGACGAACATGTACTCGCCCATGCCAAATGCGAATCAGCCCGAAGATGGAGGGGAGAGCGAGGGCGGCAGCGTAGACTTCGATTACGCCGACGACAGTGAGGATGGCTATGAGGTCTTAGACGAGGACGAATAAGAATTCAAGTATCCTCCGCGCACTGAGCATTGCTCCAAGCTGCGTCAGGACCCTATGACTGCCCCAAGCAAGGCCTTGGCATCGAGTGAGAGGATCCTGAAGTAGGACCAAACCTCGACAGTTGAGTCGAGTGAACGGGCTGCAAAGCAGCCCAAGTCCGACGCGTTGAAACCTCGGAAAGCTTTGCCCCGCATGAAAATCGTTGTGCCCATTGTCTCAAGATAAGTGTTCACTTTCTTCTTCCGTTGTTGTATAGGACTTCAAATTCTTGCTGGCCGAGTGGAATTTGGTCTACCAGAGCCGTTACCTCAGTGACATCACCTCCACGGGATGGAGAGGAGCAATTGGATGAGGACACTGCCGACGCGGCCACTTCCCAACGAGGTAAAACAAATCTTCACTCAGCTCTATTTCTTGAAAATGATTTGTCGATTGAATAATCTAATGTTATCGATTAATGTTTACAGAGATCATTCAACTGGAAGACGATGAAGAGCCACCTTGAGGTACGGGGGGTGAAGGTGTGACCTCAGGCACCCCGCACGTACATGCCCAAAGAACGCCATCAACGCAAACACCTCAAAGGTCGACTGTTGCGTCGTCCCAAGGTATAGGCGACTCGTCCGGAGCTAGAACCGAGCTTGCGGCTCCGTTGTCGAGTTCCCCACCAACTGCTTCAACCATCTTGGCCTCGACACTAATCGGACAACTCCAGACCACCTCAGCTACTCCAGCCGCAGCATCAATTCCGCTAGCGACTATCTTTCCTCTACACCACGTCCCAGAAGACCAAACTTGAGCTGCCAAGGAAGCCATGATCCAAGCGGAGCAGATGATGCTACGCACCAAGGAGGCGTACAAAGCCAGCAAGCTGGCTTATGATGCCAGCACGGTGCTTCGCACCAACGTCCAAGTAAGTGCGATTGTAAGTGCATTTCCAATTGAATTCTTGTCTTTCTTGATTGTACACCCACTGGGTGTTTTCCTTTAGTAGAATACTTGTACGTTCTCCACTCGAATAGATCAGGTCTTAGTCGAGTGGGTTTTGGTCCAGTGGGGGCACACTGAGTGCACCCACTGGGTGTAGTCCCCGAGACCGCTATCGAATGGTGACATTAGCAGGGGTCTTAGAGTTGTTTTGGTAACCGCTCGACAGATCAAGTGTTAGCAGATCCAGTGAGGGCATGTTGAGTGCACCCAATGGGTGTAGTCCCCGAGACCGTTGTCGAGTGCTTGCATCGGCGGGGGTCTGATAGAGACCATTTCATGCTCGGACAGGGCGGGGATCTGATAGAGACCATTTCATGCTCGGACAGGGCAGACCTTTTCGAGTGATTTCGGAACCAGTGGGGACACGCTGAGTGCACCCACTGGGTGTAGTCCCGGATACTACTGTTGATCATCGACGATGAGCAGTAGTCTTAAGAACTTGAACTTTGGGTTCTTTGTCATACGCAGAGTACGCTTGCCACTCGACGTGTCAAGTGAACTCTTTGCTTTAGCATTACCACTCCAAAGCTACCTTGCAGGTTTCATGGATATAATTTCATCAACCATGATATGACGCTATTTCAGGAGTGTGGGGTGGGGTGGCGGGCCGCCATCCAGTCGACTGTTCTTGACCCTTTCCACTCGGGAGTGGAGACATTTTCATGTCGACTGAACTGTTGTTTTTGTTGATTTCAGAGAGCTTGCGAACTTGGCACCCAGTACAAGGACTTGGAGAAGGAAACGAACCATCTGCAATTGGATCTGGAGATCTCCATGAACAACCTGGAACATGAGCAGACTGAGTTGAAGACCCTGGGAGTTAATCTTTGTCGACCCAATGCACTCTTACTTTCACCTTCCATCCTTTGAACCGAGTGCTCTCACTCAAACAGACATGCGTGCTGAAAATCGTCGACTCCAAGCGCGACTCAACAATGCTATTTATTTAGATACCATGAAGAAAGCACTGGAGGACAAGGACAAGGCGCTCGCTGATGCTCAAAAGGTGGTGAGAGATAAAACTGAAGCCGTCGATTAGAAGCTTTCCGCAGCCAAGAAGATAGAGGAGGAAAACTCCAAGCTGAAACTAGAACGGAGCGAAATTATCAAGAAGACCGAACAGCTGACCAGGAGGAGCAATGGCCTGGAGAAGCACTTGGGAGATTTCGCGAAGAAGATGTTCATCATGCTCGATGGTAACTTCCCTTGTCGAGTGAATTTCCTTAATTCCCATAGGCTAGTAATGTAACCATCTTTCCATTCCTCCCTTCATATAGAATTCTGCCAGGACGTCGAAAAAGAGACCGAAGAGATTGAGCCCAATCTAGATCCCACTAAGTCGCCCATTGGAGATGTTGTGCCCATGAACATGTTCCGCCTCAACGTCGGTCTCCAGGGTGTTCAAGCATACATAACTCGACTGAAGGCTGCACTGGAGAAGATTGACAAGGAACTATGGCCTGAAGACACCCTCCAAACTAACCTTGCATCCATGATGACTCGTCTCAATGAGATCCCCATTCAAGTGCAAGCTTGGAAGAAGTCAGCTTCCCGCTGTGGAGCCGATGTGGCGCTCTCTCTTGTCAGAGTCCATTGCATGGAGGCGAGAGAGGACAAGTTGAAGGACCTCCGAGTGATTAACATGACGAAACTTCAGTTCGAAGACTTCATGGAGACCTGCATCGACGCAGCCACTCGGATCGCAGACGGGATCGATTTGGACACCTTCGTCGAGCCAGCAAGTCCGTCTGGTTCTTGAAAAACTTTATTCAAAGTGGAAACTTTATTCTCCTCGGAATGCCAAGTGGAAATGTAATGTCCATAAAACTTCATTCAGGCCTTAAGCCTGAGTAGCTTCGCTTGCGCCCATAACTTTTATTAGCGCTGAAACCTTTGGATTTATCTGCACTTCGCTTTCAATCATTTGTTTGACTGAATTTGTTTTTCTTAACCCCTGAATGAGAAGTATATTCATCACTCGGGTTGAGTATTTAACTTAGGCGAAAGCTGGTTCGCGGCTAAGCCCCCGACTGTGAGGGTCGCTCGACACTCGGAGAAGTTTCGAACTTAGACGAAGACTGGTTCATAGCTAAGTTTTCGAGTGAATGGAATGTTATCCACTCATAAAGGTTGTTTATCTTAGGTGAAATCTGGTTCACAGCTAAGCCCCCGAGAGTGAGGATCGCTCAACACTCAGAGAAGTTTTGAACTTAGAAGAATACTGGTCGTGGCTAAGTTTCTAAGTGAATATGATGTTATATACTCCGAAGGATTTTTTAACTTAGGAGAAAACGTGTTCACAGCTAAGCCCACGAGTGTGAGGATCGCTCGACACTTGGAGAAGTTTGAACTTAGACGAAGACTGGTTCGTAGCTAAGTCTCTGAGTGAATGAACTGCTATCTACTCGATAGTGTTTTTAACTTAGGCGAAAGCATGTTCGCAGCTAAGTCTCCTAGTGAATGGACTGCTATCCACTCGGTAGGGTTTTTAACTTAAGCGAAAGCGTGTTCGCAGCTAAGCCCCTGAGTCCGAGGATCACCCGACACTCAGAGAAGTTTGAACTTAGACGAAGACTAGTTCATAGCTAAGTCTCCGAGTGAATGGACTGCTATCCAATCGGTAGGGTTTTTAACCTAGGCGAAAGCGTGTTCGTAGCTAAGCCCCCGAGTGCGAGGATCGCTCGACACTCAGAGAAGTTTGAACTTAGACGAAGACTGGTTCGTAGCTAAGTCTCTGAGTGAATGGACTGCTATCCACTCGGTAAGGATTTAACTTAGGCGAAAGTGTTTTCGCAGCTAAGCCCCTAAGTGCATGGATCGCTCGACACTCGTACTGTTCCCAAATGTGAAATTGCACGATCATAATTGACAAAATACTACGGAAGTCATACTTGCATAAACAACATTGTCTGAAATACTTTTATTACATCAACACAACTCTGTTTTTAGGTATAGAAACGCTGGAGCAGATCTGCATTCCAGGCTCGCGGCTCATCGATCTTCTTCTTGAGGTTGTAGAGGTGATAGGCTCCATTGTTCAACACCTTAGTGATGATGAAAGGTCCTTCCCACGCCAGAGCGAACTTGTGAGGTTGCTTTTGATCCACTCGTAGCACCGAATCACCTTCATGAAACGACTAACTCTTAACGTGCTTCACATGGAAACATCACAGATCTTGCTGGTATGTACTTGTCTGAATCAAAGCCATCTTGTGTTCCTCTTATAGGACATCTACACCATCTTGTCTTGTTTTCTCTGCTTCAGCTTCGGAATAAAGATCTACTCAAGGGGAATTATGAAACAGGTCACTAGATAGGACAACTTCGGCTCCACAGACTAGGAAAAAAGGAGTTCGTCCAGTCGACCGATTAGGAGTTGTTCTCAAGCCCCATAAAACAAATGGAAACACGGACACCCAGGCTCTAGCTGCATGTTCCAAATCCCGCATGAGATGAGGCTTCAGACCTTGCAGGATGAGGCCATTGGCTCGCTCAGCTTGGCCATTGGTTTGGGGGTGTGCAACTGAAAGCACAACATGCTCCCTTGGTGGTTTTGATAATTCATGACAACATACAATGTCTCTTTGACTAATACTTTTATCTAGTGTATTTCAGATAATAGTCCATGGAGATTTGGGTTGGCAAAAGGTTTATGGAGATACCCCAAGATGCACAGAAATAGCTTGGCCAAGCTTCAAGCATGAGGACTCTACATTTTATATTTGTGAGAAATCACTTCGAGTCCATAGGATAGCCAATACTATTAAAAGGGGGTAAGGTTTTGTTGGTCAACAACATGCTCATACGTGCACAAGTGATAGTCACCAAAAACACCCACAAACTCTCCCACAAAATTCTGTCCAAAGCCAAATACTCAAAATCGGTACAATCAACATTCTACACTCGGTGCCACAAATTCCAAACCCTAGACGGTCTCATCCAAACCCTAGCTTTTCGATGCAACCGATACAGCATTCGGAGCCACCGAGTTGGGCTGCCAACTTTCTTTTATGCAGATTCACAGTTTCGGTCCCTCCGAGATTCTTGGATCGGCGTCACCGAGATTGGACATTCTGGCCATTGGTCACCTTATCGGTGCAACCGAGATTCCTATATCTGTCTCATCGAGATTCAAAAGTTGCTAACTTTAAGTCACTTTGGTACCACCGAGATTCACACATCGCTTCCATTGAGTCTGACTTATTGTATGTAACGGTTGGATTTTTGGTGATGCCTATATATACCCCTCCACCACCACATACTCGAAAGAGAAGCACTCAGAACTATTCCATACTTGCCCCATCCAAGTTTTTGAGAGAGAACCACCTACCCTTGTGTTGAGGTCAAGATCTTCCACTCCAACCATATGGATCTTGATTTATAGCCTCCCCAAGTTGCTTTACACCAATCCCATCTCTTCTACCAAGCCAAATCTATGAGAGAGTGATTGTGTGTTGAGGAGTCTATCAGCTTGAGGCACAAGAGCAAGGAGTTCATCGCATTACCGAGCCTATTACCTTTTAGAGGGTGGTGCCTCCTAGATTGGTTAGGTGTTGCTTGGGAGCCTCCTACTTTGTGTGGTGGAGTTGAACCAAGAAGTTTGTACGGGCAAGGAGATCGCCTACTTCGTGAAGATCTACCCATAGTGAGGCTAGTCCTTCGTGGACGGAAGGTGTTATGGAATAGTCAAGGTTGCTACTTTGTGGACCCTTATGGGTGGAGCCCTTCGTGGACTCTCGAGACCGTTACCCTCCATGGGTTGAAGACTCCATAAACATGGGCGTACGATAGCACCACCTATCAGAACCACGGGAAAAATCCTTACATCTCCAATTGCGTTTGATCTCCATATCTCAACTCTTTACTTCTTGTGCAATGTCTTTACTTTCCACTGCCATATTTGCTGACATGCATGTGTAGGGTATATAGACTTGCTAGTATTGCTAAAACTGTTAAAATTTGCCAACCTATTAACTTGGGAAAAGGTCAGGTTTTAATTTACTGCTAGTAGTCTATTCACCCCCCCCCCTCTGGATACTCTTCTAGTGATCCCTCAATTGATATCAGAGCTTTGGTCTCCATTATTTCGGTTTAATCACCGAGGAGGAAGATGTATGTGTCTAGTATAGGGAGTTTGAGTTGTAGAGTGCCTATTCTTGATGGAGAGTACTATAGTCAATGGAAACTTTGATGGTTGAGTTGTTTAATGAATTTCAATTGAGCAAATATGTTATGTGCCCCTATGAGCCTCCTATTGATCCCTTCCATCCAACACACGAAGAGGAAATTGATATGCTATGCAATATTAGAACTGTTAATCTTATTGTTAGAGCTTTGCCTAGAAATGTGCTCAACCAAATGAAGAATTTTGCGTGTGCTTATACTTTGTGGAATGATTTGGACAAACGATATCCAAATTATTCATTTAATAATCTTGATTAAATTCTTCATAAAACTATTGCCTTGCACAAAATGATGCCTAGTGATCCTAAGTTTGATGATTGTCTATTTGAGCTTAGAGACCTCATGCGTGCTAAAGGAGATGTCACAACTATCAATAATATCATTATAGAGGCCCTTCACATTCATAAACTTGAACATTGTCATGATCACCATCCTAACGAATCTCTTGTTCTTTATGACGAGGATTTCCCACTTGATGATGACAATCTGGAACAACGCTACTATGATGAAGATGAGTTGTTCAACATCGAGTATGAGAAGATCATGAAGAATCTAAGTCTCATGGCAAACTTAAAGGATTACACGTCTGGAGGAAAAGAGTAGATTCTTGATAGCGGATGTACCGATCATATGACCGGAGATAGAGAAATGTTTGAAGATATCACACCAAACCATGAACCGCGAAGGTATGTAACGTTTGGAGACAACTCCAAGGGTAAGGTACTTGGTCTTGGTAAGGTGGACATATCCCATGATACCTCTATCCAAAATGTTATGCTCATTGAATCTCTTGGATACAATCTTCTTTCCGTATCTAGACTTGTTGATTTCGGTTTCAATGTGTTATTCACGAAAGTAGATTGCCAAGTGTTTCGTCAAGATAATCATAAAATGGTCTTTACCGGTATCCATAGAGGTGATCTATACATTGTTGATTTCACTAACATATCCAAGCCTTGCACTTGTTTAATTGCTAAATATTCTAAAGGTTGGCTTTGGCATAGAAGATTAGGACATGTTGGCATGCATAATTTAGATAAGCTTATTAAAGGTGATCATATACTTGGTGTTAAAGATGTTATCTTTGACAAAGATAGACTTTGTAGTGCTTTTCAAGCTGGAAAGCAAGTAGGTGGAAGTCATCCTGTTAAGAATATCATGACTACTAGGAGACCACTCAAGTTACTTCACATGGATCTTTTCGGTCTCAATGCTTACAAGAGTCTTGGTGGAAATTCCTATGGTCTAGTTATAGTTGATGATTTTTCTAGATTTGCGTGGGTATTCTTCCTTGATGATAATTCGCAGGTTCAAAAGATCTTCAAGAACTTTGTTTACAAAGCGCAAAATCAGTTTGAAGTGAAGATCAAGAAATTTCGGAGCAATAACGGATCAGAGTTCAAGAACACCCATTTGGATACCCTTCTTGACGAAGAAGCTGTCTCACATGAGTTCTCGACTACGTACACGCCTCAACAAAATGGAGTTGTTGAGAGGAAGAACCGGACGCTTATTGATATGGCTAGAATGATGCCTGACGAATACAAGACGCCAAGACACTTTTGGGCAGAAGCCATGGAAACAACATGTCATGCCACAATCCGACTTTACTTGCACAAGCTTCTCGGTAAAACGGCATATGAGCTACTCGCCGGTAACAAACCCCAAGTTGGGTACTTTCGAGTATTTGGCTCCAAGTGCTACATTCTTCACAAGCATCGTCGTACTAAATTTGCTCCTAAATCTCATGAAGGATTTCTACTTGGTTACACATCAAATCCTCACACATACCATGTCTACAACAACTTCACTCGAAAAGTTGAAGAGACAGTAGATGTGAAGTTTGATGAATCTAATGGTTCGCAAGTCAAACAATTGCCAAAAGATGTAGGTGATAAGGACCCTTCGGAAGCTATCCTAGATTTACCCATTGGCAAGATTCGTCCGATGGAGGTGAAGGAAAGTACTTCATCAACTCAAGTGGAAGCCCCTACTTCATGGCAAGGTGAACCACAACATGACATGAAGGCATCCACAAGTAGTACGCGGCAAGATGATGAAGAGGAGGAAGTACATCATGCAGATCCACCACAACCTCCTTCACCACCACCTCAAGGGAACGACACCGTCAACAACAACGAAGATGAAGGAGATGATGATGAAGAAGAAGAAGCTCCACCGTCTAACAGGCCCAAGCTATCTCGAGTTCGAGCACAAGTGACCAAGAATGATCCCCTAAACCAAATCTTTGGTGACATCCAAACCGGGAGAATCACTCGCTCTAAAACTCGTCTAGTTAACTTTTGTGAGCATTATTCTTTCATCTCTAGCATTGATCCCTTGAAGGTAGAACAAGCTCTTGAAGACGCGGATTGGATGAACGCCATGCATGAAGAGCTTCACAACTTCGAAAGGAACGAAGTGTGGACACTCGTGGAGAAGCCCGAGGATGAGCACAACATCATCGGAACCAAATGGGTGTTTTGGAACAAGCAAGACGAAGACGGTCAAGTCGTACGCAACAAGGCAGGTCTTGTGGCCCAAGGATATACTCAAGTTGAAGGTATGGACTACGGTGAGACTTATGCCCCCCGTCGCTAGACTGGAAGCTATTCGCATTCTTCTTGCCTATGCTAATCACCATGATATCACGCTTTATCAAATGGACATTAAAAAGCGCCTTTTTAAATGTTGAAATTGAAGAAGAGGTTTATGTTAAGCAACCACCTAGTTTTGTGAATCCTAAGAAACCTAATCATGTTTACAAGCTTCGTAAAGCCCTTTATGGTCTTAAGCAAGCCCCTCATGCTTGGTGCAAATGCTTAACGAAGTTTCTCATTGAAAAAGGTTTTGAAATTGGTAAAATTGATGCAACATGGTTCACTAAGAGAGTTAATGGTGAATTATTTGTGTGCCAAATCTATGTGGATAATATTATCTTTAGTTCCACTAACCCTCAATTTAGTGAAACATTTGGAAGGTTGATGTCCGAGAAGTATGAGATGTCCATGATGTGTGAGCTGGAATTCTTTCTTGGATTGCAAATCAAAATAAGGAGCGTTCATCTCTCAAACTAAGTATACCAAGGACTTGATCAAGAAGTTCAACATGCACGAGTGCAAAGGTATGAAAACTCCCATGCCAACTAGTGGACATGTTGATCTTACCAAGGAGGATGAACCGGTTGATCAAAAGGTTTATCGATCTATAATTGGTCCATTGCTATATCTATGTGCATCTCGTCCCGATATTACGCTTAGTGTTTGCATGTGTTCTAGATATCAAGCTGCACCTAAGGACTGTTATCTTTTGGCTGTGAAACGTATTGTGAGATACTTGATACAAACACCAAACCTTGGAATTTGGTATCCCAATGGGTCTTCTTTTAACTTTGTTGGCTATTCCGATTTGGACTATGCCAGTGACAAGGTTGATAGAAAATCCACCTGGGGTACTTGTCAATTTTTGGTTAGATCTCTTGTGTATTGGTCCTCCAAGAAACAAAACTCGGTATCTCTATTTACTGCCGAAGCTGAGCATATTGCTGCTGGATCTTGTTGTGCGCAATTACTATGGATGACACAAACACTTAAGGATTATGGAATCCATGTTAAAAATGTTCCATTACTTTGTGACAATGAAAGTGCTATTAAGATTGGTCATAATCATGTGCAACATTGTCGAACTAAGCATATTCAAGTTCGACATCATTTCATTCGTGATCATGTTGCCAAAGGAGATATTAATCTTAAGCATGTTTTCACTAACAAGCAAATGGCCGATATCTTTACTAAGCCACTTGATGAGAAAACTTTTTGTCACTTGAGGAGTGAGTTGAATGTCATTGATGCTTCAAACTTGAGCTAGACTCACTCGGATGCTTGCAAGGGCATGACCCTTCTTGACACTTCCATGATATTCCTAACATGTTATCTTATGCCATGGAATTCTATTCTCCCTTGTATTGCATTTAATCGTTTGTAGGTACTTGGAAGAACTTCATTCCACGAGATTGCAACCAACTCCAATCATAAGCAATCTTGTCTAGACCAAGTATCCACAACCCCTCTTGATGATGGAAGGAAGAAGACAAAAAACATATACTTGACATATACTTAATCATTATTACAAAATCTCAATTGGTATCACCTCAAATGGATATACCTATTGTTCTTCCTTGCATGACTAACCTTTGTAGGTAACAAGTGTACTAGAACGAGAAGGATTGCTCCCAACTCAAGATGTTCTTCATCAACCTCGAGCATCCTCAACAAGTTCGCCTACGAGCAACATCATCAACATCACTCAAAGTTATGCACTCATATCCTTGAAAAGGCTTCACCCCAAGTCATGAGCTAAAGCAACTCAAGTGATATGAAGATATTAAAATGCTTAGTCGACAAATGGTAACCCCATTTTGAGCTTAACGTAGATTATGACCTATGATCAAGTATTCTTGCTTGGCTCCTAAGTCAATGTACTCTAATATAGGTGACCTAGTCACCGCCCATCATCTATTTAAGGATCTAGTGTGGTTTGTTCTCTATTTGCATGATCTCTCGTAACCACTCAGATCTTCTCTAGATGATGTCCTTCACTATTCCCTTTGAAAATATTTTCTTTTGACTCCTTGAAAACATAAACTTGGTCCCTTATTCCTTTCTTTCTATTTTAGCCTCGGAGCTGCCAACTCACATATCTCGGTTCTACTGAAATTGCAGACGAGCTGCACTACAAAATCTCGGTACCACCGATCTATCTGTCTCGGAGTCATCGATTTGTTTTTCTCTTATCTATCCTTCTTCTGTTACTTCGATGATCCCTTCTTCAAAAAAAACTTAGGGGAGAATAAGAAGCAAAACATAGCGGGATAAATTCTTTATTCAAGGATCCCTAGCTCAAAGGAGGAGAAGACTACTATTTTCCACAGGGAGAGAAGTTACCTTCAATGCTTCCCTCAGTTCTTTTCTATGAACCCTACTTTCAATGACCCTTGTTCTCGAGGATCCCTTCCTTGTCCATGATCCATGTACCTACTCCTAAATTTGACCTTTTTGGTAATTAATGCCAAAGGGGGAGAATAACAAAGCTTCATGCTAAAGGGAGAGTTACATGCTTATGCAAAGGGGGAGATATGATTAAAGGGTAGAGCAGATATCAAGCTTTTACATATATAAACAAGGTGAGAATGCCAAAGCGGGGGAGAAAAACATGTTTGGAGAATATTATTGAGCTTATTTTATTTGTTTGTTCACTTTAGAACTTTTCTCACCCTATCCAATCCCAATATCTACAGGTTGAGATTCAGGGGGAGAGGATGAACTACTACTTTCATATCTAAGGGGAGAAAGCTCTAAATGATCTTGGAGACATATAAATTCTAAGGAATACTATTTTCTATATGTTCTCCACATCTTGGTTCTTTTGATTTCTATTGCCTTTGATCAGTAGAATACTCTTGTGTTTCCTAACATTGTTTTCTCAAGTGTGCTACTACTACTAGTATGCTCAAGAACTCAAGGTAAGTATATGCATCATATCTTTGATCAATATGATCTCTTGCTTGTTGCACATATTGTTTGCAAGATTGAAGTCTTGAACAAGGACACATCCCTTTCATATATATTTTGATGCATATATCCAAGATACACATGACTCCTTATATCCCTTCATCCATATGTGTGTCCATGCATTCCAAAGCAACTATCCTTTAAAGGACTGCACACATTTAGGGGCGAGAAAATTTAAGTCATGTGTCTCCAAAATTCTTCATTATATCCATGCATATTTTTGTTTGAAGCTTTGATTGTATGTTTTCATCAATTACCAAAAAGGGGGAGATTGAAAGCACAACATGCTCCCTTGGTGGTTTTGATAATTCATGACAACATACATTGTCTCTTGGACAAATACTTTTATCTAGTGTATTTCAGATAATAGTCCATGGAGAGTTGGGTTGGCAAAAGGTTTGTGGAGATTCCCCAAGATGCAAACAAATAGGTTGGCCAAGCTTCAAGCAAGAGGACTCTACATTTTATATTAATGAGAAATCACTTTGAGTCCATAGGAAAGCCAATACTATTAAAAGGGGGTAAGGTTTTGTTGGTGAACAAAATGATCATACGTGCACAAGTGATAGTCACAAAAAACACCCACAAACTCTCCCACAAAAGTCTGTCCAAAGCCAAATACTCAAAACCGGTGCAACCAACATTCTACACTCGGTGCCACCGATTCCAAACCCTAGACAGAGTCATCCAAACCCTAGCTTTTCGGTACAACCGATACAGCATTCGGTGCCACCGAGTTGGGCTACCAACTTTCTGTTATGCAAATTCATAGTTTCGGTCCCTCCAAGATTGTTGGCTCGGCGTCACCGACATTGGACATTCTGACTGTTGCTCACCTTATCGGTGCAACCGAGATTCCTATATCGGTCTCACCGAGATTCAAAAGTTGCTAACTTTAAGTCACTTCGGTACCACTGAGATTCACACATCGGTTCCACCGAGTCTGACTTATTGTGTGTAACGGTTGGATTTTTGGAGATTACTATATATACCCCTCCACCACCACCTACTCGAAAGACAAGCACTCATAACTATTCCATACTTGCCCCATCCAATTTTCTAAGAGAGAACCACCTACCCTTGTGTTGAGGTCAAGATCTTCCACTCCAACCATATGGATCTTGATTTCTAGCCTCCCCAAGTTGCTTTCTACCAATCACATCTCTTCTACCAAGCCAAATATGTGAGAGAGTGATTGTGTGTTGAGGAGTCTATCATCTTGAAGCACAAGAGCAAGGAGTTCATCGCATTACCGAGCATGTTACCTTTTGGAGGGTGGTGCATCCTAGATTGGTTAGGTATCGCTTGGGAGCCTCCTACTTCGTGTTGTGGAGTTGAACCAAGAAGTTTGTACAGGCAAGGAGATCGCCTACTTCGTGAATATCTACCCATAGTGAGGCTAGTCCTTCGTGGACGGAAGCCTTTATGGAATAGCCAAGGTTGCTACTTCGTGGACCCTTATGGGTGGAGCACTTCATGGAGTCTTGCGACCGTTACCCTTCGTGGGTTGAAGACTCCATAAACATGGACGTACGATAGCACCACCTATCGGAACCACGGGAAAAATCCTTGCGTCTCCAATTGTGTTTGATCTCCATATCTCAACTCTTTACTTCTTGTGCAATGCCTTTACTTTCCGCTGCATATTTGTTGACATGCATGTGTAGGGTATATAGACTTGCTAGTCTTGCTAAAACTATTAAAATCTGCCAACCTATTAACTTGGGAAAAGGTTAGCTTTTAATTTCCTGCTAGTAGTCTATTCACCCCCCCTATAGACACTCTTCTAGTGATCCCTCATCAACATATGCATAATCCACCCGAGTGCCTTGGGAGAAGCAGAAGTGTCTGAACTCTTCTGAGTCGAAGTTTGAGCCATTATCTATCATAATACTGTGGGGAAGTCCATACCAGTAGATTATCTCTCTCATGAATTTGATCGCAGTGCGAGGGTTTAGTTTCTTTATAGGCTTGGCCTCAATCCACTTTGTAAAATTGTCGACTGCAACAAGAAAATGAGTAAATCCACTCTGTCCTGTCCGAAAGGGACCAACCATATCCAAACCCCAGACAGAGAACGGCCAAATGAGTGGAATGGTCTTCAGGGTAGACACAGGTTTGTGAGACAAGTTTGCATAGAACTGGCACCCTTCGTAGTGATCAACAATATCCTTGGCCATCTCATTGGCACGCGGCCAGAAGAAACCAGCTCGATGCGCTTTAGCGACAATTGTCCGAGAGGACGCATGATGGATGCAAGTTCTCAGGTGGATCTCTTCTGGGATCATTCGACCTTCTTCAGGGGAAATGCATCGCTGTGTCCCACCAGTTACGCTTTCTCTGTAAAGTTGATCATCCATCACAGTAAAAGCTTTGGATCTGCGCACAATCTGTCGGGCTTCAACTTCATCCTCAAGGAGTTCTTGCCTCAAAATATATGCAATGTAGGGCATTGTCCAGTCAGGAATGATGATCAGAACCTCCATGACCAGATCAATAACCGCAAGGACATCAACCTCAGTCGGATCAGAGGCGCTCATAGCTTGTGAGGGCTCTTCAGTGAAGGGATCTTCCTGCACCGAAGGAGTATGAAGATGCTCTAAGAATAAATTGTTGGGGACAGGTCTCCGAGTGGATCCAATATTTGCCAGCTCATCAGCAGCTTGATTCTTCACTCGGGGAACATGATGGAGTTCCAAACCTTCAAATAACGTCTCAAGTTTTCTAACAGCATTACAATATCTCATCACTTGATTGACCACCAAATCCGAGTCGTTGTAAACCATCAAGCGCTTGACACCGAGTGAGATGGCCATGCGCAACCCATACAAGAGTGCTTCATTGTTGGAGGAATCAAAGTGAATTTGCAGGACATAACTGAGTTTGTCGCCTTTTGGGGATATCAAAACAATGCCAGCACCGGACCCATTCAGCATTTTTGATCCATCAAAGAATATGGTCCGGTGCACCGAGTGAATATGGATTGGCTGCTGCTATTCAATCCACTCGGCCAAGAAATCAGCAAGTGCTTGGGACTTGATCACCTTTTTAGCTTCAAACTTGATGTCAAAGCATAGGAGCACAATCGCCCATTTAGCCACTCGACCAGCCACATCTCGATTGTTGAGGATCTCAGACAATGGAGCGACGACTGAAATTGAGTGATCCTGAAAGTAGTGTGCCACCTTCTTCGTTGACAGATACCATAGAAAAGCTTCTGGTAATGCGGGTACCTTTGCTTCGAAGGAGTTAACACTTCAGAAATGTAGGAGACTAGACATTGGACCTTGTAGACCTTGCCTTCCTCTTCCCGCTCGACAGTCAGAATTGTACTGATAACCTGATTAGTGGTCGCGATGTATAGGAGCAAAGGCTCTTTGCTGTGTGGAGCAGCAAGCAAAGGCTGGGTGGAAAGTAGGGCTTTGAGCTGGACAAACGCTACTTCAGCCTTTGGAGTCCACTCGAACGTGTCAGACTTCTTCATCAATCGGTACAAAGGCAATGCCTTCTCAACAAGACGAGAAATGAATCGACTCAATGTTGCCTAGCAACCTGTGAGCTTCTGAACATCGTGCACTCGCACGGGGCTTTTCATTCGGGTAATGGTGCTGATTTTCTCAGGATTGACGTTGATTCCTCATTCGGAAACGAGAAAACTGAGTAACTTGCTGTCAGGAACACCAAAAGTATACTTAGCCGGATTCATCTTGATATCATACCTCCTCAGATTGGCGAACGTCTCAGCCAAGTCAGCCGGCAGGTCGGAACCTTTGCGGGACTTGACGACAATATCGTCCCTGTAACCTTCAACATTCTAAGGGATCTGGTCAAGCAAACACTTCTCAATCATGCACATGAATGTAGCGCCGACATTCTTCAAACCAAAAGGCATGGTGATATAGCAGAAACACCCGACTGGGGTGATGAAGGCTGTTTTTATTTCATCCGTCCCAAACAGACGGATCTGATGGTAACTGGAGTATGCATCTACAAACGATGAATGCTCACACCCCAAAGTCGAGTCAACAATTTGATCGATGCGAGGGAGCGGGAGATGATCTTTCGGGCAGACCCGATTGATATGCTTGAAGTGAATACACATGTGGAGTGACTTATCTTACTTGGGGACCATTACGACATTCGAGAGCCACTCGGAGTGGTAAATCTCTCGAATGAACTTAGCTGCCAAGAGACGGGCCACCTCTTCATCGATTGCTTTTCGCTTCTCCGCTACCGACCGACGTAAATGTTCTTTCACCGTCTTGGCCTTCGGATCAAATCTCAGTTGGTGCTCAGCCAGTACCCTGGGAAACCCCGGCATGTCAGCTGGCTTCCATGCGAAGATGTCCCAGTTCTCATGGAGGAACTGGATGATCTCGACTTCCTATTTACCATCGAGTGTCGAAGATATGTTGGTCGGGGTGGCAGTAGGATCTGTCGGGTGAATGTGCCCCTTTTTCACTTCCCCTGTCGACTGAAAAGCTGACTCTGAAGCAAGCTTCTTAGTGTGCAGCAACTCAGCAAGGTCAGGGCTCATCTTCTACTCTTCTAGCTCGACCATAGCCATCTGATGATCAGCAATTTTGGAGCCCTGCTGGAGGCACTCCTCAGCCCTCTGTCGATTGCCAGTGACTGCGATCACACCCTTGGGTCCAGGCATCTTCAGTTTGAGATACACATAACATGGATGGGCCATGAAACGGGTATAAGCACCAAGGATGGCATGGTACGCACTCTGGAAGTCCACGACTTCAAATGTCAGTTTCTCTTTGGGAAAAAAAATTATCTGTGCCGAACACCACATCCAATGCAATATGGCCGAGTGACTTGGCCTTCTTCCCTGGGGTTACTCCGTGGAACTGCATGTTGCTCTCACTAAGTCAGGACATCGGAATGCCCATCCCCTTAAGGGTATCTGCATATAGACTGTTCATCCCACTCCCCCGTCCATGAGGACCTTGCGGAATCGAGTGCCCCCACAATGGGATCTATCACCAAAGCCTGCCGATCGGGCGTGGCGAAATGAGCAGGATGATCTGACTGATCAAATGTGATGGCAGTCTGAAACCACTTGAGGTACGTGGGGGTTGTAGGCACAGCCATGTTGACTTCTATGTTTATAACCTACAATCGACTCATGCTTTCAACATCAGCAAAATCATCAGAGGGGCATTGACATCGGGAAAAGTTTCTTTGTCTTCATCATCCTCTTTTTCAGGGGTTTTCTCACTCGACTGACCCTCCTTGAACTGCTGGATCAGTAGACGGCATTGTCGAGTGGTATGTTTGGGTAATATCAAATTACCATCCTCGTCTTTCCTCGTGTGGATTGGACATGACAAGTCAAGAACATCAGTTCCCGACTGATTTGTTCCTTTCTTGGGGGTGAACTATCCCTTGGGCTTCCCCTTTTTTCCTTGTGCCACCAGGGCGGCTGCCTCTGCCTGAACAGGGCCATCAGCCTTCCACTTCTGCTTCCGACTGGAATTGCCACCGGCATCGTTGTCGACTTCTTTTCCTTTGCCACTATGGAGGCGGTCTTCTTCTTCGCCATTGGCATACCGAGTGGCGATTTCCATCATCTTACTCAGTGAAATATCACCTGTTCGCCCAAACTTCAGGTAAAGCTCTCGGTACTTCACTCCGACCTTGAAAGAACAAACAAACAGATGCTCAGAAACATTCTCCATTGTATGATGCAAATTGGACCAGCGCTGAATGTAATCCTGAATGACTCGTTGGGCGTCTGAACACAATGTTGCAAATCAATCAAACCGGCAAGATGCTTGCAAGTGCCCTCGAACGTTCTGATGAACACTCAGGCAAGATCCTCCCAACAGTGGATGCTAGAAGGAACCAAATGATTCAGCCATGCACGGGTCAAACCATCCAACATCAAGGACAAATGCTTCATTGCAATGTTGTTGTTGCCACCACCAATCTGAACAGCCACTCAATAATCATCCAGCCATGTCTCCGGCTTTGACTCGCCAGAAAACTTGTCTATCCCAGTAGTTAACCTGAAGTTGGGGGAATCTCTGCAGAACGAATGGCTCTGCTAAAGAACTCGGGACCAGAAATAATAGCACTGCTGCCACTCGGGTAATCTCTGTCGAAACCATCTCTATGGGATCTGCCTCTGCCGATTCGCCTCTGAGTGAGGAAGTCTCTTACATCAAACCCTGGATTCCGCTCCTCACCAAACGGGTGCCTATCATCCTGCTGCCGGGGCACATACGGACCACTCCGCAGAGGAGTGGGCACTCGACAGCGATTATCACGGTGAAACCGATCTCGTCCCTGATCCCTATACTGATCTTCATGGAAACCTCCACCCCTGCGACGCAGAGGCGAACCAGGACTGTGTGCCGACTGAACAGTCTCTATTCTTGGTGAATTACTATGTATTCTATTGCGCGACTATGAAATAGCTGAGTTTTGGTGCTGCGCTGCATCAAGCAACGCTCTGATCTGCAGCAAACTTTTGCTAGCCTCTGAACGTGACGGCTGAATGGAATCTGCTATCCTAGTTGCTCCTACAAAATTTAAAACTAGAGTGTGGTATACCTCAATGTTGTTCTGTGAACCACTCGGGAACAGCTATCGCTGACGTCGACTGGGAGGTGGTGGACGCTGGCGAGCACGCTTGTCGAGTTCCCTTTGAAGCTCTTCGAGCCGAATGTGCGTGGCCTCCAAGGCCTGAGCCTCAGCGGTCGCACCAACGATGGGCGTATGGTGGACCTCCTCATCCCGTTGCGGCTGATCATTCGACGCTCCACCAGCCTCTCGCCTGCCGCGGCCAAAACAAGGCGGCGGGCTCTGATGTGAACCAACCATAAGAACCTCCGCTACAAGATCGCAGCTCTCACACTCCGAAGGAACGTCAGACTGATCCGACTCCGAGTCGAACACGCTGTGAAGTGAATCGGCAGGCTCGATTGTCGCAATCTGCGGATACGAAACTTGGCAAGCAACCGCATGCCTCCTCTAGCGCTCGAGCCGTGAGCAACTGGATCGCTTGTGGCGGCGAACAGTGGGGAGAGCCGTAGAGTACGGAGTCAACGGCTGCCGCAGAAGAACACCACAGGAGCTCGTGTGGAAGTGCGCTGCCTCGCGGATCGGGAGCGCCTCAACGTCGAGAGGCGCCTCTTCGATCCATGCCGAATCATCGACGATGAAGGTGAGCACTCCGAGACAGATCTCATGGCCCAAGAACAAATCACCACCGGAAGACATGACGAAGGGTGAAAAATGCAACCTCGTCGGAAGTCGCTTAGATGCCTGTCCCATGGTGGACGCCAAGTGTCGTGGGAACGAGTCTGACAGTAGAAGATAGGGGTATGAAAGGAGAGGGAGGAGTCCTAGCTACGGCGAGGGTGTACACACGTATGTATGAGTTCAGGCCCCTCTCGTGGAGGTAACAGCCCTACATCTGAGTGCTCGGGAGCTCTTGTCATGTGGAAAGTATGAGTTACAGAAGGTGTGAACCCCCTGTGCCAGAAGGGAGGGTGGCTTATATAGAGTACGCTGCCCCTAATAAGTGCCAGGCATCCAAGGGTTCGATCGTGGGAATAAAGACGGGCGTTACTGGTAACGTACATCATAATTGCTACTAATGATGACTGGCCTAACGCCTGCCTGTTGGCCTCCCCGGGGTGGCTTCTGGTCTTCTAGCATCAACTGGAAGTGAGGTCTTTCGAGTGATAGATGACTGTTGAGTGGAGGAAGAAGATACCGAGTGGATAAAATGTCGAGTGACTTGAGCACCATGGTGAATCCAGTCGGAATCTCTCTTGTAATATTTAAGTCCTCCAATAAAGTGTCCTAGGTAGGGTATCTAGGTCAGGCCTAGGACCCTACCCTAGGAACATATCCTCGTCAAACCCCGTGCGTGGAACGCGGACCTGCCCTGCAAGATCTATACTTAGATTAGTAAACACTTCGTCATTCCTGTAATGAACTGCCGAGTGGTTGTGCTAAATAAAGCATTTACTTTTTCAACATTTCATCAAAACATTTACTCTTTTCACCCCGGTGACAATTACAACCCTCCGAGTGTGGACCCGAACTACACTCGGGGACTTAGATGTGATCCCGTGTTCATATAAGTACAAATTACTCCGAGTGAAGACACAGTCTACACTCTGGGGTTTAGCAGCGCCTCCGTGCTTGCCTAAGTGTTGATACCTCGAGTGCAGGAACAAACCTCCACTCAGATATCAAGATGGACAGGACCTTCATTGTTCCTAGGAACTACCTCCATTTTTACTCGTTAGCTATGAACTTGTTATGTCCTAAGTGTAAAACCGTCCTAGTGTGGACCCGAACTACACTCGGGGACTTAGACACGATCCCATGTTCTCCTAAGTACAAATTACACCAAGTGAAGACATAGTCTACACTTGGGGGCTTAGCAGTGGCTCCGTGCTTGCCTAAGTGTTGATATGCCGAGTGTAGGAAAAAATCTCCACTCGGATATCAAGATGGACAGGACATCATTGTTCCCAAGAACTACCTCCATTTTTACTCGTTAGCTGCGAACCTATTTTCGCCTAAGTGTAAAAAATTTCCGAGTGTGGACCCGAACCATTCGCAGGGACATAGACGAGATTTCGTATTCGCCTAAGTACAGGCTACTCTGAGTGAAGACACAGTCTACACTCGAGGGCTTAGCAGCGGCTCCATGCTTGCCTAAGTGTTGATACGCCAAGTGCAGAAACAAACCTCCACTCGGATATCAACATGGACAGGACCATCATTGTTCTGAGGAACTACCTCCATTTTTACTCGTTAGCTACGAATCTGTTTTCGCCGAAGTGTAAAACTATTCCAAGTGTTGACCCGAACTACACTCGGGGATTTAGATGCGACCCCGTATTCGCCTAAGTACAAATTACTCCGAGTGAAGACACATTCTACATTCGAGGGCTTAGCAGCGGATCTGTGCTTGCCTAAGTGTTGATATGCCGAGTGCAGGAACAAACTTCCACTCGGATATCAAGATGGACATGACCATCATTGTTCCTTGGAACTACCTCCATTTTTACTCGTTAGCTGCGAACCTGTTTTCGCCTAAGTGTAAAATTGTTTCGAGTGTGGACCCGAACCACACTCGGGAACTTAGACGTGATCTCATATTCGCCTAAATACAGGCTACTCCGAGTGAAGACACAATCTACACTCGGGGTCTTAGCAGCGGCTCCGTGCATGCCTAAGTGTTGATACACCAAGTGCGGGAACAAACCTCTACTCGGATATCAAGATGGATAAAACCATCATTGTTTCTCCCAAACAGAGATAAAATCTCAAAGTCAAATATAGGAAATAAAACTGCATGATGTTCGAAACAAAAGAGCAGATAAATGTGACCCTCAAGTCATGTCAAATGTACAATACATTAATCACTCGACATTCTGAGGCGAATTTAATTCAAAGTTTTCATCCGAGTATCACTCGGCGGGAGACGAAGTCGTGGCATCAGTGAAGGTGTCGAGGACGATGACATCAGCAATCCGAGTGGCAGCCTCAAGGAACATCTCCATGAAGTCTTCGATCTTGGCGCTTTTTCGATAGACGACCCTAAGCGACTTCAGTTTCTCCTCTTCCACGCCCTTGCAGCGGACTCGGACGAGCGAGAGTGCAATGTCATCTCCAACATGGGCCGCAGACTTCTTTTAGGTTTGCACTTGATGGGGAACATCCTGTAGGCAGTGCATAAGGGCATCCAGATCATCCGAGACTTCTTCTCCGGGAGATAGCTCTTGGTTGATGTCCTTGGCAGCTTTGCATAGTCGGTTCAGCATGATTGTCACCTCCCCGATACGTTCCTCCAGGCGAAGGAGACTAAGAGCTAAACTGTCACGAAGAAGGCCGACAACTGGATCCAACTCCTTTTCGATCTTAGACGTCTCTTCCTCAAAATTCATGTAGAAGCCTGTCGAAGCAAAAGGAGAAAAGAGTTGTTGAAAGACGAATGAAAGGTCATCTTAACTTAGAGATCATTCAACATGGACGTACCTTTGAGCTTCTTGTTCATGTCGTTGCCCTAGTCCTCGATGAACTTTTCCAATTCAGCTCTCTTGGCTGACGCCTACCTTAGCTTTGACTCGGCCTCAACAGCCTCCTTTGTGGATTTCTTGGCAACGCTCTCCAACTTCTTCTTCCCTTCATCCCACTTCTCCAGGAACTTCAGCTTGTCATCGGCCTCCTTCATTTTTCAAGTGGCCTCCTTCTAGGCGAGTGCCAGCTGAACGTCTTTCTTCTCCAAGGCCTCCTTCATGGTGTCTAAAGAAATGGAAGCCTGGAGCCTCTTAGTAAGTTGAAGATTTTCGCCACGTACATCTGGTAAAATAACCTCATTCAGACAGGAAAAATGGACAAGTTCTACAGCAGTCGGACAGATGGCGTTTACCTTCGAGTGATCGCCTCTCCTGCTCCAGACGAGCGCTTCTAACTTTCTCCGTCTAAAGGTTGATTCCTAGGTCACGTACCTCTTTCTCCAGAGCGATGTACCGACTCCCGAGCTTGCACACACTTTGCAATAAAAAAACATATGAAATGTCAATCGGATGTAAAGGAAAAATTCATTCAGTTAAGCTTCAAAGTTCTAAGACTCCCGTCGACTACTATAGTCGACGGCAGTCTCGGGGACTACACCCAGTGGGTGCGATCAGCACGCCCTCACTGGAAATATGTTATAGATGAAATATTTTTACAAGACATTCGAACTCTAAGACACCCGCCGACTGCTTCAGTCGACGACAGTCTTGGGGACTACACTCGGTGGGTGCGCTATGCGTGCCCCCGCTAGAATCAGAGAATACCCAGCGGGTGCGCCTCCATCACAAACCCACTCGGGATCTAAAAGAACTACGTACAAGATAAAAAATCTGATTGAAGATGGTACTTACAAGACTACTTACTCAGATGTTCTTCTCCAGCGCTCCACTTACGTCATAGGCCTCCTTCAACCTATTGTCCATCAGTCCCAGCTGGATCAGTGCTTCCTTTCTTGCGCCCACCTGGCCCTTCGGGACGTGGTGCAATGTAAAAAGGGTAGGCATACGAGGAGTCGGCAGAGGAGTTCTGAGTGTTGTCCCAGCCACCGAAGAAGCTCCCTGGATCGATGTCAATGCCCTAACAGGCAGAACACCCGCATCACAACGTCTACGTCAGCGGAAGGGTTCGGCGGATCGAGCTCTGTCACTTCGCGTGTTTCTGAAGTTGATAGTCACTCGGAAATAGTCAAGACAAAAAATCACCCAGAATATCATACAACATCTAGAAGATTCCAAAAGTTACCTTTCGAAGACACGACATCGACGTCAGCCTTACCCTTCTCTAGTGAAGCGCTTGAAGTGTCAGCTCTACAATAAAAACATCTGGAATGTCATCTCACCCAGATGAATAATTGAGATAACAATCGGCGCGAAGATACTTACGTTGAGTCCACTAGCACGTTCATCTTGGTCTTTAGCAAGACGGCCCTCCGTGGCTTGCTGACTGTGACCTTCTGCCGCTTGTCGATCTTCTTGGGAGACAGAGCAAGCTCACCACACCCACGCTTCGAACTCCGAGTGACGATAGCGGGCGCCGAAGGTTTGGCGCACTCAGCCCCCTGATGTTGCCCCCACGTACCCCAGGGTCCTGGCGCACTTTGGAGCGGGACTCGGGTAGAACCTCTTCAAATGGGGAGAATTCGGCCTCGTCCCCTGGCTCCGAGTCCTCCTCCTCCTCCTCCTCCTCGTCTTCGCTGTCCTCAGCGTACTCCTCCTCGCCATCCGAGTCGCCATGATGCTCGTTGTCACTCGTCACATCTACTTGGGCATTGTCGACGGCGGGTATCAAGCTCACCATGGTCGTGAAGGACTGTCAAGTGGAATTTACTGTTGGAAATATGACCTAGAGGCAATAATAAATTAGTTATTATCATATTTCCTTGTTCATGATAATCGTTTATTATCCATGCTATAAATTGTATTGATCGGAGACTTAGATGCATGTGTGGATACATAGACAAAACCATGTCCCTACTATGCCTCTAATGGACTAGCTCGTTGATCAAAGACGGTTAAGGTTTCCCAGCCATGGACATCAGCTGTCATTTGATAACGGGATCACATCATTAGGAGAATGATGTGATGGACAAGACCCAAACTACAAACGTAGCATATGATCGTGTCAGTTTATTGATGTTGTTTTCTGCATGTCAAGTATATGTTCCTATGACCATGAGATCATGCAACTCACGGACATCGGAGGAGTGCCTTGTGTGTATCAAACGTCGCAATGTAACTGGGTGACTATAAAGGTGCTCTATAGGTATCTCCGAGGGTGTCTGTTGAGTTGGCATGGATCAAGACTGGGATTTGTTACTCCGTGTGACGGAGAGGTATCACGGGGCCCACTCGGTAATACAACATCACAATGAGCCTTGCAAGCAATGTGACTAATTTTTAGTTGCGGGATCTTGTATTACGGAACGAGTAAAGAGACTTGCCGGTAACGAGGTTGAACTAGGTATGGAGATACCGACGATCGAATCTCGGGCAAGTAACATACCGAAGAACAAAGGGAACATCATACGGGATTAACTGAATCCTTGACATAGAGGTTCGACCGATAAAGATCTTCGTAGAATATGTAGGAACCAATGTGGACATCCAGGTACCGCCATTGATTATTGACCGTAGAGGTGTCTCGGTCATGTCTACATAGTTCTCGAACCCGCAGGGTCTGCACACTTAAGGTTTGGTGACATTTCGGTAGTATAGAGTTATGAATGGTGGTGACTGAAGTTAGTTCGGAGTCCCAGTTGAGATCCCGGACGTCATGAGGAGATCCGGAATGGTCCGGAGGTAAAGATTCATATATAGGAAGTCCTGTTTTGGACTCCGGAAAGATTTTGGGTACTTTCGGTAGCGTACCGGGAGTGACGAATGGGTCCCGGGGGTCCACCAGTGGGGCCAACCCACCCCACGGGCCAAAGTGGCGACCCACCAGCCCCTAGTGGGCTGGTGGGGTCGTCCAAGGTGGCCTAGGCGCAGGAAGAGAAGGCGCAAACCGAATTGGGGTGGAGTCCTCCCCAAGTTCCACCTCTCGTGTGAGAGGTGGACTCTCAGGTGGAGGAGGACTCTCCCTCCACCAGTTCGGCCGAACCAAAAGGAGAGCCCTCCTTTGGGCGCAGCCTCCTCTCCTCTCCTCCTATATATATGAGTGGTTTTAGGGTTTTTTGGACAAGGGATTTTCAGCCACGTCTAAACCCTACTACTAGATCAAGTTCCTCTAGACTAGACTAAGTTCCGCAGTGCTTAGGCGAAGCCCTGCCGGAATTGCTCCACCACCATCATCGGAGCGCCGTCACGCTGCCGGTGAACTCTTCTTCCTCTCCACTTCCTCTTTCTGGATCAATATGGTGGAGATCGTCATCAAGCTGCACGTGTGTTGAACGCGGAGGTGTCGCCCGTTCGGCGCTAGATCGGAAGGACCGTGAACAAGATCGCGAGACCGTTCGTGATGAGTTCACGGGACGGATCGTGATGAGATCGCGGGACGGATCATGATGAGATCGCGGGATGGATCGTGATTGGATCGCGGGATGGATTGTGATGTTATCGCGGGACGCTCGACAATTTGGATCGCGAAGATGTTCGACTACACCAACCGCGTTTCTTAACGCTTCCTGCTTAGCGATCTACAAGGGTATGTAGATCCACTCTCCCTCTCGTAGATGCTCATCACCAGGATAGATCTTGCGTGTGCGTAGGAAAATTTTTGTTTCCCATGCAACGTTCCCAACAGTGGCATCATGAGCTAGGTCTATGTGTAGATGAGATCTCGAGTAGAACACAAAAGGTTTGTGGGCGTTGATGCTTAGATTGCTTCCTCCCTTGGTCGGATTTTGGTTCAGCGGTATTGTGAGATGAAGCGGCCCGGACCAACATTACTCGTACGCTTACGAGAGACCGGTTCCCTCGACCGCAACTTGTTGCATTGATGGCTTGCGGGTGCCAGTCTCTCTCACTTTAGTTGGATCGGATTCGACAAAGACGGTCCTTGAGAAGGTTGAAAAGCAACTAGTGTATCACCGTTGTGGTTTTTGCGTAGATGAGGATTGTTCTTGCTAGATACCCGTAGCAGCCACATAAAACATGCAACAACAATTAGAGGACATCTAACTTGTTTTTGCAGGGTATGTTGTGATGTGATATGGCCAATTACATGATGTGATATATGTGATGTATGAGATGATCATGTGATGTATAGAATTTCACGACTTGCATGTCGATGAGTACGGCAACCGGCAGGAGCGATAGGGTTGTCTTTAATTATTGTATGACCTGCGTGTCAATCATTAAGCGCTATGTAATGCTTTACTTTATCGCTAAACGGTAGCAATAGTAGTAGAAGCATTCAGGGCGTGACAACCCCGATGGCGACACGTTGATGGAGATCAAGATGATGGAGATCATGGTGTCGTGTCGGTGACGATGGAGATCATGCCGGTGCTTTCAAGATGGAGATCTAAAGCACAAGTTCATGACCATATCATGTCACTTATGAATTGCATGTGATGTTAATCCTTTTATGCACCTTGTTTTGCTTAGGACGACGGTAGCATTATAAGGTGATCCCTCACTTAAATTTCAAGATGAATTGTGTTCTCCCCGAGTGTGCACCGTTGTGAAAGTTCGTCATGTTGAGACACCACGTGATGATCGGGTGTGATAGACTCTATGTTCACATACAACGGGTGCAAGCCAGTGTTGCACATGCGGAACACTCGGGTTAAACTTGATGAGCCTAGCATGTACAGACATGGCCTTGGAACACAAGAGACCGAAAGGTCGAACATGAGTCATATAGTAGATATGATCAACATAATGATGTTCACCATTGTAACCACCTCAACTCACGTGATGATCGGACTTGAGTTGGTGAATTTGGATCATGTATCACTCAAATGACCGGAGGGATGTCAATTTGAGTGGAAGTTCTTAAGTAATATGATTAATTGAACTCATTATCATGAACATAGTCAGTAGTGTCTTTGCAAATTATGTTGTAGATTACTTGCTCGCGCTGTAGCTCCCTTGAATTTTTATATGTTCCTAGAGAAATAGAGTTGAAAGACTATGGTAGCAATATTGCGGACTGGCTCCGTGATCTGAGGATTGTCCTCGTTGCTGCACAGAAGGCTTATGTCCTTAATGCATCGCTCGGTGCGCCAACCCCTATACGGTCGTCTGTAGATGTTGTGAACATCTGACAGGCACGTTCTGATGACTAATTGATAGTTTAGTGTGTCATGCATTACGGCTTAGAAATGAGGCTCCGAAACGTTTTGAACGTCACGGAACATATGAGATGTTCTAAGAGCTGAAATTAGGATCTCAAGCTCATGCCCGTGTTGCGAGATATGAGATCTCCAACAAGATTCTTTGCCTGCAAGATGAACGAGAATAGCTCAATCATTGAGCATGTGCTCAGATTGTCTGGGTGCTACAATAGCATGAATCGAGTGGGAGTTCATCTTCCAGATAAGATAGTGATTGATATAGTTCTCCAAGTCACTTTCACTAAGCTACTAGAACTTGGTGATGAACTATAAAATGCCAGGGATAGAATTAATAAATCCCTGAGCTGTTCGTGATGTTTGACACCGCGAAGGTAGAAATCAAGAAGGAGCATCAAGTGTTGATGGTTAGTATAACCACTAGTTTCGAGAAGGGCAAGGCAAGGTGGGAAACTTCATGGATGGCAAGTCAGTTGTTGCTCCAGTGAAGCAACCCAAAGTTGAACCCAAACCCAAGACTAAGTGTTTCAATTATGAGGAGAGAGGTCGCTGAAGCGGAACAACCCTAGATACTTGGTAGATAAGAAGGCTGGCAACGTCGACAGAAGTATATTTGATATACGTGTTATTGATGTGTACCTTGCTTGTACTCCTAGTAGCACCTGGGTATTGGATACCGGTTCGGTTGCTAAATGTTAGTAACTCGAAATAAAGGCTACGGAATAAACGGAGAACTAGCTAAGTGTGAGGTGACGATGTGTGTTGAAAATGTTTCCAAGGTTGATGTGATGAACATCGCACGCTCTTTCTACCTTCGAGATTAGTGACGAACCTAAATAAATGTTATTTGGTGTTTTGCGTTGAGCATGAACGTGATTAGATCATGTTCATTGCAACACAGTTATTCATTTAAGTTAGAGAATAATGGTTATTCTATTCACATGAATAATACCTTCAACGGTCATGCACCCAGTAAGAATGGTTTGTTGAAACTTGATTGTAGTGATACACATGTTCATAACATTGATGCCAAAGATATACAAAGTTAATAATAATAGTACCACATACTTGTGGCATTGCCGCTAAATGTCATATTGGTATGAAACGCATGAAGAAACTCCATGCTGATGGATCTTTCGACTCATTCGATCTCGAATCGGTTGAGACATGCGAACCATGCCTCTTGGTCAAGATGACTAAGGACCCTGTTTTCTATTTTGATAAAACGGGCAAGTGATTTATTGGAAATGATACATGTTGATGTATGCAATCCAATGAGTCTTGTAGCGTGCGGTGGATATCATTATTTTCTTACCTTCACTGATGATTTGAGTAGATATAGTGTATATTTACTTAATGAAACACAAGTCTGAATTGTTTGAAAGGTTCAAGCAAATTCAGAGTGAAGTTTAAGATCATCGTGACAATAAGATAAAAATGTTTGCGATATGATCGTGGAGGTGAATATCTGAGTAACGAGTTTGGCATACAACTTTAGACAATGTGAAAGTTGTTTCACAACTCACGCCACCTGGAACACCATAGTGTGATGGTGTGTCCGAACATCATAGTCGTGCTCTATTGGATATGGTGCGTGCTATGATGTCTATTATCGTTTTGTTACTATAATTTTGGGGTTATGCATTAGAGACAAGTACATTCACTTTAAATAGGGCACCATCTAAATCCGTTGAGATGACACCGTGTGAACTATGGTTTGATAGAAACCTAAAGTTGTCGTTTCTTAATGCTTGGGGCTACGACGCTTGTGTGGAAAATGTTTTCACCTAATGAGCTCGAACCCAAAGCGGACAAATGCATCTTCATAGAATACCCTAAGAACAATTGGGTGAACCTTCTATCTCAGATCCAAGCATAAAATGTTTGTTGCTAAAACTAGGTCCTTTCTCGAGAAAGGGTTTCTCTTGAAAGAATTGAGTGGGAGGAGGATAGAACTTGATGAGGTTATTTGAACCTCTGCTTCAACCAGAAAGTAGCGTAGCACAGAAAGATGTTTTTGTGAAGCCTACGTCAGTTGAAGAGGAAGTTAATGATTATGATCATGAAGCTTCGGATCAAGTTACTATCGACCTACAAGGAAAATAGAACTTGATGAGGTTATTGAACCTTTACTTCAACCAGAAAGTGGCGCAGCGCAGAAAGATGTTTCTGTGAAGCCTACGTCAGTTGAAGAGGAAGTTAATGATGATGATCATGAAGCTTTGGATCAAGTTACTATCGAACTTCGTAGGTCGACAAGGACGTGTACTACTACTGAGCGGTACGACAACCCTGTCTTCGAGGTCATGTTGTTGGATAACGATGAACCTACGAACTATGGAGAAGCAATGATGGGCCCGGAAGCCAACAAATGGTTAGAGGCCATGAAATCCGAGAAAGGATCCATGTATGAAAACCAAGTATAGACTTTGGTGGACTTGCTCGTTGGACGGCAGGTCGTCAAGTACAAATGTATCTTTAAGATGAAGACAAACGCTGATGATGAATGTCACCATTTATAAAGCTCGACTTGTCGCAAAGAAGTTTCCGACAAGTTCAAAGAGTTGACTGCGATGAGACTTTCTCACTCGTAGCGATGCTAAAGTTTGTTGGAATTATGTTAGCAGTTGCTGCATTTTTCAATTATGAAATTTGGCAGATGGATGCCAAAAATAACATCGTTTCCTTCCTTAAGGAAAGGTTGTATGAGATACAACCAGAAGGTTTTGTCAGTCCTAAGGATGCTAAAAGATGTGCGAGCTTCAGTGATTCTTCTATGAACTGAAGCAAGCATCTCGGAGTTGGAATATACACTTTGATGAGGTGATCAAAGTTTTTGAGTCTATACAAAGTTTACGAGAAACTTGTATTTGCAATAAAGTGAGTGGGAGCACTATAAGAGTTTCTGATAAGTATATGTGGATGACATATTGCTATTCGAAAATGATGTAGAATTTCTGGAGAGCATAAACAGGTGTTTGAAAAGAGTTTTTCAAAGGAAGACCTGGATAAAGGTACCTAATTGTTGAGCATCAAGATCTATAGAGATAGATCAAGATACTTGATGAGACTTTCAATGAGTACATACCTTGATAAGATTTTGAAAGAGTTCAAAATGGATCAGTCAGAGAAAGAGTTCTCGCCTGATTTGTAAGGTATAAAGTTGGGTAAGACTCAATGCCCAATGACTGCAGAAGATAGAGAAAAGATGAGTGTCATCCCCTATGCTTCAGCCATAGGCTCTATCATGTATGCAATGTTGTGCACAAGACCCGATGTCAGCTTTGCCATAAGTATGGCCAGAAGGTTTCAAAGTGATCCTGGAATGGAGCACTGGACAGCGGTCAAGCTTACCCTTAGTAACTAAAAGACTAAGGAGATGTTTCTCGATTATGGAGGTGATAAAGAGTTTGTCGTAAAAAATTACGTCGATGCAAGCTTTAAACACCAATCCGGATGACTCGTAGTAGCAATCTGGATACGTATAGCGGAACAGCCATTTGGAATAGTACCAAGTGGAGTGTGGTAGCAGTGTTTACGGTTTGACATAGAAATTTGCAAAGTACACACGGATCTGAATGTCGCAGACCCGTTGACTATAAGACCTCTCTCACATGCAAAGCATGATCGAGCCCCAGAACTCATTGGGTGTTAGATTCATAACAATGTGAATCACATGGTGATGTGAACTAGATTATTGACTCTAGTGCAAGTGGGAGACTGTTGGAAATATGCCCTAGAGGCAATAATAAATTAGTTATTATCATATTTCCTTATTCATGATAATCGTTTATTATCCATGCTATAAATTGTATTGATCGGAGACTTAACATGTGTGGATACATAGACAAAACCATGTCCCTAGTATGCCTCTAATGAACTAGCTCGTTGATCAAAGACGGTTAAGGTTTCCTAGCCATGGACATGAGCTGTCATTTGATAATGGGATCACATCATTAGGAGAATGATGTGATGGACAAGACCCAAACTACAAACGTAGCATATGATCGTGTCAGTTTATTGCTGCTGTTTTCCGCATGTCAAGTATATGTTCCTATGACCATGAGATCATGCAACTCACTGACACCGGAGGGATACTTTGTGTGTATCAAACGTCGCAACGTAACTGTGTAACTATAAAAGTGCACTACAGGTATCTCCGAAGGTGTCTGTTGAGTTGGCATGGATCAAGACTGGGATTTGTTACTCCGTGTGGTAAGTGTGCTTGCCAATTTTGTAGATGTTCATATTAGTGTGGTAAGTGTGCTTGCCAATTTTCATGCCATACGAGACAGCGATGCTTCGTCGGTGAAAAAAATAAAATTAAGTGTGACATTTGGACGTAACATTTGGCATTTGACTTTTTTTTTTGCACAGGTCAAAATATTTAAGTTTTTCACATGCAAATTTGCATGTACCGTTTGGATGTGACAATGAACACATATATATTTTTTTCAATTTCTTTTTGATATTTGTAAAATCCATTTCCAACACGCAGGAGCATATGCTCCCTAGAGCCAAATTGAATATCCGCTCGAACAACAACTACTTTATTATATCATAGTTTGGCCGCCTGGACAAACCATTTTTAGGCATGCCAATGCGGCTCAAGTTATCACCACCTTAACACGTTGCAAAAATAACCAAGTTAACTTGTGATTGGGATTCAAATTTCACAACTGAAGAAATAGCTATGGCATAAAGAGCTGCTGCGATAATTGACTCAGCACATCTATGCAAACCAATCAGAACACAAAATGGCACAATCTGAGAGCATCAAAATCTTCAGCCGGCTGGAACGAATATTCCAGATAATATCTCTAGTATATTGCCAACACAGTAATCAAAAGATGAACTAGCTCACATATCACTAATTTTCCCCAGTCTCCAGCATCAAGCCACATTCCTATAGCAGCAAGTATGCAATGTAACACCATTCTCATCAGATCAAATCTAGATAATGAAATCACATTTAACACAAGTACAATAGGCGCTCTGTAATTGCCAACAGAAAAAGCAGTGTTTGCCACATAATGGTGGTCATTTGCATCATCGAAAAGGGTGGTCGCACTAACTTCAACACTGAAGCTAGTCATGTTTCCAGAAACAGTAATCAGGGTGGATCATCAAAAAGCTGAAAACAGAGCATATCCATACTGCGACAACAGGGCATAACAACTTGCAGAGGTAAAGGCCATGAGTAAACATGCACCTTTGACTTCAGTAGTTCCCGAAAGGGTCGCGAAGAGAAAAGTCGGATGCTCTCTTGAAGTTCCCAATGCTACCTCCATTAGTATTAACCATGATTGAGGAGTCCCTAGCCCGTTTCATGGACATCAGAGGCTTCACTTTGGAACGAATATCCTCCATTGTGGTGAAACTTCCATTGGCCAACACTAGCACCACCTCCTTCAGCACCAATGCGCCCTCAAAGAAGAATTTGAGGAAAGCAATTTCACTTCGATCCCCTCGGAAATCATGGAAAACCAGCAGCTTGATGCACGAGCGGATGCATTCTATGGTGCCGGTCTCATTCCAGAACTTAAGGTTCTTGCCAGAGGGTGGTTGATCAGTTTCTACAGACTGGAAAATTAATTAAATTAGTGCAAACTAAGCTCATCAGCTGTTGATGGATCGTGCAGCAACAGCAGCAACTCAAACATGATGCTAGTACATAATGGTGCAAATGAATGCCAACAGAAGCATCAGGGGCCTTACCATGATGTGGAGCGTCTCAACATTGGGAAAGCATCTGAGGACAGTCGGGATCATCTTGACATCATTGCGGACTCCATAACGCACCTCCAAAGCCAGGATCCTCACACTTGGTACCATGGTGCTTGGGCTCACCTTTCTCCCAGCCTGCAATTGCAATCTCAATGCAGTCAATCAAGAGAAGAAAGATCAAACATATACATTGATCATTTAGGAATGATGTACAATAAAACAAGTCGAAAAGATGAGGCACCTTGATGACAGTGTTGCCGAACTCTAGGACATGATTTCCTGAATCCAAGTATCCCAAAGAGTGCAACTTGGGGGCATGACCGATCTTCACCTTGGTGCAAACCCTGCCGCGGGTCCAACATCCTGTTAGGATGAGTCGCTCAAGGCATGGGGCGTCCACCAGAGCGATTTCTTCAAAGAAGGACCCGGTGATCTTCAGGCACCGGAGGCTTTGGCTGACAAGGCAGAGGCTAAGCTTGAAAATATTCCCGTGGACACAGAGCGTCTCCAGCACGGGGCTCCTGTCGAGGATGAAGTCCAAATCCTTGCTCTCCATGAAGACGCTGCAGAGCCCGAGCTCAAGGAGATTCGGGAAACAGGTGGCGCGCCTGACGCCTGCCGTGTCGGGGAACTTCCAGAGACCAAGGTAGAGGCGGGTGAGGCTGGTCATGCCTAAGAACGTGGAGGGGATAACGAGGTCGAGCGGCCACGGGCGGTTGACGAGGACGAGATCCTGGATGCCCTTGACGGCGAGGATCTGGAGCCAGCGGGCGAGCAGGCCATGGAACTCTTCCATGTAGCTGCTGGTGAGGTGGACGCAGCGGAAGGGCCCCGGGTGCGCGTCTAGGACGCGGGAGACGGCGGAGGTGACGCGACGAGCGTTGGCGCGCGCGGCCACGGTGCCCGCGGGGAGGACGTGGGAGTCGACGAGGACGAGCGGGGCGGAGCGCCAGACCCCGCGCCAGCGCCGGGAGAGCACGGCGGTGCGCGCGCCGTCCTTGACGGGGAGGCGGGAGACGATGTTGCAGAGGAGAAGGTCGGGGAGGCGGCTGACGCAGTCGACGGAGTCGTGGGGCAAAAGGGCGAAGAGGCGAGCGTCGACGGAGACGGGCGGGTCAGGGAGGGCGAAGTGGGTCCGGGAGAGCACGCGGGCGAAGAGGGCCTCCGTCTCGTCCGGGTCATGGCCGTCGCGCCGGAACCTCTCCGCCGTCGCCGGATCCATGGGAACGGGCGGCACCCTGGTGTCCATGGCCGTCGCCGGAAGCGCCGCGGTGGGGACGAGGGTTTTGGGCGGCGCGTGCTCTCTGTGGAGTGGAGTCGACCAGGAACGGCGGAAGAGAAGGGAAATGGCTGCTACCATGGGAAAAGGCCCAAATGTCCAGATACCCTCTAAAAGCCCACTAGTCACTGACTCCGGTGTTGCTATTTCTGAATACATTTGCTCAAAAAAAAACTATTTCTGAATACAGCGTGTAAATATCATTTCTCAAAAAAGAAAAACGTGTAAATATTAGTACTACTCCAGAGTACTATTATTTTTTTAAAGAGAAAATGACCCTTGGCCTCTGTATTGAATGATGTACAGTATGAATTTACGGACATTTGTTTAGATTACTTATACTCCCTCTATAAACTAATATAAAAGTGTTTACATTGCTAATTTAGTAATTTAAACGTTTTTATATTAATTTATGAAGGGAGTGTTTATTAATGTGGCCGTTCCCTATCAGATCGCCGTGTTGTGTGCTCGTCGCCGACGTGTAGCCCGATGGTCGATCCTGGCATGAATCCTGACACGACGTCATCGCAAAGACAGGAGGAATTGGGTGCTTACGGGCAGGTAAGTGCAAATTAATCGCTTTTTTACTATTGTGCGTGTGATTTGGATTAAAGGGCTCGGAATGGACGAATGCATAGGATACACAAAGTCACCGGGATGCATAAGATAAGTATTATAAATTGCATTTAAATTATGGTGTGTATTTTAATACTATTGGGAATGTAATCAAACATAATTTCGAGATTAAAACATGATGTTATGATGCAAAAACAAAATAACAAGCAATTCTAATTAGGATCGGATACTACAGAGAGGGGCAGGGGTATCGAGTAGTGAATGGCTCAGCTATTGGGGACGCGGCTTGTCTGCAGTGCCTCCACGCACGACAAAACTGTCGTACGAGCCTAAATCATCCATTCATTCGTTACCTACACAATCCAACGGACATGTGCTATTCATCCAAAAAAACTGACGTGTCCGACGAACTTGTTTGTTTCTCTATACCATGAATCTCTTGACGCCAAAGATTGCAGCGCGGCCTCGTTCCTATGGAGCTGCAGACGTTGTGTCGCCGTCAAGTCGACATCACCGCCACGTTACATCCAACGGATTCACCGCTCATTGTCAAGATGCCGTCGTCGTCGCCATCACCGTGTTACATCCAATGGAGCCGCCGCCACCGCGTCACCGTCGAGGTGCAGCCTGTTGCATTACCGTCGGCCACCGTCGCTCGCATGCCGGTCGAGATGCTGCAGTTGCATCACATCCCATCCTCTGTCTAATCCTCTAAAGTCTGAAGTGCGCCGCGTATATTGCTTGCTAAAATATCGGATCATCTAATTTCAATGAAGGATTTTGCACCACGTTTAGCCATTTGGTTGAAAGTGGCCCTTTGAATGTAGGAATGCATGACGCGTGTATTATTTTGGAAATTGACGGGGTAGAAAGTGGTGGTGGTTGTAAGTGTTTGTTACACTTTTTGTTAACTAGGTTTGCGATTTGATGTGTGTGCGTAGCTTTTTTAGGGTACGTGTCCATGGTTTGTATGGAGGTTTCCTGATATGCATGCGTGTCGCTGCCTTCTCAACACTTTTCATTCTAACTCTCAGTTCCCGAGGCGGCCACCGCCTTGCCGCGTTCGATCGTGCCCTCTCGAAAGACCTGGGAAGAAGTTTCCCGTCAGATCCTCCACCGCCTGTATACACCTATATATTAAGCCCCCTCCCTCCAATCAAGGGCATTCACGGCACCTCCATCGACGCAGCTGCATCTCCATCTTTCTTCATTCTCCACCACTCCGTCAACAACGAGTTGCCGAGAGCGGCCAAGCACCAGGGTTCGGTGGTGGCCTTGTGCCGGTGGTGCCGCTCGTGTCGTTGAGCCAGGCATGCCGGTATGCGGCGACGCCGACGTGGTGGTGCTCAGCGGCGTTGACGGAGAGGTAGCACTCGAGCTGCTCCTCGAGGCCCCGCGGCGAGGGCTGAACGTCGTTCTACACCGTGATGATCTCTGCCATGCTCTCCAAGAAGTGCTCTGTGTTCGGCAACTCCATCACCACCACGAGGCTCTCATGCTGCCAGGTGCCAGCGACGCCGCCTCTGTAGCATGATGGTCGCCACCCGAGGCTGCTCCTAGGCTGGCATCCTCCCCTTCAGCTGGCCGCTCGGCTTCACGTGTAGCCGCTGTTGCCGCCACCTCATGGCAGTCGGCATCGCACTGCGGTTGCCTCCTCCTCACCGTAGACCTTCTTTGTGGCTCTGGCCGCGTTCCTAGTGAGGATTGGCCGCAGCTTCATCCGATCGAACCGGCGGTCGGCCGGCCGCGGCCCTAGGCTTTGACGATGGGTGGATCAAGAGCGCTACGACCTCCACCTTGAGCCGGCGACGCAAGACACGCGCACATGCGCCCCGGCACGCGAGGCAGCCTACCAAGGTGCGTAGCTCACAGGAAACGACTGCATCAACAACTTGTCGTGGATGGTGTCCTACTTCGTCCTCGCCTCCTATGTCGGTTCATCGATCGAGCTCATCACCGATACATGCAAGGACGCGTCCAGTGTCGCCGCCGTGAGGTCCTCTCAGGCGCGAACATCCACGGCGGAGGAAACCAGATTGTTTGCTGGCGAGTATCCGACGCGATTGTGGGCGACGCACGCAGCGCCGCAGCCTCGCAGGACGGTGATGGTTTGTGGGACGAAGCCGGCGGCGGGTGGGCGATGTGCGCCAGCGTGCGACAGCAGCGATTTTAGGGAGGGAGGTAAGATAGGTACTTCCAGCAGACGTGTCGTGAATGGAGAGAGCATCACTCTCCTCAACTCGAATCACCATGCATGGTTGGATTAAAGATCCCAAGCTCTAGGTGAGCTCTTCCTTTTGATTTTCCAGTGTTTCGGTTATGGATCGTCTCCCCTTTGCCTCTTTTATTTTCAAACCTGAATTTGGCCCACACACGTTCTACAAAATAGTGGCTTAGGCCTGGAATTAGCTTACCGAATATTGGAGGGAGCAGTAAGGTGCTCTTGCCACTGTTATTTTCATCATTCGTAACCGCATTCTATCATTGGTGTGTCAGTCTGACAGAATCTCAATATGAATATCTGACTACGCAATTTGTGAGTTGTTCTAATGCAGGTTTGTAATCAGTACAAGTCTGACAGAATCTTAAGTTAATATTGCAATGTTGATGATTCATATATTTAAATATTTGACTACCCAATTTTTGAGTTGTTCTAATGCAGGTTTGTTTGCCTACATTGCAATCTTGACTGCTCAAGATGAGATAGCTCATGCCTTTTTAAGGGCTTCTGTGGGAGTGTGAAAGATGGCTGCATAGCACGTGGCAGGGGAGAGCCAAGGCGGGTTGCCCATGAGATGGGGCGTTAAGGTGCTGTCGGGGTTGCTAAATAGGCCGGCCAAGGGACGAAAGGGCTGGGGCCCTTATGTATGTGAGGGATATAATAACTTTATAGCCTGGTTAGTCCTATATAATTTTCTTGCTAGAAAATTTACTCATATGTACACTGTAGTTCAAATTTTAAGTGAGGGATAATAGCTTTTTGTAGCATGATTAGTCCTATAATTTTCTTTATTCTAAGCTAATGGTCTATATACTACGACGCGTACTGCTTGACGCCGTCAGCCAAACTCTAAATTCATGGATATGGTCATTGGACAACAGTACAACAACAAAATGTGTCGTGATTAATCTACCACGCCAACCATGCGACTTTGAATGCAAGCAAGCTACATCCATAGGTCGACCAGCTGAGACACTAGATGCAACATAAGGAAATGCTGCCCAATCCTCCTTGGAATACATCCGCACTCACTATAACATCATTATCAATAATCATAACTATCATGCACTTGAAGTCACAAAGAGTTATCTATTTTCAACACAAGAGAATGCACATAGTAACGCCGTCCTGGTTTATTGCTCTTTATATTTTGTGTCAAAATTTGATCTTAGATTTAACCAACAAAATGTTAATGTATGTCACAAAAAATAATATAATTGAAAATTATGTTTGAAGACGTCATAGCATTACATATCTATCCACTGGTTTCTATAAGATTGTTCCTTTGTTTTTCATGAAACATGCACTGACGAGAGATGGTTTCTACTGCAATCTGTATGTTATTTGGATTGGATTTATCAACATATTCAGGACATTAGAGGGTACATATTATTTAGGGTGTTGTTCACCGCAGTCTCTTTATACATTATTTAGATTTGATCTATGGAAGCTATTTGAATGAATTTTTTTATATGTGAGTTCCCTCTGTTAGAGTCTTGGAAATTTGAAACCTTGGTGTATACCTACATTATGGCCAATTGATCCACTTTATTTGGATCCTTGAAAAAAGAAAATTAACATGTCTTGGTGGATATATGTGCCGATCAATGTTCACCCTTCTCAATTTTACCTTAATCTTGCTGTGTCTCGACATATTTCAATTGTATCAGTGTTTATCCGAATTGTATGCTCGTGTCTCAAGATACCTAAACTCGCTCTATGATGCACGAGGAAGTAAGGTCAGAATTTCAAGGATAGGCTTCCTTGCATTTTTTTTTAAGGTTTAGTACATAGCATCAGCTGTACATTTTACTAGCATCAGTTGTACATTTGTGATCTCCTGGTCATTCCAGATATCTTGGTTTCACTTATAACGCATTGTTATATTGACCTGAAGTGCATTAAACAAATAATTTGTACAGTGTGTAGAAAATAACGCAAGATCCGTCAAGTGACCAGTGGCTCAAATGAACATGTAACTCAGAGGACATCAACACTTTCAACACTACATTCTACAACTTGAATAAGTATTAACAACTCGAATGACTATTTATTAAAGAAAAAAGCATACTTCCTTCAATTTATATTAATTGTCACTCAAACAGATGTATTTGGCATTGAAAATGCAACTACACATCCATTTCAGCGACAATTAATATGGGTCAATACTAAAAAGAAATATGCTACACAATTTTTTTCATATAGTGTCTCATGCTCTCAGCAACAATTTACAAAGGCCATTTACCAGTTCATCACGGGAACCAATCCCGTAGGGAGGTCCACCAGAATGATGTAGCCCAAAAGTGAATGTATTGTGTTCAATCTTATTAGAAATGAGCATGTGCTTCATGTTCCATAATATGTATCACACATGGTGAAAATAAATGTCTCATTTTTGGTTGCTTCTGAGAATGACTTCTTTTATTGTCATTACAACCTTATTCACTTTATCTTTAAACGAAAATTCACTTACACAACAAAGACAAAGACATCATGTATAAACACAATGTACTGGGTGCGGCGTGCCTCCATGCATGGTTATAATAGATCTACGTATTTGCCATCTTCAACTTATATATATCCTATTTGTACTAAGAAAGTACTGATTTTTTGAGCAATGGAACTCAACTGATTTGCAATTTTGAGCATTTAGACTCAAGTACTATTGGGGATGTAATCCAACACCATTTCGAGATCAAAACATGATGTCATGATGCAAAAACAAAATAACAAGCAATTCTAATTAGGATCGGATACAAACCATAATTAAAGCACCATTCCATAACCATTTCGAGTAGTGAGTGGTTCAGCTATTAGAGTAACCATGATTGAAGCACCATTCCATAACCGGTGTGAAGATCTGCATTCTAACCTTAACTAGTTCAATGCATGTGCGTTGCCACGGCTAGCAAAATATATGTAGAACGAGAAATATGCTAATAAAAATGTATATACAAAGATAAATGTCATGTGATACGGGAGTCATAGACAATTGACATGTGATGATATTTCATGCTTGTGTTGGGGTAGATAAATGCATCTTCTCGTCATCTTTCTCTTCCCCTTCCTCCCTCACAATCCTTTCTTCTTCGCATATTTCTCAGGGGACAAAGCGTAATCATTAATATGAATAGTCATATCAAATCATTATAATTAAGAATCTATCATCTGCTTCAAAATTGACATTTATGCTTATCATACATACCGGAAAAAACAACTGCGATGTTGTTGTCAAGATAACATTTTCGAAGCACATTTTTCTGAAATCAGTATTAATGAATCAGGCATTGATAAAATGATGTTGTTAGCGTAAAGCAGGCCAAATGACATGGCACACACACCTACCTATTTGGGAGTGTTACATTAATCAGACAATTTGTTCAACACATGGTAGCCATATCAATAGTGCAAATACCATTCATGTTGACAGAAATTAGCAATGCTCACAACTACATACGAAATTGGCCAGCGACAATTATCTAGCATATTTCTATTTTTATACAGCATCGCATGCCGAGTTTACAAAGATTGAACTTCTTAATAATGACATGCCTTCACTTCCTTGCAGGAGCTTTGGTGTCTATTTGGCCAATAAATTGCTCAGATGCTAGCGAGGAATCTTCCGTTCGAGCTTCTGTAGCCCCCCCCCCCCCCCCCCCCCCCGTCATACAAATCTGGTTGTCTCCACTCGTTCGCCTCATAGGCGGCAGCTACTCGACGTGTTGAGCCACTCATTGCCGTCTCCACTCACTCCCCTCATAGGAATATTGAACCATAAAAATATTTTCAGAGAATTAGGCTTGTATCATGAATTATGTTTGCTTCTATCAACACCTCAAAACACAAAGCTTTTATGTTTGGCAAGAAAATTCAGCAGATATGAAGGTCAAATGAAATCATCAATATAATTCCCGCATACACTACTACATGGAACGAACATGAAATGTAGTGGAAACCGTTGAAACTTACTTTTGTGGAGAAATGATACAGAGTATTCACCACTGACTTTCACATACTCCGCAATTAGTAAAAAGCTTCATCAAGTATGTAGATGCGGTGAACGGGAACACGTACTTAGACAGAGCATACCACATGGGGGGGGAGGCTCTAGTCTGACACCCCCAGCCCTCCAAATTTATTTCAGTATTTTGTATGTCATAGGTCCTCTTTATTCACACACATACTATATTTCGTTGACACGGATGATATCTTAAACAAAATTTCCTTATAATAAAACATATAGATGTGCAATCATCTAAATATACACAATGTGTAATTGGAAGCGTTAAATCCTTCCAATGGATTGGCGTAGCACATCATCATATTTACTCAATATATTAATCCTTATCATTGATGATCGTTGCTGCACAATAAAAATAGTTGAGCATGGCAAGGCCATATGACTAAACTACACCTGCCACTATTCGTTGCTGCATAATGTCACTTACCTAGTCATGTCAGGATAGCATGTAGTGATACACTTCTGGGATCATGCTCCAGTACATGTACTTGGTCGACGAATAAACATAGCCGAGCATGGCAAGACCTTAAGATGATGTACATGCCAAGTGGAAGGTTAGTCCCTTTTTCTTCATAGCTTCTAACAAACAAGCTTTGAAAGAGTTAAATTGGAGAACCCCACTGGGAAACTTTAGTCCAATTTTAGGAGAAAACCCCACCAGCTAGTAAAATGGATATTGCCTTTCTAAAAAGTAATGAAAAATAACTACTAATGACATGAATCAAGAGGTCATCAAAACTATGAACTATTCAATCAACGTCTCGGAAAATAAATATATATTATTTTCTCAAATAGAATAAATAAACAAATAAATATTCTGTTCTAGGAAGCATATTCAAATTCTTTAGGTTCATTAGGAAGTCACAAATCAACGATGAAAATTGTATATAGAGATGGACAAGAAAGGACAGTGCACATTATTTAGAGGCACAAAAGAGATCTCACAAAGTGTTGAATGCTTCCGTGTGGAGCTTGCACTGAAGAACATGACCAGTAGTCAGCCTTAATCTCACTCCGCCATGTAGGACAGGTCTGAACAGAGAAATCTCAAGAAATTAGACATAGATGTTATCACCCGAGTACAAATCGGGAGGAGAACATGGGGCCACGGCCGCCTAGCACTTGACCTGGAAACGTCCGTCCTTGACACTATCGCCACTTAGCCGTTGTCCGTGCACCTGATCTAGAAGCGTTCGTCTTCGACGTTGTCGTCGCTTAGCCGGCAGTTGTGGCCGAGTGTGTCGGTCAAGACCGAGGCACACCATGTTTGGGCTGCATCGGGCATCGTCGACGAAGGCGAGCGGGGCATATACTCATGCGGTGCGTGAGTGGCGTCGACTTTGGGCGTGGAGAGACGTGTAGCTGTGGTGACGAACTTGGATGGATGATGGTGAGCCGAGGAGGAGACTCGGAGGCAGCGCGGGGTTGCGGTCGCTGGCGTTGGCGGGGCAGTGATTTTGCATGTGCTTTTCTCCCTAGCATATCATGGGTGCCTAGGATCGCATGAGGGGAGGAGGTGTAGCCTGGGTGAGTTAATTGTACAGAAGTACCACAATTAGGCAGAACGTGCGGATTGGTACCATGATTGCTAATATTTTCATGTCAGTACCATCTTTGTGCCGGGTTTTTGCAAATAAGTCTAAACATGCGTTTTATACGTATTGACCGCCGTTCCGGCATGTGGGCGCCACCCGTCAGGTGCCACGGTGGCCAATAGGCGCGTGCCCGCCCGCTGACTAGGATGAGCCCGGCTCGGTTGCTCTCTCTTACCGGTTTGGTCGAACCGACCAGAGTCGGGCCGCTCCTCCCCGACGAACCCTAGCTCTCTTATCCTCTCCCCTCTCTCCAGCGATGGCTGCGGCGACCCCTGGCGGCGGCGGCGGTCGTTTCCCGACCGATTAGAGCGACCTTCCTGGCCTTGGGCCCGATGACCACGCGGGTCTGGATGGCTCCACTTCGTCCTACTACACCGGCGACGACGAAGAGGAGGAAGAGGCGCCCGTGTCCATGGATCAACGGGTGTGTCTTGCTGAGATTTGGGTGGCCAACCCCATCACAAGCCATCAATGGACTAGTGGAGCTGGTGGAGTGATGTAAGTCGATAATCATGTTGTTTTTCTCATTTTCGAATCAGAGCTAGGGGTTGTGTTGTAGAAGCACTTGAAAATTTCATTTTTTGTCGTGGCTTGTATGTTAGATGATGCTATAGGGGATGTTAGGATTCATTTTGATGCTGGATAGGAAGATTTGAATATAGTTGATCAGTAGTGTTATTGTTTCTGTTAGAGTCAATTGCACACAAGTACCACAATTCTATTAACTACATTGATTAGTTTCTGTTAACTACATATGTTAATTTTTATTTATTTGTTTTTGTTAACTAAATTTTGTTAGAAATATGTCCCGGAGGCAATAATAAATTAGTTTTTATCATATTTCCTTGTTCATGATAATCGTTTATTATCCATGCTATAATTGTATTAATCGAAGACTTAGATGCATGTGTGGATACATAGACAAAACCATGTCCCTAGTATGCCTCTAATAGACTAGCTCGTTGATCAAAGATGGTTAAGATTTCCTAGCCATGGACATGAGATGTCATTTGATAACGGGATCACATCATTAGGAGAATGGTGTGATGGACAAGACCCAAACTACAAACGTAGCATATGATCATGTCAGTTTATTGCTACTGTTTTCTGCATGTCAAGTATACGTTCCTATGACCATAAGATCATGCAACTCACTAACACCGGAGGAGTGCCTTGTGTGTATCAAACGTCGCAACGTAATTGGGTGACTATAAAGGTACTCTACAGGTATCTCCAAGGGTGTCTGTTGAGTTGGCATGGATCAAGACTGGGATTTGTTACTCCGTGTGACGGAGAGGTATCTGAGGGCCCACTCGGTAATACAACATCACAACAAGCCTTGCAAGCAATGTGACTAAGTGTTAGTCACGGGATCTTGTATTACGGAACGAGTAAAGAGACTTGCCGGTAACGAGGTTGAACTAGGTATGGAGATACCGATGATCGAATCTCGGGCAAGTAACATACCGAAGAACAAAGGGAACATCTTACGGGATTAACTGAATCATTGACATAGAGGTTCGACCGATAAAGATCTTCGTAGAATATGTAGGAATCAATATGGGCATCCAAGTCCCGCTATTAGTTATTGACCGTACAGGTGTCTCGGTCATGTCTACATAGTTCTCGAACCCGCAGGGTCTGCACACTTAAGGTTTGGTGACGTTTCGGTAGTATAGAGTTATGTATGGTGGTGACCGAAGGGTGTTCAGAGTCCCGGATGAGATCCTGGACGTCACGAGGAGCTCCGGAATGGTCCGGAGGTAAATATTGATATATAGGAAGTCCTATTTTGGTCGCCGGAAAAGTTTTGGGCTCATCGGTAGTGTACCGGGAGTGCCGGTAGTGTACCGGGAGACCATCGGGAGGGGTATTTCGACCCAAGAGGCTACATGGGCTGTGGGAGAGTAAATACCGGCCCTTTGTGGGCTGGTGGAAGTCCCACACAAGGCCCATGCGGCTGGGAAGAAAAGCCCAAAGGGAAAAAGGTGAAAAAAGGCCAAAAAAGGGAGGAATCCTAGTCCTACTAGGATTGGAGGAGGAGTCCTCCTCTCCTCCCCACTTTGGACGACCCAAGGAGTCTTCGCCCTTACGCCAAGTCCTCTCCTCCCTCCCTCTTATATATACTGGAGGTTCTAGGGTTTTTTGCATAGATTTTTTAGCCACGTGCTGCCCGTTCCTCCAGTGCATAGTTTCTCCTCTAGATCAGATTTCTGTGGTGCTTAGGCGAAGCCCTGCCGGAATTGCTCCACCACCATCACCGCGGCGCCGTCACGCTACCGGTGAACTCGTCTACCTCTCTGTTCCCTCTTGCTGGATCAAGAAGGCAGAGATCGTCATCAAGCTGTACGTGTGCTGAACGCGGAGGTGCCGTCCATTCGGCGCTAGATCGGAAGGACCGTGATCAAGACCGCGAGACGGATCGTGATGAATTCACGGGACGGATCGTGATTGGATCGCGGGATGGATCATGATGAGATCGTGGGACGCTCGGTGATTTGGATCGCGAAGACGTTCGACTACACCAACCACGTTTCTTAACGCTTCCCGCTTAGCGATCTACAAGGGTATGTAGATCCACTCTCCCTCTCGTAGATGCTCATCACCATGGATAGATCTTGCGTGTGCGTAGGAAATTTTTTGTTTCCCATGCAACGTTCCCCAATAGTGGCATCATGAGCTAGCTCTATGTGTAGATGAGATCTCGAGTATAACACAAAGAGTTTGTGGGCGTTGATGCTAAGATTGCTTCCTCCCTTGGTCGTGTTTTGGTTCAGCGGTATTGTGAGATGAAGCGGCCCGGACCAACATTACTCGTACGCTTACGAGAGACCGGTTCCCTCAACCGCAAATTGTTGCGTAGATGGCTTGCGGGTGCCAGTTTCTCTCACTTTAGTTGGATCGGATTTGACAAAGGCGGCCCTTGACAAGGTTGAAAACCAACTAGTGTATCACCGTTGTGGTTTTTGCTTAGATGAGAATTGTTCTTGCTAGATACCCGTAGCAGCCACGTAAAACATGCAACAACAATTAGAGGACGTCTAACTTGTTTTTGCAGGGTATGTTGTGATATGATATGGCCAATTACATGATGTGATATATGTGATGTATGAGATGATCATGTGATGTATAGATTATCACGACTTGCATGTCGATGAGTACGGCAACCGGCAGGAGCCATAGGGTTGTCTTTAATTATTGTATGACCTGCGTGTCAATCATTAAGCGCTATGTAATGCTTTACTTTATCGCTAAACGGTAGCAATAGTAGTAGAAGCATGTTGGGCGCGACAACCCCGATGGCGACACGTTGATGGAGATCAAGATGATGGAGATCATGGTGTCGTGCCGGTGACGATGGAGATCATGCCAGTGCTTTCAAGATGGAGATCAAAAGCACAAGTTCATGGCCATATCATGTCACTTATGATTTGCATGTGATGTTAATCCTTTTATGCACCTTGTTTTGCTTAGAACGACGATAGCATTATAAGGTGATCCCTAAATTGAATTTCAAGATGAATTGTGTTCTCCCCTAGTGTGCACCGTTGCGAAAGTTCGTCGTGTTGAGACACCACGTGATGATCAGGTGTGATAGACTCTACGTTCACATACAATGGGTGCAAGCCAGTGTTGCACATGCAGAACACTCGGGTTAAACTTGACAAGCCTAGCATGTACAGACGTGGCCTCGGAACACAAGAGACCGAAAGGTCAAACATGAGTCATATAGCAGATATGATCAACATGATGATGTTCACCATTGAAACCACCTCAACTCATGTGATGATCGGACTTGAGTTGGTGAATTTGGATCATGTATCACTCGAATGTCTAGAGGGATGTCAATTTGAGTGGAAGTTCTTAAGTAATATGATTAATTGAACTCATTATCATGAACATAGTCAGTAGTGTCTTTGCAAACTGTGTTGTAGATTACTAGCTCACGCTGTAGCTCCCTTGAATTTTTATATGTTCCTAGAGAAATAGAGTTGAAAGATGATGATAGCAATATTGCGGACTGGCTCCGTGATTTGAGGATTGTCCTCATTGCTGCACAGAAGTCTTATGTCCTTAATGCACCGCTCGGTGCGCCAACCCCTCTAGCGTTGTTTGTAGATGTTGTGAACATCTGACAGGCACGTTCTGATAACTACTTGATAGTTTAGTGCATCATGCATTATAGCTTAGAAATGAGGCTCCGAAACATTTTGAACGTCACATAACATATGAGATGTTCTAAGAGCTGAAATTAGGATCTCAGGCTCATGCCCGTGTTGCGAGATATGAGATCTCCAACAAGATTCTTTGCCTGTAATATGAAAGAGAATAGCTCAATCGTTGAACATGTGCTCAGATTGTCTGGGTGCTACAATCGCTTGAATCGAGTGGGAGTTGATCTTCCAGATAAGATAGTGATTGATATAGTTCTCCAAGTCACTGTTACTAAGCTACTAGAACTTGGTGATGAACTATAAAATGCCAGGGATAGAAATAATGATCCCTGAGCTGTTCGTGATGTTTGACACCGCGGAGGTAGAAATCAAGAAGGAGCGTCAAGTGTTGATGGTTAGTCAAACCACTAGTTTCGAGAAGGGCGGGAGCAAGGAGGGAAAACTTCATGGATAGCAAGTCAGTTGCTGCTCCAATGAAGCAACCCAAAGTTGAACCCAAACCCGAGACTAAGTGCTTCAATTATGAGGAGAGCGGTCGCTGAAGCGGAACAACCCTAGATACTTGGTAGATAAGAAGGCTGGCAACGTCGACAGAAGTATATTTGATATACGTGTTATTTATGTGTACCTTGCTAGTACTCCTAGTAGCACTTGGGTATTGGATACCGGTTCGGTTGCTAAATGTTAGTAACTCGAAATAAAAGCTACGGAATAAACGGAGCACTAGCTAAGGGTGAGGGGATGATGTGTGTTGGAAATGTTTCCAAGGTTGATGTGATCAACATCGCATGCTCTCTCTACCTTCAGGATTAGTGACGAACCTAAATAAATGTTATTTGGTGTTTTGCGTTGAGCATGAATGTGATTAGATCGTGTTTATTGCAACATAGTTATTCATTTAAGTTAAAGAATAATGGTTATTCTGTTTACATGAATAATACCTGCAATGGTCATGCATCCAGTGAGAATGGTTTGTTGAATCTTGATCATAGTAATACACATGTTCATAACATTGATGCCAAAAGATACAAAGTTAATAATGATAGTACCACATACTTGTGGCACTGCCGCTAAATGTCATATTGGTATAAAGCGCATGAAGAAACTCCATGCTGATGGATCTTTGGACTCATTCGATTTCGAATCGGTTGAGACATGCGAACTATGCCTCTTGGGCAACATGACTAAGGACCCCGTTTTCTGGTTTGATGGAGCGGGCAAGTGATTTACTGGAAATGATACATGTTGATGTATGCAATCCAATGAGTCTTGTAGAATGCGGTGGATATCGTTATTTTCTTACCTTCACTGATTATTTGAGTAGATAATAGTGTATATTTACTTAATGAAATGCAAGTCTGAATCGTTTGAGAAAGTTCAAGCAAATTCAGAGTGTAGTTTAAGATCATCGTGACAAGAAGATAAAATGTCCGTGATATGATCGTGGAGGCGAATATCTGAGGTACGAGTTTGGTATACAACTTAAGACAATGTGAAAGTTGTTTCACAACTCACGCCACCTGGAACACCATAGTATGATGGTGTGTCCGAACGTCATAGTCGTGCTCTATTGGATATGGTGCAAATTATGATGTCTCTTATCCTTTTACCACTATCGTTTTGGGGTTATGCATTAGAGACAACTACATTCACTTTAGATAGGACACCATCTAAATCCGTTGAGATGACACCGTGTGAATTATGATTTGATAGAAACCTAAGCTGTCATTTCTTAATGTTTGGGGCAGCAACACTTAAAAAGGGTTTTCACCTAATGACCTCGAACCCAAAGCGGACAAATGCATCTTCATAGAATACCCTAAAGACAGTTGGGTAAACCTTCTATCTCAGATCCAAGCATAAAATGTTTGTTGTTAAAACTGGGTCCTTTCTTGAGAAGGAGTTTCTCTCGAAAGAATTGAGTGGGAGGAAGATAGAACTTGATGAGGTTGTTGAACCTTTGTTCAACCAGAGAGTAACGCAGTGCATGAAGATGTTTCTATGAAGCCTACGTTAGTTGAAGAGGAAGTTAATGATGATGATCATGAAGCTTCGGATCAAGTTATTATCGAACCTCTTAGGTCGACAAGGACGTGTACTGCTCCTGAGCGGTACGACAACCCTGTCTTGGAGGTCATGTTGTTGGACAACGATGAACCTACGAGCTGTGGAGAAGCGATGATGGGCCCGGATTCCGACAAATGGTTAGAGGCCATGAAATCCGAGAAAGGATCCATGTATGAAAACCAAGTATAGAATTTGGTAGACTTGCTCGTTGGACGGCAGGTCGTTGAGTACAAATGGATATTTAAAATGAAGACATACGCTGATGGTGAATGTCACCATTTATAAAGCTCGACTTGTCACAAAGAAGTTTCCGGCAAGTTCAAGGAGTTGACTACGATGAGACTTTCTCACTCGTAGCAATGCTAAAGTCTGTTGGAATTATGTTAGCAGTTGCTGCATTTTTCAATTATGAAATCTAGCACATGCATGTCAAAACATCAGTTCCTTCCTTAAGGAAAGGTTGTATGAGATACAACCAGAAGGTTTTGTCAGTCCTAAGGATGCTAAAAGGTGAGCAAGCTTTAGTGATCCTTCTATGGACTGAAGCAAGCATCTCGGAGTTGGAATATACACTTTCATAAGGTGATCAAAGTTTTTAAATCTATACAAAGTTTATGAGAAACTTGTATTTGCAATAAAGTGAGTGGGAGCACTATAGAGTTTCTGATAAGTATATGTGGATGACATATTGCTATTCGGAAATGATGTAGAATTTCTGGAGAGCATAAATGGTTGTTTGAAAAGAGTTTTTCAAAGGAAGACCTAGATAAAGCTACCTAATTGTTGAACATCAAGATCTATAGAGATAGATCAAGATGCTAGATGAGACTTTCAATGAGTACATACCTTGACAAGATTTCGAAAGAGTTCAAAATGGATCAGTCAGAAAAGAGTTCTCGCCTGATTTGTAAGGTGTGAAGTTGAGTGAGACTCAAAGCTCGACAACGGCAGAAGAAAGAGAAAGGATGAACGTCGTCCCCTATGCCTTAGCCATAGGCTTTATATTATGCCATGCTGTGTACCGCACCTGGCGTGTGCCTTGTCATGAGTCAGTCAAGGGGTACAAAAGTGATCTAGGAGTGGATCACTGGACAGCGGTCAAGATTATCCTTAGGGACTAAAAGACTAAGGAGATGTTTCTCGATTGTGGAGGTGATAAAGAGTTCGTCGTAAAGAGTTACGTTGATGCAAGATTTAACATCAATTCGGATGACTTGTAGTAGCAATCTGGATACGTATAGTGGAGCAGCCATTTGGAATAGTACCAAGTGGAGTGTGGTAGCAGTGTTTACGGTTTGACATAGAAATTTGCAAAGTACACTCGGATCTGAATGTTGCAGACCCGTTGACTATAAGACCTCTCTCACATGCAAAGCATGATCGAGCCCCAGAACACATTGGGTGTTAGATTCATAACAATGTGTATCACATGGTGATGTGAACTAGATTATTGACTCTAGTGCAAGTGGGAGATTGTTGGAAATATGCCCTAGAGGCAATAATAAATTAGTTATTATCATATTTCCTTGTTCATGATAATCATTTATTATCCATGCTATAATTGTATTGATCGGAGACTTATATGCATGTGTGGATACATAGACAAAACCATGTCCCTAGTATGCCTCTAATAGACTAGCTCGTTGATCAAAGATGGTTAAGGTTTCCTAGCCATGGACATGAGATGTCATTTGATAACGGGATCACATCATTAGGAGAATGGTGTGATGGACAAGACCCAAACTACAAACGTAGCATATGATCGTGTCAGTTTATTGCTACTATTTTCTGCATGTCAAGTATATGTTCCTATGACCATGAGATCATGCAACTCACTAACACCGAAGGAGTGCCTTGTGTGTATCAAACGTCGCAACATAACTGGGTGACTATAAAGGTACTCTACAGGTATCTCCGAGGGTGTCTGTTGGGTTGGCATGGATCAAGACTGGGATTTCTTACTCCGTGTGACGGAGAGGTATCTCAGGGCCCACTCGGTAGTATAACATCACAACAAGACTTGCAAGCAATGTGACTAAGTGTTAGTCACGGGATCTTGTATTACGGAACGAGTAAAGAGACTTGCCGGTAACGAGGTTGAACTAGGTATGGAGATACCGACGATCAAATCTCGGGCAAGTAACATACCGAAGAACAAAGGGAACATCTTACGGGATTAACTGAATCCTTGACATAGAGGTTCGACCGATAAAGATCTTCATAGAATATGTAGGAACCAATATGGGCATATAGGTTCCGCTATTGGTTATTGAACATAGAGGTGTCTCGGTCATGTCTACATAGTTCTCGAACCCGCAAGGTCTGCACACTTAAGGTTTGGTGACGTTTCGGTAGTATAGAGTTATGTATGGTGGTGACCGAAGGGTGTTCGGAGTCCCGGATGAGATCCCGGACGTCACGAGGAGCTCTGGAATGGTCCGGAGGTAAAGATTGATATATAGGAAGTCCTATTTTGGTTGCGAGAAATGTTTCGGGCTCATCGGTAGTGTACCGGGAGTGCCGGTAGTGTACCAGGAGACCATCGGGAGGGGTATTTCGACCCAAGAGGTTACATGGGTTGTGGGAGAGTAAATACCAGCCCTTTGTTGGCTGTTGGAAGTCTCACACAAGGCCCATGCGGCTGGGAAGAAAAGCCCAAAGGGAAAAAGGTGGAAAAAGGCCAAAAAAATGGAGGAATCCTAGTCCTACTAGGATTGGAGGAGGAGTCCTCCTCTCCTCCCCACTTTGGCTGACCCAAGGAGGTTTGGCCCTTGCGCCAAGTCCTCTCCTCCCTCCCTCTTATATATACTGGAGGTGTTGGGGTTTTTTGCACAGAATTTTTAGCCACATGCTGCCCGTTCCTCCCGTGCATAGTTTCTCCTCTAGATCGGATTTCTGCGGTGCTTAGGCGAAGCCCTGCCGGAATTGCTCCACCACCATCACCGCGGTGCCGTCATGCTGCCAGTGAACTCGTCTACCTCTCCTCTCCCTCTTGTTGGATCAAGAAGGCGGAGATCGTCATCGAGCTGTACGTGTGCTGAACGCGGAGGTGCCGTCCGTTCGGCGCTAGATCGGAAGGACCGTGATCAAGATCGCAAGACGGATCATGATGAGTTCGCGGGATGGGTCGTGATTGGATCGCGGGACAGATCGTGATGAGATCGTGGATGCTCGGGGATTTGGATCGCGAAGACGTTCGACTACACCAACCGCATTTCTTAACGCTTCCCGCTTAGCGATCTACAAGGGTATGTAGATCCACTCCCCCTCTCGTAGATGCTCATCACCACGGATAGATCTTGCGTGTGCATAGGAAATTTTTTGTTTCCCATGCAACGTTCCCCAAAAAATTGAATACTTCAAATTTCATTTGTTTTATAGTTTGAATGAATACATTTGGGAAGTGAGGTTCCATTTTGGTGCAAGAGAACCATTGGAGATGAAGTTGTCCAGTTCAGATATTACTTATCTGAATTTGGTTGCATTGATGGAAACACAAGGATTTCATGCATATGATTGTTTGTATCACATTCAGATCCATCTTTAGGAGAGAAAGGGCTGGATTTGGTAGATAATAATGCTGAATTGCAGATGATAAAGAAGACTTTAAAGAGGAAGGACACTTTGGTGCTTAATTTCTTAGCTAGGTCTTGTCAACCACCTGTTACTGAATTTGTGAGGCAACAATGTGATGAGCAAGATTTGTGCACTATTGTGTACTAGGAGCATGTTGTGTTTGATCTGGGTGAGACTCCTATCTTAGCTGTTGATCAGAAAGGAGTAGTGTTTGAAAGTCAGTGTAGCAGCTCTACCACACCTCCTGGTTTTGCACACAAGAGAGCAAGAATGTCAGTGCCAAGTTGAAAGATGTTTTGGAAGAAGAAGAAGAAGAAGAAGAGGGATATGAGGCTTATGAGGAAAGTGATGCTTCTGCCTCTGATGAAGATGGTATTTACGATATGTGTGATGATGAAGATGTAGAGCTAGAAGAGGGAAAGAGACAGAGAGAGAGAGAGAGAAGTACTAGAGGAAGAATCAGATGATGAACAATCAGAAGAGGAAGAAGAGATGCATTATGAGGGTGACACTGAAGTTGATGAACCATTTGAGGTAGAGGAAGATAACACATTGGGGTCACAAGAAGAACAAACTATAGATGTACCTATAAACAAGAAGTAGAAGCTGCCAGTTAGAAGAGGACCAACAACAAGGTCACATTCCAATAAGTTACCAGATGTTGAACCTGATTTCAAACCTTCATCAGATGAAGAAGAGAAGGGTTTGCTTAGGGAGAGTGATGATGATGGTTTTGAGCCACTGTCTTTTGTGCTACCAAAGAAGAGGAAGAGTAGGGCAAAGAAAAGGCCTGTTAGGAAGTGCTACAATGAGAAAATGGACCAACCACATCAACAACTATGTCTGCAGTTGTGTTTTAGGGATCAGCATCAATTCAAAGATGCTTTGTTGAATTTGCACATTACTCAGAGCAGGAATTTCAAGTATCATAGGAATTCTGATAAGAGGATAATTGTGAAGTGTAGAGAAAAACAATGCCAGTTCTTTATGGTGGCAGGTGTTATAAAAGGGGAGAAAACCTTTGTAATTAAGAAGATGAGACTAGAGCATACTTTCCCTAGTACTATTGAGACCACCAGGGTGAGTGCTAAGTGGCTAACATAGAAATATGAGCACCTCTTTAGATCTGATCCAAGTACTGGCATTCATACTATAATTGACGTTTGGATGAAAAAATATGGTGTAGATGTGCCTAAGTCAATGGCATACAGGGCAAAGAACATAGCTATTGAAGCCGTGTTAGGAGATCACAAGAAGCAATATCCTAGGCTTAAATACTATGCTCAGACTTTCATGGACACAAACTCTGGAAGTAGAGTAGTAGTCACTATTGTTACACCAACACCAACTGAAAAAATTCCCCACCCAGGCCCAAGATTTCATGCCATGTTCTTTTGCATCAATGGAGCAAGGGAGGGGTTTCTCAAGGGATGCAGGCCATTCATTGGTTAGTTTATGAACCTTGTGCACCACTTTCATATTGTATCTCTATCTCATTTACATTTATTTAATTAATTGAAATGTTGATTATGCAGGTGTTGATGGATGCTTTATTAAGCTCACAACTGGTGCTCAACTCCTTGCTGCCACTGGTAGAGATGGCAACAACAATATATATCCACTGGCATTTGGCATAGTTGGACAAGAGGAAACACCTAGTTGGTGTTGGTTTCTACACCAACTCAAAATTTGCCTAGGGGGAGAAGTGGGAAAGTTTGGACCATATACTATAATGTCAGATAGAGAAAAGGTATGCATACTTTGTTTTGCATAGATGTTTACATTGTGTTGCACCACTTCAATATTTCTTCTAGCTTGTATCTTAGACTTGTTAAATTGTGGGTATCAGGGGTTACTGAATGCAGTGAATGTTGTGTTTCCAAAATGCAACCAAAGATTCTGCCTTAGGCATTTATATGCAAATTTCCAAAATGTTGGGTTTAGGGGGGAAGATCTCAAGAAGTGCATGGATAATTCTAGCTATGCCTACAATGAACACAAATTTAATATTGCAATGAATGATCTCAAAGATGAAAGTGTGGAAGCTTGGAATTGGCTTACTGCAATACCAAAGAAAACTTGGGCAAGGCATGCATTTGATACAAACTGCAAGACTGACTAGGTAGTGAACAACTTGTCCGAGGTGTTCAACAAGTACATTCTAGATGTTAGGAGAAAACTTATAAGGACAATGTGTGATGGGATAAAAGATAAGCAGATGGTGAGGTGACATATGAACAGAGAGAGTGGAAAGATAGCAAGATGGATGATAACACCTCATTACAGTGAGAAACTAGAGACTGAGAAGGAGAAGGCCAAATACTACAAGACAATACAAGTTGGGGTTAACTTATGGCAAGTTACCAGTGGGCAGCAAACACATGCTGTCAACTTGGAGGCTGAGACTTGTGGATGCAGGAAGTGGGACCTTACTAGCATCCCATGCAACCATGCCATCTCTGCAATAAACAAGGCTAAAAGGAATCCAGAGGATTATGTTAGCAAATTCTTCAAGAAAGAATTATATGTGGCAGCTTATGAACCAATGATCTTTCCTGTTCCTGGTGAGCATGGTTGGATAAAGACCCCTGGTCTAGACATAGAACCACCTGCATTTCAAGTGAAGAGAGGAAGAAAGAAAGAAAAGAGGATCAAGGGCAAATTTCAAGTACCAAAGCCAAAAGAAACTTCAAGAATGGGAACTATAACATGTGGCAATTGTGGTCTCCAAGGGCATTGGTACACAAATTGTCTTAAACAGTTGAAGCCTAAGCTAGCTTTGAGGAAAAACAAACATGTGGTAATAATCTTGGAACCCTTTATTGTACATTTGTTTACTTCCAGTATTATTAACTTGTTTCCCTTTGAATGCAAGGCTACTCCAAACAACTCACAGTCAACAGCTGCTGCTCCTACTCCTACACCACCACCATTTGGCAGAGGAAGAGCTGGAAATGGAGGAGCTGGCAGGGGAGGAGTTGGAAATGGAGGAACTGGCAGGGGAGGAGCTAGAAGAGGAGGAATTGGAAGGGGAGGAGCTGGAAGAGGAGGTGCTGGCAGGGGAGGAGCTGGAAGAGGAGGTGCTGGCAGAGGTGTTCCAAGGCCATTCAATGCCCCAAGGCAATCTTCCTCCACTTCTGGTGCTATTCCTACTGATGGTACACACAATGGATGGATGGCCTACTTCACTACTAGTGGTGCTGGAAGATCTACCATGTAATGTTGAACTGATGCTAAACCAGCTTGTAGTTAGTTTGTTTCATGATTTCTTATGTGGATGATTATGTTGTTGGATATGTTGATGGATATGTTCATGCTTATGTTGATGTTGAACTCTTGTTGAACTTTTGTTATTTGGATGCTTATGTTGATGATCTTATGTTGATGCTTATGTTGATTATCTTGTGTTGATGATTATGTTTATGGATATGTTGTTATTTGTCCAAAACATATCAAAACCCATCACTGAGGGTTTAGGGTTCCTAGGGGTCGATGAAACCACCAAACCACCAAATAATACTCACAACTCACAATTAATAATAAGAACTCACAAATAATAATCACAACTCACAAATCACCTTAACATGACCAATCACAAATGTTACCATCACAAAGCTCACAAATACCATAAACCTAACAATTACCATAAACCTCATAATTCACAAATACATAGTGGAGTTCAAATGCATAGTTCAACGTACTAGAACCTTGGTTCACAAATACATAGTGGAGTTCAAATGCTTACAAACATGCTTTGCTCACAAAGGGTGGATAGCACCATTACCAGATACATACACAGCCAGAGTCTTAGAATTAGTACAACCATACAGTACACAACCAAAGTTAACTAGGTCACTGTTGTTCCATCCTACCCAAAAGGTCAGCAATGCACACTACTCTTTTCATATAGTTCATTTTTGTAAGATGTCCATGATGTCCTTCACCTTCTTCTTGAGCTTCTCCTCTCCTTTCATCAACTCAGCAATTCGATTCTCCAACTGACCCTTCTCTTCACTATGCACTTCATTTCCATTTAGCACATCAGCAATCTGAAAATTCAACTCCAGCTTCTCTTGGATCAGCTTCTCCTCAAACTTTGTGAGCTCTGCATTCTTTAACTCCAATTTCTCCATAGCTTCACTATGCACTTGCTTCTCTTTCAGATGCTTCAACTTCAAGTTCTGGATGACAACTGCCTGAGCTCTTGCCAAGTTAACAAGGAGTTGATACTTGTCATTAAGATGTTTGTGATCTGCATCTTTCTTTGCCATCTGTCCTTTCATATAAGCAACCAATTCACTTCTGCATTGATGCTGATAGGTTATGTGTGACTGCAGATAACTAAAATCAATCACCCTTGACTCCTGGTGATCAACTAGATCATGCACATCTTTAAATAACTTGTCATAGTTGGCATCCAGCTTCTTATTCTCTTTTGTTAGATGGTGAATAGTCAGAGAACTTTCAAGACTATCAGTCATCCTAGCTTCCTTGGCATCTTGATACATTGCCCAAAGCTTCAACAATGCATTCTGCATTGTTATGGGCCACTGGTTATCAACCCATTCAACAAAACCACAATTTGACCCTTCCTGCAAATAGAGCAAAATATATACTGAGTTCATAATATGGATAACAACATGTGCATCCCAAAAATAAGAAACTTGTCCCATTCAACAAATATCAGAGGATACATGTGCACCCTCTAACAACAACTAAAAAATATCTAACATAACACTTAATTAAACTTAAACGGCTATCAAATTATCAAAACTTAGCACTTCCTCTAGCAAAGCACATTCTCTAACAGCAATAAGTATAACAGGCAAGAGCTGCTGCTCCTACTCCTACACAACCAACTAAAACTAACTAAACACATGATCATATAGCATATAACAGATTCTGAACACTTTCTCTAACTTGTCAATTTGAAGTAAGAAAGAAACTTACAGGCTCTACACATGATAAGAACCTTCTCCCTGTGTCTGTGCCTTCAAATGCTACACCTCTCTTCGATGCCTTGCCGTGCTTTTCACAAAAAACCATCATATCAAGCTCCAGCCCATGGTAATCCGGGTCCTCAACTGATTTTGGCACCTGCACAAGCTCATAACACTTTAATCCACTGCCAAACATTGATTCCTCCTCATATGCACAAGCTCGTACACATGCAATGGATCCAACAAAAAAATCCCCCAAATTCCTAACCCTAACATAGCTCGAATCAGCTCACCTGGTACATCCAGTCGGTGGAGGAGGTGGAGGAGTGAAGGTACGGGAAGCTCTCCTCGTTGTTTCTGCTCTCGTCCTCGAAAACCATGGCGGCAGGCGGCGGCGCGGTGCTGGCGGCGCTTGGGAGCGTCGGGAGGAGAGTGGCGGGGTGGGGAGAAGGGAGACTCGTCGGGTGGGGAGAGAGCGATCGAGCCGGGCTCGTCCTAGTCAGCGGGCGGGCATGCGTGTTGGAAATATGCCCTAGAGGCAATAATAAAATGGTTATTATTGTATTTCCTAGTTCATGATAATTTTCTATTGTTCATGCTATAATTGTGTTAACCCGAAATCGTAATGCATGTGTGAATACATAGACCACAACATGTCCCTAGTAAGCCTCTAGTTGGCTAGCTCGTTGATCAATAGATGGTCATGGTTTTGTGGCCATGGACATTGGATGTCGTTGATAAAGGGATCACATCATTAGGAGAATGATGTGATGGACAAGACCCAATCCTAAGCATAGCACAAGATCGTGTAGTTCGTATGCTAAAGCTTTTCAATGTCAAGTATCGTTTCCTTAGACCATGAGATTGTGCAACTCCCGGATACCGTAGGAATGCTTTGGGTGTGCCAAACGTCACAACGTAACTAGGTGGCTATAAAGGTGCACTACGGGTATCTCCGAAAGTGTCTGTTGGGTTGGCACGAATCGAGACTATGATTTGTCACTCCGTGTGACGGAGAGGTATCTCTGGGCCCACTCGGTAAGACATCATCATATTGAGCTCAATGTGACTAAGGAGTTAGTCATGGGATGATGTATTACGGAATGAGTAAAGAGACTTGCCAGTAAAGAGATTGAACAAGGTATAGACATACCGGCGATCGAATCTCAGGAAAGTATCATACCGATAGACAAAGGGAATTGTATACGGGATTGATTGAATCCCCGACATCGTGGTTCATCCCACGAAATCATCATGGAGCATGTGGGAGCCAACATGGGTATCCAGATCCCGCTGTTGGTTATTGACCAGAGAGGTGTCTCGGTCATGTCTACATGTCTCCCGAACCCGTAGGGTCTACACACTTAAGGTTCGATGACGCTAGGGTTATGGTATACATGATTACCAAAAGTTTTTCGGAGTCCCGGATGAGATCCCGGATGTCACGAGGATCTCCGGAATGGTCCGGAGGTAAAGATTGATATATAGGAAGTCCAGTTTTGGTCACCGGAAAGTTTTCGGGCTTATCGGTAGTGTACCGGGAGTGCCGGAGGACCCCCGGGAGGGGTGTGACGACCATAGGACTTCGTGGGCCCTTAGAGGAGGTGTACCAGCCCTTATTGGAATGGCCAAGACCTTCTAGAAAGTCCCATGCGGCTGGAGATCAAGAGATAGGGCTGAAAAGATTTAAAAGGAGGAGATCTACTTCCCTTGTGGGAGGTGGACTCACCCCCTAGTTCGGCCGAACCTCTCCTCCTTGGAGGAGGGTCCAAGGCAGCCCTCCCTCTCCCTCCTCCTATATATATGCAAGGGTTTGGGCTGATTTGAGACACGACTTCTCTCTCTCTCGGCACAGCCCTACCCTTCCTCTTCCTCGTTCTCCGTAGCGCTTGGCGAAGCCCTGCCGGAGTCCACGTAGCTCCACCGTCACCACACCGTCATGCTGCAGGAGCTCTCCCTCAACCTCTCTTTCCTCCTTGCTGGATCAAGGCGTAGGAGACGTCATCGGGCTGCACGTGTGTTGAACGCGGAGGCGCCGTTGTTCGGCGCTGAGATCGGAATCCACCGCGATCTGAATCACTGCGAGTACGACTCCACCAACCGCGTTCTTGTAATGCTTCCACTTAGCGATCTTCAAAGATATGAAGATGCAATCTCTCCCATCTCGTTGCTGGTTTCTCCATAGATAGATCTTGGTGACACGTAGGAAAATTTTGATTTACTACTACGTCTCCCTACAGTGGCATCATGAGCTAGGTCTATGCATAGAATCTATGCACGAGTAGAACACAAGTTGTTGTGGGCGTCGATTTGGCTAATATGCTTACCACTACTAGTCTTATCTTGATTCGACGGTATTGTGGGATGAAGCGGCCCGGACCGACTTTACACGTACGCTTACGTGAGACTGGTTCCACCGCCTAGCATGCACTTGTTGCATAAGGTGGCTTGTGGGTGTCTGTCTCTCCCACCTTAGTCGGATTGGATTCGATGAAAAGGGTCCTCATGAAGGGTAAATAGCAATTGGCATATCACGTTGTGGTTTTGGCGTAGGTAAGAAACGTTCTTGCTAGAAACCTATAGCAGCCACGTAAAAACTTGCAACTACAAATTAGAGGACGTATAACTTGTTTTTGCAGCATATGCCTTGTGATGTGATATGGCCAAAGAATGTGATGTGATGTATGAGATTGATCATGTTCTTGTAATAGGATTCACGACTTGCATGTCGATGAGTATGACAACCGGCAGGAGCCATAGGAGTTGTCTTATTTTATTGTATGACCTGTGTGTCAATCATAAATGCCATGTAATTACTTTACTTTATTGCTAAACGTTAGCCATAGTAGTAGAAGTAATAGTTGGCGAGACAACTTCATGAAGACACAATGATGGAGATCATGGTGTCGTGCCGGTGACAGTGATGATCATGGTGCCCCGAAGATGGAGATCAAAGGAGCAAGATGATATTGGCCATATCATGTCACTATATTGATTGCATGTGATGTTTATCATGTTTACATCTTATTTGCTTGGAACGACGGTAGTAAATAAGATGATCTCTCAATAAAATTTCAAGAGAAGTGTTCACCCTAACTGTGCACCGTTGCTAAGGATCGTCGTTCCGAAGCACCACGTGATGATTGGGTGTGATGATTAGGTTCTAACGTTCGCATACAACGGGTGTAAGCCAGATTTACACATGCAGAATACTTAGGTTGACTTGACGAGCCTAGCATGTACAGACATGGCCTCGGAACACGGAAGACCGAAAGGTCGAACATGATTCGTATAGAAGATACGATCAGCATGGAGATGTTCACCATGGATGACTAGTCCGTCTCACGTGATGATCGGACACGGGCTAGTTGACATGGATCATGTATCACTTGGATGACTAGAGAGATGTCTATCTAAGTGGGAGTTCATTAAATAATTTGATTATGTGAACTTAATTATCGTGAACTTAGTCTAAAATTATCTTTACAATCTCTATTGTAGATCCAATGGCCAACACGAATGTCACCCTCAATTTCAACGCGTTCCTAGAGAAAACCAAGCTGAAAGATGATGGAAGCAACTATGTGGACTGGGTCCGTGGCTTGAGGATCCTCCTCATAGCTTCCAAGAAATTGTATGTCCTTGATGCACCACTAGGTGACCCACCCCTTCTCCCAGCAGAGCAAGACGTTGCGAACGCTTGGCATTCTCGCTGCGATGATTACTCCCTTGTTCAGTGCGGCATGCTTTACAGTTTAGAACTGGGGCTCCAAAAGCGTTTTGAGCAACACGGAGCATATGAGATGTTCCAAGAGCTGAAATTGGTTTTCCAAGATCATGCCCGGGTCGAGAGATATGACGTCTCCGACAAGTTCTTTAGCTGTAAGATGGAGGAGAATAGTTCTGTCAGTGAGCACATCCTCAAGATGTCTGGGCTACACAACCGCTTGACTCAGCTGGGAGTTAATCTCCCGGATGACTCGATCATTGACAGAATCCTCCAGTCGCTTCCACCTAGCTAAAAGAGCTTTGTGATGAACTACAACATGCAAGGGATGGAGAAGTCCATTCCTGAGTTGTACTCGATGCTGAAATCAGCAGAGGTCGAGATAAAAAAGGAGCATCAAGTGTTGATGGTGAATAAGACCACTAGTTTCAAGAAAGGCAAGGGTAAGAAGAACTTCAAGAAGGATGACAAAGTTGTTGCCACGCCCGGTAAGAAAGTTGCCAGGAAGAAGAAGAACAAGCATGGACCCAAGCCCGAGGCTGAGTGCTTTTATTACAAGGGTACCGGTCACTGGAAGCGGAACTGCCCCAAGTACTTAGCGGATAAGAAGGATGGCAACATTAAAGGTACATGCGATATACTTGTTATTGATGTGTACCTAACCAGCACTCCTAGTAGCTCCTGGGTATTTGATACCGGTGCAGTTGCTCACATTTGTAACTCCAAGCAGGAGCTGGGGAATAAGCGGAGGCTGGCAAAGGACGAGGTGACGATGCGCGTCGGGAATGGTTCCAAGGTCGATGTGATCGTCGTTGGCATGCTATCTCTACATCTACCTTCGGGATTAGTGTTAAACCTTAATAATTGTTATTTACTACCAACTTTGAGCATGAACATTGTATCTGGATCTCGCTTGATGCGAGATGGCTACTCATTTAAATCTGAGAATAATGGTTGTTCTATTTATATGAGAGAAATGTTTTATGGTCATGCCTTGCTGGTCAATGGTTTATTTTTGATGAATATCGAACGTGATGTTACACATGTCCATAGTGTGAGTACCAAAAAGTGTAAGGTTGATAACGATAGTCTCACTTACATGTGGCACTGCCGCCTTGGTCATATTGGTGTCAAACGCATGAAGAAGCTCCATACTGATGGACTTTTCGAGTCTCTTGATTTCGAATCATTTGACACGTGCGAACCATGCCTCATGGGCAAGATGACCAAGACTCCGTTCTCCGGAACAATGGAACGAGCAACTGACTTGTTAGAAATAATACATACCGATGTATGCGGTCCAATGAGCGTCGAGGCTCGCGGTGGCTACCGTTATGTTCTCACCCTCACTGATGACTTGAGTAGATATGGGTATGTCTACTTAATGAAACATAAGTCTGAAACTTTTGAAAGGTTCAAGGAATTCCAGAGTGAGGTAGAGAATCAACATGACAGGAAAATAAAGTGCCTACAATCTGATCGTGGCGGAGAATATTTAAGTCACGAGTTTGGCACGCACCTAAGGAAATGTGGAATTGTTTCACAACTCACGCCGCCTAGCACACCTCAGCGAAATGGTGTGTCTGAACGTCGTAATCGCACTCTATTAGATATGGTGCGATCTATGACGTCTCTTACCGACTTACCGCTATTATTTTGGGGATATGCATTAGAGACTGCCGCATTCACTTTAAATAGGGCACCATCAAAATCCGTTGAGACGACACCGTATGAATTATGGTTTGGAAAGAAACCTAAGCTGTCGTTTCTAAAAGTTTGGGGATGCGATGCTTATGTGAAGAAACTTCAACCTGAGAAGCTCGAACCCAAAGCGGAAAAGTGCATCTTCATAGGATATCCCAAAGAGACTATTGGGTATACCTTCTACCTATGATCGGAGGGCAAAGCCTTTGTTGCCAAGAATGGATCCTTTCTCGAGAAAGAGTTTCTCTCGAAAGAAGTAAGTGGGAGGAAAATAGAACTTGATGAGGTAATTGTACCTCCACTCGAACCGGAGAGTAGCGCAACACAGGAAGTTGTTTCAGTGGAGCCTGCACCGGCTGGAGAGGAAGTTAATGATGATGATCATGAAATTTTAGATCAAGTTACTGTTGAATGTCGAAGGTCCACCAGGACACGTTCCGCACCAGAGTGGTATGGCAACCCTGTCCTGGAGATCATGTTGTTGGACAACGGTGAACCTTCGAACTATGAAGAAGCAATGGTGGGCCCGGATTCCAACAAATGGCTTGAGGCCATGAAATCCGAGATAGGATCCATGTATGAGAACAAAGTATGGACTTTGGTGGACTTGCCTGATGATAAGCGAGACATTGAAAATAAATGGATCTTTAAGAAGAAGACTGACGCGGATGGTAATGTAACCGTCTATAAGGCTCGGCTTGTTGCTAAGGGTTATCGACAAGTTCAAGGAATTGATTACGATGAGACTTTCTCACCCATAGCGATGCTGAAGTCTGTCTGAATCATGTTAGCAATTGCCGCATTTTATGATTATGAGATCTGGCAAATGGACGTCAAAACGGCATTCCTTAATGGTTTCCTTAAGGAAGAACTGTATATGATGCAGACGAAAGGTTTTGTCGATCCTAAAGATGCTAACAAGGTATGCAAGCTCCACCTCTCCATCTATAGGATGGTGCAAGCATCTCGAAGTTGGAAGATTTGCTTTAATGAAGTGATTAAAACGTTTGGATTTATACAGGTTTATGGAGAACCCTGTATTTACAAGAAAGTGAGTGGGAGCTCTGTAGCATTTCTCATATTATATGTGGATGACATACTGATAATGGGAAATGATATAGAACTTTTGGAAAGTGTAAAGGCCTACTTGAATAAATGTTTTTCAATGAAGGACCTTGGAGAAGCTGCTTACATATTAGGCATCAAGATCTATAGAGATAGATCAAGATGCCTCATAGGTCTTTCACAAAGCACATACCTTGACAACATATTGAAGAAGTTCAATATGGATCAGTCCAAGAAGGGGTTCTTGCCTGTGTTACAAGGTGTGAGATTGAGTACGACTCAATGCCCGACCACGGCAAAGGATAGAGAAGAGATGAGTGTCATCCCCTATGCTCCAGCCATAGGCTCTATTATGTATGCTATGCTGTGTACCAGACCTGATGTGAACCTTGCCATAAGTTTGGTAGGGAGGTACCAAAGTGATCCCGGAGCGGAACACTGGACAGCGGTCAAGAACATCCTAAAGTACCTGAAAAGGACAAAGGACATGTTTCTCGTATATGGAGGTGTCGAAGAGCTCATCGTAAAGGGTTACGTCGATGCTAGCTTCGACACAGATCCGGACGACTCCAAGTCGCAAACCAGATACGTGTATATTTTGAACGGAGGGGCAGTCAGCTGGTGCAGCAACAAGCAAAGCGTCGTGGCGGCATCTACATGTGAAGTGGAGTACATAGCTGCTTCGAAAGCAGCAAAGGAAGGAGTCTGGATGAAGGAGTTCATCACCGACCTAGGAGTAATTCCAAGTGCGTCAGGCCCGATGACTCTATTCTGTGACAACACTGGAGCTATTGCCCTTGCGAAGGAGCCCAGGTTTCACAAGAAGACAAGACACATCAAGCGCCGCTTCAACTTCATCCGTGATTACATTCAGGAGGAAGATATAGATATTTGTAAAGTGCATACGGATCTGAATGTCGCAGATCCATTGACTAAACCTCTCTCACGAGCAAAACATGATCAACACCAGAATGCTATGGGTGTTCGATTCATCACAATGTAACTAGATTATTGACTCTAGTGCAAGTGGGAGACTGTTGGAAATATGCCCTAGAGGCAATAATAAAATGGTTATTATTATATTTCCTAGTTCATGATAATTGTCTATTGTTCATGCTATAATTGTGTTAACCAGAAATCGTAATGCATGTGTGAATACATAGACCACAACATGTCCCTAGTAAGCCTCTAGTTGGCTAGCTCATTGATCAATAGATGGTCATGGTTTCGTGGCTATGGACATTGGATGTCGTTGATAACGGGATCACATCATTAGGGGAATGATGTGATGGACAAGACCCAATCCTAAGCATAGCACAAGATCGTGTAGTTCGTATGCTAAAGCTTTTCAATGTCAAGTATCGTTTCCTTAGACCATGAGATTGTGCAACTCCCGGATACCGTAGGAATGCTTTGGGTGTGCCAAACGTCACACCGTAACTGGGTGGATATAAAGGTGCACTACGGGTATCTCCGAAAGTGTCAGTTGGCTTGGCACGAATCAAGACTGGGATTTGTCACTCCGTGTGACGAAGAGGTATCTCTGGGCCCACTCGGTAAGACATCATCATATTGAGCTCAATGTGACTAAGGAGTTAGCCACGAGATGATGTATTACGGAACGAGTAAAGAGACTTGCCGGTAACGAGATTGAACAAGGTATAGAGATACCGACGATCGAATCTCGGGCAAGTATCATACCGATAGACAAAGGGAATTGTATACGGGATTGATTGAATCCCCGACATCGTGGTTCATCCGATGAAATCATCGTGGAGCATGTGGGAGCCAACATGGGTATCCAGATCTCGCTATTGGTTATCGACTGGAGAGGTGTCTCGGTCATGTCTACATGTCTCCCAAACCCGTAGGGTCTACACACTTAAGGTTCGATGACGCTAGGGTTATGGGGAAATGGTATACATGATTACCGAAAGTTTTTCAGAGTCCCAGATGAGATCCCGGATGTCACGACGAGCTCTAGAATGGTCCGGAGGTAAAGATTGATATATAGGAAGTCCAGTTTTGGTCACAGGAAAGTTTTCGGGCTCATCGGTAGTGTACCGGAAGTGCCGGGAGGGTGCCGGAGGACCCCCGGGAGGGGTGTGACGACCATAGGACTTCGTGGGCCCTTAGAGGAGGTGTACCAGCCCTTATTGGGCTGGCCAAGACCTTCTAGAAAGGCCCATGCGGCTGGAGATCAAGATATAGGGCTGAAAAGATTTAAAAGGAGGAGATCCACCTCCCTTGTGGGAGGTGGACTCTCCCCCTAGTTCGGCCGAACCTCTCCTCCTTGGAGGAGGGGCCAAGGCAGCCCTCCCTCTCCCTCCTCCTATATATATGCAAGGGTTTGGGCTGATTTGAGACACGACTTCTCTCTCTCGGCGCAGCCCTACCCTTCCTCTTCATCGTTCTCCGTAGCGCTTGGCGAAGCCCTGCCGAAGTCCACGTAGCTCCACCGTCACCACGCCGTCGTGCTGCCGGTGCTCTCCCTCAACCTCTCCTTCCTCCTTGCTGGATCAAGGCATAGGAGACGTCATCGGGCTGCACGTGTGTTGAACGCGGAGGCGTCGTTGTTCGGCGATGAGATCGGAATCCACCGCGATCTGAATCGCTGCGAGTACGACTCTGCCAACCGCGTTCTTGTAACGCTTCCGTTTAGCGATCTTCAAAGGTATGAAGATGCAATCTCTCCCCTCTCGTTGCTGGTTTCTCCATAGATAGATCTTGGTGACACGTAGGAAAATTTTGATTTACTACTACGTCTCCCTACAGCATGCCTATTGGCCACCGTGGCACCTGACGGGTGGCCCCCACATGTCGGAACGGCCGTCAATACGTATAAAACACATGTTTAGACTTATTTGCAAAAACCTGGCATAAAGATGGTACTGACATGAAAAAATTAACAATCATGGTACCAATCCGCACGTTCTGCCCCAATTGTGGTACTTCTGCGCAATTAACTCAGCCTGGGTTTATCTTTTTTTCATTGCGTGGTTGGGATGGGCAGATTTTACATAGGGAGAAACATATATGGACATTTTTTTCATTTATTAGTTACTTAATTGACTAGGCACCTGCCAAAGCAAGCACGAAAAAAAAGGAGAATCGAACGAATCAATTCGGTTTTTAGTGGGAGGGGAAATCAGAAGAGATGGTGAGAGGTGAGGCAAAAAAATTCCTTCAAATCCGTTATTTGTTTCATGAAAATATGTTATTTGTTTCCTAAAACAAATTGCATTAATAGAACGATCAATTGATTGAGATAAGTTAGCAAAGTTACTTGAAAATCTGTTATTTATTTCCTGAAAATCTGTTATTTGTTTTCTAAAACAAATTGCAATAATGATGTAACGATTGATTTGGATAACTTAATAAAAAAGTTAGATCCGTGATTTGTTATAAGTTAGAAAAATGCAAGTTTGTAATAAAAGAGTGGAAAGAAAAATAAACCAATAGATCAGAATGGAAAGGGGTGATGAGGTAAGACAAAATTAAACAAAATTAAACAGGTTGAAAAGAAACCAGAATGCTATTCTACCAACTGAGCAATTAGGAGTAGAGATTGGTTAGACCCCAAACTATAAACTTGTAATGGCTAATCCTGCTACTCCCCCGTCTCGGTGTATAGTAGAAACAAGAGACAGTGCGAATCTTCAAACACTGAAATCAAATCTTAAAATTGTCTTGCAATCAGCAGAACATTAACAACTTCCAGAGCATTCTGAAGTACATAGGCCACTTGCTGTGACTTCAGTAGTTTTCAAAAGGGTCGGCAGGAGGAAAACCAGATCCTATTTTGAAGCTCCGGATGTAACCTCCTCGTGGATCAGAACACACAGCGGCCAGCACTTCGCAGGTTTCACTGGCGCGCTTCATGGACCCCAGACTCAACAACTTGGATCGCACCTCTTCCAACGTAGTGGAGGCAGCGGCGAACACAATCACCGCCTCCTGCAGCACCAACGCGCTCTCAAAGAAGAATTTGAGGAAGGCGAGCTCGCCCCGGGCCCCCGGCCCCCTCGGAAATCATGGAAAACCAGCAGCTTGATGCGTGACCGGATGCATTCGATGGCACCAGACTCGTGCCAGGACTTGAGGTTCAGCTTGCCAGTGGATTGATCGGTTAAGCCAAATGTACATGCAGTTTATCAGCTATTGATAGCAAGTAGCAATATATTATGATGCAAATGCAAGGTCTTCACCTTGATGTGGAGTGTCTCGACATTGGGAAAGCATCTGAGGACACCCGGAACCATCTTGGCATCATTGCGGACTCCGAAACGCACCTCCAAAGCCAGGATTCCCACACTTGGTACCATGGTGCTCGGGCTCACCCTTGTCCCAGCCTGCAATTACAATTACAAATTTACAATGCACTCAATTAAGAGAAGAAAGACCACACATTTGCATTGATCGCCTAGGAATTTATGTCGAACGCAAGGGAAGATGAGGCACCTTGATGATGGTGTTGCCGACCTCTAGGACGTGCCTCTGGTCCAGCTCCAAGTATCCCAAAAGGTGCAGCTTGGGGGCATGTCCAATCTTCACTTTGGTGCAGTTACCATTAGGGGTACAACCTTCGGACTGGATGAGCCGCTCAAGGCGCGGGGCGTCCACCACGAAGATTTCTTCAAGGAAGCACCCGATGATCTGCACGCACCGGAGGCTCTGGCTGACAAGGCGGAGGCAGAGCCTGAAGAGATTCCCTTTGAGACAGAGCGTCTCCAGCACGGGGCTCCTGTCGAGGACGAAGTCCAAGTCCCTGCCCTCCATGATCACGTTGCAGAGCCCGAGCTCACGGAGGTTACGGAAGCAGGTGGCGCTCGGGAGGCCGGCCGTGTCGGGGAACTTCCAGGGGCCGAGGTAGAGGCGGGTGAGGGTGACCATGCCTATGAAAGTCTCGGGGAGAAGGACCTCGAGCGGCCACCGGCGGTTGACGAGGACGAGCTCCTGGATGCCCTTGTCGGCGAGGATCTGGAGCCAGCCCGTGAGCAGGGCAGGGAACCCGTCCATGTCGCAGCTGGTGAGGTGGACGCATCGGAAGGGGCCCGGGTGCGCGGCAAGGACGCTGGACACGGCGGAGGTGGCGGGGAAGAGGTCGGCGTCCGCGAGGACGAGCGGGGCGGAGCGCCAGACCCGGCGCCAGCGGCGGGAGAGCGCGGCGGTGCGAGCGGCGTCCTTTACGGGGAGGCGGGAGACGATGTTGTGAAGGAGCGCGTCGGGGATGCGGCTGACGTGGTCGACGTCGTCGTCGTCGTGGTGGAGAAGGGCGGAGAGGCAGGCGGCGGCGGAGACGGGCGGGTCGGGGAGGGCGTAGTGGGTGGGCAAGTAGGCGCGGTGGAAGAGCTGATGCATCCAGTCCTTGCTGCCCAGGTACTCGAGCGCTAGGTTGACCATAGGGGAGAAAAGGGGGCTCTGGAGGTACTCCATGGCCGCCGCCGCCGCCGGAAGCCGCGGTGGGGACGAGGGCTTTGAGCGGCGCGTGCTGTCTGTGTATGTGCTTGTTTATTAGGGATGGAACCGGGCCTATTTGCTCGGAACCAATTGCTCGTGGCCCACTAATTAGTGAATCAGCCGTTGTATTCCACTAATTAGTGAATCAGCCGTTGTATTTTGAATTCTCAGTCACTAAGTTGTGAGCAATTATAAAACTTAACACATGCATGCAGACTTCCCCTAGAATCGTTCTAGGGTTCCCCACCTTTCCCTGGCGGCGACCGCTAGGGTTCCACACTTGACCATCAAAATCCACCCAAATCTCATGTAGGGGACTCTTCCCGAGTTTTCTGAACGTGATCCGCTAGTAGTTTGAGAGGTTCTAACGATCGTGCATGGCAGATCCGGAACAAAACCCGACGGCGGCTGCCGCCGCGGGAGTTGATGACGGGAAGCTGGAACATGAGGAGATTGGAGCAAATCTGGAGGACAGATTCAAGGGGCTGGACCTCCATGGTGAGGAGGAGGAGGAATGGGACCTGTATGGGGAAGTTGAGGGCCTGATCGATGAAACTAGATGGGTAGCAGTATTTAGGGTTCATGCCCAAAAACCCTTTAGCCATGTAACTCTGTTTAAATCGTTGAGAAACGCATGGACGGCGGCGCAATATGTCACCTTCAAGGCGATGGGATAACCTATTGCTGGCACAATTGATGTGTCTGGGGATTGGAACAGAGTGATCAACGGAGGCCCCTGGCTCTTTCAGAAGGCGGCAATGGTCATTAAGGAGTGAATCACAAACGTACATGACTATAAGCTCGATCGCATCCCTACATGGGTGCGCATTATCGGAGTTCCTGATGGTCTATGAAAAACAAAGCAAATACAGAAAAGATTGCGAGGAATGTTGGTATCCCTCCGCTTAAGGTGATTGTGAACGAGGGAAGAATCAACCCAACCAAATATCTAAGGGTTAGGGTGTTCCTTCCACTAGCTGTACCCCTCGTTCGTTCTGTCCCTCTGACCTTAAAGGAGAGCAAAAAGTATCCTATGGAATATGAAAAACTTCCAGATTTCTATGATTTTTGTGGCTTGATTGGACACTTAGTAACAGAGTGTGGGGATGGAACACATAGGAAGGAAGATTGTCAATGGGTAGAATGGCTTATGGTTAACTTTGATACACCACCAGGGCCTGGGTATGGCAGGGGAGGCGGCCGAGGAGGTGGTCGTGGTGGAGACAGGTTTAACAGAGGATGGGGCTTTGGTGATGGGAGGAACATGACACCAGACGATTGAAGGAACCGTGGAAATTCTAAAGAACCGGAATGTATGGATATGGAGAGGGATACCGATTTGAACATGAACTCTCGGGCGTTGATGGCTAAGAGGCGCCTGATAGGTCAAGATGGGATCGTAAATACCCTGGGTAGCTCAAATGTGGTTCCCCCCGGGTTTTGTGTCAGATAAAGTGTTGCTGATTGAGAACATAGGGGGAGGAATGATTGATAAATCTCTCATGAGTACCCCGCAAAAGATTCATGATCACAAGAGGCTGAAAGCAAGTGTGACGACATCTTCAGACGATATAGCGGCGTCCTCCCTAGAGGAGGATCGCCGGGAGCAATGAAACTCATAAGCTGGAACTGTCAGGGCTTGCTCGGGGCCTCAATAGTCAGATCGCTTCTGGATATCCAGAGGCGTAATAACCCGGATGCGTTTTTTCTGTCTGAAACGCATTTGGACGAGATTAAGGCAGAAGAGCTAAGGAGGAAGTTGAGGATGGACCACAATATTGTGGTCCCCTATTTGGATGGTAGAAGTGGAGGATTGTTGTTGGTCTGAAAGAAGGAGGTGAGGATCTACTCCCGGGCTAATACATTTAACTGCATTGATGTTTTAGTCGAGGATTCAGAAGGAAAAATGTGGAGGCTCACGGGTATATACGGTGAACCAAGTTGGGAGAATAAAAGTAGGACGTACCGGTTGATCCAAGATCTGCATGCACAATCTAATCTCCCGTGGGTTCTCATTGGCGATTTTAATGAGATTTTAATATCGTCAGAGAAGGAGGGAGGAGCCCCTCGGCAACACGCTAGGCTCCAAGCTTTCCAGGATGCATTATTAGATTGCTCATTGGAAGATGTTGGGTACCATGGCGACAAATTCACCTTCTTCAGAGGAGGTCTTCGCGAACGGCTAGACCGGGCAGTCTCCAATTCAGAATGGATGGAGATGTGCCCATTGTGTGGTCTCGTGAACCTTGAGATCGGCAAATCTGATCACAAGCCGATTTACTTAGACACTGAGTACCTTGCTGGTGTCGCAGCTCGGAGACGCCAGGTGGGGAGAAAGTCTGAGGCGAGATGGTTAGAAGAGGAATCTGTGGAAGAGGTTATGAAAACTGCGTGGCAGAAGGCTGTGGTAAGGGGGCTATGCCCCTCAACGAGTGAAAAGCTCTCGGCAGTGCATAAGGATCTCCATGAATGGGATTGACAAGTTCTGAAAGGACCTCGTGCTAGATTGAAAGCAGCTCAGCGCGATCTAGAGGCTGCAATGCGAGATCCTTGGAATGCCGGGGCAAGGGCCAAATAGCAGGAGCTGACGTTGAAAACTGAAAACCTTCTCGAGCAGGAGGAAATTTATTGGTCCTAGAGAGGACGGGCAAACTGGCTTTGTCGTGGTGATCGCAACACCAAGTTCTACCATCAGTACGCCTCCGCTTGAGAGATGCTAATAATGCGTGGGTAGAGGGAAATCATAACCTCAAGCCACTGATTTTTTTACTACTTCTATAATCTTTTCTAGTCAGATGTTGGGGAGATCGATGAGTCTTTGCTGAATACAGTTAAGCCTGTAGTAACAGGGTTGATGAATGAACTGCTGATTGCCCCTTTCTCGAGGGAAGAGGTAAAGAAACCTCTATTCCAGATAGGAGATCTGAAGGCCCCCGACCCTGATGGGCTCCATGCAATATTATTTAAATGTTTCTAGCATATTATTGGGGAGGAACTAACAGATGAAGTGCTAACGGCGATAAACAACAGAAAAATTCCGGCTGGTTGGAATGAAACAAATGTGGTGCTAATCCCTAAGGTGGACAGCCCGGAGATGATTACACAATTCAGGCCCATCAGCTTGTGTAATGTAGTATACAAGATTATATCCAAAATGCTGGCTAACAGGTTGGAAAGATCCTACCTGAGGTGATTTCCCCTACTCAGAGCGCCTTTGTTCCAGGTAGGTTGATTACTGATAATGTGCTAATAGCTTATGAATGTTTCCACTCTATAAAGAAAAAAACATGGAACCAATGGTACTTGTGCGGTTAAGTTGGATATGCTAAAGGCATATGATAGAGTGGAGTGGGAATTCTTGAGGCAGATGATGATGAAGTTGGGCTTTCATGAACAATGGATTGATTTAATCATGGAGTGTGTTTCCTCTGTTACATATCATGTTAGATTCAATGATACAAAGACTGAAGAATTCTTGCCAGCCAGAGGCTTAACACAGGGAGACCCCCTTTCCGCCTATCTATTCTTGATCTGCTCTGAAGGACTATCTAGCATGCTGATGCACGAAGAGGAAATAGGAGAATTGGAAGGAATTAAAGTTTCTAGGAGTACCTCATCAATTTCTCACCTCCTGTTTGCAGATGACTCCCTCATCCTTATGAGGGACACAGCTGAGAATGCTAACACCTCGAAAAGGGTCTTAAATACTTACTGTGATAGTTCTGGGCAGAGGGTCAGTACACACAAATCTAGTGTTTTCTTCAGTCCTAATACAAGAGTAAGTGATGGGGAGGATGTGTGTGAAGTTCTGAACATATTAACAGAAGCTCTGTCTGACAAATACGTGGGGGTGCCTACAATTTTTGGAGTTGACAGAAGTGATTGTTTCCAACATCTCGTGGATAGAGTATGTCAGAGACTGAAGGGGTGGAAGGAAAAATTCTTATCAGTTCGAGGAAAGGAAATGCTCTTAAAAGCAGTTGCTCAGGCAATCCCTTCATATGCTATGTCTGTGTTCAAGTTGTCGAAAGGGATTTGTAAATCCATTACTGATGAGATATCGAGCTTCTGGTGGGGAGATGATGAGGAGAAGAGGAAAATGCACTAGTTTGCATGGTGGAAGATGTGTGTGCCAAAGAAAAAAAAAGGAGGAATGGGATTTAGGGACCTTCATAGTTTTAACCTTGCTATGTTACCAAAACAATGTTGGCGCCTGATCCAGAATCCCGATTCTTTGTGTGCACGGGTTTTAAGTGCAAAATACTATCTAGATGGTAATGTGTTGAGAGCTGGTCCAAAAAAAGGCTCCTCATTTACTTGGCAAAGTTTGTGTGCGGGGATTCAAACCTTCAAGCGGGGATGTATCTGGAGAGTGAGTGCCGGAAGTCAAATTAGCATTTGGGATGATCCTTGGATCCCCAAAATCCCAACAAGAAGGATTATAACCCCAGAGGTGGAGTCATGCTGTCAAAGGTGCAAGATATTATTGAACCCCACACGGGCCAATGGGATGAGGCACTTATTCAAAGTGTGTTCTCGCCTATTGACGTTGGACGCATACTGCAGATCCCATTACATGTTGAAGCATTACAAGATATTGTAGCTGTTGGAAATATGCCCTAGAGGCAATAATAGATCAGTTATTATCATATTTCCTTGTTCATTATAATCTTTTATTATCCATGCTATAATTGTGTTGATCGGAAACTCAGATACATGTGTGGATACATAGACAGCACCATGTCCCTAGTTTGCCTCTAATAGACTCGCTCGTTGATCAAAGATGGCTATGGTTTCCTAGTCATGGACATGAGATGTCATTTGATAATGGGATCGCGTCATTAGGAGAATGATGTGATGGACAAGACCCAAACTACAAACGTAGCATATGATCGTGTCAGTTTATTGCTATTGTTTTCTGCATGTCAAATATTTGTTCCTATGACCATGAGATCATGCAAATCACTGACACCGAAGGAGTACCTTGTGTGTATCAAACGTCGCAAGGTAACTGGGTGACTATAAAACTTCTCTATAGGTATCTCCGAGGGTGTCTGTTGGGTTGGCATGGATCAAGACTGGGATTTGTTACTCCATGTGACGGAGAGGTATCTCAGGGCCCACTCGGTAATACAACATCACAATAAGCCTTGCAAGCAATGTGACTAAGTGTTAGTCATGGGATCTTGTATTACGGAATGAGTAAAGAGACTTGCCGGTAACGAGGTTGAACTAGGTATGGAGATACCGACGATCGAATCTCGGGCAAGTAACATACCGAAGAACAAAGGGAACATCATACGGGATTAACTGAATCCTTGACATAGAGGTTCGACCGATAAAGATCTTCATAGTATATGTAGGAACCAATATGGGCATCTAGGTCCCTCTATTGGTTATTGACCGTAAAGGTGTCTCGGTCATGTCTACATAGTCCTCGAACCCGCAGGGTCTGCACACTTAAGGTTCGGTGACGTTTTGGTAGTATAGAGTTATGTATGGTGGTGAACGAAGGTTGTTCAGAGTCCCGGATGAGATCCGGACGTCACGAGGAGCTCCGGAATGGTCCGGAGGTAAAGATTGTTATATAGGAAGTCCCGTTTTGGTCGCCGGAAAAGTTTCGGGCTCATCGGTAGTGTACGAGGAGTGCCGGTAGTGTACCGGGGGACCATCGGGAGAGGTACTTCGACCCAAGAGGCTACATGGGCTGTGGGAGGAGGTAAACCAGCCCCTGGTGGGCTGGTCTAAGCCTCCTCTAAGGGCCCATTCGGCTGGAGTGGTTTGAGAAGGAAAAAAATCCAAAGGTGAAGAGGTGGAAAGAGTTTCCAAGTGGAATGGAGGAATCCTACTCCTAATAGGATTGGAGTAGGACTCCTCCACCTCCAATTTCGACCAAACCTTGAGGGTTTGAGGCTGCCTCCTCCTATCCCTCTCTCCTATATATACTAGAGGATTTAGAGGAAAAAGCTAACCCTAATTGCCACGTGCTGCCCTCTTCTTCCTCTATATCGTTTTCTACTCTAGATCGGTTTTCAGCAATGCTTAGGCGAAGCCCTGCTGGAATTCCTCCACCACCATTGCCGCAATGACGTCGTGCTGCCGGAGAACTCATCTACCTCTCTGCTCCCTCTTCTTGGATCAAGAAGGCGGAGATCGTCATCGAGCTGTACGTGTGCTGAACGCGGAGGTGTCGTCCGTTCGACGCTAGATCGGAAGGACCGTGATCAAGATCGCGAGACGATTCGTGATTGTATTGCGGGACGGATCGCGATAAGATCGCGAGACGGATCGTGATGAGATCGCGGGACGCTCGGTGATTTGGATCGCGAAGACATTCGACTACACCAACCGCGATTCTTAACGCTTCCCGCTTAGCGATCTACAAGGGTATGTAGATTCACTCTCCCTCTCGTAGATGCTCATCACCATGGATAGGTATGACGTGTGCGTAGGAAAAAAATTGTTTCCCATGCAACGTTCCCCAACAGTAGCATGGCACTATACAAAGTCGAATACATTCTCAGTACGGTCGGCGTACCATGTTGAATTTGATCACCAGTTTCGGTGGTCACTATGGAAACTCAAACTGCCCGGGAAGCTCTAGTCTTAATGGGGTGTGGAAGGAACCGTGGCACCTCCGACTACCAGGAAAGATCAAACATTTTGGATGGAAGGTACTAAAGGGAGTACTACCTTGTTTTGGTGTGTTGGCGAATAGGAACATGCCACTGATCCCACAATGCCCTATCTGCAAAGTAGGGGTGGAAAACATTCAGCATTGCCTATTTACATGCGACAGAGCACGTCAAGTGTGGTCATTCCTAGGACTGAATGATGAGGTTCAAAATTCTATTATGTAAGATCAGTCTGGGGCCGTCAATTTGGATATATTGATTCGTCTTAATAAGGTAATCCTAGACATTCCGTGTGCTGAACTTATTCTGGTGGCCATGTGGTTCATATGGTGGCAAAGGAGACAAATATCCAAGGGTGGGCCGGTTCTAACTCATGAATAGTCAGGCACCTCAATCCGGGTACTTGCTACCAATTTTGTGCGATCAAATACTTCAAAATAGCACATCCGCAAGAGCGAGCAAGTGTGGAAGAAACCAAGTAGGGGTGTTGTGAAGGTAAACGTGGACGCATCATTTCATGCGGAAAATCTACGGGGAGCATGTGGTGTGGTTGCACGTGATGACCTGGGAAACTTCCTGGGAGCAGCTACACAACTCCTTCCTCACGTCTCAACTGTAGTTTCAGCAGAGATATCAGCCATCAAAGCGGGACTCTACCTAGCGGCGAACCTGGGATGCACAAAATTAGTCACTGAGTCTGATTGCATGAATGCTTTGGATGCTATCTCTAACCCTGATGCGTATATGGGAGTTGATGCCCCGGTGGTCGTGGAATGTTTCCTTCTGGCGATGGAGTTCGCGAATATTAGCTATAACTACTGCTGCAGAGAAGCTAATATGGTAGCAGATGGATTGGCTAAGCATTGTTATAATACTAGTCTTTCCGAAAGTTGGGATACCTCCGTCCCTGACTTTATTCTTCAAAATTATGTAAACGATCTTGCTATTATATGAGGAATAAAGTTATTTACGTTTAAAAAAAAGTTGTGAGCATTTATGTCTTAACAAAAAACTAAGTTCTGAGCATTTTTCCCCCAAAACATGCAATCGTTTTTTTCTTCTAAATACTATAAGAATGGGTCCGTGCGTTGCCACAGGACCAAAATAGCTATATGTCCACTGATCTATTTTATTGGGTTGCCAAAGATATAACATATTAATTGCTAGTACTAGTATTTATTAGTTTATGGACCGTAAATTTATTGCTATTTATTGGGTTATACTACTTTCTCTGTTTTATAATGCAGTGCGTCCGCGTTTCCTGAGATCTAAGTTTAATCATGCATTTAACCAACGAGACCGACTGTGATGGGAGCAAAAATTATATCATTGAATTGTACTTAGATCTCGAAAAGTACGGACACACTATATTATGAAACGAAGAAAGTATCGAACATGCCTAACCGGTACCAGGTTTTACCATAAATTAATTTTTGAAAACTGGATGAATAATTTGATCGTAAGAGGGAGTAGTACTTTCTTTTTTAGCAGAACAGAGATAACCACGTACTTACAACATACGCTGAAGACCACTAGACAAACTAAACATATGTCCTAGAAACTATGTAGAGAGAATATCGAGCAAATAATGTTTTTTAAAATCCTCAAGAGATCTCTGCACGCATCAAAGCCAACAGCCGCTAACTTCTAGTTGGAAGAGAAGCACAACCTTCAACATCTCAAGATCGAGTGCAACATTTTCACCCATTTGGCCTTCACAACCGATGCAAAGACTCGTTGCACACAAGGCACTTGTCGCTATGGCAGAGGGTCATCCCCATGCAGGCTTAGACCTGGATCCATTGCTTCGTTGTCCCAACCATTCACTCAGTTGTGAGCATAACAAGCTATTGATTGGATAGTTGTACAAAAAAAAATCAAAAAATATGTTATTGATTGAATTCCCTCGAAAAGGACAAGTTGCTGATTTGAATTTATAGAATCTTTGGGAAAATGGTAAGAGCATTAGGAAAACAATTTTTTTCAATAAAAAGGGATTATCTTATTTCAATCTGACACCGAGCAACAACAAAATATCAAAAGCTAGTTCAGACATCAAGATTATACACGACCAATTTATTAAAAAGGAAACGAAACACATAATCTATTCAAGTCATGCTGAAATAATAACATGCATAAGTTCACCCCCTGTTTGTCTTGCAATTAGGCTCTCAAACTAGCATTTTTTTGACAATCACTTGGGGGGGGGGGGGGGGGGAGAGGATCACCACCTGAATATATTACTCAAAGGCCCAAAGGACAGGTTACATCAGTGGTTACAGCGAGAGGAGAGATACATGCGCCAAGACATGGCCACCTCCCTGCTAACTGTTGGAAATATGCCCTAGAGGCAATAATAAATTAGTTATTATCATATTTTCTTGTTCATGATAATCGTTTATTATTCATGCTATAATTCTATTGATTGTAAACTAAATACATGTGTGTGTATATAGACAACGGTGTGTCCCTAGTATGCCTCCAGTAGACTAGCTCGTTGATCAAAGATGGTCAAGGTTTCCTGGCCATGGACATGAGATGTCATTTGATAATGGGATCACATCATTAGGATAATGATGTGATGGACAAGACCCAAACTATAAACATAGAATATGATCGTGTCAGTTTATTGCTATAGTTTTCTGCATGTCAAGTATTTGTTCCTATGACCATGAGATCGTGCAACTCACTGACACCGGAGGAGTACCTTGTGTGTATCAAACATCGCGACGTAATTGGATGGCTATAAAGGTGCTCTATAGGTATCTCCGAGGGTGTCTGTTGAGTTGGCATGGATCAAGACTGAGATTTGTTACTCCGTGTGACGGAGAGGTGTCTCAGGGCCCACTCGGTAATACAACATCACAACAATCCTTGCAAGCAATGTGACTAAAGTGTTAGCCACGGGATGTTGTATTACGAAATGAGTAAAGAGACTTGTCGGTAACGAGATTGAACTAGGTATAGAGATAACGACAATCGAATCTCGGGCAAGTAACATGTCGAAGAACAAAGGGAACAACATACAGGATTAACTGAATCCTTGACATAGAGGTTCAACCGATAAAGATCTTCGTAGAATATATAGGAACCAATATGGGCATCCAGGTCCCGCTATTGGTTATTAACCATATAGGTGTCTTGGTCATGTCTACATAGTTCTCGAACCTGCAGGGTCTCCACACTTAAGGTTCGGTGACGTTTCGACAGTATAGAGTTATGTATGATGGTGACCGAAGGTTTTTCGGAGTCCCGGATGACATACCGGGCGTCACGAGGAGCTCTAGGATGGTCTGGAGGTAAAAGTTGATATATAGGAAGTCCTGTTTTGGTCACCGGAAAAGTTTCGGGCTCATGGGTAGTGTATCGGGAGGGTACCGGGGGACCATCGGGAGGGGTGTCTCGACCCAAAGGGCCACATGGGCTGTAGGAGCAGGCAAACCAGCCCCTGGTGGGCTGGCCAAAGCCCTCACTAAGACAAATGCGTCTGGGGTAGAGAAACCCAAAGGTGGAAGAGGTGGGAAAGGTTTCCAAGTGGGGGAAGGAATCCTACTCCTAGTAGGATTGGAGTAGGACTCCTCCCTCCTCCACTTCGGCCGCACCAAAGGGGGAACCCTTGGGGCATCGGCCTCCCTCCCCTCCCTCCTATATATACTAGAGGTTTTAGAGGTGAGGGCTAACCCTAATTGCCACGTGCTCCCTCTACTTCATCTAGATCGATTTTCTCCTCTAGTCTAGTTCGGCGGTGCTTAGGCGAAGCCCTGTCAGAATAGTTCCACCACCATCGCACCATGCCGTCGCGCTGCTGGATAACTCATCTATCTCTCCTCTCCCTCTTGCTGGATCACGAAGGCGGAGATCGTCATCGAGTTGTACGTGTGCTAAACACGAAGGTGTCGTCCGTCCGGCGATAGATCGGGACGGATCATGATTAGATCGCGGGATGCTCGGCGATTTGGATCACGAAGACATTCGACTACATCAACCCTGTTTCTTAATGCTTCCCGCTTAGCGATCTACAAGGTTATGTAGATCCACTCTCCCCCTCGTAGATGCTCATCACCATGGATGGATCTTGCATGTGCATAGGAAAAAAATTATTTACCATGCAACGTTCCCCAATAGTGGCATCATGAGTTGGGTCTATGTGTAAATGAGATCACGAGTAGGACACAACGGAGTTTGCAAGTGTTGATACTTAGATTGCTTCCTCCCTTGGTCGTGTTTTGATTTAGCGGTATTGTGGGATGAAGCGGCCCGGACCAACCTTACTCGTACACTTACGAGAGACCGGTTCCATTGACTGACGTGTAACTTTGTTGCACAAAGATGGCTGGCGGGTGTCTATCTCTCCTACTCTAGTTGGATCGGACTCGACAAAGGCGGTCCTTGAGAAGGTTGAATAGCAATTTGTGTATCACCGTTGTGGTTTATACATAGGTGAGAATTGTTCCTGCTAGATATCCGTAGCAGCCACGTACAACTTGCGACAACAATTAGAGGACGTCTAACTTGTTTTTGCAGGGTATGTTGTGATGTGATATGGCCAATTACATGATGAGATATATGTGATGTATGAGATGATCGTGTTTTTTATAGAATATCATGACTTGCATGTCGATGAGTACGGCAACCGGCGGGAGCCATAGGGTTGTCTTTAATTATTTTCATCGTTTTTGCTTTACTTTATCGCTATGAGTTAGCAATAGTCGTGGAAGCAATAGTCGGTGCGACAACCCCGACGGCGACATGTTGATGGAGATCAAGATGATGGAGATCATGGTGTCATGCCGGTGACGATGGAGATTATGTTGGTACTTTGAAGATGAAGATCAAAAGCACAAGTTCATGGCCATATCATGTCACTTATGATTTGCATGTGATGTTAATCCTTTTATGCACCTTGTTTTGCTTAGGACGGCAATAGCATTATAAGGTGATCCCTCACTCAAATTTCAAGATGAATTGTGTTCTCCCGGAGTGTGCACAATTGCGAAAGTTCGTCGTGTCGAGATACCACATGATGATAGGGTGTGATAGACTCTACATTCACATACAACGGGTGCAAGCCAGTGTTGCATGTGCGGAACACTCGGGTTAAACTTGACGATCCTAGCATGTACAGGCATGGCCTCGGAACACAAGAGACCGAAAGGTCGAACATGAGTCATATAGTAGATATGATCAACATGAAGATGTTCACCATTGAAACCACCTCAACTCACGTGAATGATCGGACTTGAGTTGGTGGATTTGGATCATGCGGCACTCAAATGACCCGAGGGATGTCAATTTGAGTGGGAAGTAATTTGATTAACTAAACTCACTATCATGAACATAGATAAAATGTCTTTGCAAATTATGTTGTAGATTACTAGCTCGCGCTGTAGCTCCCTTGAATTTTTATATGTTCCTAGAGAAATAGAGTTGAAAGATGATGGTAGCAATAATGCGTACTAGGTCCATGATCTGAGGATTGTTCTCATTGCTTCACATAAGGCTTATGTCCTTAATGCACCGCTCGGCGCGCCACCCCCTCAACTGCCGTCTGTAGATGTTGTGAACATCTGATAGGCACGTTCTGATGACTACTTCATAGTTCAGTGTGTCATGCATTTCGGCTTAGTATCGAGGCTCCAAAACGTTTTGAACATCACGGAACATATGAGATGTCCTAAGAGCTGAATTTGGGATCTCACGCTCGTGTCCGTGTTGAGAGGTATGAGACCTCCAACAAGATTCTTTGACTGCAAGATGAAGGATGATAGATCAATCGTTGAGCATGTGCTCAGATTGTCTAGGTACTACAATCACTTGAATCGAGTGGGAGTTAATCTTCCAGATAATATAGTGATTGATATAGTTCTCCAAGTCATTGTCACTAAGCTACTAGAGCTTCGTGATAAACTATAAATTTCCAGGGATGGAAAGAATGATCCCTGAGCTATTCACAATGTTTGACACCGTGAAGGTAGAAATCAAGAAGGAGCATCAAGTGTTGATGGTTAGTGAAACCACTAGTTTCCAGAAGGGCAAGGGCTAGGAGGGAAACTTCATTGATGGCAAGTCAGTTGCTGCTCTAGTGAAGAAACCCAAGGTTGAAGCCAAACCCGAGACTATGTGCTTCTATTATGAGGAGAACAGTTGCTGAAGCAGAACAACCCTTGATACTTGGTAGATAAGAATGCTAGCAACATCGACAGAAGTATATTTGATATACGTGTTATTGATGTGTACCTTGTTAGTACTCCTAGTAGCACCTGGGTATTAGATACCGGTTCGATTGCTAAACGTTAGTAACTCGAAGTAAAAGCTACGCAATAAATGGAGGCTAGCTAAGGGTGAGATGACGATGTGTGTTGGAAGTGTTTTCCAAGGTTGATGTGATCACCATCGCACGCTCTCTCTACCCTCGGGATTAGTGATGAACCTAAATAAATGTTATTTGGTGTTTGCGTTGAGCATGAACATGATTAGATCGTGGTTGTTGCAATATGGTTATTAATTTAAGAATAATGGTTATTATGTTTACATGAATAATACCTTCAATGATCATACACCCAATAAGAATGGTTTATTGAATCTTGATCGTAGTAATACACATGTTCATAACATTGATGCCAAAAGATGCAAAATTAATAATGATAGTACCACATACTTGTGGCACTATCGCTAAATGTCATATTGGTGTAAAGCGCATGAAGAAACTCCATGTTGATGGATCTTTGGACTCTTTCGATTTTGAATCATTTAAGACATGCACACCATGCCTCTTGGGAAAGATGACTAAAACCCCATTTCCTGGCTTGATGGAACGGGCAAGTGACTTATTGGAAATGATACATGTTGATGTATACGGTCCAGTGTTGTAGCGTGCGACGGATATCGTTATTTTCTTACCTTCACTGATGATTTGAGTAGATATAGTGTATATTTACTTAATGAAACAAAAGTCTAAATTGTTTGAAAAGTTCAAACAAAATCAGAGTGAAGTTTGAGATCATCGTGACAAGAAGATAAACGTGGAGGTGAATATCTAAGTTATGAGTTTGGTATACAACTTAATGTTGGAAATATGCCCTAGAGGCAATAATAAATTAGTTATTATCATATTTCCTTGTTCATGATAATCGTTTATTATCCATGCTATAAATTGTATTGATCGGAGACTTAGATACATGTGTGGATACATAGACAAAACCATGTCCCTAGTATGCCTCTAATGGACTAGCTGGTTGATCAAAGATGGTTAAGGTTTCCTAGCCATGGACATGAGATGTCATTTGATAACGGGATCACATCATTAGGAGAATGATGTGATGGATAAATAAGCTCAAATCTCTGTTTCTGACTACCATCAAACCACACATGTAGCAGAAATTGTGTTATCTAGCACATTCAGCAGCAGGCCAAAGCAAAGATAAATAAGCTACACTCACGTAAATCACTTGTCTTTTGCATAAACACTGGAACTACTAACTTTATCGTTTGAAGGTAATCATGCTAATAGAACCAGTAACCCTGCTGAGTCTCCATAGAACATGAGCCAACGATCCAAATAGTGCACAAACTATTTCCAGCAAAACTAAGCTCTGACGATGACGGCAAAAGGGTCCCTCACGGAGAAGTTGGATCCTCTTTCGAAGTTCTGTATTTCAAGGCCTTGACCTTCAGCAAATGCACTCTCGAAGAGCAGCAGTTGACAGCAGTCACTGGTCCATTTTGTGTCGAACAGAGGCTTCACTTTGGCATTTGCCTCAGCCAGCGAGCTGAAGCTTCCATTGAAACACACGATCGCCAGCTTCCTCAGCATCCGAGCGTTCTCAAGGAAGAACTTGAGGAAGGAAAGTTCGCACCGATCTCTCCTCGGAAGTTCTGAAAGATCATCAAGTCAACGTGTGAACGGATGCATTCGATGGCACCGGACTCCTCCCAGAACTTGAGGCCGAGCTTGCCGGTGGTCTCGGCAGTTTTCTTGGACTGTAGATAATTAAATCGGTGCAAACTTCAGTTAGAGCTCGATCATCTCATCACCCGGCAGCAGCGATATACATGTATGAGTGCGGGGAAGATGCAAAATTGTTGACAAATTGAGTAGGTGGGTCACCTCGATGTGCAGCCTCTCTACATTGGGAAAGCACCTGAGAAAGCAAGGCAGAATTTTGGCTTCATTGCGGACACCAAAACGCACTTTTAAGCCGAGGATCTTCACGGTTGGTACCATGGTGCTTGGGCTCGCCTTTGTCCCAGTCTGCAAATGCACATGCACACAATTGTTTCGAGACAAGGTGACATATTGGCGTCAATGATTTGATTTGTGAGTTAAACAAGCAGAAGAAATTCTGAGAGCGCGGGATGAACCTTGATGGTGGTGTTGCCGATCTGGAGCGTGTGCAGTTCCGGCTCCAAGTAGCCAAATATGCTTAGCGCTGGTGCATGACCAATCTTGATCCTCTCGTGCGAGCCTGGGCCTTTGCGGGTGAATGATTGCCACATGATGAGGCGCTCGAGCTGGGGGGCTCCGTCCACGACGATTTCCAGATCGGAGGCCGCCATTAACTGCACGCACCGGATGCTGCGGCTGACGAGGGTGAGACGGTCCATGAGCAAGTTGGCTTGGATGCACAGGATCTCCAGCACGGGGCTCCTGGAGAGGATGAAGTCCATGTGCCGGCTCTCCATAACGACGGTGCAGAGGCCGAGCTCGCGGAGGTTGGGAAAGGAGGCGGCGCGGGGGAGGCCGGCGGTGTCCGGGAACTTCCAGAGGGCGAGGTAGAGGCGGGTGAGCGTGGCCATGCCGAAGAAGGCGGCGGGGAGGTCGATGTCGAGCGGCCACGGGCGGTTGACGAGGACGAGTTCTTGGATGCCCTTGACGGCGAGGAGCTGCAGCCAGCGCGCGAGCAGGCCCCGGAACTCCTCCATGTAGCTCGTGGTGAGGCGGACGCAGCGGAAGGGGCCCGGGTGCGCGGCGAGGATGCGGGAGACGGCGGAGGTGACGCGGCGCGCGGCGTCCCGCGGCACCTGCACCTGCAGCGTGGGCGAGGCCGGGAGGAGGTGGGCGTCGACGAGGACGAGCGGGGCGGAGCGCCAGAGGCCGCGCCAGCGGCGGGAGAGCGCGGCGGTGCCCGCGGCGTCCGTGACGGGGAGGCGGGTGAGGACGTTGCGGAGGAGCGCGTCCGGGAGGAGGCTGAGGCGGTCGAGGTGGTCGTGGGGGAGGAGGGCGCGGAGGCCGGGGGCGTGGCGGGAGGCGGGCGCGTCCGGGAGGACCAGGTGGATGTAGTTGAGGATGCGGCCGACGAGCGCCTCGAGGTCGCGCGGGTCCTTGCCCCGGCCCCGACACAGTCTCTCCGACGCGCGGTCCATGGGGAGGGGCGGCACGAAGGCGGCCATGGCCACCGCCGCCGACGAGGTTTTGCGGTTTAGGGTTTCTGGGCGCGGCAGGGAGAGCGAGCTGTGGTGTGGGTGAAGGCGGAAGGGGAAAAAAAGCCTTCGCTTTTGTGTGGCTCTTTTGTTTCGGTTTTTTTTTCGGCGTGAGGCTCTTTTGTTTCGTTTTGAAATGTGGCAGGCGGGTATCAAGTTTGAACCATTACTCGAGTTGGGTTCCCGTTTGAATTTGAACGAGGCGTGTGCTAGGCGCCGGCTAGCCCGCCCAAACTTTCGGCCGGTCCATTTGCAGCCGTTTGATTAAGCAAACTACAGCCGTGCGATCTTTCTTCTTTCCTTCACCCTCACACGTCGATGGTGCGCGTGCCCCCTCCCCGTCTCTAGCTTCCTGACATGCCAGTTGTAGATCCCCACGACGACGGTTGTATCTTTGCCAGTCACCGAAACCAACGCCGTAGTGACCGACTATAGTTCCAACACTATCACGCGCCCGTCATCCCTTGCAGCAGTTCTGACCACGAGGGAATGTCTTCCTTCCTCTAATGGACAGACGAGCGTGGACCACTCCTCGTTCGTGTGTGACTCGCATCACGCGATGGGGTTGTAGTGTTGCGATCTTTCTTCTTTTGCTAAACTTTCGCACATGCAACAACACATCCCACATAGACGACGTGCGCGTGCGGCCGCCCCTCATCGGCTGCCACCCCTTCGCAACTCGTCGTCACTCAACTCCTCCACCCTCGCATGCGGCGTCATTGGTGCGCATGCCCCCCTTCCAACATCTTGTGACGTATGTGGACGGTAGTCGCTGGTCATTGGGCTGTCGTGTGCATTCCACGAACTCCTCCTCGTCGTTGGTCTGTTTGCAACACCACAGGTCGCCGTTGAAGCATAGTTGTCCGCCGGTCCCAACTTCTTGTCTCTCAGTTCCAATCGTCGCAATAATGTTTGCCGCCCGCCACAAAAAAGCATCACACCGGCCCAACTCCCTGTCATCGGTTTTAAACCGTCACAACATTTGTTTGACATTATTCCAGCAAAACAAGGTTGTGGCTCCGACAAAATAGGCTCCATAACAAACTGAAACGATTCCAACGAAAACAAAAACAAAACATACTTTTACAAAAGAACATAGTTGAACTTTTAAAATCCGTAAACTTTTATTTCAAATTTGATGAACTTTATTTGAATCAATGAAGTGTTTTTAAATTATGTGAATTTCTTTTCAAATTGATGAACTTTATTCAAATTCATGAATTGTTTTTAATAAAATCGATGCACTTTTTTCAAACTCATGAACATTTTCCAATTTTTCCTTTTTTTCAATCTTGAACTTTTTTCGTCTTCCTGAACTGTTTTGAATTTTCTACTCAAATCTATTTACTTGTTTGAATTCAAAAACTTCTCCTGATTTTTATGATTATTTTGCTTTTTTGTTTTTTTGTTACAGAAGTCAATGGTTGATCGGTCAAATTGTGAACCATCGACCGGTCAACAATTGATCAACAACGAACAAGCTGTGGACTACCGAGCCACACGAGGCGTGCGATGGGCCGGGCCATATTTACGTTCACCTAGCCGCTGAAACCCTTAACCGGCTCAGAAGGCGCTCATTAGGAGGTCCCACCCTCAAGACCCTCCAATACGGTGATTTTATTCAAGAACGTTTGGCCCATTTGAAGCCACGCCATAGAAAATCAAAGCCTGGGACTATTGCATGGATGCCACCAACATGCCCTTTTTCTTTTTTCATGGGAAGATTATTTTATTAACTTGAATAATAGTTATATCATCCGCTAAGGATTTAACAAGGAAGCTAGGAGGTGCCTTGGCCGAAATAGGAGGTTCGCTTACACATCCCCATTTAGCTAATTCAGGAGCTACTACATTATACTTTTTAAAGCAATGCTCAATTGTAACCTTTTCAAAATCACAAGATATTCCTGCAATGATCCAACACTTGTGCTGCCGTCATCGAATGGCCTTCATTGAGATTTAGTGCATCCACCACTATGCTATTATCCATCCTTACCAGTAGTTTAGTGGAGCCCAAACTTAGGGCCAGCTTCAATCCTACAAAAAGTGTGGCTGCTTCGACAACAACAACACCAAACACATGTTCAAGCCTAGCAGTAGAAGTCATGATGAAGTGTCCTTTATGATCTCTGAGAATTGCTCCATAAACACTAGAGTTTGTTCCAACAAAGGAAGCATCCACATTTGGCACTAGATGCCAGCTAGGACCGAAGGCCATCTATTTATCTTTACATGTCTTTGGGGTATCGAGGATATGTTCAGCGACCACATATTGATACGTCTTCATCATATCCACTTTTCCAAACCCCTTTGCCCTTGTTTTGGACTCTAATTTGCATGATTTGAATGGAACTAACCCGGGCTGACACTGTTTTCAGTAGAATTGCCTTGGTGTTATTTTTGTGCAGAAATAAAAGTTCCCGGATCATCCTGAAAATTTACGGAGAATATTTTTGGAATTAATAAAAAATACCGACGCAAGAAGTAACCAGAGGGGGGCCACCAGCAGGCCACAAGCTTGCTAGGCGCGGCCACCCCCCTAGCCGCGCCTAGCAGGCTTGTGGGGCCCTCGTGGCTCCTCCGACCTCCTCTCTAGATCCATATAACCCTATTCATGGAGAAAAATATCAGAGAGAAGAGTTCATCGCGTTTCACGATATGGAGCCACCGCCACCTCGTGTTCTTCCTCGGGAGACCAGATCTGGAGTCCGTTTTGGGCTCCGGGGAGGGGGAATCGACGCCATTTGTCATCACCAACCATCCTTCATCACCAATTCCATGATGCTCTCCGTCGTTCGTGGGTAATCCCATCGTAGGCTTGCTGGACGATGATGGGTTGGATGAGATTTATCATGTAATCGAGTTAGTTTGGTTAGGGTTTGATCCCTAGTGTCCACTACGTTCTGATATTGATGTTGCTATGACTTTGCTATGCTTAATGCTTGTCACTAGGGCCCGAGTGCCATGATTTCAGATCTGAACCTATTATGTTTTCATGAATATAAATATATGTGTTCTTGATCCTATCTTGCAAGTTGTAGACACCTATTATGAGTTATGATCCGCATCCCCCAGAGTGACAATAACTGGGATTCTTTCCGGTGATTACCGTAGTTTGAGGAGTTCATGTATTCACTAAGTGCTAATGCTTTGGTCTGGTTCTCTATTAAAAGGAGGCCTTAATATCCCTTAGTTTCCATTAGGACCCCGCTGCCACGGGAGGGTAGGACAAAAGATGTCATGCAAGTTCTTTTCCATAAGCACGTATGACTATATATGGAATACATGCCTACATTACATTGATGAACTGGAGCTAGTTCTATGTCACCCTATGTTATAACTGTTGCATGATGAATGACATCCGGCATAATTATCCATCACTGATCCATTGCCTACGAACTTTCCACATATTGACCCTTGCTAAGTTACTTCTCCGTGCTACTGTAACAATCACTACAAAACTGCTACTGTTACTTTTGCTACCGTTACCATTACTTCCATACTACTTTGCTACTGAATACTTTGCTGCGGATATTAAGTATTTCAGGTGTGTTTGAATTGACAACTCAGCTGCGAATACTCAAGAATATTATTTGGTTCCCCTTGTGTCGAATCAATAAATTTGGGTTGAATACTCTACCCTCGAAAACTGTTGCGATCCCCTATACTTGTGGGTTATCAAGACCTTTTTCTGGCGCCGTTGCCGGGAAGCATAGCTCTATTCTCTGAGTCACTTGGGATTTATATCCGTTGATCACTATGAAGAATCCGAAAGATCCAAAAACCAAGATCTATCCCTCTACTACGAGGGGAGGTAAGGAATTGCCATCTAGCTCTGCACTTGATTCACCTTCTGTTATGAGTAAGCTTGCGACACCACCACCTACTAGTAATTCTGATATGTCGCAAGTAATTGATGATGCCACTTCTGCTATGCATGATGCTTATGATGATACTTTGCTTGATAATATTGTGCCACTCGGTGAATTTCTTGATGAACAAATTACTAGAGTCAATGCTGAAAATTATGATACTTCTGAAACTGATGAAATTATTGAAACCAAACACTTTGAGACACCTGCTAGATCTAGCTCTCCTAGATATGAATTGCCTGATATTTCCGAGGGTTATGTTATGGAAGGAGAGGTAGCTAGGGACTTTCTTGCTTGTAATGATAGATATGATCTTAAGAAATTACTATGCAAGTGGAAAGAAAAATCTTTGAATGCTAGAATGAAATATGATCCTAAGTTTGCTACTTCACCTATCTTTGTTACTGATAAGGATTATGAATTCTCTATCGATCCTGAGTTAATTACTTTGGTTGAATCTGATCATTTCCATGGTTATGAATCTGAAACTGTTGTGGCGCATCTTACTAAACTGAATGATATAGCCACCCTATTTACTCACGAGGAAAAAAATCTTTATTACTATATCCTTAAGTTGTTTCCTTTCTCGTTAAAGGGTGATGCTAAGATATGGTTTAATTCTCTTGCTCCTGATTGTGTGCGTAACCCCAGGATATGATTTATCACTTCTTTGAAAAATATTTCCCTGCCCATAAGAAACAAGCTGCCTTGCAGGAAATATTTAACTTTGTGCAAATTGAAGAAGAGAGTCTCCCACAGGCTTGGGGGAGGCTTCTCCAATTACTTAATGCTTTGCTTGATCATCCTCTCAAGAAAAGTGAAATACTTGATATATTTTATAATGGACTAACCAATGCTTCTAGGGACCACCTAGATAGTTGTGCTGGTTGTGTTTTCAGGGAATGAACTCTTGAACAAGCTGAAATACTATTGAATAATATATTTGTAAGTGCATCTAGTGCCCCTTAGTGATTTTGGTGTATTGAAGACTTATATGTTAAGAGACTGATGCGTTTGTGAGTGTACACAGGCTCTGTAAGTCACCGAGCAACCCATCCTCCGAGGACTTTGAGAGAAAATCATCAGTGAGGAAAAACCCAAATCCAAACCACCAAACCCAAAAGTGATTAAGTATCACTGAAGAGATTGTTCCTGTGTGGAACCGATGCTTGTTACCTTTGAAGACCGTGTATCTTCCAGACGGTTAGGCGTCATGGTCTAGTGCAACCTGCAGTCAATTGGGGATCACGGAGTGACCTTGGTCTAGAGCATCCAGCAGTCAATTGTGGATCACCAGGTGACCAGTTTGTGAGAGTTTTGGAAGTCTACCCTGAAGACTTACCACGAGTGTTGGGCGAGGACTTTGTGACCTTAGCTCAAGGAGAATACGGTAAGGACTGTGTGTCCTGGGACTGTTGATACGTCCATTTTGCATCATGATTTTATATTGATATTTATTGCATTATGGGCTATTACTACACATTTTGGTACAACACTTATGCCTTTTCTCTCTTATTTTACAAGGTTTACATGAAGAGGGAGAATACCGACAGCTGGAGTTCTGGACTGGAAAAGGAGCAAGTCTGAGATACCTATTCTGCACAACTCCAAAAGTCCTGAAAATCTATGGAGAATTATTTTGAAATATAAAAAATTGGGCGATAGAAATACACCAGGGGACCCACTAGGCAGCCACAAGCCTGTTGGGCGTGTCCTACCCCCCTAGGCGCACCCCTGGGGCTTGTGGCCCACCCGGCAGTTCTCCGATGCCCATCTTCTGCTATATTCAGGGTTTTGTCCTGGAAAAAATCATAACAAAGCTTTTGGGACGAAGCGTCGCCATCTCAAGGCGGAACTTGGGCAGAACCAATCTAGAGCTTCGTCAGGGCGATCCTGTCGGGGAAACTTCCCTCCCGGAGGGGGAAATCGAAGCCATCATCATCACCAACGATCCTCTCATCAAGAGAGAGTCAATCTCCATCAACATCTTCATCAACACCATATCCTCTCCAAACCCTAGTTCATCTCTTGTATCCGATCTTTGTCTCAAAACCTCAGATTGATACCTGTGGGTTGCTAGTAGTGTTGATTACTCCTTGTAGTTGATGCTAGTTGGTTTACTTGGTGGAAGATCATATGTTCAGATCCTTGATCATCATTAATACTCCTCTGATTATGAACATAAATATGCTTTGTGAGTAGTTACGTTTGTTCCTGAGAACATGGAATAAGTCTTGTTATAAGTAATCATGTGAATTTGGTATTCGTTTGATATTTTGATGAGATGTATGTTGTCTCTCCTCTAGTGGTGTTACGTGAACGTCGACTACATAACACTTCACCATTGTTTGGGCCTAGAGGAAGGCATTGGGAAGTAATAAGTAGATTATGGGTTGCTAGAGTGAGAGAAGCTTAAACCCTAGTTTATGTGTTGCTTCGTAAGGGGCTGATTTGGATCCACATGTTTCATGATATGGTTAGATTTATCTTAAGTCTTCTTTCATAGTTGCAGATGCTTGCAGGAGGGGTTAACATAAATGGGAGGCTTGTCCAAGTAAGGGTAGCACCCAAGCACCGGTCCACCCACATATCAAATTATCAAAGTAGCGAACGCGAATCATATGAGCATGATAAAAACTAGCTTGACATAAATTCACATGTGTCCTCGGGAGCGCTTTGCTTTATATAAGAGTTTGTCCAGGCTTGTACTTTGCTATAAAAAGGATTGGGCCACCTTGCTGCACCTTTGTTACAATTGTTACTTGCTACCCGTTACGAATTATCTTATAAAAAACTATCTGTTACCGATAATTTGAGTGCTTGCAGAGAATACCTTGTTGAGAACCGCTTGTCATTTCCTTTTGCTCCTCATTGGGTTCGACACTCTTATTTATCGAAAGGACTACGGTAGATCCCCTATAATTGTGGGTCATTAAGACTATTTTTTGACGCCGTTGCCGGGGAGTGAAGCGCCTTTGGTAAAGAAAAATTTATATAGTGTGCAGAAATTTACTGTCACTTGTTACTATGGAAAGTAATCCTTTGAGGAGTTTGTTCGGGGTATCTTCACCTCGACTGGAAAAACAAAGAGTTATCCCTCAACCTACTTAGCTTACTAAAAATATTTATTATGAAATTCCTTCGGGTATGATAGAAAAACTACTAGCTAATCCTTACACATGAGATGGAACACTACATCCTTATTTGCATCTAATATATGTGGATGAAGTTTGTGGATTATTTAAGCTTGCAGGTTTGCCCGAGGATGTTGTCAAGAAGAAGGTCTTTCCTTTATCTTTGAAGGAAAAGGCATTGGCATGGTACTTGCTATGTGATGATATTGGATCATGGAACTACAACCGACTGAAAATGGAATTTCATCAGAATTTCTATCCTATGCATTTGGTTCATCATGATCGGAAATATATTTACAATTTTTGGCCTCGTGAAGTAGAAAGAATCGCTCAAGCTTGGGGGAGGCTTAAGTCAATGTTATATTCATGCCCCAATCATGAGCTCTCTCAAGAAATTATTGTTTATAATTTTTATGCTCGGCTTTCTCGTAATGATCCATCCATGCTCGATACTTCTTGTGATGGTTCTTTTATGAAGAAAGATATTGAATTCAAATGGAATTTATTGGAAAGAATTAAACGCAACTCTAAAGATTGGGAACTCGACGAAGGTAAGGAGTCAGGTATGAACCTTAAGTTTGATTGTGTTAAATCCTTCATAGACACCGATGCTTTTCGTGAATTTAGCACTAAATATGGACTTGACTCTGAGATAGTAGCCTCTTTATGTGAATCTTTTGCTACTCATGTTGATCTCCCTAATGAGAAGTGGTTTAAATATCATCCTCCCATTGAAGTGAAAGTAGCTGAACCTATTAAAGTTGAAGAGGAGACTATTACTTATAATGTTGATCCTGTTATCCCTACTGCTTACATTGAGAAACCACCCTTTCCTGTTAGGATAAATGAACATGCTAAAGCTTCAACTGTGGTTCGTAAGAGTTGTATTAGAACACTTTCACCCCCTGAACAAATTAAAGTTGAACCTAGTATTGCTATGGTTAAAGATCTCTTGGTTGATAATATTGATGGGCATGTCATTCATTTCTGTGATGAAGCGGCTAGAATTGCTGACCTGATACTAAGCATAAACATAGACCAGTTGTTGGTGTGCCTGTTGTTTCTGTTAAAATAGGAGATCATATCATGGCTCGTGTGATATGGGTGCTAGTGTAAGTGCAATCCCCTATTCCTCATACAAACAAATCATGCATGATATTGCACCAATGGAACTAGAGGAAATTGATGTTAATATTAAGCTTGCTAATAGAGACACCATTGCACCAATGGGGATTGTTAGAGATGTTGAAGTCTTGTGTGGAAAAACAAAATATCCTACTGATTTTCTTGTTCTTGGTTCCCCACAAGATAATTTTTTGTCCCTTTATATTTGGCAGACCCTTCTTGAATACTGTTAATGCTAGGATTGATTGTGAGAAAGAAATAGTTACTGTGAGCTTTGGGGATGTGTCTCATGAGTTTAATTTGTCTAAATTTCGTAGACAATCCCATGACAAAGAATTGCCTAGTAAAGATGAGATTATCGGTCTCGCTTCTATTGCTGTGCCTCCTCCTGATCCTTTGGAACAATATTTGCTAGACCATGAAAATGACATGCATATGAATGAGAGGAACGAAATAGATGAAATTTTCTTTCAACAACAACCTATTTTTAAACACAACTTACCTGTTGAAATACTTGGGTATCCTCCTCCACCCAAGGGTGATCCCATGTTTGAGCTCAAACAGTTACATGATACGTTGAAATATGCTTATCTTGATGAAAAGGAGATATATCCTGTTATTATTAGTGCTAACCTTTCTGAGCATGAAGAAAAGAGATTATTGAAAACTCTAAGGAAGCACCGTGCTGCTATTGGTTATACTCTTGATGATCTTAAGGGCATTAGTCCCTCTCTATGTCAGCATAAAATTAATATGGAGCCTGATGCCAAACCAGTTATTGATCATCAACGACGATTGAACCCTAAGATGAAAGAAGTGGTAAGAAAAGAAATACTAAAGCTTCTGGAGGCAGGTATAATTTATCAAGTTGCTGATAGTAGATGGGTTAGTCTCGTCCATTGTGTCCCTAAGAAGGGAGGTATTACCGTTGTTCCTAATGATAAAAATGAATTGATCCCGTAAAGAATTATTACATGTTATAGAATGGTAATTGATTTTAAGAAATTAAATAAAGCTACTAAGAAAGAACATTACCCTTTACCTTTTACTGATCAAATGCTAGAAAGATCATCCAAACATACTCATTATTGCTTTCTAGATAGTTACTCTTGTTTCTCTCAAATACTTGTATCAAGCCAGGATCAAGAAAAACCCACTTTTACTTGCCCTTTCGGTACTTTTGCTTATAGACGTATGCCTTTTGGTTTATGCAATGCACCTGCTACCTTTCAAAGATGTATGATGGCTATATTCTCTGACTTTTGTGAAAAGATTCATGAGGTTTTCATGGATGATTTTTCCGTTTTACGGAGCTTCATTGATGATTGTTTGAGCAACCTTGATCGAGTTTTGTAGAGATGTGAAGAAACTAATCTTGTCTTGAACTGGGAAAAGTGCCACTTTATGGTTAATGAAGGTATTGTCTTGGTGCACAAGATCTTCGAAAGAGGTATTGAAGTTGATAAAGCTAAGGTTGATGCCATTGAAAAAATGTCATGCCCTACGGATATCAAAGGTATAAGAAGTTTTCTTGGTCATGCTGGTTTTTATAGGAGGTTTATCAAAGATTTCTCTAAGATTTCTAGGCCTCTCGCAAATCTTTTGCAAAAAAATGTCCCGTTTGTTTTGATGACGATTGTGTGGAAGCATTTGAAATCCTTAAGAATGCTCTGATTACTGCACCTGTTGTTCAACCACCCGACTAGAACCTACCCTTTGAAATTATGTGTGATGCTAGTGATTATGCTGTTGGTGCTGTTCTAGGACAAAGAGTCAATAAGAAATTAAATGTTATCCATTATGCTAGTAGAACTCTAGACAATGCTCAAAGAAACTATGGTACTACGGAAAAAGAATTTTTAGCAGTCGTGTTTGCTTGTGATAAGTTTAGACCTTATATTGTTGATTCCAAAGTAACTGTTCACACCGATCATGCTGCTATTAAGTACCTTATGGAGAAGAAAGGTGCTAAACCTAGACTTATTAAGTGGGTTCTTCTGCTACAAGAATTTGATTTGCATATCATTGATAGAAAGGGTGTTGATAACCATGTGGTAGATAACTTGTCTAGGTTAGAAAATGTTCTTGATGACCCACTACCTATTGATGATAGCTTTCCTGATGAATAGTTAGTTGTCTTAAACGCTTCACATAATGCTACTTGGTATGCTGATTATGCCAATTACATTGTTGCTAAATTTGTACCTCCTAGTTTCACATACCAACAAAAGAAAAAGTTCATTTATGATTTAAGGCATTACTTTTTGGATGATCCACACCTTTATAAATAAGGAGTAGATGGTATTATTAGATGTTGTGTACCTGAGCATGAACAGGAATAGATCTTACGCAAATGTCACTCCGAAGCCTACGGAGGACACCCCGCTGGTGATAGAATTGCACATAAGGTACTACAATGTGGGTTTTATTGGCCGACTCTCTTCAAGGATGCTCGTAAGTTTGTCTTGTCTTGTGATGAATGTCAAAGAATTGGTAATATTAGTAGACGTCAGGAAATGCATATCAATTATTCTCTTGTTATTGAACCATTTGATGTTTGGGTTTTTGATTATATGGGGCCTTTTCCACAATCTAACGGGTATACTCATATTATAATTGCGGTCGATTATGTCACTAAGTGGGTAGAAGCTATTCCTACTAGTAGCGCTGATCATAACACTTCTATCAAAATGCTTAAAGAAGTTATTTTCCCTAGATTTGGAGTCCCTGGATATTTGATGACTGATGGTGGTTCACACTTTATTCATGGTGCTTTCTGTAAATTGCTCGCTAGATATTATGTTAACCATAGAATTGCGTCACCTTATCATCCCCGGCCTAGTGGTCAAGTAGGATTGAGCAATAGAGAAATTAAGTTGATTTTGTAGAAGACTACTAATAGATCTAGGAAGAATTGGTCTAAGAAACTTGACGATGCATTGTGGGCTTATAGAACTGCTTACAAAAATCCTATGGGTATGTCTCCGTATAAGATGGTTTATGGTAAAGCATGTCACTTACCTCTGGAACGAGAACATAAAGCTTATTGGGCAATCAAAGAGCTCAATTATGATTTCAAACTTGCTGGTGAGAAGAGGTTATTTGACATTAGCTCACTTGACGAATGGAGAATCCAAGCCTATGCGAACGCCAAGTTGTTTAAAGAAAAGGTTAAGAGATGGCATGATAAAAGGATACAAAAGTGTGAATTTAATGTAGGAGATCATGTCTTGCTATACAATTCTCGTTTAAAATTTTTTGCAGGGAAACTCCTCTCTAAATGGGAAGGTCCTTACGTTATCGAGGAGGTATACCATTCCGGTGCCATCAAGATTAACAACGCCGAAGTCACAAACCCGTAGGTGGTGAATGGTCAAAGAATCAAACATTATATCTCAGGTACTCCCATAAATGTGGAAACCAATGTCATTATATGTCAATATATCAAAGATTATATATCAAAGAATCAAACCCGAAGGTGGTGATCCATACATTGCCATTGTGAATGAATTATTACTTTAGCAGAATAAATTAGATGTCAATATATGTTGCTGTTCTAAAGATGATCATGATGCCTTCATGTCCGTATTTTATTTTATCGACACCTCTATCTCTAAACATGTGGGCATATTTATCGATTTTGGCTTTCACTTGAGGGCAAGCGAGTCTAAGCTTGGGGGAGTTGATATGTCCATTTTGCATCATGATTTTATATTGATATTTATTGCATTATGTGCTGTTATTACACATTTTGGTACACCACTTATGCCTTTTCTCTCTTATTTTACAAGGTTTACATGAAGAGGGAGAATGCCGGTAGCTGGAGTTCTGGACTGGAAAAGGAGCAAATCTAAGATACCTATTCTCCACGGCTCCAAAAGTCCTGAAAATCTACAAAGAATTATTTTGGAATATATATAAAATATTGGGCAAAAGAAATACATTAGGGGAACCACCAGACATCTACAAGCCTGTTGGGCTCGCCCTACCCCCTAGGGCTTGTGGCCCACCCGGCAGTCCTCCGATGCCCATCTTCTGCTATATTGAGGGTTTTGTCCTGGAAAAAATCATAACAGAGCTTTCGGGATGAAGCGCCGCCGTCTCGAGGCGGAACTTGGGCAGAACCAATCTAGAGCTTCGACAGGGCGATCTCGCCGGGGAAACTTCCCTCCCAGAGGGGGAAATCAAAGCCATCGTCGTCACCAACGATCCTCTCATCGAGAGGGGGTCAATCTTCATCAACATCTTCATCAGCACTATCTCCTCTCCAAACCCTAGTTCATCTCTTGTATCCGATGTTTGTCTCAAAACCTCAGATTGGTACCTGTGGGTTGCTAGTAGTGTTGATTACTCCTTGTAGTTGATGCTAGTTGGTTTACTTGGTGGAAGATCATATGTTCAGATCCTTGATCATCATTAATACTCCTCTGATTATGAACATGAAAGTTCTTTGTGAGTAGTTACGTTTGTTCCCGAGGACATGGGATAAGTCTTGTTATAAGTAATCATGTGAATTTGGTATTCGTTCGATATTTTGATGAGATGTATGTTGTCTCTCCTCTAGTGGTGTTATGTGAACGTCGACTACATAACACTTCACCATTGTTTGGGCCTAGAGGAAGGCATTGGGAAGTAATAAGTAGATGATGGGTTGCTAGAGTGACAGAAGCTTAAACCCTAGTTTATGCGTTGCTTCGTAAGGGGCTGATTTGGATCCACATGTTTCATGCTATGGTTAGATTTATCTTAATTCTTCTTTCGTAGTTGTGGATGCTTGTGGGAGGGGTTAATCATAAGTGGTAGGCTTGTCCAAGTAAGGGCAGCACCCAAGCACCGGTCCACCCACATATCAAATTATCAATGTAGCGAACGCGAATCATATGAGCATGATGAAAACTAGCTTGACATAAATTCCCATGTGTCCTCGAGAGCGCTTTGATTTATATAAGAGTTTGTCCAGGCTTGTCCTTTGCTATAAAAAGGATTGGGCCACCTTGCCGCACCTTTGTTACAATAGTTACTTGGTACCCGTTACGAATTATCTTATCACAAAACTATTTGTTACTGATAATTTCAGTGCTTGCAGAGAATACCTTGCTGAGAACCGCTTGTCATTTCTTTCCGCTCCTTGTTGGGTTCGACACTCTTACTTATCAAAAGGCTATGATACATCCCCTATACTTGTGGGTCATCAACTGTGTGTCCTCTGGTTTAAATACCAGGCCGCTCCAAACCAGACATACGACTGTCACAACAGTTGGAACTGGTTCATCAAACCATTGTATTCATCGAGCTACCAGGTTCTATTTCCTCACCCCTTTCATTTCCTCGTATACCTATTTATGAAATTGATCTTTAATGTTTGAATAATTTGACTGAAGACTTTCAAAATTTCCTCACCTCAAATTCTTCAAGTTACCTTGTTCCTCACCTACTTATCCTGTATCACGCTACCTGTAATCTGTGCATGCTTTATTTCATCATGATGACTATGCTATTGCTATGTTTGTCATGCACTTGAGTACTTATTCCGCTGCTAGTTATTCATCACATTTCAAATTCCTCAAGTGATGAATTTGTAAAAATTGCCTATTCACCCCCTCTAGTCGATATAATGCACTTTCAATTGGTATCAAAGCAAGGTACTCCCTTGTTCTGTGTGATTTTGGTTTAACCGCCTGGAGTTCTAGTTATGTGGACTGCAGGTATGATCAAGGTTTCCGTAGGATGTCCTACCTTTGATGGGATGGATTACCCCTACTGGAAGAACAAGATGCGCATGCATCTTCAAGATATTTACAACAATCTCTGGTACGTTGTGGAAAATGGTGTCCTCTCTGTTACTCCCACGACCAACGCTGCTGATGTGAAGAAATTCAATCAACTCGATTCTCAAGCGAAGAATATCATGTGTGGCCATCTGAGAAAAGGTCGGTATGGCAGAGTGAGTGCTTTGGAGACTGCTAAGCTTATCTGGGATAGGCTGTCCAAAGTCAACGAAGGTGTTTCCACTCAACGTGACTCTCGTGTTGATTTTCTTCGCAATCTCTTCAACCGCTTCAAAAGACTCGACAGTGAGAATGTTCAACAAACTTTTGATTGTCTCACTGATATCTCCAACGAGCTTCAAGCACCGGGTGCCACTGACATCACCGACCATGAAGTGGCGAAGAAACTATCGAGATCTCTTGATTCCTCATTTGATACTCTAGCTTTGATGATTCAAGAGCATGGAGACTACAAGTCACTTGATCCTTCTGATATTTTTGAGATCCTCAATAGTCATGAATTCCAACAAGCTGACAAGAGAGACCTCTATGGGCCAAGCTATGGAAGCTCTTGTGCTCTGAAGGCAAAAGCAATTTCCTTATCCGAAGGCGAAGATTCTGATAGTAGCCTTGGTGATCCTGAAGAATTGAGTCAGGAGCTGGCAATGCTCGTGAGGAAATTCCATAAGTTCTCAAGGAGAAGTCGGTTTGGAAAACCATTGAAAAGTGGCTTGAGGAAATCAGATTCCTCAAACGACTACAATAAGAGAACTTGTCACAAATGCAAGAAATCTGGTCACTTTATCTCTGGCTGTCCTCTCCGGGAAAAATAATCAAAGAAGAAGAAGAAGTACAAGGATGACAGTTTTGATGACTCAAAGAAAAAGAAGAAATCTTCAAAGTCCTCATCTTCAAAGTCCTCAACACACAAGAAGAATGGTTCCAGAAAGGCTCGGGCCTTCATTGGCAAGGAAATAGACTCAGAAGAAGAATCTGAAGAATATGAAGAAGAGGAAGAATCTGAGGTGGAGTCTAAATCTGGTGTCGCTAGCCTTGCTCTCGCTACTGCCTTCGTCAGCAAGTCCATCTTCAATGATGAAGAAAATGACTACTCCAACGACTCTGATGGCATCAATGATGACTATGCTCCTACTTACTGTTTCATGGCAAAAGGCGCCAAGTCAGTCACAGAATGTCCCAATCTTGATGACATTGAATATCCTAGGTGGAAGGTTCTGATGAAGAAGCACCTCATGTCAATAAACAGTGAACTATGGACTGTTACTAAACTTGGACTAACTGAACTTTGCAAGATGGCAAATGCTGAGGAAATTCGTAAGTACACTCAACTTGATGCTCAGACAAGGAACATCATCTGCTCAAGCCTATCAAGTGTCATGTTCAAAGGCATCTGTCATCTTCAAAACGCCAAGCTCATCTGGGATAGGATCATGGACATCAATGAAGGCTATCGCACTCGTCAAGACCCCATGTACATCGAACTCAAGAAAATCCTCAAAACCCAGGAATCAGATCCTGGTTCATCTTCTTCACTTTGTCTTATGGCAAAAGGTTCCAAGGTACATAAGCATCACTCCACATCTGAATCAAGTGATGGTGAATCTGATGAATATGTGAAACCTAGCTATGTCAAACTTGCTAATATTGCCACTAAGTAACAAAGTGCACTTGAAAAGCTTCAGAAACTGCTAGACAAAAGCGATGATCTGTTGAATGAGGAAGTGGATCAGACTCAAACTTTGTCTGACGATCTCAAAAGTCTTTAGACAAAGTATGATAACCTTCAGAGTCATCATAATGCTCTCTTAGCTGATCATGAGAAGCTTTCTTATGAATTTATTCAAACAAAGCAAGATCTTGAGGAACTAAGAGTGTCTCATGAGGATCTCCAAAGGGAAAACAATTCATTACTAGCTCAACAGAGCAGTAACGCTCAGGAAGAATTTGTTCCACCTTGTTTGAAATGCATCAAACGTGAAACTGCTAGTTCTTCACCTGAATGTTCAAATGCTTCTATTGCTGCAAGTTCTTCAACTATCCCCGTGGTCACAAATTGCTCATCTGAGGATACCACAAGTATCACTAACGAAAATGCAGGGTTGAAGGAATTGTATGTGACAGGCATGTAGAAAATTCTCAAAGGGCATCAAACCCTTTGCGATGTCCTCAAAAAGCAGATTCTGAACATGAACCCGAGGAAAGAGGGTATTGCATTTGAGAGGAAACTCAATGCTAATGGATCCTACTAGACACCTGAGCAGTACCCCAAAACCTCATGGGTTGCTGCTAAAGGACCTCCTGTAGATCCATCCACTTTATCTGGCTTTACTTGTGAAACTTCATATTCCTCTAATGAGTCACTTGACTCCAACTACAAATTCTTCAAAAATAATAAAGGTGAAGTATTTTCCAGATTTGTTGTAACTAATTACAGGAACGGTTCACATATGAAGAAAACCTGGGTTCCCAAGAGCTGCTTACAAAATCTTCAAGTGAATATCCTCACGACACCACTCATGAAGAAAAGGAACCTCTGATCAAATTCCTCATATGGACCAAAGTCTTCACTTGGACCAAATTCCTCAAATGGTCAAAAATATCATTCTCGTGCTAATGCATCTGTTTCACAGGGAAAATCTATGAGTTCTGAATATGTGCATTATTCTTCAAATCATTATGTTCATAAGTCCTCGAAGAATTTCTCTGCTTATTCATATGAGTACTCTAACCCTAGTCCTGTGAAACGAAGCACACTAGATTTAATGCCTCCCTTCTCATATGGTGCTCATAGAATGATGAACTCTTTACCACCCCTCCAGATGTGGGTGGTGAAGAAACTGAACTAATCTCTTATGCAGGGTCAGGTCTCCAGATGAACTTAAACGTCTGATGAATTTGTTGGAGACCTAAGGAAATGCTCGAAAGGACGCAAGATAATCATGGAGAAATGAATTCCTCATTTCTCACGTCCTCACACTACTTTACTCACTATATTGCGTGATGAAATTCTGCGTGATGAATTTGATGTCATATTCTTCACTCTGAAGCATATGAGTTTGTAAGTTGTACTAATTCATCTGCAGGATGAACCTCCAAAAGTTACTGAGTGAGTCCTCGATAGTGGATGCACAAACCACATGACTGGTGACAAGAATCTACTAATGAATTTGCCATTGCTCCATCTCATCTGAAGCATATCACCTATGCTGACAAAGGAAAAAAAGCAAGGTATTGGGTCTAGGTAAAGTTGCAATCTCAAAGGACTGACACATGGTGATGCTTGTCGAATCCCTCAGGTTCAACCTTATGTCTGTCTCAATGCTTCGTGATCTTGATATGGTTGTCGTCTTTGGAAAATATCATTGTGTTGTCATCATGGAATCTGACCATTCCAAAGTCTTCGGAGGCTTTATGAGAGGAGACTTGTATATTGTTGATTTCTATACAGGTCCTCAGCCTGCCACGTGCCTACATGCAAAGTCCTCAGAAGGCTAGATGTGGCATCGATGACTTGGACACGTGATAATCCCCAAGTGTAAGGAATTATCATAGAAATTTCCAAAGGTGGAAGTGATAAGTATGGAGTGTCGAACCCACAAGGAGCTAAAGATAAGATCAATATTCTCTCAAGTCCTATCTGCCACTGATACATCTATAAGTACATCGAACATTTGCTTCCATCTAGAAAAGAGAACTAAAACTACGTTGTGGGTATGAAGAGGATAGCTTTGGATGATAACAGAGAACTAAAATATAAAAATTAGGTGTTGTTAACATAATATTACAATATATTACAAATAGCGAGTGTGGAATAACGATGGCTTGGTGTGCGGAATTATCCTAGGCAATTGCTAACAAGATCAAAAATCATTATTGCAATTTTATATGAGGGAGAGGCATAAGCTAACATACTTTCTCTACTTGGATGATATGCATTTATGATTGGAACTCTAGCAAGCATCACAACTACTAAAGATCATTAAGGTAAAACCCAACCATAGCATTAAAGCATCAAGTCCCCTATATCCCATACGCAACGACCCCCTTACTCGGGTTTATGCTTCTGTCACTCAAGCAACCCACTATAAGCGGACCATGAACGTATTGCATCACCCTACAGCGGGAATCTTTCATGTGTGCGCGGCACGAAAGGCACCATAGGACAGCACCAAAATAAACATATAACTCAAACCAATCTAGATCATCAATCAACCCAAAGGACAAAAGTAATCTACTCAAAACATCATAGGATGGCAACACGTCATTGGATCATAATATGTAGCATAAAGCACCATATTCAAGTAGGCGATTACAGCAGGGTGCAGGAGAGTGGACCGCTAAAAGAAGATAAGGATGGTGATGAGGAAGGTGACGTTGATGAAGACGATCACTGCGGCGATGGTTCCCCTGGTGGCACTCCGGCACCATTGGGAGAGAGGGGGAGATGGTCTCCCCCTTGTGCTTCCTCCTCCATGGCCTCTCCCCTCTGTGGGGAGAGGTTCTCCCTTTGGTCCTTGGCCTCCATGGCGTTGATGGCCCCTTCGAGACGATGAAGATGGCCATCGGTGATGGTGACCCCCTCCGACAGGGTGCTGGAGAGGGCCAAGATTGGTTTTTCGTTGCTCTGAAGGTGTGCGGCGGTGGAACTTCTGATCTAGGTTTCTTTTCGATGGTTCCTGGATTTATAGGAATTTTTGGCGTCAATCCCACATCAAGGGGGTGCTCGATGGGACCAAAAGCTTGCTAGGCGCGGCCAGGGGGGTGGCCGCGCCTAGCAGGCTTGTGACATCCTCGTCCACTTCCTGGCCTAGCTCTTCGCTCCGGTATTTTTTATATTTTCAAAAAATATTCTCCGTAAATTTTCAGCCCATTCTGAGAACTTCTATTTCTGCACAAAAACACCATCACGATAGTTTTGCTGAAAACATCGTCAGTCCGGGTTAGTTCTAATAAAATCATACCGAAATCATATAGAATTATTGTAAACATGGCATGAATACTTCATAAATCATGGATACGTTGGAGATGTACCAGCATCCCAAAGCTTAATTCCTGCTCGTCCTCGAGTAGGTAAATGATAAAAGAAGTAAGTTATGAAGTGTGAATGCTAGCATAGTGCATAAATTTGATCAATGATAGTTCCAAACACTTTTTGTAGCATCAATATTTATCATAAACAGTAGCTCATCTCATAAAACTTCTCATGATGAAGTAACAAGCTATTCACCTATTAAAGTATAGATCATGAAGTTTCTTGAGAACTAATAAACTATGCTTTCAGTCACCAAACAATTGCAATTCATCTTATTTTCAGGAAGGTTCTACGTAAGAGCTTTGATTTAGCAAATTCCACATGCTCACCTATCATATAATCTTCCATGATTGATAGCACTCAAAGCATATTTTTAGAGCAAATGGCATCCATCGAACACAGAGGAAGATAGGGGCTTAAAGTTTTGCCTACCAACTTATTTATCATATATTTGAATGGCCATATATGCTTGGATCTTTCCCCAACACGTGACACTTGCCAAGTAAAGAATAATTGAGGCTGAACTAAAAAGGAATACTATTGACTCTCATCAAAGTAAATACTAGAAAGTAAAAGATAGGCCCTTCACAGAGGGAAGCATTGATTTGCAGAGGTGCCGGAGCTCGAGCTTTTAAAATAGAGATGAATAGTAATTTTGAGTGCTACGCTTTCATTGTCACCATAACAACCGAGAGATCTCGGTATCTTCCATGCTAGGTACATTATAGGCGGTTCCCAAATAGAATGGTAAAGTTTTTACCCCCCTCCACCAATAAATCACACTCCACGGCGAGCCGAATCCATGGGTCCCGTCCATACCAACAACATTCGTGGGGGAGTTTTGTTTAGTTATTTGCATTTTTCTTTGATTTCGGGACTGGGAATCCCTATTACCAGCCAGTTTCTCGTGAAAGATAGTGAATCAACACATATCGTGAGAATAACCCACCTAGCATGGAAGATACTGACAGCCCCTAATTACTATATGAGCGATTCGGGCATACAAAACAAAATATTACTTGAAGGTTTAGAGTTTGGCACATGCAAATTTACTTGGAACGGCAGGTAAATACCGCATATCTGTAGGTATGGTGGACTCTCATGGAAGAAACTTGGCTCAAGGATTTGTATGCACAAGTAGTATATCTACTTAGTACGGATTTTTGGCTAGCATAAGGTTCTAAACAAGCACCACATGTTGGAGGATCCATAAGAATATAACTTCTATGCAAATATACACAACCATAACCTATTACGTTGTCTTCCTTGTCCAACTTCAACTAATTTTCTCAAGTTTTAAAATAATTAATGGCTATCACAATCATCAAATATTTCCAAGATAGTATATTTATATGTGAAATCTCTCTACCTACAATATTCTTTCATGAATTGTTCAAGTGGCCAATGCAGTGTTTGCTAACTTTCAATAAATTTTACCACTTATACTTCTTATATGTGTAGTCATTACTCCCCATGTGATAAGTATATGAAGCATTTTTAATTTCATATTTATGATATTCAATTCATTCAACCATTAACTCATAGGATATAATTGAAGCACGAGAGTGAATGACAAACTACTCCAAAAAGATATAAGTGAAGATCAATGTGTAGTCAATTAGTTAAATAGCCATGTGAGGACTCTCTCTTATTCAAAATTTCAGATCCAATGATTTTATTGAAACATCAAACAATATAATATGGCACTCCAATAATAGCACGCATCGTCTGAACGAATGAAAATTTAGGCTCAACATAGGCTAACCGATAATTGTTGATGAAGAGAGGTGGGATGCGTAGCATCCCCAAGCTTAGATACTTGAGAGTTCTTGAAATATTTTCTGGGGGTGCCTTGGGCATCCCCAATCTTGAGCTTTTGTATCTTTTTCAATCCTCACATATCCCGGTTTCACCTATTCTCAAAAACTTCATCCACACAAAACTCAAAAAAAACTCGTGAGATAGGTTAGTACACATAAGAACAAATCAACACTTCATGTACTGCCAAGACAAGTTTCACAATAATTTTCAAACATTAGGTACTGTATACTGTCATTTCCACAATTGATATTTACCAGTATAGGCTATGGAAACTATAGGATAACTAGATAACAAAACTATGACAACAATCTGTCTTAACAGAATAGTTTGTAGAAATTTATTAAACCAATGTGCCTATGTAAATCTAAACGTTATGAAAATTTAGTACATGCTAAGGAATTTATATGACAACACTTTGTAAAAATTTCAGAAACTTTGCACCTTCCAGTAAAATATTAAAATTCAAACACTACAGCAAAAGTTTCTGGTTTTTACACAGCACATATCAAAACATGCAATGCAAGCACCCTAAGGCAATTCTTGGAAATTTTAATTGAAAAAAAAGATTAAAAATAACACCTAACAGGGAAAAACAAAATAAAATGACAATCCAAGCAAAACTCATAATATGTGACTAGTAAAAACATAACTCCAAGTAAGATATACGGATAGTGTTGAAGATAAAAGAGGGGATGCCTTCCGGGGCATCCCCAAGCTTAGACGCTTGAGTATTACTTGAATATTACCTTGGGGGCGCCTTTTAATCCCAAAGATTAGGTTCTTGTCACTCCTTATTCCTCTCATATCGGTATCTCACCCAAAACTTGAAAACTTCAATCACACAAAACTGAACGTGACTTTGTGAGAAGGGTTAGTGTAATAAATATAAAGCATTCACTTAGGTACTGTCAAGACAAGATTCATAATTTTTTTCCACATGATACCTACTGTATTCTGTAATTCCCATAATTTATATTACTCAATATAAGCTATAGGAACACTTGAAACGAGCAAACTATGCCTGCAAAACAGAATCTGCCAAAAACAAAATAGTCTGTAAAGATATGAATGATCACCAAACTTACCTAACTCTAAAAATTCTGAAAAATTAGTAAATATCACCAAATTTTCATAGAAATTTTGTGTAAACATTTCGGATTTTTTGACTCTCCAGTAAAATCAGACAATTCATATACTGGACGCAAGACTTTCTGTTTTTGCACAGAATCAAACAAGCAAGTATCCACACTATCCCAAAGGCTTTACTTAGCACTTTACTGAAATAAAATGCACAAAACATGATTCCTATAGTATCTTAATAATGTGAACACATCAAAACAGAAAGTAAAAGTGTTGGGTTGTCTCCCAACAAGCGCTTTTCTTTAATGCCTTTTTAGCTAGGCATGATATTTCAATGATACTCTTCCAAGCCAAATTTCGATGATAATTATATTCATACTGTAAAATATATAAGTGAAGTTCATAGATAATTCTACAATTAATATATATTAACCAATATCCAAGCTCAAAATATATAATTGAAGCACACGAAGCATTCTATAAAGCCATACTCAAAAGATTTAAGTGAAACACATGAAGCATTCTACAAAGCCATACTCAAAAGATTTAAGTGAAGTGCATGAATATTTCTACAAATAAATTAAGGACTAACTCATACTATAAGGGAGCATAAAGGAAAATACGAACACTAAAGACACATATTATGTGAACAAGACAAAAACCGAGGTATACCAATAACTCTTGAAGAATAAAGATGGGATGCCTTCCGGGGCATCCTCAATCTTAGGTGCTTGAGTCTCCTTGAAATATTTACTTGGGGTGACTTGGGAATCCCCAAGATTGAACTCTTGTCTCTCCGTATTTTTCTTATATAGATACCTCCTTGATCTTCGAACACTTCATTCACACAAAACTTAACAAAACCCGCATGAGATGTGTTAGTATAATAAAGCGAATTACTACTTTAAGTACTGTTGTAAAATCATTACAAATTCATATTAGCATAATATATACTGTAGTCCAACTTCACCATGGTTCATACCCCCCGATACAAGCCATAGATTCATCAAAATAAAAGAACAATGCATAGAAAACAGTATCTGTTAAAAACAGGACAGTCTGTAGTAATATGGAAACTTCGTATATTTATGTAACTAAAAAAATTCTCAAAATTTAGGACACAATAATAAAATTGCGTATAAGTACTTTTTTAAATTTTAAGAAACTTTTGACGTTCCAGTAAAAAATGTAAATTTACGCACTACAACCAAAGTTTCTGTTTTTGCACTGCACACACCAAACAAGCAATCTAATCATCCTAAAAGTAAATTTTGGCACATTATTTTTATAATACAATGGATATATAAAAGGTGATAATTATTTTTTAGAATATTCCATGAAAAATTGTACATTATTTCCATGAACATGAACACAAGTGTTCAAGGTCGACCCTCACTTCTCCAATGCACAACCTTCCATTCACTTCTCTTTTTGAAAAACTTCTTAGGCATAAGAGGCAAGTAACTCTTTTTGTAATTTTCATTTTTTTTTGTTTCAACCAAAACTAAAGAAAGCAAAAAGGGGAAACAAAATATATATAGTGAAGAAAGCAAACAAGCACACACGAGAATATCAACCCCAAGTTATTGCTCCTCGACAATGGCACCAGAAAAGAGCTTGATAATCCCCAAGTGAAAGGAATCATCGTAGCAATTTCCAAAGGTGGAAGTGGTAAGTATGGAGTGTCGAACCCACAAGGAGCTAAAGGTAAGATCAATATTCTCTCAAGTCCTATCTGCCACTGATACAACTCTACGTACACCGAACGTTTGCTTCCATCTAGAAAAGAGATATAAAACTACGTTGTGGTATGAAGAGGATAGCTTTGCATGATAACGGAGAACTAAATTATAAAAATAGGTGCTGTTAACATAATATTACAATATATTACAAATAGCGAGTATGGAAAAATGATGGGTCGGTGTGTAGAATTATCCAAGGCAATTGTTAACAAGATCGGAAATCATTATTGCAATTTTATATGAGGGAGAGGCATAAGCTAACATACTTTCTCTACTTGGATCATATGCACTTATGATTGGAAATTTAGCAAGCATCCACAACTACTAAAGATCATTAAGGTAAAACCCAACCATAGCATTAAAGCATCAAGTCCCCTATATCCCATATGCAACAACCCCCTTACTCGGGTTTATGCTTCTGTCACTCAAGCAACCCACTATAAGCGAATCATGAACGTATTGCAACACCCTACAACGGGAATCCTTCACGTGTGCGTGACACGGAAGGCACCATAGGACAGCACCAAAATAAACATACAACTCAAACCAATCTAGATCATCAATCAACCCAAAGGAAAAAAGTAATCTACTCAAAACATCATACGATGGCAACACATCATTGGATCATAATATGCAGCATAAAGTACCATGTTCAAGTAGGTTATTCCAGCGGGGTGCGGGAGAGTGGACCACTAAAAGGAGATGAGGATGGTGATGAGGATGGTGATGAGGAAGGTGATGTTGACGAATACGATCACTGTGGCGATGGTTCGCCCGGTGGCACTCCGGCACCATCGGGAGAGAGGGGGAGATGGTCTCCCCCTTGTGCTTCCTCCTCCACGGCCTCTCCCCTCTGTGGGGAGAGGTTCTCCCTTTGGTCCTTGGCCTCCATGGTGTTGATGGCCCCTACGGGACGATGAAGATGGCCTCCGGTGATGGTGACCCCCTCCGACAGGGTGCCGGAGAGGGCCAAGATTGTTTTTTCGTGGCTCTCGAGGTGTGCAGCGGCGGAACTCCCGATGTAGGTTTCTTTTTGATGGTTTCTGGATTTATAGGAATTTTTGGCGTCGATCCCACGTCAAGGGGATGCTCGAGGGGACCATAAGCTTGCTAGGCATGGCCAGGGGGTGGTCATGCCTTGCAGGCTTGTGACCTCTTCGTCCACTTCCTAGCCCAGCTCTTAACTCCAGTATTTTTTTATATTTTCCAAAGATATTCTTCGTAAATTTTCATCCCATTCCGAGAACTTTTATTTCTGCACAAAAACAACACCACAGTAGTTCTGCTAAAAACAACGTCAGTCCGTGTTAGTTCTAATAAAATCATACCAAAATCATATAGAATTATTGTAAACATGGCATGAATACTTCATAAATTATGGATACGTTGGAGACGTATCAACACGTTGGTATGAGGAACTTGCACACGCTCGTGAAGAAAAAGCACGTCATTGGTATTGAAGGTGTCAAATTCCTCAAGGACCACCTGTATGGTGCATGTGAGTCTGGGAAGATGACCGGATCCAAGCATCCCTCGAAGACAATCATGACCACGACTCGACCTTTTGAATTGCTTCATATGGACCTCTTTGGCCCCACTCATTATTCCACACTAAAAAATTCTTCAAGTTTGTATGGCTTTGTCATTGTTGATGATTACTCTCATTACACTTGGGTGCATATTATTCTGTACAAGTCTGAAGTGCAGGATGTCTTCAGAAAATTTGCTTCAAGGGCCTCAACTAACTTTGGTGTCAAGATCAAGCATATCAGGAGTGATAATGGGACTGCGTTCAAGAACACCAATCTTGATGCTCATGAGTTATCTGCCCCCATATACTCCTTAGCAGAATGGCGTCGTGGAGCAGAAGAACAGGACTCTTGCTGAGATGGCATGCACCATGCTTGATGAATACAAGACTCCTCGTTGTTTCTAGCCTGAGGCAATTGATACAGCTTGCCACATCATCAACAGAGTATATCTTCACAAATTCTTGAAGAAGACTTCATATGAACATATGACTGGCAACAAACCTAATGTAAGTTATCTCTAAGTCTTCGGTGCAAAATGCTGGATTAGAGATCCTCGCCATAGTTCTAAATTTGCACCGAAAGCACATGAAGGTTTTATGCTTGGTTACAGAAAGGACTCACACACCTACAGAGTCTTCAACACCTACCACCAAAAGGTTATTGAAATTGTAGATGTGCGGTTCGATGAAACTGACGGCTCGCAAAGAGAGCACCTGCCTTCTGTGCTACATGAACAATCTCCTGAGGAATTCATTAAGCTAAAGGCTACTGAAGATGTCATACCCACTGAAGAAGTCATTCCAACCAACGTAGACATTCATGTTGATACACCTGAAGAAAATGGTGCTGAAGAAAATCCTCAGCCACGTCAACCTGCTCATCCAAGAGTTGCAAATGAATTGCATATTGACAAAATCATCGACGACGTCAATGCACCAGGTCCCCTCACTCGCTCAAGAGCTTCACATTTGAGTAACTTTTGTGGCCACTTTGCTTTTGTATCTATCATGAGCCCACCAAAGTTGATGAAGCATTCAAGGAGCCTGAGTGGATTCAAGCTATGCTAGAGGAATTGCATCAATTCAAGCTCAACAATGTGTGGGAACTTGTCAAGCGGCCAGATCCTCGCAAGCAAAACATCATAAGTACCAAGTGGATCTACCGCAACAAGGAAGATGAAAATGGTCTTGTGGTCAGAAATATGGCTCGTCTGGTAGCTCAAGGCTACACACAGGTTGAAGGAATTGATTTTGATGAAACTTTTGCACATGTTGCTAGACTTGAAGCTATTCACATATTGCTTGCTTATGCTAACCATCATGATATCATCTTATATCAAATGGACGTGAAAAGTGCATTCCTCAATGGTAAGCTTGAGGAATAAGTATATGTTGCTCAACCCCCAGGTTTTGAAGACCCTAAGCATCCTGACAAAGTCTTCAGACTCAACAAGGCCCTCTATGGCCTCAAGCAGGCCCCTCGGGCGTGGTACGACACTCTGAAGGAATTCCTCATCAAGAAAGGCTTCAAACCCGGTTCACTCGACCCAACTCTTTTCACTAAATCCTATGACAATGAACTGTTCATATGCCAAATATACGTAGACGATATTATCTTTGGCTGTACTGACAAACATTACAGTGATGAATTGCCTATATGATGAGTGAAGAATATCAAATGTCTATGATCGGAGAGTTGAAATTCTTCTTAGGTCTTCATATTCGTCAGCAAGACAATGGCATCTTCATCTCTCAAGTGAAATACCTCAAGGATTTACCGAGGAAATTCGACATGCAAGATTGCAAAGGCGTCAAAACTCCAATGCCTTCAAAAGGCCACCTCTACACTGACAAAATGGTAAAGATTTCGATCAGAAGGTATATCGCTCCATGATTGGCTCTTTATTATATCTATGTGCATCTAGGCCTGACATTATGGTGAGTGTTTGCATGTGTGCCCGATTCCAAGCAACACCGAAGGAATCACGCCATAAGGCTATGAAACATATTCTTCGATACTTATCTCACACACCAACTCTTGGATTATGGTATCCCAAGGGCTCAAATCTTCACCTCGCCGGATACTCAGATGCTGACTATGCTAGAGATCGTGTGTATCCCAAGTCAAGCTCTGGCACATGCCATTTGATCGGACGATCCTTAGTCCGTTGGTCCTCGAAGAAGCAGAACTGCGTGTCACTATCTACTGCTAAAGCTGAGTACATCCTACTGGTTCATGTTGCGCTTAGTTGCTGTGGATGAAGCAAACCCTCAAGGACTATGGCATCAAGGTGAACAATGTGCCTCTCTACTGCGACAACAAGAACGCTATCAAGATTTCTTACAACCTAGTTCAACATTCCAAGACCAAGCACATCCAGATTCGTCATCATATTCTTCGAGATCATGTACTCAAGGGCGACCTCTCCATCAACCACATTCCCACTGAAGAACAACTGGCTGATATCTTCACTAAGCTCTTGGATGAAAAGAGATTTTGCAAGTTGTGGTGTGAGCTAAATATCTTAGAATCTTCGAATGTTATTTGAAAATACACACATCCTAACACTTATGCAAAATTGATGACTTATATGTGCAACACACGAAGTAACGTTTTTGTTCAATCAATGAAGAATAACTCTCTAAGTGTGAAGAAATTAATGAATAATTTGATTCTCAAAACCCTACGACAATTGTATGCGGTGTCTAAAATCATCATTCTTATACGGTGGGTCACGCCACCAACCATAGTTGAAATTCTTCAAAGTTGATTTTTTCGTCATTTTGCAAATTCTTCAATTTTTCAAATTCCTCAAGTTTGCAAATTCCTCAACTTTTCAAATTCTTCAAAACTATGAAATTGATGTTCTTCATTGACTATGTATATATATTTGAATTTTTCAATGTCCTCAACAGCATTCACTTATTGCTAATTCTTCAAGTTGATTTTCATCTAAGTGAATGTGATCAGACCCGTTCCCTCTCTATGCTAAACTCAACCCAACCTATTCTCAAGTTATTCATATGCGTTCTACTTTGAAACTCGTTCAAAGTCTTCACTGTGTCCTTGACAGTTGAAGAATTTGCGGACGAAAACTTTAAGTTTTTTTCTATCAATTTTTTGGCGTTTCCCGCTCAAACTATTCTGATTCCCATGACTGGATAACCCACGATCCCCCACTATCTCCACTAATCAAAACATGGGTGACACATGTCGCGTGGAGAGCAAGGGTCAAGGGTAATCTGTTCCAAAATCTTCGGGCAGATTGGTTTTCACCTCCGCTATAAATACCCCTTCCCTTTCGCTGTGCTCGGTTACTCCTCACTCCCACACTCTCCCGAGGTCAAACCTAGCGCCGCCACTAAAATCATCGCCGCCAGTGTGTAAGAGCTTCACTGCCTCGACCTCGCCGTCGCCGTACTCGCATCGGTCGCGGAAATCTTCACTCTACCGCCGCTATAGTTGTCTCCCTTGGCCAAGCTAGGGCGTGGGAGATCTGGACGGATGAAATTCCCCAATTTCTTCTCACTGTTTGTCGTGTTCTTCATTAGGGTAAATAAACTCTAATTTTAGTGCCCTTGTTTGATCTTCAAGTTTTCCACAATTTCCTCAAAGGTGTTTATTCTTCAAGAATCATATTCCAAAACACCTTACATGTTCATTCCCTTGATGTATTGCCTAAGTTATGATTTTCTTCAAGATTCCTCAATTGTGTGGATCCTCAAAATTTGCAAAACTTTGGAACCTAAGACAAGAACATTTAGTGAAATTCCTCAGGACATCTATGGCCAAAATTCCTCAACTTGATGTATTTTGAAAATTTCTGAGAACGCATATGACCTCTTCAAATTCCTCACACCTATACTCTGTTCGCTGGTACAAAATGTGTGCTGGTGAATCACTAGGTTCTCATCAACTTAACTCATTTGCAACGTTCCTTAAAGATAATTTGCACACTTCCTCAGAATCCTCAAAAGTTCAGAATCCTCAGCCGAAGAAAATGACTGATGGGAAAAAGCCACAGAAAGGTGGAAAGAAACCTGAAGTACAAACTGCTTTTGAGATACCTGATGAACTGTATGAGGAATATTGCACTCCTGATGAAGAAACTCATGGCAAGGAAACCAAAAAGCAGCGAAAGATTCACATTCAGAAAATTGAGAGGAGATGGGCATGAGACTGGAAAGAATATCGCTATGTGACTCCAAAATACATGAAGAAATTCAATGTTAAATCCCCTTGCAATAGGCCACCCTTGGATCCAAACCAAACTGTTGATCCCACTAGTCTCAAAACTGGTGATGAGTTTCCACAAGAATGGGAAAGACAACAAGCCAAGCTGGCAAAGAAGGCAAAAGAGGCTGTGAAGAAGTTCAATGAAGACATAGCTGCTGCTGCCTCTGTCGGAGCCTCTGCTAGTGCTCCAAAAAAATCAATGGTGAAGAAATTTGCAGTAAAATCAAAGTCCTCAACTTCAATATCATCACTGCAGAACCCTCCAGCAAGTTCTTCAAAGGCCTCTGCAATGCCCTCAGTAGCTGCACAATCATCAGCTACTGCCACACAGTCCTTAACACCTGTGCACCTTGCAACATGTTAGAGGACCAAGGGCTTCTTAATTGCTTCATGTGTCTCTGCAAGTCCCTCTGTCCAAGCAAAGTCTTCAACAAGTCCTACTCCGTTGAAGTTAAAGATAACTGTTGGACGAGGTCAACGACCAGGTCCTCACATTAGCAAAGCTATGGTGAATGTACCCTCAGGATCTGAGGCTGATGATGAGGCCGATGATGAAGAATTGGACGAAATCATCAGAGAAAGTCAGCAAAGGGTTGTCGTAGCCAAGGGCGGCTCTGTTCCTCTCATGCTGGATCCAAAGATGATCCTCAATTTCATCGACATATGGTATGAGGATCCCACCACTCCACTTTCCTCACTGAACCTACCTCTTGGTGTGGACCATGTCCTCACTCACTTCATAGCTGAGGAAAAATGGAAGAGAGATCAAGCTGATAGAGCTCAAATGAGCAGGGCCAGAAAAGAAAAGTTTTTGAGGAACAATGTGATGAATTTGACTCCCAATCAACTCATCATAGTTCAGTCTGAGATTCGTTGCCTTACTAATGAACAAGAAAAGTATGATGCTGAATGGAAGGGCACCAAAGTAAGATTTGTCAGGGCAGCCCAAGCTGCAGTTAAGGACCATAATGAGAGGGTTTTAGCTTGATCGCAACTTCAAATTCCTCAGGCCGAAGAATCTACTCAGCCTGCTGAAGAAACTTCTCCCGCGGCTGAAGAAATTCAGGCTGCTGAAGAACCTATCGGGGCAACCTCCCCTGTTGCGCCTGAAGAAATTGCCAGGACAGCTGAAACTTTTGCTGTGCCTGATGAAATTGAGACCACAAGGGAGACTACATCACTCGTGCTTGAAGAAAATGCTCCTCCTTCACCCTCTGCAGAAACTGCAAAATCCTCAAGGGTGAAGAACAACAATCTTCCTTCTGCATCAGAAGTGAAGAAAACTAAGGTTGCGGAGAAAAAGGCACTGAAGAGAAAATCATCAACTTCAGATTCCTCAGCAGTGAAGAAATTGAATGCACTACCAAGTTCTTCAACTGAGTCGATTGATGCAAGTCCTATCAGCTCCGTGCCAACCTATGAACTAGTACCATTTGGTGTGGACTATGTCATCCCAAATGATGATCAAGAAGAAAAGGACCAGTCTGCTGCTACCTTAGAGCAGATTGATGAAGAAATTGAAGTGGAAGCTAATGCTTCAACTCCATTGGTATCATCACCCCAGCCTCAGTTGACCGCTGAAGAGGCTGGCGTTGAAGAAATGCAAGATGATGTGGACATAGGAAACACAACTCCTCTAATCAATGATGAATATTGGGAAGCTGCACACCCAAATTCTCCAATGACCACTCCTCTGTCAAAAATTCCTTAGTCTCCAGCCCAGACTGAAGAAATTCATACAAGATCTGATGACTTGGCTGCAACTATCACTGAAGATATTCCAACTGCATCAGCCGAGGAAGTTGTTGCTCCAACTGCCACTGAGGGAACTCCTGTGCAAATTCCTCAGTACGAAGAAATTTCTCAAATGCCTAAAGAAATTGTGGGACGCTTCAAGCCAAACCTTCAGCCGAAGCCTAAGATGCCATTCAAAGGCTCAAAGCGCCCCAAATTCATCAAGACCAATTTCTTCAACAAGCACATCTTCTTCACTGGGCCAAATCCGTATGACTCTGCAAGAGCCGGTCGCACCAGATTCTGGACAACCACGCACATGAACTACTATGAATCAGTGCTGTTTGACAAGAAGAAAGTCTTCGAGCATCATCAAATTCCTCATGTGGATATGGAAACTATACCGTCCTTCACACATGTGCTCACAGTTCTTCATGCTACTGGAATTCTTCCATTCTGTGTGGACATCTGTGATTGTAATGAAGAACTGATTGTTCAATTTTATGCCACCTTGCACATCACAGGTGATGCTTCTCATATCAACTCTTGGGTCTTGGACTGGATGACTGAATCTATTTACTACACCGCACCAGCCTCTGAATTGCTTCGATTAGTCCCAATTCCAATTCCTTCAAAAGGAGCAAGATGCCTATTTGATGAACCCGCTCTGCTCAACCACATGATGCAAGTGCTGATGAAGCCTTTGGCTCCTGGAAAACCTCAAAGGACTACCTTCCTTGTGAAGGATTTTCTCTATGTGTCCAGGATAGTCTATCACATTTTGACCAACACCCTCAGTCCTTAGAAGGGCCACAAATCTAAAGAAGAAGAAGTGGAGGGAATCATGAAGAACATGATATTCAACATCATTCATGGGATTCCCATCAACTACCATGATTTCTTCATGAGGACTTTGGTCAATGCAGCATTAGCCCCAGTTGAATTGAAGCCTTATGCTCCTTGGATCATGAAATTCATGAGATCAAGGTCTTCAATTCCCTTCAAGGCTGACTTTCAGAATCACTTCGGCTTTGTGCCTCCTATTGAAGTCCTCAAGAACACATTTGCTTCAGTTGAAGGAAAAGGCAAAGATGTTGTTGATCAAGGTACTCGTCCATTGGATGGTCAATTTCGCAAAGTTGCATCTTACTCCACCAATGATGACACTGCTATCCAAGCCTCTGTTGCAAAAGCCTCAGTGCAAAAGCCTCAAGAGTCTGCCCCTCGTGTGATGACTAATCGTGAGCTACTTATAAGTCTCCATCAGAAGGTTGATGGCAATCACAAGTGGGTCAAGTATCAGTTTGCTTCAATTCTTCAGAACATGACTGTGACGCAGAACTCTGTGAGGAAAAATCACTACTATGTGCATGAAATATTTGATCGCGCGTGGGCCATTCTCGCACATCTCAAGACTCTCGAGGAACTCAAGGACATGGACTTTCAATAGAACTTTGACTGGTTTCATCCCCCTTAGAAGAAATTCAGAAAGGTTCAAGTCCCTCAGATGTTTACAAGCTCATATTCTTCATCACGTGAGACGGATGAAGCTAAGGATATTGATGCTGCTGCGGTGGGCCCTGCATCGACAAACGACCCCGGCAATGCTGGCGCTCCTCCATCACCTTCAATATGAAATTCTTCAAGGGGCTTTAGTCCTCAGTTTTCGTCCCTTTTGGTCTTCGATAACAAAGGGGGGATTTGAGTTAGTCTTCAAGCGGGTCTCTATATATGGGATGTTTTTGTTTAAGTTACAACTCTCGCTCTTCTGAAGCTTTTGTTGGTTGAGTTGTTGATACGTCTTCGTCGTATCTTTAATTTTTTATTGTTTCATGCAAATATTCTACAACTTTCATATACTTTTGGCAACTTTTTATACTATTTTTTGGGACTAACATATTGATCCAGTGCCCAGTGCCAGTTCCTGTTTGTTGCATCTTTTTTGTTTCATAGAAAATCCATATCAAACGAAGTCCAAATGCAATAAAAACTTACGAAGATTTTTTTGGAATATATGTGATTTTTGGGAAAAATAATCAACGCGAGACGATGCCCGAGGAGGTCACAAGCCTGCTAGGCGCTGCCCACCCCCCTGGTCGCGCCCAGAGGGCTTGCGACCACCCCTTAGGTCGATTGTAGCTCTCCTTAGGCTGCAAGAAATATTTTAATAAGGAAAATCCCCTCAAAATTTAAGCCCGATCGGAGTTACGGATCTTTGGATATTTAAGAAATGGTGAAAGGCCAGAATCTGGGAACACAGGAAAAGAAGGAGATAGAGGAGAGATCCAATCTCGGAGGGGCTCTCGCCCCTCTGCCACCATGGAGGCCATGGACCAGAGGGTAAACCCTTCTCCCATCTAGGGGAAGGTCAATGAAGAAGAAGAAGGAGGGGGGATCTCTCCCCCTCTCTCTCAATGGCACCGAAACGCCGCCGGGGCCATCATCGTGACAATGATCTACTCCAACAACTCCATCATATTCACCAACACCTCCATCACCTTCCCCCATCTATCTCTAGTGGTCCACTCTCCCGCAACCCGCTGTACCCTCTACTTGAACATGGTGCTTTATGCTTCATATTATCATCCAATGATGTGTTGCCATCCTATGATGTCTGAGTAGATCTATTTTGTCCTATTGGTTGATTCATGATCATGATTGGTTTGAGTTGCATGTTTTATTATTGGTGCTGTCCTGTGGTGCTCTCTGTGTCGCGCAAGCGTGAGGGATCCCCGCTTTAGGGTTTGCAATATGCTTATGATTCGCTTATGGTGGGTGGCATGAGTGATAGAAACACAGACCCGAGTAAGTAGGTTATCTGCATATGGGAATAAAGAGGACTTGATACTTTATAATGCTATGGTTGGGTTTTATCATAATGATCTCAGTAGTTGCGGATGTTTGATAGAGTTCCAATCACAAGTGCATATGATCCAAGTAAAGAAAGTATGTTAGCTTATGCCTCTCCCTCATATAAAATTGCAATAATGATTACCGGTCTAGTTATCAATTTCCTAGGGACAATTCCACAACTCCTACCACCACTTTTCCACACTTGTTAAACTAACTTAGTTGTTTTTCATCTAAGCAGCACCTAGTTTTTATTTACGTGTTCTTTATTATCTTGCAAACCTATCCTACCACACCTACAAAGTACTTCTAGTTTATACTTGTTCTAGGTAAAGAAAATGTTAAGCGTGCGTAGAGTTGTATCTGTGGTCGATATAACTTGAGGGAATATTTGTTCTACCTTTAGCTCCTCGTTGGGTTTGACACTCTTACTTATCGAGAAAGGCTACAATTGATCCCCTATACTTGTGGGTTATCAAGACCTTTTTCTGGCGCCGTTACCGGGGAGCAATAGCGTGTGGTGAATATTCTCGTGTGTGCTTGTTTGCTTTATCACTAAGTAATTTTTATTTTCTGTTTTAACTCATTTTCTATCTTTAGATATGGGTAGGAAACGCAAAATACCAACAAAATTAGTTGTACTTTCTGCTCCAAAAGTTGAGGAACCACTAGTGTTCCGTACCACCAAAGAATATTACTTGGGTCATCTTCGATCCACTTGCGCTCGTGCTGAAAACCCAACTATCTTAGTTGAGGGAAAATCATTAAATGATCATGCTCATTATGTGCAACACCACATATCTCAAAAAGGGAAACTCTTATGGCATCAAATTAATACTTTGTGTTGCTATGCTTGGAATCTATGTGAAATTTCTAATTTTACTTGTTGTTCTAAAGAAGCTAAAAAACACCTTCCCTACCAATGTGTGTTTAATGATAATGAAATATTATCCTCTTATGCCAAGGAGGCCTATTGCTATAATGATGTTGAACAAATTGAAGAATTTGTTGCTTTTAAGGGTGCCTATGAAATTGCTTCTTTCATTGAAAAGTATGATGCTACTCTTTATGAATCTCGAAATTTTACCATACTTAAATATTGCTATGAAAACTATGCTTATAATGCTTATGTCAAAGAGTTTATTGAAAGAATGACCGCTGCTTTGGAAGAGACTAATATTTTGCAGGAATCTATGGAAGAAGAAATTGCTCAAACTGTGAGCTCATTAGATGAAAAAGATGAGGAGGAGAGTGGAGAACAAAAGGAGGAAGAGCGGATTAGCTACCCGTGCCCACCTTCTAATGAGAGTAACTCTTCAACTCATACATTGTTTAATTTTCCTTCGTTCTTACCGAAGGATGAATGCTATGTTGATTGCTATGATCTCTTGGATTCATTTGAAATATCCCTTTTTTATGAACTTGATGCTTGCTATGCTTGTGGCCATGATGCCAATATGAAAGATGCTTATGGAGATGAACTTGCTATAGTTCCTTATGTTAAGAATGAAATTGTTGCTATTGCACCCATGCATGATTGTCCTATTATTTTTTTGAATTCTCCCAACTACACTATATCGGAGAAGTTTGCACTTATTAAGAATTATATAGATGGGTTGCATTTTACTATTACAAATGATGATTTTGATAGATATAATATGCATGTGCTTTTTGCTCCTACTTGCAATTATTATGAGAGAGGAACTACATATCCACCTCTCTATGTTTCCAATTTGATAAAATTGCAAGAAACTGCTTATGCTATGTATTGGCCTTTACTTTGTGTGCATGAATTGTTCTTTTATGAAATGCCAATGCATACGAAGAGAGTTAGACTTTGTTGTTGCATGATATATGTTACTTAGTGCTCAATACTAAATTAAAAATCATTGATAATTAAAATTGGCTTTGATATACCTTGGAATCTGGGTGGATCCATTACTTGATCACTTTATGCCTAGCTTAATCGCTTTAAAGAAAGCGCTGCCAGGGAGACAACCCAGAAGTTTTAGAGAGTCATTTAATTCTATTGTGTGCTTTGATATAGTTTAAAAACAAAAAAATAAAGAGGGGAACCTAAAACTTTTTCAAAGAGAAAAGTGAAAGTGAGAGAGACGAGCATTGTGAAAGTGGGAGCTAGCCTTGACTTTGTTCATGCCCATGGAAACTTTGCAAATCTTGATTACAGAAACTTTTCAACCAAAATAATTATCCCCTTGTATAAATAAATTTTTATTATAAAAATAATGTGCCAGGATGTGCCTTTAGGACGATTAGATTGCTTGTTTGGTGTGTGCAGTGCAAAAAACAGAAACTTTGGCTGTAGTGCGTGAATTTACATTTTTTACTAGAATGTCAAAAGTTTCTGAAATTTTACACAATACTGCTATGAATTTTTTTATTTTGTCCTAATTTTTCAGAATTTTTAGAGTTACAGAAGTATGGTGAATGTTCAAATTGCTACAGACTGTCCTGTTTAAGACAGATTCTGTTTTTGATGCATTGTTTTGCTCGTTTTGATGAAACTATCAATTGTATCGGTGGTATAAGCCATGGAAAAATTATAATATAGTAGCTACAATAAAAAACAAAATATGAATTGGTTGGCAACAGTACTTAAAGTGGTGATTTGCTTTATTATACTAACGGATCTCACGAGGGTTTTGTTAAGTTTTGTGTGATTTTAGTTTTCAAGTTTTGTCTGAGATCACGATGGATGAAGGAATAAGGAGTGGAAAGAGACTAAGATTCGGGATTACTGAGGCACCCCAAGGTAATATTCAAGGAATCCCAAGAAACTAAGCTTGGGGATGCCTTCGGATGCCCCAGAAGGCATCCCCTCTTTCTTCTAACAACCATCGGTAATTTTACTTGGAGCTATATTTTTATTCGTCACATGATATGCGTAAATCTTGGAGCGCCGTGTTTTTTTTAATAATGCACCATGCTGGTATGAGAAAGTCCTTGATTTATTTATAGAATGCTTCATGCACTTCACTTATATCTTTTGAGTATGGCTTTATAGAATGCTTCATGTGCTTCACTTATATCATTTGAAGTTTGGGTTGCATGTTTCTCTACATAGATAAAACCGCCATTTGTAGAATGCTCTTTTGCTTCACTTATATTTGTTAGAGCGTGGGCATATCTTTTGTAGAAAGAATTAAAATCTTATGCTTCACTTATATCTATTTAGAGAGTTAACAGGAGTTGGTCATTCACATGGTTAGTCATAAAATCCTACATAAAACTTGTAGATCACTGAATATGATATGTTTGATTCCTTCCAATAGTTTTGTGATATGAAGATGGTAATATGAGAGTCATGCTAGTGAGTAGTTGTGAATTGGAGAAATACATGTGTTGAAGTTTGTGATTCCCGTAGCATGCACGTATGGTGAACTGTTATGTAACGAAGTTGGAGCATGATTTGTTTAATGATTGTCAACCTTTGTGTGAGGGTCGGGAGCGCGCGATGGTTAACTCCTACCAACCTCTCCCCTAGGAGCATGCGTCTAATGCTTTGTTTGATAACTAATAGACTTTTGCAATAAGTAGGTGAGTTCTGTATGACTAATGTTGAGTCCATGGATTATACACACTCTCACCCTTCCACCTTTGCTAGCCTCTATAGTACCGCCCAACTTTCGCCGGTGCATCAAACCCACCTTCCTCAAAATAGCCACCATACACCTTCCTCAAAACAGCCACCATACCTACCTATTATGTCATTTCCATATCCATTCCGAGATATTGCCATGCAACTTCCACCATTCCGTTTAGTATGACATGCACCATCATTTTCATATTGCTTTGCATGATCGTAAGTTAGCTTGCATGATGTTTTCATGGCTTGTCCATTTTTGATGTCATTTTCTAGGCTAGATCATTGCACATCCCGGTATCCTACCGGAAGCATCCATATAGAGTCATATTTTTGCTCTAGGTATCGAGTTGTAAGTAAATAAAAGTGTGATGATTTTCATTATTAGAGCATTGTCCTGTGTGAGAAAAGGATGATGGAAGCTATTATTCCCTCACAAGTTGGGAGGAGTCTCCGGACTTCACAAAAAAATAAAAGAGGCCAGCGATGCCCAAATAAAAAAAAGAGGAAAAAGATGCCCGCAAAAAGAAAAAAAGAAGAAATAATAATTAAAAAATGAGAGAAAGAGAGAAGGGACAATTGCTACTATCTTTTTACACACTTGTGCTTCAAAGTAGCACCATGATCTTCATGATAGAGAGTCTCCTATTTTGTCACTTTCATATAACTAGTGGAATTTTTTGCATGACCACTTAGTTTTCTTTTTGAGCTTTCATACACTTATAGCTCTAAGTGCATTCATTGCATGTCAATCCCTACTCACTCACATTGGTATCTATTGATGGGCATCTCCATAGCCCGTTGATACGCCTAATTGATGTGAGACTATATTCTCCTTTTTCCTCATCACCTCCACCATATTATATTCCAACTATAATGCTATATCCATGGCTCATGCTCATGTATTGCTTGAGAGTTGAAAAGATTTGAGAACATAAAAAGTGTGAAACAATTGCTTGACTTATCATTGGGGTTGTGCATGATTTAGATACTTTGTGTGGGCAATATGGAGCATAGCCAGACCATATGATTTTGCAGGGATAACTTTCTAAGGCCATGTTATTTTGAAAGGACACGATTGCATTGTTGGTGTGCTCGAAGTATTACTGTTTTTATGTCAATATAGACTATTGCTTTGAAACACTCGTGTCTTAATATTCATGCCATGATTATATTATATAAACAAGATTATGCTAGGTAGCATTCCACATCAAACAAATATCTTTTTTATCATTTAGCTACTCAAGGACGAGCAGGAATTAAGCTTGGGGATGGTGATACGTCTCCATCGTATCTATAATTCTTGATTGTGTCATGCCAATATTCTAAAACTTTCATATGCTTTTAGCAACTTTTTATACTATTTTTTGGGACTAACATATTGATCCAGTGCCTAGTGCCAGTTCCTGTTTGTTGCATGTTTTTTGTTTTGCAAAAGATCCATATCAAACAAAGTCCAAACGCGATAAAAACTTACGGAGATTTTTTCGGAATATATGTGATTTTTGGGAAAAAGAATCAACGCGAGACGATGCCCGAGGAGGTCACAAGCCTGCTAGGCGCGACCCACCCCCCTGGCCGCGCCCAGAGGGCTTGTGGCCACCCTTTAGGTCGGTTGGAGCTCTCCTTCGGAGTTACGGATCTCCGGATATTTAAGAAACGGTGAAAGGCTAGAATCTAGGAGCGCAGAAACAGAAGGAGACAGAGAGAGAGAGAGAGAGAGAGATCCAATCTCGGAGGGGCTCTCGCCCCTCTATCGTCGTGGAGGCCATGGACCAAAGGGTAAACCCTTCTCCCATCCAGGGGGAAGGTCAAGGAAGAAGAAGAAGGAGGGGGTCTGTCCCCTCTCTCTCCCGATGGAACCGGAACGCCACCGGGGCCATCATCGTGACGACGATCTAATCCAACAACTCCGTCATCTTCACCAACACCTCCATCACCTTTTCCCATCTATCTACAGCGATCCACTCTCTTGCAACCCTTTGTACCCTCTACTTGAACATGGTACTTTATGCTTCATATTATTATCCAATGATGTGTTGCCATCCTATGATGTCTGAGTAGATCTATTTTGTCCTATTGGTTGATTGATGATCATGATTGGTTTGAGTTGCATGTTTTATTATTGCTGTTGTCCTATGGTGCTCTCCGTTTCGCACAAGTGTGAGGGATCCCCGCTGTAGGATTTGCAATATGCTTATGATTCTCTTATGGCGCATGGCGTGAGTGATAGAAACACAAACCCAAGTAAGTAGGTTGTTTGCATATGGGAATAAAGAGGACTTGATACCTTATAATGCTATGGTTGGGTTTTACCTTAATGATCTTTAGTAGTTGCGGATGCTTGCTAGAGTTCCAATCATAAGTGCATATGATCCAAGTAGACAAAGTATGTTAGCTTATGCCTCTCCCTCATATAAAATTGCAATAATGATTACCGGTCTAGTTATCGATTGCCTAGGGACAATTCCACAACTCCTACCACCACTTTTCCACACTCACCAAACTAACTTAGTTGTTTGTTTATCTAAGCAGCCCCTAGTTTTTATTTGCGTGTTCTTTATTATCTTGCAAACCTATCCTATCACACCTACAAAGTACTTATAGTTTCATACTTGTTCTAGGTAAAGCGAATGTTAAGCGTGCGTAGAGTTGTATCAGTGGTCGGTAGAACTTGAGGGAATATTTGTTCTACCTTTAGCTCCTCGTTGGGTTCGACACTCTTACTTATCGAGAAAGGCTACAATTGATCCCCTATACTTGTGGGTTATCAGTTGTAAACTTAAGTCCGATGGTGGTCTGCCCTTTCTGAACTGCTTTCTGCATGCTTATTTCCTCAAGTACCTTAATGCATGCATGCTGAATTCCATGAGACACCATTTTCATCATGCTTTTCAAGTTCTTCATATCATATGTTAAATGCATGTCAAAAGAGGCCGAGGTAGACCGAACTTGACATGGGAAGAGTCCGTAAAGAGAGATCTGAAGGACTGGAGCATCACCAAAGAACTAGCCATGGACACAGGTGCGTGGAAGCTTGCTATCCATGTGCCAGAACCATGAGTTGGTCGCGAGATATGGGTTTCACCTCTAGCCTACCCCAACATGTTTGGGACTAAAGGCTTTGTTGTTGTTGTTGTATATGTTAAATGCATGTATAAATTACAAGATATAGGGGGAGTTCTCCTTGTTTTTAACCTGCCATGTGCATTTGCTGTCCAAAGCAAATTCTGCACATCTTCAGGGGGAGTTCTTCTATATCTTGCAATCAAATTCTTCAAACTCGGCACTTACATTCCATATATTTATTCTCGTTGAAAACTTAACCTATTTGTCATAAATCACCAAAAAGGGGGAGGTTGTAAGTGCATCTAGTGTCCCTTAGAGATTTTGGTGTATTAAAGACTTATAGGTTAAGAGACTCATGCGTTTGTGAGTGTACATAGGCTCTATAAGTCACCGGGCAGTTTGATACATTCGGAGATTATCGACCCCTAAAAATGTATGTCTTCAACTGAAGACTTTGGTGAAGACTTTGGTTGTCATTCCCAAGATGCCCGCCTATCCATTTTAAGACACGAGGGCCTCGCAAGGGATAGAGGCGCATCTTGCCGTTAGCAAGTATAGTATCATCATATCATACAATACTGAAAAGATGAGTATACAAGATTGGCTTACACTCGCCACATACTAAATTACAATCTACACAGAATTCAAATCATCACGAAGAAGGCAGGGTCCGGCTACGGACGAAATCAAACGATAAAAACAGATGCAAATGATACTATCTCTCTATCCCAAAGATCACGACCATGGTCCTCTACTCATCCGGGTAAGTCACGTACATCCTGCCTCTTTCCTCATCATATTCCCACTGGAGCTGGGTAAGATCATCTTGCACGTACTCATCTGTACCTGTACCTGGAGGGTTGTAGTAATCTGTGAGCCACAAGGACTCAACAATCAAGTGCCCGGGTACCGAGACTATTCAAGCTTAAAGGTTGGGATGGGGTAAGTGTTTAGTTGCAGCAGCACTAGCGTATATGGTGGCTAACTTACGCAACATGAAAAGTAAATATGAGTTCCTATGATGAACGATCGAATCTAGTATGATCTCTATGAGATCCTGAACACTTACTTACATCAATCATAACCCCACCGTGTTCTCTCTCGGATCATGTTCATGAGCAGAGACGAGCACGGTTACTCACACAGTTGGTGTATTTTAATTAGAGTTTACTTCAAGTTTACTATAACTGGGTTTTAAACAAATATCCAAGTTGCCACATAACCGCGGGCATGACTTCTTGAAAAGATTTAACCCTGCAGGGGTGCTCCAACTAGTGCATCACAAATTAACCACACTCCACGGGAATAGCCTTGACCACGGATCCCACTGTCGTCATAGGTAATTCCAAAGGAATTCCAACACCTCGAGAAAACCTGAAGAAATTCAGACTTCACATGCAAGACACTCGATAAAGGTAAAACCAATCCAGCAAGACCACCCGATGTGTCGACGAACCCGATAAGAGCCGCATATCTCACTCTCAGGACACGACGGATAAGCAACGCATACAGAGGCCTGATAGAAATCTCCCAAGTTTCCCTGGGTTGGCCCCGCACAGTGCTCTAGTTTGGACCATCACTCATGAGGAGCACTGGCCCGGGGGTTGATTAATTATCCACGGGTTTGCAAGACCCTATGCAAATTTTATTAAGTTGTTAAGCAAATGTAGTACCAATGTTGGGTCATGCCAGACAAGTTTTAATCTCAACCGAATAAACAAGGGGGTCCCCATAACAACCCCGAGCATGTTAGGTGCGCAAAATATGGAAAACATAACACCGGTAACAAGAATCTATGATGGTAACAGCGGAACAAAACTCTTAGAAAAGGCCAAGCCTTTCACCAATACCAAGATATATATGTGCATTAAATTAAATAACAGATAAATATTGTGATATCCAAATCCATGTTATCACCTGGAACAACCTGCACCTGCAACTAAGAACGCTATAAGAGGGTTGAGCAGCGGTAACTTAGCCAATCAAAGGTTTGCTAGGATGTGGAGGGTTAGAGGCTTTTATGGCATTTAGGAGGATGATATCAAGTGGTAGGTAGTGCAATTGTAATGATAAGAGCGAGAAACTAGCAAGCGAAAATAGTATCGGGATCCAGGTACGATCATCTTGCCTGTTGGTTCTTCATCGAAACAAGTAGCGGGATCCTCACAGTGGTACTCTCCTGGGTCCTCGTACTCAGTACCAACACTCGCGTCTACCCAAGAGAAAAGGCAGCAATAAACATCCAACCAAGGTGAAATGCACAACCAATATGATGCATGATTCATTTAAGAAGAATTAATATGGCAATCCAAAACTAGTCATGTTTCACATGCAAAGTTTGTTTATTAATGAATCTGGACAGAACCTGATATTGAGTTATTTAAACATGCATGAACATGGCAAATACGGATGCATTATGCAAAATCGATAGAAATGCATATAAAGAACGCAAGAAATGGAGTTATGGTTCTCACGATACGCTCACGACAAGGTACGAAGGCAAAACACAAGACAACGAAGCCATGGGTAATTCTTGGCATTCCAAGGTAGTCATTGGCTAGGCAATGAAAACCCAACCACAACAGACTCAAAAATCAATCAATTCCATGGAGTATAGCTCCCACAAGTCACAAATTAATAAAACAACAAATCTGCCACAAAACAGCAACATAGCAACTTACACAGCCCACAACTTGAGCTACATGAATCCTACAGCCACAAACAAGATATTGCCAGGATGTACATAAAAAATGCGTCAACTTATCCAACTACACAAACTGCATAGGATGCACACATCAATAAGCATAAAGTTATCAAGTTGGCATGATGAAACAGTTTTCTGGGACAGTGAAAATTCCAGTTTTCTGGAATTTGAGTTAATAAAGTAGCAAGTTGACAGCAGTAGTTAAATATGTTAGTTTCCACCTCTTTGCATGAAAATTAACAGGATGATAGTAGACAACATCTACTCCAAAACACTAACACTAAGCATGCTCAAGTTCACAACACATCACAAGATACCATCCACTCTACCTGGCATAAATATAACAGCATATTCCCAGACTTGGTAGTTTTTAGCATGCCGAAACAGAGACATTAAGTTGGCTACTTAACATCATGGTTCCCACTTAAATGGGTGATTCTCAGGTTAAACAAAAATACCATGGCATACTAGATATAAAACACTAGCACTTCCTAGTTGGCACATGCTCCAAAGCAAGCAAGGATTAAATCATGCAAAAATGACAAAGTAGCATCACAGCTAAAAATGACAGTTTAATGAACTTGCTCAAAGTGAAATCTGAAAGCACCAATGAATGCATTGGCTCTTTATACCCCAAAATCATGGGTCATACTCATATGTTCATGTGAGACAACAAGGCACAAGCATATATAGCAAAACTACTACCTATTCACATAAGTGACATATGGAACTAGATGGGCAAAGGCAACATGATCACAACCAGATTTAGAATCTTAGTTTACCATGGCAAACACAAATAAACCTACTAACAAGCATGATAACAAAGGGGTAGGTCAAGTGGGGAAACCCACTAGTCCCCTACACACACATGCTCTAAATATGCCCAAGGCATATGAGCACTAGCCACCATGAACATACCCCCCAAGAAGGAGGTGTTCACCCCCCCACACACACACTCACATGCATCAAAATAAAAGAGCATATAGATACACACACATCACTGCCACTTACATACAAGAAAACATAAAACACATACATATGTGCTCACACACATATGCACTACACCACTACCTAAACACACATACACCTATAACATGCACACACACACATGTATGTTTGCCTAAGCACACACATACACAAGCACATACAAACCTGCATTGTAGGCACCACCTATGTGGCATATACACAAGAACACACCACTCACATGCATATATACACTTATGTATATACACATACACACTAATGCACTTGCACATGTGCATACACACATGCACATGCACCAATGTGTATGCATCACGCCATGTGACAGATACACACACACTACAAGCAACAAAAAAAGGGGGATCAAACCCTACACATACATACATACACACATGTAAACAAAAGAGAAGAAAAACAAATAAAACAAGCAAAAGAAAAACATCAAAAAGAATGGGGAGAGGCTCGGGCTCGAGCCCATGACCTCCTGGTCATCACCCCCGAATCCAACCACTCTGCTACGCCCCAAGGCACGGCCTTGCGGACGGCGGCGACAGACGGTGACGGCAACTAAACGGCGGCCTACACGGGGAAGAAGAGGCTGCGGGGACCGGCTGCTCACCGAGGGGAAGGCGACGACGAGCCGGACGAGAAGGGGACGGCGGAGGGGTCGGGGACGCGATGACGACGAAGAGGAAGCAGAGGACGACGGCGGCGTTGACATCGTCGACGAAGACGAAGATGAGGTCGACACTGTAGAGCTCCTCCGGGGCTCCTAGCGGCGGGGATCGAATGCAAGGATCACCCCCGAGCTCCTGGACGCCATGGCTGACGATGGGCGCGACGGAGACGACGAACTGGTCGCCGGCGACTAACTGAACCTCTCTGCTCTCGCTCGGAAGCTTACCTGACAGGGGAAAAGAATCGAGGAGGGAGATAGATAGATGAGGAGATGGGAGCTGCAGCGGCGGAGGGAGAGAGAGGAACCCTAGGCGAGGGGGCACGCACATCGAGGGAGGCTAAATAGGCACGAGCTGACGGCGACGGCGGACGCGGCTTCCTCACTGAACCTGACGGAGGAGGGAACGTGAGCAGGTGACCGTTCCCTCGCGCGGGCTGGGCCGCGGGGGAAGGCCAACACTGCTCTCTCTCATTCAAACAAAAACAGAAAAGGGTTTTAACTTATTTTAAAACCGGCAACACTAAAACAAATCCCGAGAGCATGTTTAAAAGGTTTTATAGCAAAACAAAAATACTGTGGTGAAGGAAATAAAGTGCACTATTTAATAAAAATATTAAGTTGATTTATTGGGCAAGTAATTTTAATACTTTTGAAAATAACAGCCCTGTTTTATTTAAGAACAAAATCATACAAACCCCAAACATCAAAAGAACCACACTCTAAATTATTAATAAGAATAGGGCTACCTCTTGAACATTTTAAAACATTTTAATCTGCAGTTAAATCTGCTATGAAAATAACATGGGAATAAAAGGCATTATGATGGGGGTTTTGAATGAAAAGAATAGAGGGAAGGGAAGGGGGGTTGCACACATGACCCAACCACAAACAAACCACATCACAACTCATGTCACACACACAACAACCACATCATTCAAAGACACATGAAAACAACTCAAGGATGATATGGCAAGATGAATGCTATGATGGATGATATGATGCATGAATGCAAAACAACACATGGATGACAAGGTGCAATTCATATCATAGCTCATGACACAAGGTTCATACAAAGGGTTACATGCCATAAAAGGTAGGGACAACACTTGGGCTGTCACAACTCTCCCACACTACAAGAGGATCTCGACCGGAGATCTAGGAACAAAAGAAATCTGGAAATTCAGAACTGAGAAGGTCCTCGCGTTCCCAAGTAGCTTCTTTGTCGGAATGATGAGACCACTTCACTTTGAGGAACTTGATGGACTTGTTGCGAGTCTTACGCTCAGTTTCTTCAAGAATTGCAACTGGATGCTCACGATAAGAGCGGTCTTCTTGGAGATCAATGTCTTGGAGGTCAATGGTTCGCTCAGGAGTCTTGAAGCATTTCCGGAGCTAAGAAACATGGAAGACATCGTGCACATTTGCGAAATTTGGAGGAAGCTCTAGTTGATATGCAAGACCACCTCTCTTGCCAACAACTTTGAAAGGACCAAGAAAACGAGGAGCTAGCTTCCCTTTAATTCCAAACCGCTGAGTGGCCTTCATGGGAGAGACTCTGAGATAGACTAGATCATCCACTTGGAAGGAAACATCCTGATGTTTGTTATCGTAATAACTCTTCTGTCGGGACTGAGCTGCTTTGAGGTTCTCACGAATGACATGGCACATTTCTTCTGCTTCAGTGATCATGTCATTGCCCAATATCTGACGCTCACCAGTTTCAGACCAGTTAAGCGGGGTACGACACTTTCTACCGTAGAGAATCTCAAAAGGGGCCTTGCCTGAGCTAGCTTGAAAGAAATTGTTGTATGAGAATTCGGCATATGGAACGCAGTCTTCCCACTTCATGTCGAACGAAATCACACAAGCTCTCAGCATATCTTCAAGGATCTGATTGACTCTCTCAACTTGACCACTTGTCTGCGGATGGAACGCAGTGCTGAAACGGATCTTGGGATTATGCTTCACCAAAGCATTGCCTGGAGGCTTGACAGGAGGACGAGGCGGAAGACGCCGCTGGTTGCACTTGTTTGCATAGTGTCCCTTCTGACCACACTTGTGACAAGTCACCTCAGAAAGCGGACGAACATTGCCTGGAGGAGGAACAAGAACTCCCTTGGACGCCTGGGGTCTCTGCTGAAATCCTGGGTTGGGTGGGTGGGAAGAACCACGACCACCAAACTTCTTCTGCTGCCGAGGAGGACGAAATGGAGGAGGATTTGGCACCCAATACTTCTGCTGCTTGGGAACCATCTGAGAGCTGGAAGAAGAACAATATGAATCCCTTGAATGCTTCTTTGAGTTCTCCAACTTGAGTTGAGTTGCCTCGACCTTCAAAGCCATGGTATAGAACTGATCAAACTCACGAGGCTCTTGAAGAACTAGGTCTGGCAAAAGCTCATCCTTGAGACCACCTCTGAACTGATAGATCATAGCCTTGTCATCTGGAACATCTTGCTTAGCATAACGAGCTAGATTCTGGAACTCGACGTTGTACTGATAGACAGACGTGCTTCCCTGCTTCAGGTGCCTGAACTTCTCACGCATCTCCTCGACAAAGCTTGTAGGAATGTAATGATCCCTGAAGTCACGACAGAAATCGTCCCAAGTAACAACACGATCGCCCCTGGAATCCTTGTACTGCTGCCACCAATCAGCTGCTTGACCCTTGAGCTGGAATGATGCAAATCTGACAAAGTCCTCTGGCCCGACATTGCTGCACTCAAAATGCTTACTCATATCACGAAGCCAATCATCAGCATCAAGAGGTTGCTCACAACAGGTGAAAGACTTGGGCTGGTTGGCAAGGAACTGACTGAGTGTCGCAAACTGAAGCTGATTCTAAAAATTCCCTTGAAAACCTTGCTGACCCTGCTCCCTTTCTGGCAATAGCCTGAGCAACATCTGAGTGTTCGCATTGGTTGCGGTCATCACAGCTTGCCAAGCTTCTCGAGGAGGAGGCGGAGGTGGCGGCAGCGGATGTGGTGGTGGAACATCAATGTGCTCCTCACCACGACCCGGATTGTTATGAGTTGGTGGAGCCATCCTGAAGATGGACAAAATGCATCAGCACCTCATTGAAAGATGAAACAAAGCTGAATCAAAAGCTTGAAGGAAATTGAACAAATAACAACACAACCTTCCTACTGAAAAATTAGTAAGAATGCTTCTTCGGTTTACGATAACATCATTAGAAATTAGAAGCCATTTGCAATAACACAAAAGTATTGAGCTAAGCACTCAAAACAAATGTATATGCCCACATACATCTGAAGAAGATGTTCCTAGATAACTACAAGATTTCCCACCTAAGAACTTCTGAAAACTTTCTAGTTATGCAATCCGGTGTGGGGGATACAAGGAGAAAATTGTTGGGGAACGTTGCATGGGAAACAAAAAATTTCCTACGCACACGAAGATCTATCCATGGTGATGAGCATCTATGAGAGGGAGAGTGGATCTACATACCTTTGTAGATTGCTAAGCGGGAAGCGTTAAGAAACGCAGTTGGTGTAGTCGAACGTCTTTGCGATCCAAATCACCATGCATCCCGCGATCCAATCATGATCTGTCCCGTGATCCAATCATGATCCATCCCGCGATCCGATCACAATCCGTCCCACGAACTTGATCATGATCCGTCCCACGAACTTGATCATGATCCTTCCGATCTAGCACCGAACGGACGGCACCTCCGCGTTCAGCACACGTACATCTTGACGATGATCTCCACCGTCTTGATCCAGCAAGAAGGAGTGGAGAGGAAGAAGAGTTCTCCGGTAGCCTAATGGCGCTCCGGCGATGGTGGTGGAGCAATTCCGGCAGGGCTTCTCCTAAGCACTGCAGAAATCCAATCTAGAGGAGAAACTATGCACTGGAGGAACGGGTAGCACGTGGCTGAAAATCTAGTTCAAAAACCCTCAATACCATCAGTATATATAGGAGGAGAGGAGGCATCTTGGCCACCAAGCCAAGCTGGTTCGGCCGAAGTGGGAGGTGGAGGAGGACTCTCCTCCTCCAATCCTACTAGGACTAGGATTGCTCCCTTTTGCCTTTTTTTCCCACCTTTTTCTATTGGTTTTTTCCTCCAGCCACATGGGCCTTGTGTGGGAGTTTCCACCAGCCCACTAAGGGCTGATGTTCACTCTCCCACAGCCCATGAAGCCTCTTGGGTCGAAGTACCCCTCCCGAAGGCCTCCCGGTACACTACCGGCACTCCCGTACACTATCGATGAGCCCGAAACTTTTCCGGCGACCAAAACGGAACTTCCTATATATGAATCTTTACCTCCGGACCATTTCGGAGCTCCTCGTGACATCCGGGATCTAATCCGGGACTCCGAACATACTTCGGTCACCACCATACATAACTCTATACTACCAAAACGTCACCAAACCTTAAGTGTGCAGACCCTGCGGGTTCGAGAACTATGTAGACATGACCGAGACACCTCTACGGTCAATAACCAATAGAGGGACCTATATACCCATATTGGTTCCTACATATTCTACGCAGATCTTTATCGGTCGAACCTCTATGTCAAGGATTCAGTTAATCCCGTATGATGTTCCCTTCGTTCTTCGGTATGTTACTTGCCCGAGATTCGATCGTCGGTATCTCCATACCTAGCTCAACCTCGTTACTGGCAAGTCTCTTTACTCGTTCCGTAATACAAGATCCCGTAACTAACACTTAGTCACATTGCTTGCAAGGCTTATTGTGATGTTGTATTACCGAGTGGGCCCTGAGATACCTCTCCGTCACACGGAGTAACAAATCCCAGTTTTGATCCATGCCAACTCAACAGACACCCTCGGAGACACCTGTAGAGCACCTTTATAGTTACCCAGTTACGTTGTGACGTTTGATACACACAAGGCACTCCTCCGATATCTATGAGTTGCATGATCTCATGGTCATAGGAACATATACTTGACATGCAGAAAACAGTAGCAATAAACTGACACAATCATAAGCTACGTTTGTAGTTTGGGTCTTGTCCATCACATCATTCTCCTAATGATGTGATCCCGTTATCAAATGACATCTCATGTCCATGGCTAGGAAACCTTAACCATCTTTCGATCAACGAGCTAGTTCACTAGAGGCATACTAGGGACATTGTGTTTGTCTATGTACCCACACATGCAATGTGTTTCCAATTAATAAAAATATAGCATGGATAATAAACGATTATCATGAACAAGGAAATACAATAATAAATACTCGTGTGATCCTAATTTTTTTTTGAGCGAGAAGAGGAGTAGAATCAAAATTCCTAAGCCGAATACCTCACCAGAGCATAGAAGAGGAGTAAAAAGAATCCTACTCTCCGATATAACTAGACTCAAAATAGTTTTACTAGACTCGACTCGGCCAAGTTTGATCAAGCAAAGGCTCCTATGGTCGTATGGCTCTGAATACCAACTTGTCATGCCCAAGATGCACACCTATCCATTTTAAGACACGAGGGCCTCGCAAGGGATAGAGGCGCATCTTGCCGTTAGCAAGTATAGTATCATCACATCATACAATACTGAAAAGATGAGTATACAAGATTGGCTTACACTCGCCACATACTAAATTACAATCCACACAGAATTCAAATCATCACAAAGAAGGCAGGGTCCGGCTATGGACGAAATCAAACGATAAGAACATATGCAAATGATACTATCTCGCTATCCCAAATATCACGACCATGGTCCTCTACTCATCCGGGTAAGTCACGTACATCCTGCCTCTTTCCTCATCCTATTCCCACTGGAGCTGGGTAAGATCATCTTGCACGTACTCATCTGTACCTGTACCTGGAGGGTTGTAGTAATCTGTGAGCCACAAGGACTCAGCAATCAAGCGCCCGGGTACCGAGACTATTCAAGCTTAAAGGTTGGGATGGGGTAAGTGTTTAGTTGCAGCAACACTAGTGTTGGGGATATAACCCTCCGGTATGACCCGCCCTAAGGGCTCCGGGTTATGCTTGGCGGCTCATACACTGGCCCAAGGTGAGCCGGTGGTCCTAAAGCCCAGGAAGCTTGGCGGCTCATAAGGTGGGCCGGACAGTGGCCCAGAAGACCCGGGTGTGTAAGCCGCCCGGGGACAACTTGGACAAGAAGATAGAGGAAGACTCGGATAGACAGTGAGAGTCGCTTACCAATTGTATGACATGTGGTCTAGACCTCCTATATAAAGGCAGACCCGGGGCGACTTAGAGATCAGGTTGTCGAATATTAGGTCAAGCTTCAGATCCCTTGTAATCGATACATCAAGCAATACAAACACAAGAAGGACGTAGGCTATTACCTTGAGTTGAGGGGCCGAACTTGGGTAAATCCATGTCTTTCATCCACATCAACCCCTTTGAGTCCATCACGTTAGCAATGGCCTCGAACCGAAGTCCGTTTACCCGGACATCTGTCGTGACAAAACCACGACAGTTGGCACCCACCGTGGGGCTTACGCTTGGTGGTGTTGAGTTCTCAAAGGGCTCTCTCCCAGGGCTCGAGGGATACGAGGTTGGTAGGATGAGCAAGAGTCGCCGCGGCCGCCTCTACATCGACGATGCCGGTTGGGGGCTTGATGTCGGCTCTGTGGAGTATGGCTTCCGGGTTCCATTCGGTGGGATCCACGTGTTCATCGGAAAAGTTGATGGAGCAACACCCGGGCCGGACGTCTGCACCAACCTCGTCGAGCTAGCTCGGCGTCTACAAGCTACTCGTAGTGTGCAACCCGCCCGCGTTAGCCCGTGTCGGAAGCACGTCTTCATGGGATTTACTCAAGGTATGGATCTGGAAGCTTCCAGATCATAGGAAACTCTCGTTTACTCATAGGACGAATCTTCAAGTGGAGAAACAAAGTCGGTCTACAGGCTTCACAACGGCGGGCTCGGGGGCTACGATGAGCTCTGCCCTGAGTCAGATTGCTTTGAGGCGAACGATCTTGGACCGCCGGTTCATGCTGCCATGTTCATGGCGGGGTCAGTCCCAGGCACGAATAGTATGCCCGCAGGGGCCGCCACCTCAGGCGATAACCCGCCGCCTGCGGCTCAAGTTCTTTTGGAGCTGATGGACGAGCTCGCGGCCCTAATGGCTACTGACATTACACCGGACAATCAAGCGGCTAGGAACTTGGAGATTGCAAGGATCAAGGACCGGATGATGGAAGAGCAGCAGAGGATGGCTGAGTTAAAAGCCCAGATGGAGCAAGAGGCAGAACGCGTCAAGACCGACGGTTTCCGTCTTGGACTGGAGCAACAATCGGTAGCCGTGGTTCATTGGATGAGGCATCAATCCCATCTGCCAGAACGTTATGAGGCAAGAAACCTCTTCAACACGCCAGGGACAGGGTGAACAGCGGATGCACCTGGAAGCCGCCCGACGGCTCGGCCAGTGACTCAACCGACCCGGCGAAATCAGGCCTCGCCTGCGGCCTTTCCAACACCGGCGGGTCATTATTCTAACCCGGTCGAGAATATGGTGGCAGCAGCCACCCGGCTCGAAACAATTCCTATTTCGGATGAGGCACCCTTTGCGGAGGATGTGCGAAACGCCATTGGATACTTGCAGACGGCGATGGCCCAGCAGGAAAAGTACAGCTACAGCCGAAGCCGTGTTCATTCAACCCCTCTCCTTAGCCGGAGTTTTAGCCGGAGCTACGAGTCGTCGGCGGGTTCCAGCAGCAACCGGCACCGAGAGAATTCCAACGGGTCATCGGCTGGCTGCAGATACACAAGCATTCGGAAATCGTGCAAGAGGCCAACAAGAGGTGATAGCTTTAGCCGAGGCGGCTCGCCAGGAGCCCGTGCCATCCGTGTCAGTAGGAGTTGGAGGAACCACCAGAGTGGGGGGTGCCATGTTTATCACCGGCTCTGTGGAGTGAGCGGCTGCCAAAGGATTTCAAGGGCCCCCGCAAAGTTCCAAATTACACCGCTGGTTTACCCCCAGAGGCTTCGGTGGAAAGTTATGAAGTAGCCATAGAGATGCTGGACGTCAGTGAGGCGGTTTGTGCCAAATACTTCATCATGATGCTTGAAGGCCCGGCCCGCACATGGTTAAAGGGATTGCCACCCAATACCATCAACTCATGGGCAGAGCTGAGAGCCAGATTCATTAAAAACTTTCAAGGAACGTGTAAAGAGCCCATGACCATTGTGGATCTTGATCACTATGTTCAACATGAGGATGAGTCATCTCATCATTAGGTACGGCAGGTCTCGACCATCGTCCACTCTTCAGAGCAGATCATGGCGGCTCAGGCAGTACTGATCGTAGAGAAGAACTGCCACTTTGTCCCACTAAAGCAAAAGCTTGGCCGGCTCAAGCGCACATGTCAAGATATGGGAGAGCTCATGACGGCTCTCACGAAATACGCCGATTCTGACAACACGAAGGATCCGGGCTCCGACGAGGAGAAGGCCGGCCAAGGCAAGAAGGGCAATCAGAGCAAGGGTATGGCAAACAATGGTAGCCAGAGCAAGCATAAGAATCATGAGGCCGGGTTAGAACTGGTGGCTAATGCAAGTACCAATCAGAACCACCCCAAGGGCAGCAGGAGGTTTAGGCCACCTTTTAATAAGGACATGCCTGCCTTTAATTTGGAGGAGGCGTTGAAGGGTCGTTGTTCGGATCACGGCCAGCCTGATAAGCCGGCGGACCACACATGGGGAGAGTATTGTTTCATGCAGAAACTTAAGAATCACTTTATACACCCCAACAATCAGGACGGTGGCCCGCCGGGCGGCTCTGGACACGGCGGGTCAGGGGCCGGTTTTTGGTCCGACGGCTCAGGGTCTGGTCACCCAGGTCAAGGTAATCAAGGAGGACACCAGCAACATTCTGGTAACAACAATCAGCAACAGCGTAATCAGTCTGGTTATCAGAGTAACCCAAAGCAGCTCAGCTCCGGTCAGTATCATGTTTTCACGACCAGCCTCAACAAAAGGGATCAGAAGTTGTGCAAGAGGGCGGTCAATGCGGTTGCACCAGCCCTAACACAGTATTTACGATGGTGTGAGTATGATATAACATGGACCCGGGAGGATCACCCGCCGCGTGTCGATGACCCAGGGCGGCTGGCTTTGGTTGTGCCCCCCCAAGTGGGAGGGTATATGGTGAATAAAGTGTTAATGGATGGAGGCAGCAGTATTAATATCCTCTACTACGATACTTTTTGGCGGATGAAATTGCTAGACAAGGATTTAAAACCCTCGTCCACCGTTTTTCATGGTGTGGTGCCAGGCAAGTCGGCATATGCGATGGGCAGGATTTCTTTGGAAGTGGCCTTTGGAGACGAGTATAACTACAGGGTGGAGTCCTTGTGGTTTGAGGTGGTAAAAATCAAGAGTCCTTACCACGCACTGTTTGGACGTCCGGCTTATGCAAAATTCATGGCTAGGCCTTGCTATGTATACCTACAGCTCAAGATGCCCGGCTTAAAAGGTACCATTACTGTTCATGGTGACCGAAAGACGGCCATTGAGTGTGAGGAAGGAGATGCGGCTTACGCAGAGTCCAGTTGCACTCAGGAGGAGCTTAAATTTTACAAGGAGAATGTTGACCCGGAGGATATGACTCCACTGAAGAAGCTCACGACGGAGGTTGAGCCGCCCCTCAAGTTTCCAGCAGATGATACTAAAGCGATAGACCTTACCCCGGGCAACTCTTCCAAACAATTCATCATTGAAGCTCACATGGATCCCAAATAGGAAAGAGCGCTCATCGAATTCATCCATGAGAATCGGGACATCTTCGCATGGAAACATTCTGACATGCCGGGTGTACCGAGAGATTTCGCTGAGCACAACCTTAATGTGGATCCGAAGTTTAAGCCCATTAAACAGTTTCTGTGGTGGTTCAATGAGGAGAGACGCAAGGCAATCGGGGAAGAAGTTGTCCGGCTCTTGGCGGCGGGTTTCATTGTTGAGGTTTTTCATCCGGAATGGTTGGCTAACCCGGTGCTGGTGCTCAAGAAGAACGACACTTGGCGTATGTGCATAGACTACACAGACCTTAACAAAGCCTGTCCAGCTGATCCGTTTGCTCTTCCCCATATTGATCAAATCATCGATGCTATGGCAGGATGTGAAAGCCTGTGTTTTTTGGACGCCTATTCAGGCTATCATCAGATCAAGATGGCGGTTAAAGACCAAGAGAAGACGGCTTTCATTACACCTTTTGGAGCTTTCTGCTTTGTATCCATGCCTTTTGGGCTCAAGAGTGCCCGGGCAACCTATCAACGGTGTGTGCAGAATTGTCTTCACAGTCATATTGGCCGTAATGTCCATGCGTATGTGGATGACATCGTAATTAAGTCAAGGAAGAAGGATACCCTTTTGGACGACTTAAGGGAGACCTTTGATAATCCTCAGGTCTATAAGATGATGCTTAACCCGGCCAAGTGTGTCTTTGGTGTTCCAGCTGGCAAGCTCTTGGGTTTTCTGGTTTCTGAGCATGGCATTGAACCTAACCCGGATAAAATCAAGGCTATCACTTCTCTGGCTGAGCCGACCTGTATTAATGATGTTCAGCGCTTGGCAGGGCAGATTGCGGCATTGAGCCGGTTCATAAGCCGCCTCGGAGAGAAAGCTATTCCTTTATATCGGATGATGAAGAAGATGGATAATTTTGTTTGGAGCACGGCGGCGGGTGAAGCATTAGAGGCGCTCAAGAAGCAGCTTACTGAGCCACCGGTGCTGGCTGCTCCGGCTGAGAAAGAGTCGTTGCTTCTATATGTGGCGGCTAATAACTGGGTTGTAAGCGTCGCAATCGTAGTCGAGCATAAGGAGTATGGGAAAGAATATCTGGTTCAAAGGCCAGTTTATTACATCAGTGAGGTCCTCACGGAGTCTAAGCAAAGGTACCCGCGTTGGCAGAAGCTAGTATGTGGGGTCTTCATGGCCAACCGCAAGCTAAAGTACTATTTTTGGGGGCACCAAATAACTGTGGTCAGTTCTGCTCCGTTGGGGGACATAATCCAGAATAGAGAAGCCACTGGAAGGATTGCTAAGTGGGCATTGGAGTTGGGGCCTCTCAATCTAAAATATATGCCTCGTACGGCTATCAAGTCCCAAGCTCTTGTGGACTTTATAAATGATTGGACGGAATGTCAAGCTCCCGAGGAAAAGCCGGATGACACATACTGGACCATACACTTTGATGGATCCAAGTAGCTAGAAGGGTCAGGCGCAGGAGTTGTTTTGACGTCTCCTAAAGGTGATAAGTTTTGTTGTGTGCTCCGGTTGATGTTCCCGTGCACTAACAATGCGGTTGAGTATGAGGCTCTGCTTCATGGGCTTAGATTAACCAAGGAGATGAAGTTAAGCCGGGTAAGGTGTTTGGGCGACTCAGATTTGGTGGCTCAGCAGGTTTCGGGCACTTGGGACTCCAAAGACCCATGGATGGCGGCTTATCGACAGGCGGTTGATATTATTGCCGGCCACTTCAAAGGGTATCAGGTGGATCATATTGATCGTCGTAGGAATGAGGCGGCAGATGCACTGTCACGGCTAGGCTCCCAACGAAAGCCGGTGCCGCCCAGTGTATTCCTGGACGTCTTACATCATCCGACTGTTAAGTTACCTTCGGAAGAGGATTTGGCTATTCCTGACCCGGAGGGGGAGTTAGTGGCGACTTTGCATGGTATCCCAGATTGGACTGTCCCCTACCTGGCCTATCTGACCCGGGGCGAGTTACCTAATGATGAAGACCTGGCCAGGCAGATCACCCGGCGCTCTAAATCAATAATGATAGTTAATGGTGAGTTGCACAAATGCAGCATGATTGGCGTTTTTCAACGCTGTGTCTCACCTGAGGAGGGTCAGCAAATCTTAAATGAAATTCATGCCGGAGATTGTGGACATCACGCCGGCTCGAGGTCGCTGGTAGCCAAGGCCTTCCGGCATGGGTTCTTCTGGTTGACGGCTCACAAGGATGCAGAAGACTTGGTTCGCAAATGTGACGGCTGTCAAAAGTTCGGCCGATGTGCTCATGTTCCGGCTCAAGAGTTAAGGATGATACCAATTACATGGTCGTTTGCAGTCTGGGGGCTAGACATGGTAGGACCTTTCAAAAGATCCAAAGATAAGAAAACGCACCTCTTGGTGGCAGTTGATAAATTCACCAAATGGGTGGAGGCAGAGCCGGTTAGCAAGTGTGACGCGGCTACGGCGGTTCAATTGTTTAAGAAGCTGATCTATCGTTTTGGTTACCCTCACAGCATTATCACCGACAATGGCACAAATCTATCTAAGGGGGCTATGAAAGAGTTCTATGACAAGGAGCACATCCGGCTAGATTTTCTGTAGTTGCGCATCCACAGTCTAATGGTCAGGCGGAGCGTGCTAATCAAGAGATTTTAAGGGGCATCAAGACATGGCTTATGGTCCCTTTATGACGAACGCCCGTGTATTGGGTAGATGAATTACCTTCCGTCTTATGGAGTGTCAGGACTACCCCCAACAGATCTACAGGCTATACACCTTTCTTTATGGTGTACGGTGCCGAGGCAGTATTGCCGAGTGACATCCGGCATGATTCGCCACGTGTAGCGGCTTATGTTGAGACGGATAATGAGATGGCACGTCAAGACGCGTTGGATGCTTTGGATGAAGCACGAGAGCTGGTGGCTGCCTGATCGGCGATCTATCAGCAAGACCTGCGTCGCTACCACAGCTGCAGGATCAAGACCCGGACGTTCCAGGAAGGCGACTTAGTGCTCCGGCTGATTCAAGACCAGACAGGCATGCATAAGTTATCTCCTCCTTGGGAAGGACCTTTTGTGGTCAGTAGAAATCTCTACAATGGATCATACTATCTCATCGATATCAAGGATGACTCAGAGACGGCGGGTTAGGAAACCCGCCGTCCATGGAACATAGCACATCTATGGTCGTATTACACATGAGGGCGTTGAGACTCGCCATTGTACACTATCATTGTACATACCATATATAAATAAAATAAAATCCCCGCAAGACGGGACCTCTTTTGTTACACACATCTTTGTTCATACAAGAAGAGTTCATAAAAATTCCAGTTGATATATCAACAGCGGCGGAGGGCGGCTTCTTACCTCCGGGTATAGCTTCTAATGCCTTATCGGCCAGGCTCTATGCCAAAATCTCCGGCTAACATGATTAGCCATGGTGGAGAGCGGCTTCTTACCTTCGGGTATCGCTTCTAATGCTTTATCGGCCGGTGTTTACGCCATATTGTTGAAGGGGGCTTCTTACCGACGGGTATCACTTCTAACACCCTATCGGCTGGCTTCATGCCAAATCTCCGGCTAACATGATTAGTCGCGGTTGTAGGAAGTTTTTTACCGATGGGTATCTAACCCTAACAACCGGCAGAGGGAAGCTTCTTACCTCTGGGTATAGCTTCTAATGCCTTATCGGCCAGGCTTTATGCCATCTCTGGCTAACCAGATTAGCCATGGTTGCCAAGGGGGCTTCCCACCTCCGGGTGTAGCTTATCTAACCCTAACAACCGGCTGAGGGCGGCTTCTTACCTTCGGGTATAGCTTCTAATGCCTTATCGGCCAGGCTTTATGCCATCTCCGGCTAACCAGATTAGCCACGGTTGCCAAGGGGGCTTCCCACCTCTGGGTGTAGCTTATCTAACCCTAACAACAGGCGGAGGGCGGCTTCTTACCTCCGGGTATAGCTTCTAATGCCTTATCGGCCAGGCTTTATGCCATCTCCGGCTAACCAGATTAGCCATGGTTGCCAAGGGGGCTTCCCACCTCCGGGTGTAGCTTATCTAACCCTAAAAAACTGGCGGAGGGCGGCTTCTTACCTTTGGGTATAGCTTCTAATGCCTTATCGGCCAGGCTTTATGCCATCCCCGGCTAACCAGATTAGCCATGATTGCCAAGGGGGCTTACCACCTCTGGGTGTAGCTTACCTAATCTTGGCCACCGATGCCTTATATGTTGACAAAGCAGCATAAGTGATCAAAGCAGCATACAAAGACAATGACTGTTGAAGAGCCGGGTCATTTTATACAGCGTAATAGAACAAGATTCAGCAGAAGCAAAAGTGACATCTAGTCTATTACATACACTCCCTGAGGAGCCCAAATTTTTGGACAAGTCTTGTCAACGCCACACGGCGGGTCATGGAGAGTCGGCTGTTACAAGTTTTTCAAAGTAAGGACTAGCTAGCTGTCGGGTCATCCTGCTCCGGCTCTTCGGTGGCCCCAATCTGGAGATTGTCCAAGTCCCAGTTGCAGTTCGTTAGAGCCGCAAAAGAGCCTTCTTCAAAGTAAGGAGATGGGTCAAGGTCAGGAGCAAAGAGGTCCTTACTGCTGGCAGGCGTTAAGTCCTTGCACTCGTAAAGCGGGCCGCAGATTCTCTTTTGGTCAGGGCCATAAGCCGCCTGGTAGATCGTCAGATCAGCTTCCTCCGCTAAGACGGAAGCCAGCACTCTGGAATCCTTCACGCACCGGCTGTAGTCAGCATCGGTGAAGTCAGAGACGTCGTCTTTCTTTGAAGGGAATCCATCCATCATCTCGGCTGACGTCAGCTCCGGAGAGAAAGCCAAGGCCCAGCTGATGCCCGCAATCGCCCTTTGGCGGGCGGCTGATTTCTTTAACTCGGCAATCTGCTTGGGCATGGTGGACAAGAGCTCCAAGACGCCCTTGAGAGTCGCAGGAATCTTGTCTTTGTATTGCACGGCTTTAATAGTGCACACCGCGTCGCAGTACAGCTGCTCCATCAGGGTATAGGTAGCCTTCAACGGCAACAGACTGTCAAAAGCCAGTTGCCGGCTCCTAAGGCCTGCATAAGTAGGAAATTTCATGGTGAGTCGCCAGTACAAGTATTATATGACCATTCAAGCACAATTTATCAGAAACTTACCAAAGAGGGTGGCTATCATTCTGGCAATATGATGCTTCAAGGCTTGGAGTTCATCTGATACAGCTATCAGTCGTTGATCGGCGTCATCCGCTCGCTTGGTCAAGGAGGCCTTCTCAGACTCGGCTGACTCTTTAAAGGCGGCGAAGTCGGCCTTGATTGTAGCTAACTCCTCAGAGAGGAGCCAGCACTTCTCGTCTGTGGCACTTCGAGCCGTTTGTTGAGCCGCCAGATTGGTCTTCAGATCTATCAACTGCGACCCGACTTCAGCTAAAGTTTCCTATGGCATGTCAAAGCATAGCATCAGTAGGCAAGTCTCCAAACAGATCGCAAGCAATATGTATGACACTTGGGGGCTAATGTCTATTTTCAGACATTTTGGCACTGAAAGACCCGGCTCAACTTTGGACTAGATTGAGCCGGCCCTTGGGGGCTACGGATTTGGATTTTCTACAAGGAAGATCATGAAAGACCCGTCTCAACTTTGGACTAGATTGGGCCGACCCTTGGGGGCTACGGATTTGGATTTTCTACAAGGAAGATCATGAAAGACCCGACTCAACTTTTGACTAGATTGAGCCGTCCCTTGGGGGCTAAGGAAGGTTATAACAGAAAAAGGAGTAGCTCATATTTTTTCTTCATCAGACTGACCAGTCGAAACTCTAGATCCCGGCTGGTGGAAAGCCGGTTCACATAACCGGCATGAAGCTCTTCGGCTGTCATCTTCTCAAAGGCAGAAGATTCAAATTCCAACTTCTTCGAGGCTTCAGCCGGCTCTTTATGCTTGGTCAGCACGTGAGCCGGGGGAGACTGGAAGCCAGAGCCGATGATCATGACGTCCGGAGTGGCAGCATTCTTGGTCATCTGGGCAAGACTTGGTGGCTTCGAAGGATCCCTTGGAGGGCTCTCTAGGATGATATCTTCAAGAGCCGTCCCAGTAGATGCGGCTGGCGGATCCACATCCGGTCGTGACTCGTCCGGTTGTTCATGCCCCGGCTCTTGGGCCGCAGGGCTAGGGGAGGACTTGTTCGTCTTTCGACGCTTTGCTTGAGCCCTGGAGAGCACAAACATCAGAACCCAAGGATTACAACCGCCAAAGGGAATAGAAATGCATGGTTAAAGGAAATACTTACAGCAGATTGATCTTAGGAGGCGGCAGGGCAGTCGCCATAGAGTCGCCAAAGGAAGGTGACCTCTGAGAGATAGTTGAGAAAAGATAAGACATTATTGAAATGGCAAAGCAAACCAGTCAAACAAGAGATACATACCTCTGCAGGGCGCTTCTTTAGAGTCGGGGAGTTTGGTAAACCGGACGCGAGATCCGTAGAGCCGGCGCTCCGGGTCTGACGACGATCAGCCTGTTGTTGCTTTTTAAAAGAAATTGAGGCTCCAGATAAGCAAGAGGATGAGAGAGAGGAACTTTTCCAATAACCCGCTGCGGCTTCCGGGGGACAAAATGTTCTGAGCCGAAAGAAACGTAGATTACCTCAGGGGCGTTGGCGCGGCTGGTCTCCACATCATCCTGTGAGTAATACAGGTGTTTGTGAAATGAGAAGACAAAGTCTCAGAAAACAGCTAAAATTTTACCTCTGAGCCGGATGATTGTGGCGGGTCAAACCATCCCTCTTGCAGGGCGTCCTTCTTGGGCTTCTTAGCCAGGACCTTCTTCTTGGTCTTCTTCAAGGGAGGTATGTACTCCTTCTTCTAGAAGTCAGAGTTGGCCTGAAAGAATAAGCCGGTTAAGGCAGTAGATCAGCAAGGTACAAGTAAGGTCCAAGAGACGGATGGGAAGAAATCGCCTTACATTTGGGGCCGGATTAAGGGCACTAAAGGGGATCAACCCGATAGCACTACAGGCTCCGGATGTTTCATGAACGAGACTCCTGATAGTAGTGCTGATGTCATCTTCTGTCAAGGTTGACCGGCTGAAGCAAAGTGAGCTGTCGTATTCGCCCTTGTACTCGCACATAAGGTGGCTTCTGTGGCTTAACGACATGATCCACCAAGAGATCCAGCAGCGGATCAGATCCAGTCCGGTTAAGCCGTTGGCCATGAGGGCCCTAATCTTGGCATGAGCCGGCTTGTATCTTGCGCGCTCTGAAGCTGACAGCCGGCCAGGAAGCTCTGAAGTTGTCTTGAGCCGGGAAGGACGGTAACCCGGCAGTGGACGTTCACCCTCTAGAGAAGTATCTTTGCTATAGAACCACATTTTATTCTAGTCCTTTGGGTGACTCGGCATCTGCATAGCCGGAAAGGTGATGTCCCGGCGCCTCTGGATAGAAATTCCGCCCAGCTCGAAACTCGGACCAGCCTTCACTTCAGTTTGACGGTTGGCATAAAAGAACTCCCGGAACAGGCCTACCGACGGCTTGGCTTGCAGATAAACTTCACACAATACTTGAAAGTTGCAGATGTTTGAGACGGAATTGGGGGCGAGATCTTGAGGATGGAGTTTGTAAAGGTGAAGGACATCGCGGAAGAATTTTGAGCCGGGAGGCACGAAACCCCGCTCAATATGGTCCGAGAAAACGACCTCCTCTCCTTCTTGGGGAACGGGCTTCAGTTCATCACCCGGGACCCGCCAGTGGATGGCATCTTTGGAAGGGAGAGTGCTAGCGTGAACAAAGTCCATCAAAAACTCTTCCGTAACGCATGACCCGACCTAGTTACAGGAGTTCGAGGCACGAGACATTCTGCCGGTTCAAAGATTGTGAAAATTAAAACACGGCGAGTCAAGAGGAGACTAAAATCTATGGCGACTTACAAGCTTAAAGATTCTACGTATAAGATGCTATACTCCGGCTGATGAGAGCCGGTGCAGTGTAGCGGGTCAACCTAGCAAACAAGGGGGGGGGGATTTGGCTAACTCCTGGAAAACATATTCCACAAAGTACCGCTATATTTATGGATCTACAAAAGCGAGAAAAAGGTTCCTATTTTTAGACCTAGTGAAGAACAGGCGAAGCAGAGGAAAACTAAAACGGTAAGAAGGAGCCGCGATGGGCGCGTGAATTGTGCATGGCCGCCCCGTGTGCGGCGGCGCGGCCGGGATGAGCGTCAAGGGTGCGGCCGATGTTGGAGGTGTTGGGAGACGTAGTAGTAAATCAAAAAAAAATCTACGTATCACCAAGATCTATCTATGGAGAAACCAGCAACGAGAGGGGAGAGATTGCATCTTCATACCTTTGAAGATCGCTAAGCGGAAGCGTTACAAGAACGCGGTTGGTGGAGTCGTACTTGCAGCGATTCAGATCGCGGTGGATTCCGATCTCAGCGCCGAACAACGGCGCCTCCACGTTCAACACACGTGCAGGCCGATGATGTCTCCTACGCCTTGATCCAGAAAGGAGGAAGGAGAGGTTGAGGGAGAGCTCCGGCAGCACGTCGGCGTGGTGACGGTGGAGCTACGTGAACTCTGGCAGGGCTTCGCCAAGCGCTACGGAGAACGAGGAAGAGGAAGGGTAGGGCTGCACCGAAAGAGAAATAAGTCATCGTATCAAATCATCCCAAACCCTTGAATACATATATAGGAGGAGGGAGAGGGAGGGATGCCTTGGCCCCTCCTCCAAGGAGGAGAGCTTCAGCCGAACTAGGGGGAGAGTCCACCTCCCACAAGGGAGGTGGATCTCCTCCTTTTAAAACTTTTTTAGCCCTATCTCTTATCTCCAGCCGCATGGGCCTTTCTAGAAGGTCTTGGCCATCCCAATAAGGGCTGGCACACCTCCTCTAAGGGCCCACAAAGTCCTTTGGTCGTCACACCCCTCCTGGGGGTCCTCCGGCACCCTCCCGGCACTCCCGATACACTATCGATGAGCCCGAAAACTTTCCGGTGACCAAAACTGGAATTCCTATATATCAATCTTTACCTACAGACCATTCCGGAGCTCCTCGTGACGTCCAGGATCTCATCACCGGACTCCGAACAACTTTCGGTAATCACGTATACCATTTCCCTATAACCCTAGCATCATCGAACCTTAAGTGTGTAGACCCTACGGGTTCGGGAGACACGTAGACATGACCGAGACACCTCTCTGGTCAATAACCAGCAGAGGGATCTGGATACCCATGTTGGCTCCCACATGCTCCACGATGATCTCATCGGATGAACCACGATGTCGGGGATTCAAACAATCCCGTATACAATTCCCTTTGTCTATCGGTATGATACTTGCCCGAGATTCGATCGTCGGTATCTCTATACCTTGTTCAATCTTGTTACTGGCAAGTTTCTTTACTCGTTCCGTAATACATCATCTCGTGACTAACTCCTTAGTCACATTGAGCTCATTATGATGATGTCTTACCGAGTGGGCCCAGAGATACCTCTCCTTCACACGGAGTGACAAATCCCAGTCTCGATTCGTGCCAACCCAACAGACACTTTCGGAGATACCCGTAGTGCACCTTTATAGCCACCCAGTTACGTTGTGACGTTTGGCACACCCAAAGCATTCCTACGGTATCCGGGAGTTGCACAATCTCATGGTCTAAGGAAACGATACTTGACATTGAAAAGCTTTAGCAAACGAACTACACGATCTTGTGCTATGCTAAGGATTGGGTCTTGTCCATCACATCATTCTCCTAATGATGTGATCCCATTATCAACGACATCCAATGTCCATGGTCATGAAACTGTGACCATCTATTAATCACCGAGCTAGTCAACTAGAGGTTCACTAGGGACATGTTGTGGTCTATGTATTCACACATGTATTACGGTTTCTGGTTAACACAATTATAGCATGAACAATAGACAATTATCATGAACTAGGAAATACAATAATAACCATTTTATTATTGCCTCTAGGGCATATTTCCAACAGTCTCCCACTTGCACTAGAGTCAATAATCTAGTTACATTGTGATGAATCGTACACCCATAGCATTCTGGTGTTGATCATGTTTTGCTCGTGAGAGAGGTTTAGTCAACGGATCTGCGACATTCAGATCCGTATGCACTTTACAAATATCTATATCTCCCTCCTGAATGTAATCACGGATGGAGTTGAAGCGGAGCTTGATGTGTCTTGTCTTCTTGTGAAACATGGGCTCCTTCGCAAGGGCAATAGCTCCAGTGTTGTCACAGAATAGAGTCATCGGGCCCGACGCACTTGGAATTACTCCTAGGTTGGTGATGAACTCCTTCATCCAGACTCCTTCCTTTGTTGCTTCCGAAGCAGCTATGTACTCCGCTTCACATGTAGATGCCGCCACGACGCTTTGCTTGCTGCTGCACCAGCTGACTGCCCCTCCGTTCAAAATATACACGTATCCGGTTTGCGACTTGGAGTCGTGCGGATCTGTGTCGAAGCTAGCATCAACGTAACCCTTTATGACGAGCTCTTCGGCACCTCCATATACGAGAAACATGTCCTTTGTCCTTTTCAGGTACTTCAGGTTATTCTTGACCGTTGTCCAGTGTTCCACTTCGGGATCACTTTGGTACCTCCCTACCAAACTTATGGCAAGGTTCACATCAGGTCTGGTACACAGCATGTCATACATAATAGAGCCTATGGCTGAAGCATAGGGGATGACACTCATCTCTTCTCTATCCTTTGTCGTGGTCGGGCATTGAGTCGTACTCAATCTCACACCTTGTAACACAGGAAAGAACCCCTTCTTGGACTGATCCATATTGAACTTCTTCAATATCTTGTCAAGGTATGTGCTTTGTGAAAGACCTATGAGGCGTCTCGATCTATCTCTATAGATCTTAATACCTAATATGTAAGCAGCTTCTCCAAGGTCCTTCATTGAAAAACACTTATTCAAGTAGGCCTTTACACTTTCCAAGAGTTCTATATCATTACCCATTATCAGTATGTCATCCACATATAATACGAGAAATTCTACAGAGCTCCCACTCACTTTCTTGTAAATACAGGGTTCTCCATAAACCTGTACAAATCCAAACGCTTTAATCACTTCATTAAAGCGAATGTTCCAACTCCGAGATGCTTGCACCAGCCCATAGATGGAGCGCTGGAGCTTGCATACCTTGTTAGCATCTTTAGGATTGGCAAAACCTTCTGGCTGCATCATGTACAGTTCTTCCTTGAGGAAGCCATTAAGTAATGCCGTTTTGACGTCCATTTGCTAGATCTCATAATCATAAAATGCGGCAATTGCTAACATGATTCGGACAGACTTCAGCATCGCTACGGGTGAGAAAGTCTCATCGTAGTCAACTCCTTGAACTTGTCGATAACCCTTAGCGACAAGGCGAGCCTTATAGACGATCACATTACCATCCACGTCAGTCTTCTTCTTAAAGATCCATTTATTTTCAATGGCTCGCTTATCAACAGGCAAGTCCACCAAAGTCCACACTTTGTTCTCATACATGGATCCTATCTCGAATTTCATAGCTTCAAGCCATTTGTTGGAATCTGGGCCCGTCATCGCTTCTTCATAGTTCGAAGGTTCACCGTTGTCTAACATCATGATCTCTAGGACAGGATTGCCGTACCACTCTGGTGCGGAACGTGTCCTAGTGGACCTTCGACGTTCAATAGTAACTCGATCTGAAGTTTCATGATCATCATCATTAACTTCCTCTCCAACGGTGTAGGCTCCACAGAAACAACTTCCTGTGCTGCGCTACTCTCCGGTTCGAGTGGAGGTACAATTACCTCATCAAGTTCTATTTTCCTCCCACTTACTTCTTTCGAGAGAAACTCTTTCTCGAGAAAGGATCCATTCTTGGCAACAAAGACTTTGCCCTCGGATCGTAGGTAGAAGGTATACCCAATAGTCTCTTTGGGATATCCTATGAAGACGCACATTTCCGCTTTGGGTTCGAGCTTCTCAGGTTGAAGTTTCTTCACGTAAGCATCGCATCCCCAAACTTTTAGAAACGACAGCTTAGGTTTCTTTCCAAACCATAATTCATACGGTGTCGTCTCAACGGATTTTGACGGTGCCCTATTTAAAGTGAATGCGGCAGTCTCTAATGCATATCCCCAAAATGATAGCGGTAAGTCGGTAAGAGACATCATAGATCGTACCTTATCTAATAGAGTGCGATTACGACGTTCAGACACACCATTTCGCTGAGGTGTGCCAGGCGGCGTGAGTTGTGAAACAACTCCACATTTCCTTAGGTGCGTGCCAAACTTGTGACTTAAATATTCTCCACCACGATCAGATCGTAGGCACTTTATTTTCCTGTCACATTGATTCTCTACCTCACTCTGAAATTCCTTGAACCTTTCAAAAGTTTCAAACTTATGTTTCATTAAGTAGACATACCCATATCTACTCAAGTCATCATTGATGGTGAGAACATAACGGTAGCCACCACGAGCCTCGACACTCATTGGACCGGATACATCGATATGTATTATTTCCAACAAGTCAGTTGCTCGCTCCATTGTTCAGGAGAACGGAGTCTTGGTCATCTTGCCCATGAGGCATGGTTCGCACGTGTCAAATGATTCGAAATCAAGAGACTCCAAAAGTCCATCAGCATGGAGCTTCTTCATGCGTTTGACACCAATATGACCAAGGCGGCAGTGCCACATGTAAGTGGGACTATCGTTATCAACCTTACACTTTTTGGTACTCACACTATGGACATGTGTAACATCACATTCGAGATTCATCAAAAATAAACCATTGACCAGCGGGGCATGACCATAAAACATTTCTCTCATATAAATAGAACAACCATTATTCTCAGATTTAAATGAGTAGCCATCTCGCATCAAGCAAGATCCAGATACAATGTTCATGCTCAAAGCTGGTACTAAATAACAATTATTAAGGTTTAACACTAATCCCGAAGGTAGATGTAGAGGTAGCGTGCCGACGGCGATCACATCGACCTTGGAACCATTCCCCACGCGCATCGTCACCTCATCCTTTGCCAGCCTCCGCTTATTCCGTAGCTCCTGCTTGGAGTTACAAATGTGAGCAACCGCACCGGTATCAAATACACAGGAGCTACTACGAGCGTTGGTTAGGTACACATCAATAACAAGTATATCACATATACCTTTAATGTTGTCATCCTTCTTATCCGCTAAGTACTTGGGGTAGTTCCGCTTCCAGTGACCGGTACCCTTGCAATAAAAACACTCAGTCTCAGGCTTGGGTCCATTCTTGTTCTTCTTCGACAACTTGCTTACCGGGCGCGGCAACAGCTTTGCCATCCTTCTTGAAGTTCTTCTTACCCTTGCCTTTCTTGAAACTAGTGGTCTTATTCACCATCAACACTTGAAGCTCCTTTTTTATCTCGACCTCCGCTGATTTCAGCATCGAGTACAACTCATGAATGGACTTCTCCATCCCTTGCATGTTTTAGTTCATCACAAAGCTCTTGTAGCTAGGTGGAAGCGACTGGAGGATTCTGTCAATGACCGAGTCATCCAGGAGACTAACTCCCAACTGAGTCAAGCGGTTGTGTAGCCCAGACATCTTGAGGATGTGCTCACTGATAGAACTATTATCCTCCATCTTATAGCTGAAGAACTTGCCGGAGACGTCATATCTCTCGACCCGGGCATGAGCTTGGAAAACCAGTTTCAGCTCTTGGAACATCTCATATGCTCCGTGTTGCTCAAAATGCTTTTGGAGCCCCGGTTCTAAACTGTAAAGCATGCCACACTGAAGAAGGGAGTAATCATCGCAGCGAGAATGCCAAGCGTTCGCAACGTCTTGCTCTGCTGGGAGAAGGGGTGGGTCACCTAGTGGTGCATCAAGGACATACAATTTCTTGGAAGCTATGAGGATGATCCTCAAGCCACGGACCCAGTCCGCATAGTTGCTTCCATCATCTTTCAGCTTGGTTTTCTCTAGGAACGCGTTGAAGTTTAGGGTGACATTCGCGTTGGCCATTGGATCTACAATATAGATTGTAAATACAATTTTAGACTAAGTTCATGATAACTAAGTTCACATAATCAAATTATTTAATGAACGCTCACTTAGATAGACATCTCTCTAGTCATCCAAGTGACACATGATCCACGTCGACTTGTCCGTGTCCGATCATCACGTGAGACGGACTAATCATCCATGGTGAACATCTCCATGTTGATCGTATCTTATATACGACTCATGTTCGACCTTTCGGTCTTCCATGTTCCGAGGCCATGTCTGTACAAGCTAGGCTCGTCAAGTCAACCTAAGTGTATCGCGTGCGTAAATCTGGCTTACACCCGTTGTGTGCGAACATTAGAACCTATCACACCCGATCATCACGTGGTGCTTTGGAACAACGATCCTTAGCAACGGTGCACAGTTAGGGTGAACACTTTTCTTGAAATTTTATTGAGAGATCATCTTATTTACTACCGTCGTTCTACGCAAATAAGATGTAAACATGATAAACATCATATGCAATCAATATAGTGACATGATATGGCCAATATCATCTTGCTCCTTTGATCTCCATCTTCGGTGCACCATGATCATCACTGTCACCGGCACGACACCATGATCTCCATCATCATGATCTCCATCATCGTGTCTTCATGAAGTTGTCTTGCCAACTGTTACTTCGACTAGTATAGCTAACGTTTAGCAACAAAGCAAAGTAATTATATGGAGTTTATGAATGACACGCAGGTCATACAATAAAATAAGACAACTCCTATGGCTCCTTCCGGTTGTCATACTCATCGACATGCAAGTCGTGAATCCTATTACAAGAACATGGTCAATCTCATACATCACAATGCATCACATCACATCCTTTGGCCATATCACATCACAAGGCATATGCTGCAAAAACAAGTTAGACGTCCTCTAATTTGTAGTTGCAAGTTTTTACGTTGCTGCTATAGGTTTCTAGCAAGAACGTTTCTTACCTACGTCAAAACCACAACGTGATATGCCAATGGCTATTTACCCTTCATAAGGACCCTTTTCATTGAATCCAATCCGACTAAGGTGGGAGAGACAGACACCCGCTAGCCACCTTATGCAACAAGTGCATGTTAGGCGGTGGAACCAGTCTCACGTAAGCGTACGTGTAAAGTCGGTCTAATCCGCTTCATCCCACAATACCGCTGAATCAAGATAAGACTAGTAGTGGTAAGCAAATTAAAAAAATCGACGCCCACAACTGCTTTGTGTTCTACTCCTGCATAGATTCTACGCATAGACCTAGCTCATGATGCCACTGTTGGGAGACGTAGTAGTAAATCAAAAAAATTCCTACGTATCACCAAGATCTATATATGGAGAAACCAGCAACGAGACGGGAGAGATTGCATCTTCATACCTTTGAAGATCGCTAAGCGGAAGCGTTAGAAGAACGCGGTTGGTGGAGTCGTACTCGCAGCGATTCAGATCGCGGTGGATTCCGATCTCAGCGCCGAACAACGGCGCCTCCGTGTTCAACACACGTGCATCCCGATGACGTCTCCTACGCCTTGATCCATCAAGGAGGAAGGAGAGGTTGAGGGAGAGCTCCGGCAGCACGACGGCGTGGTGACGGTGGAGCTACGTGAACTCCGGCAGGGCTTCGCCAAGCGCTATGGAGAACGAGGAAGAGGAAGGGTAGGGCTGCACCGAGAGAGAAATAAGTCATTGTCTCAAATCAGCCCAAACCCTTGCATATATATAGGAGGAGGGAGAGGGAGGGATGCCTTGGCCCCTCCTCCAAGGAGGAGAGCTTCGTCCGAACTAGGGGGAGAGTCCACCTCCCACAAGGGAGGTGGATCTTCTCCTTTTAAACCTTTTTCAGCCCTATCTCTTATCTCCAGCCGCATGGGCCTTTCTAGAAGGTCTTGGCCAGCCCAATAAGGGCTGGCACACCTCCTCTAAGGGCCCACAAAGTCCTTTGGTCGTCACACCCCTCCCGGGGGTCCTCTGGCACCCTCCCGGCACTCCCGGTACACTACCGATGAGCCCGAAAACTTTCCGGTGACCAAAACTGGACTTCCTATATATCAATCTTTCCCTCCGGACCATTCTGGAGCTCCTCGTGACGTCCAGGATCTCATTCGGGACTCCGAACAACTTTCGGTAATCACGTATACCATTTCCCTATAACCCTAGCATCATCGAACCTTAAGTGTGTAGACCCTACGGGTTCGGGAGACACGTAGACATGACCGAGACACCTATCCAGTCAATAACCAGCAGCGGGATCTGGATACCCATGTTGGCTCCCACATGCTCCACGATGATATCATCGGATGAACCACGATGTCGGGGATTCAAACAATCCCGTATACAATTCCCTTTGTCTATCGGTATGATACTTGCCCGAGATTCGATCATCGATATCTCTATACCTTGTTCAATCTCGTTACTAGCAAGTCTCTTTACTCGTTCCGTAATACATCATCCCGTGACTAAATCCTTAGTCACATTGAGCTCATTATGATGATGTCTTACCGAGTGGGCCGAGAGATACCTCTCCGTCACACGGAGTGACAAATCCCAGTCTCGATTCGTGCCAACCCAACAGACACTTTCAGAGATACCCGTAGTGCACCTTTATAGCCACCCAGTTACGTTGTGACGTTTGGCACACCCAAAGCATTCCTACGGTATTCGGGAGTTGCACAATCTCATGGTCTAAGGAAACGATACTTGACATTGAAAAGCTTTAGCAAACGAACTACACGATCTTGTGCTATGCTAAGGATTGGGTCTTGTCCATCACATCATTCTCCTAATGATGTGATCCCGTTATCAACGACATCCAATGTCCATGGTCATGAAACCGTGACCATCTATTGATCAACGAGCTAGTCAACTAGAGGTTCACTAGGGACATGTTGTGGTCTATGTATTCACACATGTATTACGGTTTCTGGTTAACACAATTATAGCATGAACAATAGACAATTATCATGAACTAGGAAATACAATAATAAACATTTTATTATTGCCTCTAGGGCATATTTCCAACAGGAGGACCCCGAGCAATGGCGTCGGAAGAAACCGCGCGAAGGCGACGGGCTTTCTACAAACCCTACTGGTGCGGCAATGGATCTAAGGAGAAGCACGGGCTTATCGGCGACGGCGTAGTGAAACGCAAAGAAACTCTGGTTCGCATAGGTTGATGCAGCGGCCTGTCGTCGACAGAGCGGAGGCGGCGCCGGAGCTGGAAGTGATGGAAGTGGTTGCGTCAAGAGGAGGAAGACGAGGAAGCGAGCAGGAGAAGTAATAAACCGCCTAGGGCGGTCCTATTTAAAAGGAGAAGGTAGAATGAGCGTGAAAATCCAGGCAACGGAAACGTTTCAGCCGAGGCGGACGCCTCAATTTTCGGGATGGTCACTTAATGCAAAGATTTGGTGAGTACGTCAGCAAATCTTTTCTGCAGGGGCAACGTGACGTCATGGCGGGTCATTTCGGGCGACTCGCCAAAAGAGCGAGACAAGAGGGTGAAGTGAGCAAGCTCAAATCAACCTAGGGCTTAATGTTGGGGATATAACCCCGCGGTATGACCCGCCCTAAGGGCTCCGGGTTATGCTTGGCGGCTCGTACACTGGCCCAAGGTGAGCCGGTGGTCCTAAAGCCCAGGATGCTTGGCGGCTCATAAGGTGGGCCGGACGGTGGCCCAGAAGACCCAGGTGTGTATGCCGCCCGGGGACAACTTGGACAAGAAGATAGAGGAAGACTCGGATAGACAATGAGAGTCGGTTACCAATTGTATGACCCGTGGTCTAGACCTCCTATATAAAGGCAAACCCGGGGCAACTTAGAGATCAGGTTGTCGAATACTAGGTCAAGTTTCAGCTCCCTTGTAATCGATACATCAAGCAATACAAACACAAGAAGGACGTAGGCTATTACCTCGAGTTGAGGGGCCAAACCTGGGTAAATCCGTGTCTTTCGTCCCCATCAACCCCATTGAGTCCATCAAGTTAGCAATGGCCTCGAACCGAAGTCCGTTTACCCGGACATCTGCCGTGACAAAAGCACGACAACTAGCGTATATAGTGGCTAACTTACGCAACATGAAAACTAAATATGAGTGGCCTACGATGAACGAGCGAATCTAGTACGATCTCTATGAGATCCTGAACACTTACTTACATCAATCATAAACCCACCGTGTTCTCTCTCGGATCATGTTCACGAGCAGAGACGATCACGGTTACTCACACGGTTGGTGTATTTTAATTAGAGTTTACTTCAAGTTTACTATAACCGGGTGTTAAACAAATATCCAAGTTGCCACATAACCGTGGGCACGGCTTCTCAAAAAGATTTAACCCTGCAGGGGTGCTCCAACTAGTCCATCACAAATTAACCACACTCCGCGGGAATAGCCTTGACCACGGATCTCGCAGTCGTCATAGGTAATTCCAAAGGAATTCCAACACCTCGAGAAAACCCGAAGAAAGTCAGACTCCACATGCAAGACACTCGATAAAGGTAAAACCAATCCAGCAAGACCACCCGACGTGTCGACGAACCCAGTAAGAGCGTGTATCTCGTTCTCAGGACATGACGGATAAGCGACGTGTACGGAGGCCTGATTGAAATCTCCCAAGTTGCCCTGGGTTGGCCCCGCACAGTGCTCTAGTTTGGACCAACACTCATGAGGAGCACTGGCCCGGGGGTTGATTATTTATCGGTTTGCAAGACCCTATGCAAATTTTATTAAGTTGGTAAGCAAATGTAGTACCAATGTTGGGTCTTGCCAGACAAGTTTTAATCTCAACCGAATAAACAAGGGGGTCCCCATAACAACCCCGAGCGTGTTAGGAGCGCAAAATATGGAAAACATAACACCGGTAACAAGAATCTATGGCGGTAATAGCGGAACAAAACACTTAGCAAAAGGCCAAGCCTTCCACCAATACAAAGATATATATGTGCATTAAATTAAATAACAGATAAATATTGTGATATCCAAATCCATGTTATCACATGGAACAACCTGCACCTGCAACTAAGAACGCTATAAGAGGGCTGAGCAGCGGTAACTTAGCCAATCAAATGTTTGCTAGGATGTGGAGGGTTAGAGGCTTTCATGGCATTTAAGAGGCTGATATCAAGTGGTAGGTAGTGCAATTGTAACGATAAGAGCGAGAAACTAGCAAGCGAAAATAGTATCTGGATCCGGGTACGATCATCTTGCCTGTTGGTTCTTCAGCGAAACAAGTAGCGGGATCCTCGCAGTGGTTCTCTCCTGGGTCCTCGTACTCAGTATCAACACTCAGGTCTACCCAAGAGAAACAGAAACAATAACCATCCAACAAAGGTGCAATGCACAACCAAGATGATGCATGATTCATTTAAGAAGAATTAACATGGCAATCCAAAACTAGTCATGTTTCACATGCAAAGTTTGTTTATTAATGAATCTGGACAGAACCTGATGTTGAGTTATTTAAACATGCATGAACATGGCAAATATGGATGCATCATGCAAAATCGATAGAAATGCATATAAAGAACGCAAGAAACGGAGTTACGGTTCTCACGATACGCTCACAACAAGGTACGAAGGCAAAACACAAGACAACCAAGCCATGGGCTAATTCTTGGCATTCCAAGGTAGCCACTGGTTAGGCAATGAAAACCAGACCACAATAGACTCAAAAATCAATCAATTCCATGGAGTATAGCTCTCACAAGTCACAAATTAATAAAACAACAAATCTGCCACAAAACAGCAACATAGCAACTTACACAGCCCACAACTTGAGCTACAGGAATCCTACAGCCACAAACAAGATATTGACAGAATCTACATAACAAATGCGTCAACTTATCCAACTACACAAACTGCATAGGATGCACACATCAATAAGCATGAAGTTATCAAGTTGGCATGATGAAACAGTTTTCTGGGACTTAGTGAAAATTCGAGTTTTCTGGAATCTGAGTTAATAAAGTAGCAAGTTGACAGTAGTAGTTAAATATGTTAGAGGCCACCTCTTTGCATGAAAATTAACAGGATGATAGTAGACAACATCTACTCCAAAACACTAACACTGAGCATGCTCAAGTTCACAACACATCACAAGATACCATCCACTCTACCTGGCATAAAAATAACAGCAGATTCTCAGACTTGGTAGTTTTTAGCATGCCGAAACAGAGACATTAAGTTGGCTACTTAACAGCATGGTTCCCACTTAAATGGGTGATTCTTAGGTTAAACAAAAATACCATGGCATACTAGATATAAAACACTAGCACTTCCTAGTTGGCACATGCTCCAAAGCAAGCAAGGATTAAATCATGCAAAAATGACAAAGTAGCATCACAGCTAAAAATGACAGTTTAATGAACTTGCTCAAAGTGAAATCTGAAAGCACCAATGGATGCATTGGCTCTTTCTACCCCAAAATCATGGGTCATACTCATATGTTCATGTGAGACAACAAGGCGCAAGCATATATAGCAAAACTACTACCTATTCACATAAGTGACATATGGAACTAGATGGACAAAGGCAACATGATCACAACCAGATTTAGAATCTTAGTTTACCATGGCAAACACAAATAAACCTACTAACAAGCATGATAACAAATGGGTAGGTCAAGTGGGAAAACCCACTAGTCCCCTACACACACATGCTCTAAATATGCCCAAGGCATATGAGCACTAGCCACCATGAACATACCCCCCAAGAAGGAGGTGTTCACCCCCCCCCCCCACACACACACTCACATGCATCAAAATAAAAGAGCATATAGATACACACACATCACTACCACTTACATACAAGAAAACATAAAACACATACATATGTGCTCACACACATATGCACTACACCACTACCTACACACAAATACACCTATAACATGCGCACACACACACATGTATGTATGCCTAAGCACACACATACACAAGCACATACAAACCTGCATTGTAGGCACCACCTATGTGGCACATACACAAGCACACACCACTCACATGCATATATACACTTAGGTATATGCACATGCACCCATGTGTATGCATCACGCCATGTGACAGATACACACACACTAAAAGCAACAAAAAAAGGGGGATCAAACCCTACACATACATACATACACACATGTAAACAAAAGAGAAGAAAAACAAATAAAACAAGCAAAAGAAAAACATCAAAAAGAATGGGGAGAGGCTCGGGCTCGAGCCCATGACCTCCTGGTCATCACCCCCGAATCCAACCACTCTGCTACGCTGTGGATCGACAACAGAGTAGGGGCATTGCACCACTAATACACACATGCACATCTCTTAACTGACGAAACTGAAACCACGCGACAGCGGCGACAGGGCAACTCCGGCAGCGATTCCGATGAAACCACGGCGAATCTGGCGATGCCAACTGCTCCTATGCACGAGGGAACAAATAGGGGTTCCATTCCCCTGCTCACCTTGCGGTGAGGAGGAAGGAGGCACGCCCCAAGGCATGGCCTTGCAGATGGCGGCGGCAACTAAACGGCGGCCTACATGGGGAAGAAGAGGCTGCGGGGACAGGCTGCTCACCGAGGGGAAGGTAACGACGAGACGGACGAGGAGACGACGGAGGGGTCGGGGACGCGACGACGACGACGAAGAGGAAGCAGAGGGCGACGGTGGCGCAAACGTCATCAACGAAGACGAAGACGAGGTCGACGCTGCAGAGCTCCTCCGGGGCTCCTAGCGGCGGGGATCGAACGCAGGGATCACCCTCGAGCTCCTGGATGCCATGGCTGACGCTGGGCTCGACGGAGACGACGAATTGGTCGTCGGCGACTAACTGAACCTCTCTGCTCTCGCTCGGAAGCTTACCTGACAGGGGAAAAGAAGCGAGGAGGGAGAGAGATAGAGGAGGAGATGGGAGCTACGGCGGCGGATGGAGAAAGAGGAACCCTAGGCGAGGAGGCACGCACGCCGAGGGGAGGCTAAATAGGCACGAGCTGATGGCGACGACGACGGACAGGCAACGGCGGACGCGGCTTCCTCACTGAACCTGGCGGAGGAGGGAACGGGAGCAGGTGACCGTTCCCTCGCGCGGGCTGGGCTACGGGGGAAGGCTCACACTACTCTCTCTCTCTCTCTCATTAAAACAAAAAAAAGGGTTTTAACTTATTTTAAATCAGCAACACTAAAAGAAATCCCCAGAGCATGTTTAAAAGGTTTTATAGCAAAACAAAAATACTATGGTGAAGGAAATAAAGTGCACTATTTAATAAAAATATTAAGTTGATTTATTGGGCAAGTAATTTTAATACTTTTGAAAATAACAGCCCCTGTTTTATTTAATCACAAAATCATACAAACCCCAAACATCAAAAGAACCATACTCTAAATTATTAATAAGAATAGGGCTACCTCTTGAACATTTCAAAACATTTTAATCTGCAGTTAAATCTGCTATGAAAATAACGTGGGAATAAAAGGCATTATGATGGGGGTTTTGAATGAAAAGAAGATCGGGAAGGGAAGGGGGGTTACACACATAACCCAACCACAAACAAACCACATCACAACTCATGTCACACAACAACAACCACATCATTCAAAGACACATGAAAACAACTCAAGGATGATATGGCAAGATGAATGCTATGATGGATGATATGATGCATGAATGCAAAACAACACATGGATGACAAGGTGTAATTCATAGCATAGCTCATGACACAAGGTTCATACAAAGGGTTACATGCCATAAAAGGTAGGGACAGCACTTGGGTTGTCACATTGGTATTCCATGAAGACTTTGAAAATCAAGAAGCTGGTGTGAGCTTGAAGATATGAATGAGGACTATCAAGCGTGAAGACTTTTGTTTTCGTAGTTTCATTTCCTTTCCTTCAGTCGTAGGAAACACCGTACTGTTAAAGGGGGCCGAGGTAATACTAAGGAAAATTTCCAACTGATGCTCAACTCAAAAGCCTCAACCTATCCAATCCTTCGAGTGAAGCCTTTGGAAATCTCTTGCAGTTTAGTCAAGTTCTTCAGTGACAGAGACAAAGTTCTTCCGGTCTCTAAGGAGATTGATCTGACTGAGGAGTTAGGATTTCGCCAGTGCGAATTGCCTCCAAGTGAGGAATATGATCGGCCTGAGGACTTTCATAGTTTGAAAGTCCGACCGTTTTTGTGCTTAGCGCCAACTGTCCCCAATCATCTTATCCACATAACGGTCATATCATTGGGGGCATTTATGTCTTATCATGTCAGGTTCCAGCCTGGCTATAAATAGCCACCCCCCACAACCACTAGTTGGTTGGCTGCTCCGAGAGAGATCTGACACTTCTCATTTGAGAGCAACCCATCCTCCAAGGACTTTGAGAGAAAATCATCAGTGAGTAAAAAATCAAATCCAAACCACCAAACCCAAAAGTGATTGAGCATCACTAAAGAGATTGTTCCTGTGTGGAACCGACGCTTGTTACCCTTGAAGACCGTGTATCTTCCAGACATTTGGCATCATGGTCTAGTGCATCCTGAAGTCAATTGGGGATCACGGAGTGACCTTGGTCTAGAGCATCTAGCTGTCAATTATGGATCGCCGAGTGACCAGTTTGTGAGGGTTTTGGAAGTCTACCCTGAAGACTTACCATGAGTGTTGGGCGAGGACTTTGTGACCTTAGCTCAAGGAGAATATTGTAAGGACTGTGTCCTGGGATTGTGTGTCCTCTGGTTTAAATACCAGGCCGCTCCAAACAAGACATACAACTGTCACAGCAATTGGAACTGGTTCATCAAACCATTGTCTTCAGAGAGATACCAGGTTCTATTTCCTCAACCCTTTCATTTCCCTGTATACCTGTTTATGAAATTGATCTTTAATGTTTGAAGAATTTGACTTAAGACTTTCACAATTTCCTCACCTCAAATTCTTCAAGTTACCTTGTTACTCACCTGCTTATCCTCTATCAGGCTTCCTGTAATCTATGCACGCTTTATTTCATCATGATGACTATGCTATTGGTATGTTTCTCATGCACTTGAGTACTTATTCCGCTCCTAGTTATTCATCACATTTCAAATTCCTCAAGTTGAAATTCCTCAAGTTATGAATTTGTAAAAATCGCCTATTCACCCCCCTCTAGTCGATATAACACACTTTCAATATTGAGCAATAATAATGATTGGACTATTCCTGAACCACCTCCGAAGCCAACTCCAAAGAAAACAGGTATTCTGTTTCTTAGTCCTGAAGATATGCAAGAGGCAAAGAAATCTATGAAGGAAAAAGGTATTAAAGCTGAAGATGTTAAGAATCTACGACCTATTGAAGAAATACATGGTCTTGATAACCCGACGTAGGTAGTAGAGGTAAATTCTCTTCGTAGATTTGATGAAAGTGATATTCCTTATAATAAGTCTGCTAGCCAATGCTTAGATGAATTTGATAATTTTGTTGTTAAGCAAGAAAATTTAATGCTTATGTTAGTAGACAATTGAAACATAATGCTCTCATGCTTGATCGCTTAGGTGATTATATGAGTAGAACTATCAATGATCTTAAATTGATTGGTAAACATGCTTCCATGGTAACTACTCAAGTAGAACAAGTACTTAAGGCACATAATGATTTGCTTAATGAAATGAATAGTAGGAACAATGATCATTTTGTTAAAGTTGTGACTAGAGGTGTAAGAATGACTCAGGAACTTTTGTATCATGAGGTCCATCCTAAGAGAATTGAACAAGATTCTCAAAGGGGTAATATTGATGCACCTAGTCGTTCCAATAATAAGAGGAATAAGGGTGATGATAGAACTTTGCATGCTGCAAGTGAACCTGTTATAGATACACCTGAAAACCCAAATGATGTTTCTGGTTCTGATGCTGAGACACAATCTGGTGATGAACATGAGCCTAGTGATAATATTAATGATGATGTTCATGTTGATGATCAACCTAGTAATGATAATGATGTGGAGATTGAACCTGTTGTTGATCTTGATAATCCACATCCTAAGAATAAAATATATGACAAAAGAGACTTTATTGCTAGGAAGCATGGTAAAGAAAGAGAACCATGGGTTCAGAAACCTATGCCCTTTCCTCCTAAACCATCCAAGAAAAAGGATGATGAGGATTTTGAGCGCTTTGTTGAGATGCTTGATATGTCTCCAACATATCTATAATTTTTGATTGTTCCATGCTATTATATTATCTGTTTTGGATGTTTTATATGCATTAATATGTTGTTTTATATTATTTTTGGGACTAATCTATTAATCTAGATCCTAGTGCCAGTTTCTGTTTTTTCCTTGTTTTGAGTATTGCAGATAAGGAATATTAAACAGAGTCCAAACGGAATAAAATCTTTAGAATAATTTTTCTTGGACCAGAAGCAACCCAGGAGACTTGGAGATGAAGTCGGGAGAGCCGTCATGTGGCCACAAGCCACAGGGGCGTGCCTAGGGGGTAGGGCGCGCTCCCTAGGCTTTTGGGCCCACGGCAGCTCCCCTAACCCTATTTCTCAGCCTATAAATTCACAAATATTCCCTGTATACCATAGGGAGCCACGAAAACACTTTTCCGCTGCCACAAGCCTCCGTTCCCGAGAGATCCAATCTTGGAGCCTTTTCCGGTAATCTGTCGAAGGGGGATTCAATCACGAAGGGCATCTACATCAACTCCATTGCCCCTTAGAGGATGCGTGAGTAGTTCACCATAGACCTTCAGGTCCATAGATAATAGCTAGATGGCTTCTTCTCTCTCTTTGCTCTTCAATACCATGTTCTTCATGATCATCATGGAGATCTATCCGATGTAATACTCTTTTGCGGTGTGTTTGTCGAGATCCGATGAATTGTGGGTTTATGTTTAGATTATCTATGAATATTATTTGAGTCTTTTCTGAATTATTATATGCATGATTTCATATCTTTGCAAGTCTCTTCGAGTTATTGGTTTGGTTTGGCCAACTAGATTGGTAGTTCTTGCAATAGGAGAAGTGCTTAGTTTTGGGTTCAATCTTGCGGTGTTCTCACCTAGTGACAAAGTAGGGATAGAGAGGCACATATTGTATTGTTGCCATCGAGGATAAAAAGATGGGGTTTTCATCATATTGCTTGAGTTTATCCCTCTACATCATGTCTTCTTACCTAATGCGTTACTCTGTTCTTCATGAACTTAATACTCTAGATGCAAGCAGGAGTCGGTCGATGTGTGGAGTAATAGTAGTAGATGCAGAATCGTTTCGGTCTACTCGACACGGACGTGATGCCTATATGCATAATCATTGCCTTGGATATCTTCATAATTATTCGCTTTTCTATCAATTGCTCAATAGTAATTTGTTCACCCACCGTAATACTTGCCATCATGAGAGCAGCCTCTAGTGAAACCTATGGCCCTCGGGTCTACTTTCCATAATTTATTTTCAGATCTATAAACCAAAAATACCAAAAATACTTTGCTGCAATTTATTTACCTTTTACTTTCCGTTCTCGTTTACATCTATCTCTATCAGATCTAATCCTTGCAAGTAATCGTGAAGGGATTGACAACCCCTTTATAGCGTTGGGTGCAAGTGTTTGATTCTTTGTGTAGGTACATCTATTGGGGACTTGCTTGTATATCCTACTGGATTGATACCTTGGTTCTCAACAACTGAGGGAAATACTTATCTACTTTGCTGCATCACCCGTTCTTCTTCACGGAAACCAATGCATGCTCGAGAAGTACAAATGCTTAGACCTGTCTTTTTGCGTATGCGCTTGACTAATATTATAAAAATGTCTCCTTATGCTAAGTATATGAAAGATATTGTGACTAATAAAAGGAAGATACTGAACGCTGAGATTTCCACCATGCTTGCTAATTATACTTTTAAGGGTGGGGTACCAAAGAAATTAGGAGATCCAGGAATACTAACTATACCATGCTCTATTAAAGGGAATTATGTTAAAACTACTTTATGTGATTTGGGAGCTATTGTTAGTGTTATGCCTTTCTCTTTATATCGTAGACTTGATTTGACTAAGTTGACACCTACTGAAATCTCTTTGCAAATGGCTGATAAATCAATTGCTCTACCTATCGGTATTTGTGAGGATGTACCTGTCGTAGTTGCAAATGCTACTATCTCAACGGACTTTCTTATTTTTGATATTCCCGAGGATGACAGTATGTCGATCATACTTAGCAGACCCTTTTTGAATACTGCAGGGGCTGTTATTGATCGCAACAAGGGCAATGTCACTTTTCATATTAATGGTAATGAGCATACGGTACACTTTCCGAAGAAACAACCTCAAGTTCATAGCATCAACTCCATTGAAAAAATTCCAATGATTGTTATTGGAGACTTTGAATTCCCTCTTCCTACTGTCAAGAAGAAATATGATATACTTATTGTTGGGGACATGCATATCGCAATTGTGGTAACTTAGTATTATTCAAAAATTCTTCGGTTTCATGTTATAAAGAAGTTTATTAATACGACTTGATCAACCTTATTGATGGATTGCTTTTGGTGAGCATGAGATGGATGAATTTAGAAAGCACAACTTTATGTACCCAACTTTTATTTTCTGTTAGTTAGATGAAATTAAGTAAAATGCTATTCTTTTTCTATTTTCTGAGTTTCCCGTGCAATAAAAAGTGGCCTAGAAATAAAAGTTCTTCAAACGTCTTGAAAATGGAGTATGATTTTTTCTGGAATATTTAAAAATATCTGGCACTAAGCACACTACAGGGGGCTGCACAAGTGGTCCACAAGCCCACAAGGTGCGGCCACCCCCCTGGCCGTGCCTAGCAGGCTTGTGGGTCCCACGTGGCTCCCATCCACTTTATCTTCCTCCAGAAAAATTCCCGCCATTGCTCAAACCCGTGCTCTAGCTCATTTTGCTGCCATTTTCGATCTCCTTGCTTAAAGCCTCATTCGCAAAACTATTTTGGGAGATTGTTCTTGGGGAACGTCGCATGGGAAACAAAAAAAATCCTACGCACACGCAAGATCTATCCATGGTGATGAGCATCAACAAGGGGGAGAGTGGATCTACATACCCTTGTAGATCGCTAAGCGGGAAGAGTTAAGAAACGCGGTTGATGTAGTCGAACGTCTTTGTGATCCAACTCGCCTAGCGTCTCGTGATCCAATCACGATCCGTCCCGATCTAGCGCCGAACGGACGGCACCTCCGCGTTCAGCACTAGTACAGCTCGATGATGATCTCCGCCTTCTTGATCCAGCAAGAGGGAGCGGAGAGGTAGATGATTTCTCCAACAGCGCAACGGCATGGCGGCGATGGTGGTGGAACTATTCCAGCAGGGCTTCGCCTAAGCACCGCTGAAACGGTCTAGAGGAGAAACTACGATCTAGAGGAGAGGGTAGCACGTGGCTGATTTCTATTGTGAAAAACCCTCAATATCTCTAGTATATATAGGAGGATGGAGGGAGGAGACTTGGCTCCCAGGGGGCCAACCCTTGGTTCAGCCGAAGAGGGAGGAGGAGGAGTCCTCCTCCAATCCTAGTAGGATTAGGACTCCTTCTCTCCCACTTGGAAACTCTTTTTCCACCTTTTTCTCCTTGGGTCTCTCCTCCCAGCCGCATGGGCCTCTTGTGGGACTTCGGCCAGTCCACTAAGGGTTGGTATACCTCCTCCCGTAGCCTATGTAGTCTCTTGGGTCTAAATACCCCTCCCAATGGTCCCTCGGTACCCTCTCGGCACTCCCGGTACACTACCGATGAGCCCAAAACTTTTTCGGTGACCAAAACAGGACTTCCTATATCTCAATCTTTACCGCCGGACATTCTAGAGCTCCTAGTCACGTCCGGAATCTCATCCGGGACTCCTAACAACCTTCGGTCACCACCATACATAACTCTATACCACTGAAACGTCACCGAACCTTAAGTGTGCAGACCCTGCGGGTCCGAGAATTATGTAGACATGACTGAAACACCTCTACGGTCAATAACCAATAGCGGGACCTGGATGCCCATATTGGTTCCTACATATTCTACAAAGATCTTTATCGGTTGAACCTCTATGTCAAGGATTCAGTTAATCTCGTATGATGTTCCCTTTGTTCTTCGATATCTTACTTGCCCGAGATTCGATCGTCGGTATCTCTATACCTAGTTCAATCTCGTTACCAGCAAGTCTCTTTACTCATTTCGTAATACAAGATCCCGTGGCTAAAAATTTAGTCACATTGCTTACAAGGCTTGTTGTGATGTTTTATTACAAAGTGGTCCGTGAGATACCTCTCCGTCACAGGAGTAACAAATTCCAGTCTTGATCCATACCCACTCAACAGACACTCTCGGAGATAGCTGTAGAGCACCTTTATAGTCACCCAGTTACGTTGCAACGTTTGATACACACAAGGCACTCCTCTAGTGTCAGTGAGTTGCATGATCTCATGGTCATAGGACTAGATACTTGACATGCACAAACTATAGCAATAAACTGACACGATCATATGTTATGTTTATAGTTTGGGTCTTGTCCATCACATCATTATCCCAATGATGTGATCCCGTTATCAAATGACATCTCATGTCAATGGCTAGGAAACCTTGACCATATTTGATCAACGAGCTAGCCTACTAGAGGCATACTAGGGACAAAGTGTTGTCTATGTATCCACACATGCAATGTGTTTCCAGTCAATACAATTATAGCATGGATAATAAACAATTATCATGAACAAGGAAATATAATAATAACCATTTTATTATTGCCTCTAGGGCATATTTCCAATAGTCTCCTACTTGCACTAGAGTCAATAATCTAGCTCACATCACTATGTGATTTACATTGTAATAAATCGAACACCCATATAGTTCTGGTGTTGATCATGTTTAGCCCTTTGGAAGAGGTTTAGTCAACGGGTCTGCAACATTCAGATTTGTGTGCACTTTCAAATATTCATGTCCTCCTCCTTGATGTACTCATGGATGGAATTGAAGCGTCGCTTCATGTGTCTGGTCCTCTTATGAAACCTTGGTTCCTTGGCCAGGGCAATGGCACCACTGTTATCACAGAACAGATCCACTGGATTCAGTGCACTAGGCACTACTCCAAGATCTTTCATGAACTCCTTCATCCATACACCTTCTTTCGCTGCCTCTCGGGCTGCGATGTACTCCACTTCTCATGTAGAATCGACTACCACGCTCTGCTTGGAACTGCACCAGTTTACCGCTCCCCCATTGATAATAAATACGTATCCGGTTTGCGACTTAGAGTCATCTGGATCAGTGTCAAAGCTTGCATCGAGGTAACCCCTTACGACAAGCTCTTGATCACCTCCATAAACGAGAAACATTTCCTTAGTACTTTTCAGGTACTTAAGGATATTCTTGACCACCGTCCAGTGCTCCATTCTTGGATCACTTTGAAACCTTCTGGCCATACTTATGGCAAGGCTGACATCGGGTCTTGTGCACAACATTGCAAACATAATAGAGCCTATGGCTGAAGCATAGGGGATGACACTTATCTTCTCTCTATCTTCTGCAGTCACTGGGCATTGAGTCTTACTCAACTTCACACCTTGTAACACAGGCAAGAACCCCTTCTTGGACTGATCCATTTTGAACTTCTTCAAAACTTTATCAAGGTATGTGCTCTGTGAAAGTCCTATTAAGTGTCTCGATCTATCTCTATAGATCTTAATGCCTAATATGAAAGCAGCTTCTCCTAGGTCCTTCATTGAAAAACTTTGTTCAAATATTCCTTCACGCTTTCCAGCAATTCTATATTGTTTCCAATCAGCAATATGTCATCCACATATAATATTCGAAACTCCATAGAGCTCCCACTCACTTTCTTGTAAACACAAGCTTCTCCATAAACTTGTATAAACCCGAACGCTTTGATCACCTCATCAAAGCGCAGATTCCAACTCCGAGATGCTTGCACCAGTCCATAAATGGATCGCTGGAGTTTGCAAACTTTGTCAGCATTCTCTGGATCGACAAAACCTTCCAGCTGTATCATATACAACTCTTCCTTAAGGAAACCATTAAGGAACGCTATTTTGACATCCATCTGCCAAATTTCATAGTCGAAATATGCAGCTATTGCTAACATGATTCTGATGGACTTAAGCATCGCTACGGGTGAGAAGGTATCATCGTAATCAACTCCTTGAACTTGTGAAAAACCTTTTGCCACAAGTAGAGCTTTATAGATGGTGAAATTACCATCCGCTTCCGTCTTCCTCTTAAAGATCCATTTGTTTTGAGTGGCCTTCCGCCCTTCAGGTAACACTTCCAAAGTCCATACTTTGTTTTCATACATGGATCCCATCTCGGATTTCATGGCCTCTAACCATTTATCGGAATCTGGGCCTATCATCGCTTCTCCATAGCTCATAGGTTCATCGTTGTCTAACAACATGATCTCCAAGACAGGGTTGTCGTACCATTCAGGAGCAGCACGCGCCCTTATCGACCTACGAGGTTCAATAGTAACTTTATCCGAAGTTTCATGATCGTCATCATTAACTTCCTTTTCAACTGTCATAGGCTATACAGAAACATTTTTCTGTGCTACGCTAGTCTCTGGTTGAATCAAAGGTTCAACAACCTCATCAAGTTCTATCTTCCTCCCACTCAATTCTTTCAACAGAAACTCTTTCTCCAGAAATATTCCGTTCTTAACGACAAACACTTTGCCTTCGGATCTGAGATAGAAGGTATACCCAATTGTCTCTTTTGGGTATCCTGTGAAGACGCATTTCTCCGCATTGGGTTCCAGCTTTTCACGCTGAAGCTTTTTGACATAAGCATCACATCCCCAAACTTTAAGAAACGACAACTTTGGCTTCTTTCCAAACCACAGTTCATATTGTGTCGTCTCAACGGATTTCGATGGTGTCCTATTTAAAGTGAATGCAGCTGTCTCTAATACATAACTCCAAAACGATAATGGCAAATCGGCAAGAGACATCATAGAATGCACCATATCTAATAAGGTTCGATTATGATGTTCGGACACACCATTATGCTGTGGTGTTCCAAGCGGTGTCAATTGTGAAACAATTCCACACTGTCTTAAGTGACTACCAAACTCATAACTCAGATATTCACCTCCTCGATCAGATCGCAGGAATTTTAATCTTCTTGTTACGATGATTCTCAACTTCACTCTGAAATTGCTTTAACTTTTCAAACGTTTCAAACTTGTGTTTCATTAAGTAAATATACCCATATCTACTTAAGTCATCAGTGAAGGTGAGAAAATAACGATATCCATCGCGCGCCTAAATGATCATCGGACCGCACACATCAGTATGTATGATTTCCAACAAGTCACTTTCCCATTCTATTGTTCCAGAGAACGGTGTTTTAGTCATCTTGCCCATGAGGCATGGTTCACATGTGTCAAGTGATTCAAAATTAAGTGACTCCAAAAGTCCATCAACATGGAGCTTCTTCATGCGTTTTACACCAATATGACCTAAACAACAGTGCCACAAGAAGGTGGTACTATCATTATCAACTCTACATCTTTTGGCATCAATGTTATGAACATGTGTATCATCAGTATCTAGATTCAATGTGAATAAACCCCTCACATTGGGTGCATGACCATAAAAGATATTACTCATATAAATAGAACAACCATTATTCTCTGATTTAAATGAGTAACTATCTCGCAATAAACAAAATCCAGATATAATGTTCATGCTTAACGTAGGTACTAAATAACAATTATTCAGGTTCATCACTAATCCCGATGGTAATCGAAGAGTGAGCGTGCCGACGACGATCACATCAACCTTGGAACCATTTCCCACACGCATCCTCACTTCGTCCTTTGCCAGCCTTCATCTATTCCGTAGTTCCCATTTTGAGTTGCAAATGTGAGCAACCGAACCGGTATCAAATACCCAGGCACTACAACTAGAGTTGTTAAGGTACACATCAATAACATGTATATCATATATACCTTGTTTGTTGTTGGCCGCATTCTTGTCAGCCAGATACTTGGGGTAGTTCCGCTTTCGGTGACCAGTTCCCTTGCAATGAAAGCACTCAGTTTCTCGCTTGGGTCCAGCCTTGGGTTTCTTCATGAGAGGGGCAACTGCTTTGCCACTCTTCTTAGAGTTACCCTTCTTCCCCTTGCCATTATTCTTGAAACTGGTGATTTTATTGACCATCAACACTTGTTGCTCCTTCTGAATCTCAGACTCAGCGACTTTTAACATCGCAAATAGCTCGGCGACTGACTTGTTCATCCCGTGCATGTTATAGTTCAACACAAAGCTCTTGTAGCTAGGCGCAATGCTTGAAGAACCTTGTCAGTGATCGCCTCAACCGGAAGGGACATCCCCAATTCGGCTAGACGGGTAGAATAGCCAAACATTCTGAGTATGTGTTCACTGACAGACCCATTCTCCTCCATTTTGCAAGCATAGAACTTATCAGAGGTCTCATACCTCTCGATCCGGGCATTCTTCTGAAAGATAAACTTCAACTCCTGGAACATATCATATGCTCCATGACATTCAAAATGTCTTTGAAGTCCCAGTTCTAAGCCATACAACATTGCACATTGAACCATTGAGTAATCATCAGAACGAGCCTACCAGGCATTCGCAATGTCTACAGACTCCACTAGAGCGGGTGGATCACCAAGCGGTGCATCAAGGACATAAGCCTTCTGGCAAGCCGATAATCCTCAGATTACGGGACCAGTCCACAAAGTTACTTCCATCATCTTTCAGCTTAGCTTTCTCTAGGAATGCATTAAAATTCGGGGTGCTACTACGCGAGCCATTGATCTACAACATAAATATGCAAAGGTTACTAAGACTATTGTTCAAGATAATGAGTTTAGTTAATCAAATTATTAAAACTCCCACTCAAATTGATATCCCTAAGGTCATCTCAGTGATACATGATCCAAATTCACCAACTCAAGTCCGAACATCACGTGAGTTGAGGTGGTTTCAATGCTGAACATCATCATGTTGATCATATCTACTATATGACTCATGTTCGACCTTTCGGTCTCTTGTGTTCTGAGGCCATGTCTGTACATGCTAGGCTCATCAAGTTTAACCTGAGTGTTCCACACGTGCAACACTAGCTTGCACCCATTGTATGTGAACGTAGAGTCTATCACACCCGATCATCACATGGTGTCTCGACATGATGAACTTTCACAACGGTGCACACTCGGGGAGAACATAATTTATCTTGAAATTTAAGTGAGGGATCACCTTATAATGCTACCGTCCTCCTAAGCAAAACAAGGTGCATAAAAGGATTAACATCACATGCAAATCATAAGTGACATGATATGGCCATGAACTTGTGCTTTTGATCTCCATCTTGAAATCACCGGCATGATCTCCATCGTCACCGGCATGACACCATGATATCCATCATCTTGATCTCCATCAACATGTCACCATCGCGGTTGCCACACCGGCTGTTGCTTCCACGACTATTGCTAACTCATAGCGATAGAGTAAAGCAAAACGATGAAAATAATTAAAGACAACCCTATGGCTCCTGCTGGTTGCTATACTCATCGACATGCAAGTCGTGATATTTTATACAATACATGATCATCTCATACATCACATATATCTCATCATGTAATTGGCCATATCACATCACAACATACCCTGCAAAAACAAGTTAGACGTCCTCTAATTGTTGTTGCAAGTTTAATGTGGCTGCTACCGGTATCTAGCAAGAACAATTCTCACATATGCAAAAACCACAACGGTGATACATAAATTGCTTTTCAAGCTTCTCAAGGACCACCTTTGTCGAATCCAATCCAACTAAAGTAGGAGAAACAGACACCCGCCAGCCATCTTTGTGCAACGAAGTTACATGTCAGTCGATGGAACCGGTCTCTCGTAAGCTTACGAGTAAGGTTGGTCCGGTCCGCTTCATCCCACAATACTGTTGAACCAAAATACGATCAAGGGAGGAAGAAATCTAAGCATCAATGCCCACAAACTCCTTTGTGTTCTACTCGTAATCTCATCTACACATAGACCTAGCTCATGATGCCACTGTTGGGGAACGTCGCATGGGAAACAAAAAATTTCCTACGCACACATAAGATCTATCCATGGTGATGAGCATCTATGAGGGGGAGAGTGGATCTACATACCCTTCTAGATCGCTAAGCAGGAAGCGTTAAGAAACGCGATTGATTTAGTCGAACCTCTTCGTGATCCAAATCGCCGAGCGTCCCGTCATCCAATCACAATTCGTCCCGATCTAGCACCGAACGGACGGCACCTCCACGTTCAACACACGTATAGCTCGATGAAGATCTCCACCTTGTTGATCCAGCAAGTGGGAGCGGAGAGGTAGATAAGTTCTCCGGCAGCGCGACGGCGTGGCGGCGATGGTGGTGGAACTATTCAGCAGGGCTTCGCCTAAGCACCGCTGAAATGATCTAGAGGAGAAACTACGATCTAGAGGAGAGGGTAGCACGTGGCTGATTTCTATTGTAAAAAACCCTCAATACCTCTAGTATATATAGGAGGAGGGAGGGAGGAGACTTGTACCCCAAGGGAACAACCCTTGGTTCGGCCGAAGTGGGAGGAGGAGTCCTCCTCCTCCAATCCTAGTAGGGTTAGGACTCCTTCTCTCCCACATGGAAACTCTTTTTCCACCTTTTTGTCCTTGGGTCTCTCCTCCCAGACTCATGGGCCTCTTGTGGGACTTCGACCAGCCCACTAAGGGATGGTATACCTCCTCCCATAGCCCATGTAGTCTATTGGGTCGAAATACCCCTCCCGATGGTCCCCCGGTACCCTCTCGACACTCCCGGTACACTATCGATGAGCCCGAAACTTTTCCGGTGACCAAAACAGGACTTCCTATATATCAGTCTTTACCTCTGAACCATTCTGGAGCTCCTCGTGACGTCCGGGATCTCATCTGGGACTTCGAACAACCTTCGGTCACCACTCACCACCATACATAACTCTATACCACCAAAACGTCACCCAACCTTAAGTGTGCAGACCATGCGGGTTCGAGAACTATGTAGACATGACCGAGACACCTCTACGGTCAATAAACAATAGTGGGACCAAGATGCCCATATTGTTTCCTACATATTCTACGAAGATCTTTATCGGTTGAACCTCTATGTCAAGGATTCAGTTAATCCCGTATGTTGTTCCCTTTGTTCTTCGGTATGTTACTTGCTCGAGATTCGATCGTCGGTATCTCTATACCTAGTTCAATATCGTTACCGGCAAGTCTCTTTACTCGTTCCATAATACAAGATCCCATGGCTAACACTTTAGTCACATTGCTTTCAAGGCGTGTTGTGATGTTGTATTACCAAGTGGGCCCTGAGATACCTCTTCGTCACATGGAGTAACAAATTTCAGTCTTGATCCATACCCACTCAACAGACACTCTCGGAGATAGCTGTAGAGCACCTTTATAGTCACCCAGTTACGTTGCAACGTTTGATACACACAAGGCACTCCTCCATTGTCAATTAGTTGCATGATCTCATGGTCATAGGACCAGATACTTGACATGTAGAAAACTATAGGAATAAACTGATACGGTCATATGCTATGTTTATAGTTTGGGTCTTGTCCATCACATCATTCTACCAATGATGTGATCCCGTTATCAAATGACATCTCATGTCAATGGCTAGGAAATCTTGACCATCTTTGATCAACGAGCTAGTCTACTAGAGGCATAATAGGGACAAAGTGTTGTCTATGTATCCAGACATGCAATGTTTTTCTAGTCAATACAATTATAGCATGGATAATAAACAATTATCATGAACAAGGAAATATAATAATAACCATTTTATTATTGCCTCTAGGGCATATTTCCAACAATTGTTCCTCGATATGTGGCTCCTCCAATGGTCCAATTAGTTTTTGTTCTAGTGTTTTTTATATTGCAAATTTTTGCTGCTGTGGTGACCTTGTTCTTGAGCTTGCATGTCAAATTTGTATGGTCCCAAGTAGTTTTGATGCATGATATAGCCTCTAGGCACTTTAGGGAGTAGTTGCTATGAGTTTTGTTGAGTTTTGTTTACCTTTATTTTGAGTCACTAAAAATTTCAGAATTTTTTCAGAAAAAGAAAAAATGTTGAGGAAGGTGTTTCAAGGGGGTTCATCAAGCAAGAAGGCCCCGAGACTCGCGATACGTGAGCCCAACCTCGAATCACCGAGGGAAGCACAAGTACGACCTTGTGATTGGCCATCCGATCAATTCCTGAGTGATGTTGGTTTCAAGGAAGAATTCTACGCATACACAAGAAATGCTGGCCTTGAGGAATTCATGCGAGACAAGTGCAAGCAATATTATCGACTCACGGATTCTTTCGTGCGGACGTTTGAATTTTTGCTTAATCGTAATAAACCTTCCATCCTATTTGACCTTTATGACAAGTCATATACTTTGGATATAGAGGATTTTAATCATGCATGCAAAATTCCATAATGGGGTAGCTATAGTGATCCGCACAAAGCTGACTATAATGATTTTCTTGCTAGCTTTACCGTCGTAGAAACTAGAAATATTAAATAGGCTACCATGGGGAGCATTCACTTTCCTGCCATACATTATTTTCCTCTATTCATAGGTAGATGTATTAATGGTAAAACTGAGCATAGACACTTTTGTGCAACCGATCTTATAGTATTCTTAAGAGTGTAGTAATGGGTGAAAGGCGATATAACTTAGGAGCCATTATTGCTAGAAGGTTCCATAATAATGCTAAGGATGGAGATTTCTTTGGTGGGATTTATGCCACTCGGTTAGCCAATTGTCTTGGGGTACCAATACGCGGAAATGATATTGAGTTACCACCTGCTTTTCTTGATTATGAGGCTTTGGTACGTTTTCACTTTCTCGAGAGGAATGAACAATCTCTCCAGTACCGACTAATTTTTGACAGACGGCGTGTTGTCCATGTTACCCTTCCTACTCCTGCCTTCTTTAACTTTCAGAAAAAACAGAGATACATTATGACCAGAGAGGAGGCAGATGAGTACGAGAGGAGCGCGGAATCAGCATGCCTTCATGCTGCAGTGGTTCAGGTGGTAGCTGCCGCAGCCCAGTACAACCCCAACTATGATTTCGGATATTATCAGGGCCAGCCATGGCCATAGACCAACTTAGGCCAAAAGCCTAAGCTTGGGGGAGTACGTATATCTCACCGAGTTTACATTCATGTTCACACACTCATCTTACTAGTCGGTGTTCATACTCTTTCGTTGTACCATCCATGGTAGTTTACTCTCTTGTTTCGCTTTCTTCTTGTGTGTTTACTTAACTTTGAGAAAAATACAAAAAAATAGTTCTAGCTTTATTTTCCAGTTGCTTGGTTATAGCATTAAAAAGAAAACCCAAAAAGATTTTTCATTCTTATTTTGCTTGTTGGGAGCTTTCCCGTGTAAATAGTTTTCTCGTTCTTGTTTTGATCTTTCTTTCTTTGGGTAGTAAGGAGAAGATGACGATGAAAATGCTGAGTGGCTCTCATATGCATTATTGTTTACCTATTATAGAGCCCATATTACCTTTTCTTTTCCTTTGAGTTATTGTTTGCAGATTCCAGCTTAGTCCAATGCACGTGCACTCTTATTATTATCCACACCGTTCGGTCGTGCAAGTGAAAGGCAATAATGATGATATTTGATGAAAAGATTGAGATGGAGAAAAGCTGGTATGAACTCGACATATCTTGCTTTTGTAAATATGATTATCTCATCGTTCCGAATTCAGTTCATCATAGGTGAAACATATTTGCAATGACAATTGGAGATTATAGTTATTCATGCCATGCTTAATTAGCTAAGAGTGGATAATATGGTTTGTTTTGGGTGACAACATGCATATTAAAATGGTTGTGATGTAGTATGATGGAGTGGTATCCTCCTCTAAATGATTCAAGTGGCTCGACTTGGCACATGTTCATGCATGTAGTTGAAACAAAATCAACATAGCCTCCACAATATTTATGCTCATAGTGATTTATATCCTACTCATGCTTGCATTCAATGTTGGTTAATCTCAAAGCATGTTGATGATTGTTTCGTTCTCTAGTTGGTCGCTCCCCAGTCTTTTGCTAGCCTTCACTTGTACTAAGCGGAAATACTTCTTGTGCATCCAATCCCTCAAACCCAAAGTTGTTTCATACGAGTCCACCATATCTACCTATATGCGGTATTTACTTGTCGTTCCAAGTAAATTTGCATGTGCCAAACTCTAAACCTTCAAATAAACATTCTATTTTGTATGACCAAATCGCTCATGTGGAGATTGAGGGCCGTTAGTATCTTCCATGCTAGGTGGGTTATTCTCACGATATGTGTTGATTCACTATCATTCATGAGAAAGTGGCTGGTAATTGGGATGCCCAGTTCCATGCTCGAAAATAAAAGCAAAATATAATTGAACAAAACTCCCCCAGGACTGTGTTTGTATGGACGGTACCTGTGGATTCGGCTCGCCATGGAGTGTGACTGATTTGGTGGAGGGGGAGTAAAAACTTTACCATTCTGTTTGGGAACCGCCTATAATGTATCTAGCATGGAAGATATTGAAAACATCTTGGTCGTTATGTGAGCAATAAAAGCATACCGCTCAAAAATCATTACTTATCTCTGTTTTAAAAACTCGAGCTCTGGCACCTCTGCAAATCAATGCTTCCCTCTGCGATGGGCCTTTCCATTTACTTTATTGTTGCATCATCTTCTTATAAAAGGCATCATTTAAAGAGCACCACCGTCATTTGTATGCTTGCTATTAATTGATATTGAGTATGAGCATGACTGGATCTCTCTCATCATGAATTACAATGTCTAGTCAGTCCTTATTCTTTAGAGATGCTTTGCATTTATGTTTTGTGGTCTCAGAAAGGGCTAGCGAGATACCATTTTGTCATATTGTATCATGATTGTTTTGAAAAAGTGTTGTCATCCGAGAGTTATTATTATTGCTCGCTAGTTGATTATGTCATTGATATGAGTAAATGTGAGACCTAAATGTTATTGTGAATGTGGTTAGTCCATGATCTTTGCTGAAAATCTAAACATCTGATAGACTCATTTACAACAACAAGATCAAACAGAGTTTGTAAAAGTTCTTCTTTATCACTTTCAGTTTATCAACTGAATTGCTTGAGGACAAGCAATGGGTTAGGCTTGGGGGAGTTGATACGTCTTCATTGTATCCACTTTTCCAAACACTTTTGCCCTTCTTTTGGACTCTAATTTGCATGATTTGAATGGAACTAACCCGGACTGGCGCTGTTTTCAGTAGAATTGCCTTGGTGTTATTTTTGTGCAGAAATAAAATTTCTCGGATCGTCCTGAAAATTTATGGAGAATATTTTTGGAATTAATAAAAAGTACTAGCACAAGAAGTAACCAGAGGGGGGCCACCTGCAGGCCACAAGCCTGCTAGGCGCAGCCACCCCCTAGCCGCGCCTAGCAGGCTTGTGGGGCCCTCGTGGCTCCTCCGACCTCCACTCCAGCTCCATATAACCCTATTCACGGAGAGAAAAATCAGAGAGAAGAGTTCATTGCGTTTCACAATACGGAGCCGCCGCTACCTCCTATTCTTCCTCGGGAGACCAGATCTGGAGTCCATTTTTGGCTCCGAAGAGAGGAAATCGATGCCATCGTCATCACCAACCATCCTTCATCACCAATTCCATGATGCTATCCGCCGTTCGTGAGTAATCTCATCATAGGCTTGCTGGACGGTTATGTGTTGGATGAGATTTATCATGTAATCAAGTTAGTTTGGTTGGGGTTTGATCCTTAGTATCCACTATGTTCTGAGATTGATGTTGCTATGACTTTGCTATGCTTAATGCTTGTCACTAGGGCCCGAGTGCCATGATTTCAGATCTGAATCTATTATGTTTTCATGAATATATATGTGTTCTTGATCCTATCTTGCAAGTTGTAGACACCTATTACGAGTTATGATCCGCATCCCCCAGGGTGACAATAACTGGTATTCTTTCTGGTAATTACCGTAGTTTGAGGAGTTCATGTATTCACTAAGTGCTAATGCTTTGGTCCGGTTCTCTATTAAAAGGAGGCCTTAATATCCCTTAGTTTCCATTAGGACCCCGCTGCCACGGGAGGGTAGGACAAAAGATGTCATGCAAGTTCTTTTTCGTAAGCACGTATGACTATATATGGAATACATGCCTACATTACTTCGATGAATTGGAGCTAGTTCTGTGTCACCCTATGTTATAACTGTTGCATGATGAATGACATCCGGCATAATTATCCATCACTGATCCATTGCTTACGAGCTTTCCACATATTGATCCTTGCTAAGTTACTTCTCCGTTGCTACTGTTACAATCACTTCAAAATTGCTACTGTTACTTTTGCTACCATTACCGTTACTTCCATACTACTTTGCTACTGAATACTTTGATGTAGATATTAAGTCTTTTAGGTGTGGTTGAATTGACAACTCAGCTGCGAATACTCGAGAATAATCTTTGGATCCCCTTGTGTCGAATCAATAAATTGGGGTTGAATACTCTACCCTCAAAAATTGTTGCGGTCCCCTATACTTGTGGGTTATCACATATCACAAGCGACAACTTAGTTAGTTCTTTTTTTGAAAAGGGAAATATATTAATATCGTGAAGGTACCAATTACACCCGACCTCTCCACCAACAAGATATCTCAAAGTATTAGAGTATAGGTCGGTTACGGATACTATGGCCGACCGATTTTGGATTGTAATCTATCTCTATTAGTCTTGAAGTCCAAGTTTTTTAATCTATATAAACAGCCCTTTGAGGCCTCAATTAATATAATTACTATTCTCCAATTATCATGGTATTAGATGCCTAGGTTTTTCCGCACGTGGCATGGCACCGCCGCCATTGCTGCAGCCGACTCGGCCCCTCCTCTCCATGGCCGAGTTTCACTCCGTCGGTGCCCCTATCTCTTCTTCCTCTACAACCACCCAACTAGCTCCTCCTCAACTACCAATGATCTCCCTAGCTGACACCATCGCCGACATCTCCCCATTCATCCCGATCTCTCTCGATCTTGGCGCCCACAACTACTACCATTGGCGCCACCTCTTCAAGATCCACCTCGGCCGTTGCGGCCTACACCACCACATCGACCCGTCCTACCATCCACAACCCGCAGTTCCACATTGGGTGAAAGATCATCTCGCCATCATCTAGTGGATTTACACCCGCATCTCCACGGATCTCTTCAATCTGGTTTCCTTCGATGATGCCACCACTGCTGAGCTTTGGGCCTCCCTCCAGCAGCTATTCCAGGACAACTCTGACACGCGCATCAACGCCCTCAACACCGAGCTCCGTACGACCGCCCAAGGAGATGCCCTGGTCACCATCTTCTCTCAGCGGATCAAGGCCATAGGAGACGAACTCCGTAAACTCGGTGATCACGTCGACGACCGCGCCCTCATCAATGCCCTCCTCGTCGGCCTCAGTGAGCAGTTCGAGAAGCAGCAATCCTTCATACCCATGATCAATCCCTACCCCACCTTCAAGGAGGTCCGCTCCCTCCTCCAGCAAGAAGAGAAGAACCAAGCTCACAAGGCGCAACGCCCACCGCAGGTGTTTCATGGCGCTCCTGTCGTGGCCGCGGCTGTCGCGCCTGGGCTGCCGCGCCAATATGCCGCACCACCTCCTACGGCAGCGGTGGCAGCTGCTCCTCCATCGCCCCCCGGCTGGTGCCCGAGCCCTAACTACTGGGGCAAGAATCCGATCTACCGGTCTCCTGCACCTCGCACAGCCATCACTATATCAGCTCCGCCATCGGCCGCTCCATCGCCACCAACTCCTCAGCACGATCCTTGGACCGGCCTTGTCCAAGCTTGGCCGATGCCCTGGTCGGCTCCTTCGCCTTACGACGCCCCGCCTGCATACATGGGTAAGTGAAGCCCCGGTCTCCGACCGGCCACCGGCTCTCCTGGACTCCTTGGGCCCAAGCCGTCAGCGCACGTCTACACCGCCACTCCTACGCCATCTCCCAGCGCGCCAGGACTCATGCCACCTTACTACACCATGTCGGGATTGCCGGGCATGTCGGATCCCTCCGGCACCATGCAGGCCCCGGCCGCCTACTACTAGACGCTGATCGAGCCCTACGCTCCCATGAAGGCTATTGTCCCCTCTGCTCCTCCACCACAGCCAGCCTGGGATCAAGCCACCTTCATCAACGCCATGAACAACTTTACTCTCGATAACGAAGGTATGGATTGGATTTTCAATTCTGGTGCATCCTCTCATATGTCTATAAATATGAATTTGTTGTCAGCTTGTTTCCATTCTGTTTTTTCTACGATCACCGTTGGTGATGGTTCCACCATACCTGTTTCCTGCACCGGTCATTCTTACATCTCTTCCTCTTACGCTAATTTTATTCTCTGCAATATTCTTGTTGTCCCTTCCCTAATCAAAAATCTTATTTCTGTTTGCCAATTTTGCATTGAAAATAAAGTTATTTTGTCTTTTGACCCTTTTGGTTTGTCTGTGAAGGATCTGACCACGGGGGAGGTCCTCGCTCAGTACAATAGCATGGGCGTTCTTTATCCGCTTCATGGCACACCTTCATCCACTCCATGAGCCATGCTTGCATCAGTTGATTTGTGGCATCGTCGTCTAGGACACCCCAATAAAACCACCTTGTCATCTTTTCTTCAAGAATTTTGTATTCCTAGTTCTAGTGTTCCTCATAATCCCTCTCTCTGTAATGCCTGTCAATGCGGCAAACATGTTAGATTACCTTTGGGAACCTCTACTACCCTTAGCACTTCTCCGTTTGAATTAATTCACTGTGATTTGTGGACCTCTCCCATCCCTAGTGTCTCTGGTTACAAATATTATCTTGTGATTTTGGATGACTATTCTCATTATATTTGGACTTTTCCTATTCGTTCTAAATCTGAAGTACATGCCATCTTTCTCAATTTTCAACAATATGTTCCTACACACTTTGGATTGCCAATTAGATTTATTCAATGTGATAATGGTCGAGAATTTGACAACACTCAAAACCACAACTTCTTTCTCTCTCAAGGCATTCTTCTTCGTTTTTCATGTCCTTATACCTCCCCTCAAAACGGTAAAGTTGAATGCTCTCTTTGCTCCATCAATGATATTCTTCGCACCTTGCTATTACAAGCTTCTCTTCCCTCTCATTTTTGGGTCGAAGCCCTTCGCACTGCCACACTACTTCTAAATATTCGACCAACTAAGACATGTCCTCTTTATTCGCCTTTTCAATCTCTTTTTCTCTCCCATTCCGATATTCTTGTTTGCGTGTTTTTGGCTGTCTTTGTTTTCCGAACACCGCCTCCAACAAACTCGGACCACGTTCACTACCTTGCATTCATCTTGGTCTTTCTGATGATCACAAAGGATATCATTGTTTTGGTCCATCTTCTGGTCGCGTGCTTGTCTCTCGCCATGTCACATTTGATCAAAACACTTTTCCTTATTCTGTCACTAACACCACATCACCCAATCACCAGCAAACCACCACTACCACCAGCATCTTTGTCGCCACCTCCCCCTCTCCCGCAGCGAGGCCGGCAAGCCTGAGGCAGCCGGTAGGCCTGGCAAGCCCGGCAAACCCGGAAAACTTAGTAGGCCCGGCAAGCCCGGTAAGCCAGGCAAGCTTGGTAGGCCTGGCAAGCCCAGCAACCGGTAGGATCGGCAAGAGAAACTGGCAAGCCTGGAAACTCCACCATCCCAACCACCACTCCCACCCAATGTTGTACCCATTCCACCACCCACTAATGATCACGTCATGTGCACCCATGGCAAACGCGGATTCCTTCTACCCACAAAACGCCTCAACCTCATACCCACCCCAACCCTCTCTCCTATTCCCACTTCTTACAAACGAGCTCTTCTTGATCCTCTTTGGCTCTCAGCTATGCGTGATGAATTTAACGCTCTTCAGCAAAATAGTACATGGACTCTTGTTCCCAAACCTCCTGGTATTAATGTTGTTTCTGGAAAATGGTTTTTTTGTCATAAATTCCATTCTGATGGCATTCTTGCTTGTTACAAAGCCAGATGGGTGTGTCGTGATTTTTCTCAGCAACATGGTATTGATTTTGATGAAACTTTCTCTCCCGTTGTTAAACCAAGTACTATTCGCGTTGTTCTTAGTCTTGTTGTTTCCTCCTCTTGGCCCATTCATCAGCTAGACATTAAAAATGCTTTTCTTCACGACACTCTTAATGAAACAATTTATTGTCAGCAACCATCTGGTCTTGAGGATCCCTCTTCTCCCAATTCTGTTTGCCTTATTAACAAATATCTTTATGATCTTAAACAAGCTCCTCATGCATGGTTTCAATGCTTTGCTGCCTTTATTCAAACAGTAGGTTTCATTCCATCCAAATCTGATTCTTCATTATTTATTTTTTGCTCCTCTTCCTACACTACCTATCTCTTGCTTTATGTTGATCATATAGTTCTCATGGGTAGCTCTGACTCTTTTCTCCAACATATAATCTCTTCTCTTAGTCATGAATTTTGCGTGACTGATCTTGGTCCTCTTCATCATTTTCTTAGCGTTATCATTTCTCGCACAAAGTCTATCCTTTTTCTCTCTCAATGATCCTATCTTTTAGACTTGCTTTCTCGTTCTGGTATGTCTGATTGTCAACCCTCTCGTACATCGGCCGACATTGGTGCCAAATTGTCGGCTGATGGTGATCTTGTTCTGACCCCACTTTGTATCGTAGCATCACCAGTTCCCTTCAATATGCCACTCTTACTAGGCCCAACATTTCATACTCCGTTCAGCAAGCCTGTCTTTTTATGCATGATCCTCGTGCTCCTCATCTTGCTCACGTCCACCGCATTCTTCGCTATTTAAAAGGAACTCTTGATCATGGTCTTCTCATTAATTCTTCTTCTCCAACAAGCTTGGCAGTTTATTCTGATGCAGTCTGGGAAGGATGTCCAGATACTCGACGGTCCACATCCGGATTTTGTGTTTATTTGGGTGATAATCTTGTTTCTTGGTGTTCTAAAAGGTAGGCAACAGTTTCCAGGTCTTTTGCTATGGCTGAGTATAGGTCGGTTGCTCATGCTATGGCTGAAGCGATATGGCTGCGTCAGCTTCTCATGGAACTTCATCGCCCACTTGATCGTGCAACCATCATTTATTGTGATAACATCTCTGCAGTATGCATGGCTTCCAATCCAGTTCAGCATCGTCACACCAAGCAGATTAAGATTGACATACACTTTGTTCAAGAGAAGGTGGCTCTTGGCGAGGTCCGTGTTTTTCATGTACCTACCGGTGCTCAATTTGCTGACATTTTCACCAAAGGACTTCCGACTGCATCTTTCACCGACATACACTCCAGTTTCAACATCGTTACTCCTGATGCTGAGACTGCGGGGGTATTAGAGTATACGTCGGTTACGGATACTATGGCCGTCCGGTTTTGGATTGTAATCTATCTCTATTAGTATTGGAGTCCAAGTTTTGTAATCTATATAAACATTACTTTGAGGTGTCAATCAATACGGTAATTATTCTCCAATTATCACAAAGACATCATGGATACACACAGCCCGAAAAGAAAAGAAAAAGGCCTCACCACAGTGATCAAGTCCTTTCAGCAGCAGCACACAAATCACCACCAAAGACAACACCCGGAAAACTTAATTGGTCTTCAAAAGCAATGCCTTCAAGAAGGAAACAGTGCACACGCACCGTCGTCGTCCAATCCAAGATCTTAGGTTTTCACCATGGAGAAAGTTCGAGCTCTCAAAACAATACCTTCAGTAAGGCAATTGCCACGCACAACCAATAAAGGCCAGACCTTATATTTTCACCCTGAAAGTCACGACTTGGCACCCGAGGGGCACCCTAGAAACGAAATCATCTAGTGTTTTCGTCCCCAATTATCACTGATGCTTCTGAAACTTATCAAACTGTTGGAAATATGCCCTAGAGGCAATAAATAAAGTGTTTATTATTATATTTCCTTGTTCATGATAATCGTTTATTATCCATGCTATAATTGTATTGATTGGAAACACATTGCATGTGTGGGTAAATAGACAACACTGTGTCCCTAGTATGCCTCTAGTGAACTAGCTCGTTGATCAAAGATGGTCAAGGTTTCCTAGCCATTGGCATGTGATGTCATTTGATAACGGTATCACATCATTGGGAGAATGATGTGATGGACAAGACCCAAACTACAAACATAGCGTATGATCATGTCAGTTTATTGCTACTGTTTTCTGCATGTCAATGTATACGTTCCTATGACCATGAGATCATGCAACTCACGGATATCGGAGGAGTGCCTTGTGTGTATCAAACGTCGCAACGTAACTGGGTGACTATAAAGGTGCTCTACAGGTATCTCCGATGGTGTCTGTTGAGTTGGCATGGATCGAGACTGGGATTTGTTACTCCGTATGACGGAGAGGTATCTCGGGGCCCACTCGGTAATGCAACATCACAATAAGCCTTGCAAGCAATGTGACTAATTCTTAGTTGCGGGATCTTGTATTACGGAATGAGTAAAGAGACTTTCCTGTAACGCAGTTGAACTAGGTATGGAGATACCGACGATCGAATCTCGGGCAAGTAACATACCGAAGAACGAAGGGAACGTTATACGGGATTAACTGAATCCTTGACATAGAGGTTCGACCGATAAAGATCTTTGTAGAATATTTAGGAACCAATGTGGACATCCAGGTCCCGCCATTGGTTATTGGCCGGAGAGGTGTCTCGGTCATGTCTACATAGTTCTCGAACCCGCAGGGTCTGCACACTTAAGGTTCGATGACGTTTCGGTAGTGTAGAGTTATGTATGGTGGTGACCGAAGATTGTTCGGAGTCCCAGATGAGATCTCGGACGTCACGAGGAGCTCCGGAATGGTCTGGAGGTAAAGATTCATATATAGGAAGTCCCAGTTTGGTCGCCGAAAAAGTTTTGGTCTCATCGGTAGTGTACCGGGAGTGTCGGTAGTGTACCGGGAGTGCCGGTAGTGTATCGGGAGGCCTCCGGGAGAGGTATTTCGACCCTAGAGGGTCCATGGGCTGTGGGAGAATAATAACCAGCCCTTAGTGGGCTGGTGGAACAGCCACAAAGGCCCATGGCGCCAGGAGGGGAAAATACCAAAAGGAAAATGGTGGAAAAAGGCAAAAAGGGGCTATATAAGGAAGGAGTCCTAATCCTACTTGGAGTAGAAGGAGGAGGACTCCTCCCTCCTAGCCGGCCAAACCAGCTAGCCTTGGAGGCCAAGGCTGCTTCTCCTCCTCCTCTCCTCCTATATATACTAGAGGGTTTCAAGGGTTTTGCACAAGTTCTTTCTTCCACGTGCAACCCTAACCTTCAGTGCATAGTTTCTCCTCTAGATTGTTTTCTGCGGTGCTTAGGTGAAGCCCTGCAGGAATAACTCCACCACCATCACCGGAGCGCCGTCACGCTGCCGGTGAACTCTCCCTCCTCTCCGCCTCCTCTTGCTGGATCAAGACGGTGGAGATCGTCATCAAGCTGCACGTGTGTTGAACGCGGAGGTGTCGTCCGTTCGGTACTAGATCGGAAGGATCGTGATCAAGGCCACGGGACGTTCGTGATCGGATCACGGGACGGATCGTGACGAGATCGCAGGACGGTTCGTGATTGGTTCGCGGGACGGTTCGTGACTAGATCGCGGGACGCTCGGCGATTTGGATCGCGAAGAAGTACGACTACACCAACCGCGTTTCTCAACGCTTCCCGCTTAGCGATCTACAAGGGTATGTAGATCCACTCTCCCTCTCGTAGATGCTCATCACCATGGATAGGTTTGCGTGTGCATAGGAAAAATTGTGTTTCCCATGCGACGTTCCCCAACACAAACACCTGGCTGACCCCATCGTCTTCAAGGCTCCCTCCGCCTTATTGATCCTCCGATCTCAGCCACCAAGACTTTCTCCACCGCTGTCTACACCATGGAAATCGAGAGACCGACATGTCCCATGGTGTCAACAAACAAGCAGAGCTTCGCGTCGCGCCCTCATGGAACCGCGTAGGCTGATATGGATGTGCACAACCGGATTCTATCCGATCCAGATATCCTTGGGCAAGATCTCCGGTAGTAGTTCCGGAACACGTCGACAACCAGATCTAGGAGGACCGATCATGCAGGTTGTTGCCGTGAATGCGACAGAGAACTAGGACCGCCACCACACGTTTGCCTCCATCACGTCGACGCAATCGCTGCCATGGCGGAGGACACCGGTCCACGCTGCCCACAGCCTGCGCCGCCATCTTAAGACGGACACCAGGTCAGGACGGATCCCGATCTGTCGCCATCCCTTTGCTTGCACGATCCACCACCTTGAAACATGTCGTGCGTCGCCGATCCCAAACGACTCCGCCGTGAGGATCCGCCGCTGCACCACCGCGACCCTCACCATCGCGGTATTTCAGCCCGGCCACGTCGCCCCGTGACGAAGGCCCTGCGCAAGAAGGCGAAACGCCCCGCCGACGCTGACGCCGGCGATGAAGGAGGGATGAAGAGGAGGCTGTTGGAGGTGGCGGCTGGGGCGCCCTCCCCATCGCCCACGGGAGCGACGTGGGAGGGTCAGATGCGATCTAGCCCCTCCGAGAAACCCACTTAGTTAGTTCTACAAGCATATTGTGTTTTTTTCCACTGTAGTTCTACACGCATATTGTTTTTTTTTCCAGTGTAGTTCTACACGCATATTGTTGGATTGCAAACCTCATGGGTTCAACTGAGTTTTTTTTACGAGGAGTTCAACTGAGCTACGTTTTCACTATTTTACAACTCATCATTGGCTCATAGTTGCTTTTCCGCAATTCATAGTTCACGTTAAATCTATAGCTGAATAAAAAAATAGTTTAGGGTACTCTTTTCAAAATCTACAGCCGAGCCAAACTCACGCTTGACATTGTTAATCGTTACCGCCTTTCATGTATAGCTACTCCAGGTGGATCACATGTCACAGAGTTCACAGTGTATAAGGAGATTTCCTTGACATGGTCGTGAATGACAGCAATGCACGCCTGGTGTTTTCGCGAATGTCGTAGACCCGGAATCTGGATGTCATTGATTAAAAGGCCTCAGTGCGGACTTATCAGCGAAGGTCGATATGTCCGAGTGGTTAAGGAGACAGACTTGAAATCTGTTGGGCTACGCCCGCGCAGGTTCGATCCCTGCTGTCGACGATCTAATTTTTTATTTTTTCGTAGACTTTTGTTTATTTGGGCCGAGCAGAAAAAAATTAGCGAATCACATTAAATTATGATTCGTTCCTAAAAAAAGACTAATTGTCACATTAAAAGTTTAGCGAATCGCATTAAATTATGATTCTTTCCTCAATAAATAGATGAAAATATGATTAAAAGAAGAATCACACTAAATTATTTGTTTATTTCTTTTGTAAAACTATTCTAGGGAATGGCACGATGACTTTGACCGGGCAGAAAATCATTTAGTGAATTGCATTAAATATGTTTTTATTTCTTTTGTAAACTATTCTGGGGCCGAGCAGAAAAGAAGGTTAGCGAATCACATTATAGAAAATTCGGTTATTACCCATATGTATTTTTATCTTCTATTTATGACGACCAATATCCCTTTAGATGTCAAGAGGCGGAGAAACAATTGATTAACATCGAAGAGTAATGCAAACTGAGCATAGCTCGAATGTTTACGTTCTTTGTGATGAAACTATTCCACGGTTCAAACCCTACACTCGAACTCAAGATGTTCTGATTTATTTTTTATTTTTCTGCAAACAGTTCTTGGGTATGACACGATGACTTGGGCCGAGCAGAAAAGAAGGTTAGCGGATCACATTACAGAAAATTTGGTTATTACCCATCTGTATTTTTATCTTCTATTTATGACGACCAATGTCCCTTTAGATGTCGAGCGGCAGAGAAACAATTGATTAACGTTGAAGAGTAATGCGAACTGATCGTAGCTCAGAAGTTTATGTTCTTTGTGATGGAACTATTCCACGAGGGTTCAAATTATATACGCAAACTCAAGATGCTGTGATGGCTCAGTATCTCAGAGGTGCTCATAGGGATAGGCCATGCGTGCCTACGTTCATAGAAATGAGTGTATATGCATATGCGTCTATGTAATCATCTACGTTTGCATAGTGTTAAAAAATGTCGAAGATTTTTTTAACAATGGATTAACGTGAAAGAGTTATGCACATAGTTGCTCGTGTTTTGCGGCAGGAGCATACAATATTTTGTAGGCAATCATCGTAATTTACTTGTCATTTATTGTTAATATGATTATATGTATAAAAAAGACTTTCTACTTATTGGTTAGCAAAAAATATAATATTATTTAGTGAATAAATAAGTCATTGGGGCATTTGAGAGGCTGTTTTCTTACTTAGAAAAGGAATAAGGATTCTTCTCCCGACAAAAAACGTTTCACTCATGTTTTGTAGGCCTTGGTCTGTCCATCCCTTGATCGCACGAAAAAAAAAACAAAGCCCCTCCAACGTCCATGTAATAAGAATTTGAAATCTGTAGTTCCTCTCCATATCTTAGAAAGCAATGAAGAACTTTGTGTCGATAGCAATAATCTTCTCAAATGATAAGTGTCACATGTCCGACTCTGATGTTTTTCGGTGGCAATGTCAGACACGCAAGGATGGCAAATTCCAATGACACACGGCAAGTTTCTGTTAAAAATGAAAGACGAAAGTTGTCATGTTTGTCAAGTAAAGTTTCCATCCTTGCGTAACTGAACTTGGAATCAAAAACGTTCGGAGTTGCTGTTGGAAATATGCCCTAGAGGCAATAATAAATTGGTTATTATCATATTTCCTTGTTCATGATAATCGTTTATTATCCATGCTATAATTGTGTTGATCGGAAACTCAGATACATGTGTGGATATATAGACAACACACATGTCCCTAGTATGCCTCTAATAGACTAGCTCGTTGATCAGATATGGCTATGGTCTCCTAGTCATGGACATGAAATGTCATTTGGTAACGGGATCACATCATTAGGAGAATGATGTGATGGACAAGACCCAAACTAAAAACGTAGCATATGATCGTGTCAGTTTATTGCTACTGTTTTCTGCATGTCAAATATATGTTCCTATGACCATGAGATCATGCAACTCACTGACATCGGAGGAGTACCTTGTGTGTATCAAACGTCGCAACGTAACTGTGTGACTATAAAGGTGCTCTATAGGTATCTCCGAGGGTGTCTGTCGGGTTGGCATGGATCAAAACTGGAATTTGTTACTCCGTGTGATGGAGAGGTATCTTAGGGCCCACTCGGTAATACAACATCACAATAAGCCTTGAAAGCAATATGACTAAGTGTTAGCCACGGGATCTTGTATTACGGAACGAGTAAGGAGACTTGCCGGTAATGAGGTTGAACTAGGTATGGAGATACCGACGATCGAATCTCGGGCAAGTAACATACCGAAGAACAAAGGGAACATCATACGGGATTAACTGAATCATTGACATAGAGGTTCGACCGATAAAGATCTTCGTGGAATATGTAGGAACCAATATGGGCATCCAGGTTCCGCTATTGGTTATTGACCGTAGAGGTGTCTCGGTCATGTCTACATAGTTCTCGAACCCGCAGGGTCTGCACACTTAAGGTTCGGTGACGTTTCGGTAGTATAGAGTTATGTATGGTGGTGACCGAAGGTTGTTCGGAGTCCCGGATGAGATCCCGGATGTCATAAGGAGCTCCATAATGGTCCGGAGGTAAAGATTGATATATAGGAAGTCCTGTTTGGGTCGCCGGAAAAGTTTCGGGCTCATCGGTAGTGTACCGGGAGTGCCAGTAGTGTACTGGGGGACCATCGGGAGAGGTATTTATGTTGGAAATATGCCCTAGAGGCAATAAATAAAGTGTTTATTATTATATTTCCTTGTTCATGATAATCGTTTATTATCCATGCTATAATTGTATTGATTGGAAACACATTACATGTGTGGGTAAATAGACAACACTATGTCCCTAGTATGCCTCTAGTGAACTAGCTCGTTGATCAAAGATGGTCAAGGTTTCCTAGCCATTGACATGTGATGTTATTTGATAACGGGATCACATCATTAGTAGAATGATGTGATGGACAAGACCCAAACTACAAACGTAGCATATGATCGTGTCAGTTTATTGCTACTGTTTTCTCCATGTCAAGTATATGTTCCTATGACCATGAGATCATGCAAATCACTGACACCGGAGGACTACCTTGTGTGTATCAAACGTCGCAACGTAACTGGGTGACTATAAAGGTGCTCTACAGGTATCTCCGAGGGTCTCTGTTGAGTTGGCATGGATCAAGACTGGGATTTGTTACTCCGTGTGACGGAGAGGTATCTCAGGGCCCACTCGGTAATACAACATCATAATAAGCCTTGCAAGCAATGTGACTAAGTGTTAGTCACGGGATCTTGTATTACGGAACGAGTAAATAGACTTGCCGGTAACGAGGTTGAACTAGGTATGGAGATACCGACGATCGAATCTCGGGCAAGTAACATACCGAAGAACAAAGGGAACATCATACGGGATTAACTGAATCCTTGACATAGAGGTTCGACCGATAAAGATCTTCGTAGAATATGTGGGAACTAATATGGATATCCAGGTCCCGCTATTGGTTATTGACCGTAGAGGTGTCTCGGTCATGTCTACATTGTTCTCGAACCCGCAGGGTTTGCACACTTAAGGTTTGGTGACGTTTCGGTATTATAGAGTTATGTATGGTGGTGACCGAAGGTTGTTCGGAGTCCCGGATGAGATCCTGGACGTCACGAGGAGCTCTGGAATGGTCCGGAGGTAAATATTCATATATAGGAAGTACTGTTTTGGTCGTCGGAAAAGTTTCGGGCTAATCGGTAATGTACCGGGACTGACGGTAGTGTACCGGGAGACCACCGGGAGGGGTATTTTAACCCAAGAGGCTTCATGGGCTGTGGGAGAGTAATTACCAGCCTTTTGTGGGCTGGTGGAAATCCCACACAAGGCCCATGCGGATAGGGAAGAAAATCCCAAAGGGAAAAAGGTGGAAAAAGGCCAAAAAGGGAGGAATGGAGGAGGAATCCTCCTCTCCTCCCACTTCGGCCGAACCAAGGAGGGCTTGGCCCTTGCGCCAAGGCCTCTCCTCCCTCCCTATATATACTTGAGGTTTTAGGGTTTTTGCACAGAATTTTCAGCCACGTGCTGCCCGTTCCTCCAATGCATAGTTTCTCCTCTACATCGGATTTCCGCAGTGCTTAGGCGAAGCCCTGCCGGAATAGCTCCACCACCATCGCCAGAGTGCCATCAAACTGCCAGAGAACTCTTCTTCCTCTACGCTCCCTCTTGCTGGATCAAGACAATGGAGATCATCATCAAGCTATACGTGTGCTGAACGCGGAGGTGGCGTCCGTTCGGTGCTAGATCGGAAGGACCGTGATCGAGTTCGCGGGACGGATCGTGATCAAGTTCGCGGGACAGACCGTGATTGGATCGCGGGACGGATCGTGATTAGATCGTGGGACGGATCGTGATTGGATCATGGGACACTCGGTGATTTGGATCGCGAAGACGTTCGACTACACCGACCGCGTTTCTTAATGCTTCCCGCTTAGGCATCTACAAGGGTACGTAGATCCACTCTCCCTCTCATAGATGCTCATCACCATGGATAGGTCTTGCGTGAACGTAGGAAAAATTTTGTTTCCCATGCAACGTTCCCCAACAGTGGAATCATAAGCTAGGTCTATGTGTACATGAGATCTCGAGTAGAACACAAAGAGTTTATGGGCGTTGATGCTTAGATTGCTTCCTCCCTTGGTCGTGTTTCGGTTCAGCGGTATTGTGAGATGAAGCGTCCCGGACAACCATTACTCGTACGCTTATGAGAGACCGGTTCCCTCAACCGCAACTTGTTTCATAGATGGCTTGCGGGTGCCAGTTTCTCACACTTTAGTTGGATCGGATTCGACAAAGGCGGTCCTTGAGAAGGTTGAAAAGCAACTAGTGTATCACCGTTTTGGTTTTCGCGTAGGTGAGAATTGTTCTTGCTAGATACCCGTAGCAGCCACGTAAAACATGCAACGACAATTAGAGGACGTCTAACTTGTTTTTGTAGGGTATGTTGTGATGTGATATGGCCAATTACATGATGTGATATATGTGATGTATGAGATGATCATGTGATGTATAGATTATCACGACTTGCATGTCGATGAGTACGGCAACCGGCAGGAACCATAGGGTTGTCTTTAATTATTGTATGACCTGCGTGTCAATCATTAAGCGCTATGTAATGCTTTACTTTATCGCTAAACGGTAGCAATAGTAGTAGAAGCATGTTGGGCGCGACAACCCCGATGGCTACACGTTGATGGAGATCATGGTGTCATGCCGGTAACGATGGAGATCATGCTGGTGCTTTCAAGATGGAGATCAAAAGCACAAGTTCATGTCCATATCATATCACTTATGATTTGCATGTGATTTTAATCCTTTTATGCACCTTGTTTTGCTTAGGATGACAGTAGCATTATAAGGTGATCCCTCACTCAATTTCAAGATAAATTGTGTTCTCCCCGAGTGTGCACCGTTGCGAAAGTTCGTCGTGTCGAGACACCACGTGATGATCGGGTGTGATAGACTCTACGTTCACATACAACGGGTGCAAGCCAGTGTTGCACATGCAGAACACTCGGGTTAAACTTGACGAGCCTAGCATGTACAGACATGACCTCGAAACACAAGAGACCGAAAGGTCGAACATGAGTCATATAGTAGATATGATCAACATGATGATGTTCACCATTGAAACCACCTCAACTCCCGTGATGATCGGACATGAGTTGGTGAATTTGGATCATGTATCACTCGAATGACTGGAGGGATGTCAATTTGAGTGGGAGTTCTTAAGTAATATGATTAATTGAACTCATTATCATGAACAATAGTGTAAACAACCTTTGCATATTTATGTTGTAGATCAATGGCTCGCGCAGTAGCACCCCTGAATTTTAATGCGTTCCTAGAGAAAGCTAAGTTGAAAAATGATGGAAGTAACTCTGTTGACTGGGCCTGTAATCTGAGGATTATCCTCACGGCTTCCCAGAAATCATATGTCCTTGATGCACCGCTTGGTGACCAACCAGAAGACATGATCTTCGAAGACGTTAAGAATGCTTGGGAGGCACGTACTAGAGATTACTCAACAGTTCAGTGTGCAATATTGTATGGCTTAGAACCGGGACTCCAAAGATGTTTTGAACGTCATGGAGCATATGAGATGTTCCAGGAGTTGAAGTTTATCTTTCAGAAGAATGCCCGGATCGAGAGATATGAGACCTCCGATAAGTTCTACACTTGCAAGATGGAGGAGAACGGGTCTATCAGTGAGCATATACTCAGAATGTCTGGTTATTCAACTCGTCTAGCTGAGTTGGGAATTGCCCTTCTACCAGAGGCAATCACTCACAGAGTTCTTCAATCACTGCCACCTAGTTACAAGAGATTTGTAATGAACTATAACATGCACAGGATGAACAAGTCAGTCGCCGAGCTGTTTGCGATGCTAAAAGTCGCTGAGTCTGAAATACAGAAAGAACATCAAGTGTTGATGGTCAATAAAACCACTAGTTTCAAGAAGAAAGGCAAGGGCAAGGGCAAGAAGGGTAAAACCAATAAGGATGGCAAAGCAGTTGCTACTCCTGTAAAGAAGCCTAATCATGGACCTAAGCCAGAAACTGAGTGCTTTCATTGCAAGGGAACTGGTCACTGGAAGCGGAACTGCCCCAAGTACCTGGCTGACAAGAAGGCGGCCAACGACAAACAAGGTATATATGATATACATGTTATTGATGTGTACCTTACTAGCTCTCATTCTAGTGCTTGGGTATTTGATACCAGTTCGGTTGCTCACATTTGCAACTCAAAACAGGAACTACAGAATAGACGAAGGCTGGCAAAGGATGAAGTGACGATGCGCGTGGGAAATGGTTCCAAGGTTGATGTGATCGCCGTCGGCACACTCTCTCTTCGATTACCATCGGGATTAGTGATGAACCTGAATAATTGTTATTTAGTGCCTGCGTTAAGCATGAACATTATATATGGATCTTGTTTATTGCAAGACGGTTACTCATTTAAATCAGAGAATAAAGGTTGTTCTATTTATATGAGTAACATCTTTTATGGTCATGCACCCAATGTGAGGGGTTTATTCATATTGAATCTTGATAGTAATGACACACATGTTCATAACATTGATGCCAAAAGATGTAGAGTTGATAATGATAGTACCACTTTCTTGTGGCACTGCCGTTTAGGTCATATTGGTGTAAAACACATGAGGAAGCTCCATGCTGATGGACTTTTGGAGTCACTTGATTTTGAATCACTTGACACATGTGAACCATGCCTCATTGGCAACATGACTAAAACGCCGTTCTCTGGAACTATGGAACGGCAAGTGACTTATTGGAAATCATACATACTGATGTGTGCGATCCAATGAATGTTACAGCGCATGGTGGATATTGTTATTTTCTCACCTTCACTGATGACTTAAGTAGATATGGGTATATTTACTTAATGAAACACAAGTCTGAAACGTTTGAAAAGTTCAAGCAATTTTAGACTGAAGTTGAGAATCATCGTAACAAGAATATTAAATTCCAGCGATCTGATCGAGGAGGTTAATATCTGAGTTATGAGTTTGGTAGTCACTTAACACAGTGTGGAATTGTTTCACAGTTGACACCGCCTGGAGCACCACAGCGTAATGGTGTGTCCGAACGTCGTAATTGAACCTTATTAGATATGGTGTGTTCTATGATGTCTCTTGCTAATTTGCCACTATCGTTTTGGGGTTATGCATTAGAGACAGCTGCATTCACTTTAAATAGGGCACCGTCCAAATCCGTTGAGACGACGCCATATGAACTATGGTTTGGCAAGAGGCCAAAGTTGTCGTTTCTTAAAGTTTGGGGATGTGATGCTTATGTCGAAAAGTTTCAGCCTGAAAAGCTGGAACCCAAAGCGGAGAAATGTGTCTTCATAGGATACCCGAAAGAGACAGTCGGGTGTACCTTCTATCTCAGATCCGAAGGCAAAGTGTTTGTCGCTAAGAATGGAACATATATTGAGAAAGAGTTTCTCTCGAAAGAATTGAGTGGGAGGAAAATAGAGCTTGATGAGGTTATTGAACCTTTACTTCAACCAGAAAGTAATGCAGCGCAGAAAGATGTTTCTGTGGAACTTACAACGGTAGAAGAGGAAGTTAATGATGATGATCATGAAGCTTCAGATAAGGCTACTATTGAACCTCATAGGTCGACAAGGGCGTGTACTACTCCTGAGTGGTACGGCAACCCTGTCTTGGAAGTCATGTTGTTGGACAACAATGAACCTACGAGCTATGGAGGAGCAGTGATGGGCCCGGATTCCGAGAAATGGTTAGAGGCCATGAAATCCGAGATGGGATCCATGTATGAAAACAAAGTATGGACTTTGGAAGTATTACCTGAAGGGCGAATGGCCATTTAGAACAAATAGATCTTTAAGAAGAAGACAGACGCGGACGGTAATGTCACCGTCTATACAACTTCACTTGTGGCAAAGGGTTTTTCAAAAGTTCAAGGAGTTGACTACGATGAGACCTTCTCACCCGTAGCGATGCTTAAGTCTGTCAGAATCATGTTGGCAATAGCTGCTTATTTCGACTATGAAATTTGGCAGATGGATGTCAAAATAGTGTTCCTCAACGATTTCCTTGAGGAAGAGTTGTATATGATGCAACCAGAAGGTTTTGTCGATCCAGAGAATGCCGACAAAGTTTGCAAACTCCAGCGGTCCATTTATGGGCTGGTGCAAGCATCTCGGAGTTGGAATAAGCGCTTTGATGAGGTGATCAAAGCGTTTTAGTCTATACAAGTTTATGGAGAAGCTTGTATTTACAAGAAAGTGAGTGGGAGCTCTATAGCGTTTCTAATATTATATGTGGATGACATATTGCTAAATGGAAACAATATAGAAATGCTGGAAAGCGTGAAGGAACATTTGAACAAGAGTTTTTCAATGAAGGACCTAGGAGAAGCTGCTTTCATATTAGGCATTAAGATCTATAGAGATAGGTCGAGACGCTTAATAGCACTTTCACAGAGCACATACCTTGATAAAGTTTTGAAGAAGTTCAAAATGGATCAGTCCAAGAAGGGGTTCTTGCCTGTGTTACAAGGTGTGAAGTTGAGTAAGACTCAATGCCCAGTGACTGCAGAAGATAGAGAAAAGATGAGTGTCATCCCCTATGCTTCAGCCATAGGCTCTATCATGTATGCAATGTTGTGCACAAGACCCGATGTCAGCCTTGCCATAAGTATGGCCAGAAGGTTTCAAAGTGATCCTGGAATGGAGCACTGGGCAGCGGTCAAGAATATCCTTAAGTACCTGAAAAGGACTAAGGAAATGTTTCTCGTTTATGGAGGTGATGAAGAGCTCGTCGTAAAGGGTTACGTCGATGCAAGCTTTGACACTGATCCGGATGACTCTAAGTCACAAACCGGATACGTATTTATTCTCAATGGGGGAGCGGTAAGCTGGTGCAGTTCCAAGCAAAGCGTGGTAGCCGATTCTACATGCGAAGCGGAGTACATCGCAGCCTTGGAGGCGGCGAAGGAAGGTGTTTGGATGAAGCAGTTCATGATAGATCTTGGAGTAGTGCCCAGTGCACTGAATCCAATGAACCTGTTGTGTGATAACACTGGTGCCATTGCTCTGGCCAAGGAACCAAGGTTTCACAAGAGGACCAGACACATAAAGCGACGCTTCAACTCTATCCGCGATTACATCGAGGAGAAGGACATAAATATTTGCAAAGTGCACACGAATCTGAATGTTGCAGACCCGTTGACTAAACCTCTTCCAAGGGCTAAACATGATCAACACTAGAACTGCATGGGTGTTCGATTCATTACAATGTAAATCACATAGTGATGTGAACTAGATTATTGACTCTAGTGCAAGTGGGAGACTGTTGGAAATATGCCCTAGAGGCAATAAATAAAGTGTTTATTATTATAGTTCCTTGTTCATGATAATCGTTTATTATCCATGCTATAATTGTATTGATTGGAAACACATTACATGTGTGGGTAAATAGACAACACTATGTCCTTAGTATGCCTCTAGTGAACTAGCTCGTTGATCAAACATGGTCAAGGTTTCCTAGCCATTGACATGTGATGTCATTTGATAACGTGATCACATCACTAGTAGAATGATGTGATGGACAAGACCCAAACTACAAACATAGCATATGATCGTGTCAGTTTATTGCTACTTTTTTCTGCATGTCAAGTATATGTTCCTATGACCATGAGATCATGCTACTCACGGACATCGGAGGAATGCCTTTTGTGTATCAAATGTTGCAATGTAACTCGGTGACTATAAAGGTGCTCTACAGGTATCTCCGAGGGTGTCTGTTGAGTTGGCATGGATCAAGACTGAGATTTGTTACTCCGTATGACGGAGAGGTACCTCAGGGCCCACTCGGTAATACAACATCACAATAAGCCTTGCAAGAAATGTGACTAAGTGTTAGTCACGGGGTCTTGTATTACAGAATGAGTAAAGTGACTTGCCAGTAACGAGGTTGAACTAGGTATGGAGATACCGACGATCGAATCTCGGGCAAGTAACATACCGAAGAACAAAGGGAACATCATACGGGATTAACTGAATCCTTGACATAGAGGTTCCACAGGTAAAGATCTTCGTAGAATATGTAGGAACCAATATGGAAATCCAGGTCCCACTATTGGTTATTGACCATAGAGGTGTCTCAGTCATGTCTACATAGTTCTCAAACCCGCTGGGTCTGCACACTTAAGGTTTGGTGACATTTCGGTAGTATAGAGTTATGTATGGTGGTGAACGAAGGTTGTTCGGAGTCCCATATGAGATCCCGGACGTCACGAGGAGCTCCAGAATGGTCCGGAGGTAAAGGTTCATATATAGGAAGTCCTATTTTAGTCGCCGGAAAAATTCGGGCTAATCGGTAATGTACCGGGAGTGCCGGTAGTGTACCGGGAGGGGTATTTCGACCCAAGAGGCTTCATGGGGTGTGGGAAAGTAATTACTAGACTTTTTTGGGTTGGTGGAAATCCCACACAAGGCCCATGCGTCTAGGGAAGGAAAGCCCAAGGGGAAAAAGGTGGAAAAAGGCCAAAAAGGGAGGAATCCTAGTCCTACTAGGATTGGAGGAGGAATCCTCCTCTCCTCCCACTTCCGCCGAACCAAGGATAGCTTGGCCCTTGCTCCAAGGCCTCTCCTCCCTCCCTCTTATATATGCTGGAGGTTTTAGGGTTTTTGCACCGAATTTTCAGCCACGTGCTACCTGTTCCTCCAGTGCATAGTTTCTCCTCTAGATCGGATTTCTGCAGTGCTTAGGCGAAGCCATGTCGGAATAGCTCCACCACCATCGTCGAACGGCGTCACCCTGCCGGAGAACTCTTCTTCCTCTCTGCTCCCTTTTGCTGGATCAAGACGGCGGAGATCGTCATCAAGCTATACGTGTGCTGAACGCGGAGGTGCCATCCGTTCGACGCTAGATCGGAAGGACCGTGATCGAGTTCGCGAGACGGATCGTGATCAAGTTCGCGGGCCGGACCGTGATTGGATTGCAGGACGGATCGTTATTGGATGCGGAACGGATCATGATTGGATTGTGGGAGACTCGGCGATTTGGATCGCGAAGACGTTCGACTACACCAATGTCACAACCCTGGTAAGAGTCATAGGCTAGTAATGTGTTTGCATCATCATCATCATCTATGCATCAATATGAAATGGGGAGATGAAGAAAACCCCACCCATTTAATGAATTAAAGGATTTCTAGATAAATGAAATTTCAACAAATCCAACATGCCCATCAAAAATGTCCCCTATGTCTGATAAATAGGGACATGGATATACCAGGGGACATTTGTATTTTTTGAACATTTAAAATAATTTGAATTAATGGTTTACATCCCTGGAAAATGACAAATAAAGCAAATATCATTATCACTGTTTCCAAAATAATCTGAAACTATTATTATAAGTTTGGAATGTTCAAACTACAATTTAGAAAATATGTGGGTCATTTTATAAAGTCATTGGACCTGCAAAGGAAATATATAAATATTAGAAAACAGAAAACAGAAATTAAATAAAAGGAAAAGTGGAAAGAGCTTACCTGTGGCCCAACACTGTAGCAGGTCCGGCCCAGGAGCGAGCTGTTGGGGAACGTCGCATGGGAAACAAAAATTTTCCTACGCACACGCAAACCTATCCATGGTGATGAGCATCTACGAGAGGGAGAGTGGATCTACATACCCTTGTAGATCGCTAAGCGGGAAGCGTTAAGAAACGCGGTTGGTGTAGTCGAACATCTTCGCGATCCAAATCGCCGAGCGTCCCGCGATCTCATCACGATCCGTCCCGCGATCCAATCACGATACGTCCCGTGAACTCATCACGATCCGTCCCGCGATCTCATCACGATCCGTCTCACGATCTTGATCACGATCTGTCCCGCGAACTCATCACGATCCGTTCCACGATCTCATCACGAACCGTCTCGCGATCTCGATCACGGTCCTTCCGATCTAGCGCCGAACGGACGGCACCTCCGCGTTCAGCACACGTGCAGCTTGATGACGATCTCCACCGTCTTGATCCAGCAAGAGGAGGTGGATAGGAGAGAGAGTTCACCGGCAGCGTGACGGCGCTCCGGTGATGGTGGTGGAGCAATTCCGGCAGGGCTTCGCCTAAGCGCTGCGGAAAACCGATCTAGAGGAGAAACTGTGCACCGGTGAAACGGGTAGCACGTGGCCGGAAATTCTGTCCAAAAACCACCCAATCCACTAGTATATATAGGAGGAGAGGAGAGGAGAGGCAGCCAAGGCCTTTGGGTCGGCCGAAATAGGAGGTGGGAGCAATCCTACTTCACCTCCAATCCTAGTTGGAGTAGGATTGCCTCCTATTGGCTGATTTTCCACTTTTTGCTTTAGGACTTTCTCTCCTGCGCCATGGGCCTTTGTGGCTGTTTTCCCAGCCCACTAAGGGCTGGTTATTATTCTCCCACAGCCCATGGACCTCTTGGGGTCGAAATACCCCTCCCGGAGGCCTCCCGGTACACTACCGGCACTCCCGGTACACTACCGGCACTCCCGGTACACTACCGATGAGCCCGAAACTTTTCCGGAAACCAAACTGGGACTTCCTATATATGAATCTTTACCTCCGGACCATTCCGGAGCTCCTCGTGATGTCCGGGATCTCATCCGGGACTCCGAACAAACTTCGGTCACCACCATACATAACTCTACACTACCGAAACGTCACCGAACCTTAAGTGTGCAGACCCTGCGGGTTCGAGAACTATGTAGACATGACCGAGACACCTCTACGGTCAATAACCAATGGAGGGACCTGGACATCCACATTGGTTCCTACATATTCTACGAAGATCTTTTTCGGTCGAACCTCTATGTCAAGGATTTAGTTAATCCCGTATAACGTCCCCTTTGTTCTTCGGTATGTTACTTGCCCGAGATTCGATCGTCGGTATCTCCATACCTAGTTCAACCTCGTTACTGGCAAGTCTCTTTACTCGTTCCGTAATACAAGATCCCGTGACTAACACTTAGCCACATTGCTTGCAAGGCTTGTTGTGATGTTGTATTACCGAGTGGGCCCTGAGATACCTCTCCGTCACACGGAGTAACAAATCCCAGTCTCGATCCATGCCAACTCAACAAACACCATCGGAGATACCTGTAGAGCACCTTTATAGTCACCCAGTTACGTTGCGACGTTTGATACACACAAGGCACTCCTCCGATATCCGTGAGTTGCATGATCTCATGGTCATAGGAACATATACTTGACATGCAGAAAACAGTAGCAATAAACTGACACGATCATATGCTATGTTTGTAGTTTGGGTCTTATCCATCACATCATTCTCCTAATGATGTGATCCCGTTATCAAATGACATCTCATGTCCATGGCTAGGAAACCTTAACCATCCTTTGATCAACGAGCTAGTCCATTAGAGGCACACTAGGGACATGGTTTTGTCTATGTATCCACACATGCATTTAAGTCTCCGATCAATACAATTATAGCATGGATAATAAACGATTATCATGAACAAGGAAATATGATAATAACTAATTTATTATTGCCTCTAGGGCATATTTCCAACAGTCTCCCACTTGCACTAGAGTCAATAATCTAGTTCACATCACCATGTGATTCGCATTGTTATGAATCTAACACCCAATGAGTTTTGGGGCTCGATCATGCTTTGCATGTGAGAGAGGTCTTATAGTCAACGGGTCTGCGATATTCAGATCCGTGTGTACTTTGCAAATCTCTATGTCAAACCGTAAACACTGCTACCACACTCCACTTGGTACTATTTCCAAATGGCTGCTCCACTATACGTATCCAGATTGCTACTACTAGTCATCCGGATAGGTGTTAAAGCTTGCATCGACGTAACTCTTTACGACGAACTCTTTATCACCTCCATAATCAAGAAACACTTCCTTAGTCCTCTGGTTACTAAGGATAATTCCGACCGCTGTCCAGTGATCCACTCCTGGACCACTCTTGTACCCCTTGACAGACTCGTGGCAAGGCACACATAGGTGCGGTACACAGCATGGCATAATATAGAGCCTATGGCTAAGGCATAGGGGACGACATTCATCCTTTCTCTTTCTTCTGCCGTTGTCGAGCTTTGAGTCTCACTCAACTTCACACCTTACAAATCAGACGAGAACTATTTCTCTGGCTGATCCATTTTGAACTCTTTCAAAATCTTGCCAAGGTATGCACTCATTGAAAGTCTCATCAAGCATCTTGATCTATCTCTATAGATTTTGATGCTCAACAATTAGGTAGCTTTATCCAGGTCTTCCTTAGAAAAACACTTTTCAAACAACCTTTTATGCCTTCCAGAAATTCTACATTATTTCCGATCAACAATATGTCAACCACGTATACTTATCAGAAACTCTATAGTGCTCCCACTCACTTTATTGCAAATACAAGTTTCTCGTAAACTTTGTATAAACATCAAAAACTTTGATCACCTCATCAAAGTGTATATTCCAACTCCGAGATGCTTGCTTCAGTCCATGGAAGGATCACCAAAGCTTGCACACCTTTTAGCATCCTTAGGACTGACAAAACCTTCTGGTTGTATCACATACAACCTTTCCTCAAGTAAACCGTTAAGGAAATGATGTTTTGACATCCATCTGTCAGATTTCATAATTGAAAACGCAGCAACTGCTAACATAATTCCAACAGACTTTAGCACCACTACGAGTGAGAAAATCTCATCGTAGTCAACTCCTTGAACTTGTCACAAACAACTTTGCAACAAGTCGAGCTTTACAAATGGTGATATTTACCATCAGCGTCTGTCTTCATTTTTAAAGATCCATTTGTACTCAACGACCTGCCGTCCAACGAGCAAGTCCACCAAAGTCTATACTTGGTTTTCATACATGGATCCTATCTCGGATTTTATGGTCTCATCCATTTGTCGGAATCCGGGCCCATCATCGCTTCTCCATAGCTCGTAGGTTCATCGCTGTCGAACAACATGACCTTTAAGACAGGGTTGTTGTACCACTCAAGAGCAGTACACGTCCTTGTCGACCTACGAGGTTCGATAGTAACTTGATCCGAAGCTTCATGATCATCATCATTAACTTCTTTCTTCAACTAACATAGGCTTCACAGAAACAACTTTCTGCGCTGCGCTACTCTGATTGAAACAAGGTTCAATAACCTCATCAAGTTCTATCTTCCTCCCACTCAATTCTTTCGAGGGAAACCTTTTCTCAGGAAAGGATCCATTCCAGCAACAAACACTTTGCACTCGGATCTGAGATAGAAGGTATACCCAACTGTTCTTGGCGTATTCTATGAAGATGCATTTGTCCGCTTTGGGTTCGACCTCATTAGGTGAAAACATTTTTCACACAAGTGCCGCAGCCCCAAGTATTAAGAAACGACAGCTTAGGTTTCTATCAAACCATAATTCATATGGTGTCATCTCAACGGATTTAGATGGTGCCCTATTTAAAGTGAATGTAGTTGTCTCTAATGCATAACCCCAAAATTATAGTAGTAAAACGACAAGAGACATCATAGCACGCACCATGTCCAATAGAGCATAACTATGATGTTCGGACACACCATCACACTATGGTGTTCCAGGTGGCGTTTAGTTGTGAAACAACTTTCACATTGTCTTAAGTTGTATGCCAAACTCGTGACTCAGATATTCACCTCCACGATCATATCGCAGTCATTTTTATCTTCTTGTCACGATGATCTTTAAACTTCACTCTGAATTTGCTTGAACCTTTCAAACGATTCAGACTTGTGTTTCATTAAGTAAATATACACTATATCTACTCAAATCATCAGTGAAGGTAAGAAAATAATGATATCCACTGCACACTACAAGACTCACTAGATTGCATACATCAACATGTATCATTTCCAATGAATCACTTGCCCGCTCCATCCAACGGGGTCCTTTAGTCATCTTGCCCAAGAGGCATGGTTCGCATGTCTCAACCGATTCGAAATCGAATGAGTCCAAATATCCATCAGCATGGAGTTTCTACATGCGCTTTATACCAATATGACATTTAGCGGCAGTGCCACAAGTATGTGGTACTATCATTATTAACTTTGTATCTTTTGACATCAATGTTATGAACATGTGTAATACTACGATCAAGATTTCAACAAACCATTCTCACTGGGTGCATGACCATTGAAGGTATTATTCATGTAAACAGAATAACCATTATTCTCTAACTTAAATGAATAACCGTATTGCAATAAACATGATCTAATCATGTTCATGCTCAACGCAAAACACCAAATAACATTTATTTAGGTTCGTCACTAATCCTGAAGGTAGAGAGAGCGTGCGATTTTGATCACATCAACCTTGGAAACACTTCCAACACATATCGTCACCTCACCCTTAGCTAGTTCTCCGTTTATTCCGTAGCTTTTATTTCGAGTTACTAACATTTAGCAACCGAACCGGTATCCAATACCCAGGTGCTACTAAGAGTACTAGCAAGGTACACATTAGTAACTCGTATATCAAATATACTTCTATCAATGTTGCCAGCCTTCTTATCTACCAAGTATCTAGGGTTGTTCCGCTTCAGCGACCTCTCACCTCATAATAGAAGCACTTAGTCTCGGGTTTGAGTTCAACTTTGGGTTGCTTCACTGGAGCAGCAACTGACTTGCTATCCATGAAGTTTCCCTCCTTGATCTTGCCCTTTTCGAAACTAGTGGTTTGATTAACCATCAACACTTGACGCTCCTTCTTGATTTCTACCTTCGCGGTGTCAAACATCGCGAACAGCTCAGGGATCAATACTTCTATCCCTGGTGTATTATAGTTCATCACTTAAGTTCTAGTAGCTTTAGTGACAGTGACTTGGAGAACTATATCAATCACTATCTTATCTGGAAGATCAACTCCCACTTGATTCAAGCGATTGTAGTACCCAGACAATCTGAGTACATGCTCAACGATTGAGCTATTCTCCTTCATCTTACAGGCAAAGAATCTTGTTGGAGATCTCATATCTCGCAACACAGGCACAAGCCTGAGATCACAATCTCTGCCCCTAGAACATCTCATATGTTCCGTGACGTTCAAAACGTTTCGGAGCCTCAATTCTAAGCCGTAATGCATGACGCACAAAACTATCAAGTAGTCATCGAAACGTGCCTGTCAGATGTTCACAACATCTATAGACGACGCTAGAGGGGGTGGCGCACCGAGCGGTGCATTAAGGACATAAGCCTTCTGTGCAGCAATGAGGACAATCCTCAGATCACGGACCCAGTCCGCAATATTGCTACCAACATCTTTCAATTCTATTTCTCTAGGAACATATAAAAATACAAGGGAGCCACAACGCGAGCTAGTAATCTACAACATAATTTGCAAAGACACTTTGACTATGTTCATGATAATGAGTTCAATTAATCATATTATTTAAGAACTCCCACTCAAATTGACATCCCTCCGATCATTCGAGTGATACATGATCCAAATTCACCAACTCAAGTCCGATCATCACGTGAGTTGAGGTGGCTGCAATGGTGAACATCATTATGTTGATCATATCTACTATATGACTCATGTTCGACCTTTCGGTCTCTCGTGTTCCGAGGCCATGTCTGTACATGCTAGGCTCGTCAAGTTTAACCCGAGTGTTCTGCGCGTGCAAATCTGGCTTGCACCCGTTGTATGTGAACGTAGAGTCTATCACACCCGATCATCACGTGGTGTCTCAACACGACGAACTTTCGCAACGGTGCACACTCGGGGAGAACACAGTTCATCTTGAAATTCAAGTGAGGGATCACCTTATAATGCTACCGCCGTACTAAGCAAAACAAGGTGCATAAAAGGATTAACATCTCATGCAATTCATAAGTGACATGATATGGCCATGAACTTGTGTTTAAGATCTCCATCTTCGAAACACCGGCATGATCTCCATCGTCACCGGCACAACACCATGATCTCCATCATCTTGATCTCCATCAATGTGTTGCCATTGGGGTTGTGGCGCCAGCCCTGCTTCTACTTCTATTGCTACTGCTTAGCGATAAAGTAAAGCATTACATAGCGCTTAATGATTGACACGCAGGTCATACAATAATTAAAGACAACCCTATGGCTCCTGCCGGTTGCCGTACTCAACGACATGCAAGTCGTGAAATTCTATACATCACATGATCATCTCATACATCACATATATCTCATCATGTAATTGGCCATATCACATCACAACATACCCTGCAAAAACAAGTTAGACGTCCTCTAATTGTTGTTGCATGTTTTACGTGGCTGCTATGGGTATCTAGCAAGAACGATTCTCACCTACGCATAAACCACAACGGTGATACACTAGTTTGCTTTTCAACCTTCTCAAGGACCGCCTTTGTCGAATCCGATCCAACTAAAGTGAGAGAAACTGTCACCCGCAAGCCATCTAGGCAACAAGTTGCGTCGAGGGAACCGGTCTCTCGTAAGCGTACGAGTAATGTTGGTCCGGGCCGCTTCATCTCACAATCCCGCTGAACCAAAATACGACCAAGGGAGGAAGCAATCTAAGCATCAACGCCCACAAACCTTTTGTGTTCTACTCGAGATCTCATCGAACCATCAACCTAGCTCATGATGCCACTGTTGGGGAACGTCGCATGGGAAACAAAAATTTTCCTACGCACACGCAAACCTATCCATGGTGATGAGCATCTACGAGAGGGAGAGTGGATCTACATACCCTTGTAGATCGCTAAGCGGGAAGCGTTAAGAAACGCGGTTGGTGTAGTCGAACATCTTCGCGATCCAAATCGCCGAGCGTCCCGCGATCTCATCACGATCCGTCCCGCGATCCAATCACGATACGTCCCGTGAACTCATCACGATCCGTCCCGCGATCTCATCACGATCCGTCTCACGATCTTGATCACGATCTGTCCCGCGAACTCATCACGATCCGTTCCACGATCTCATCACGAACCGTCTCGCGATCTCGATCACGGTCCTTCCGATCTAGCGCCGAACGGACGGCACCTCCGCGTTCAGCACACGTGCAGCTTGATGACGATCTCCACCGTCTTGATCCAGCAAGAGGAGGTGGATAGGAGAGAGAGTTCACCGGCAGCGTGACGGCGCTCCGGTGATGGTGGTGGAGCAATTCCGGCAGGGCTTCGCCTAAGCGCTGCGGAAAACCGATCTAGAGGAGAAACTGTGCACCGGTGAAACGGGTAGCACGTGGCCGGAAATTCTGTCCAAAAACCACCCAATCCACTAGTATATATAGGAGGAGAGGAGAGGAGAGGCAGCCAAGGCCTTTGGGTCGGCCGAAATAGGAGGTGGGAGCAATCCTACTTCACCTCCAATCCTAGTTGGAGTAGGATTGCCTCCTATTGGCTGATTTTCCACTTTTTGCTTTAGGACTTTCTCTCCTGCGCCATGGGCCTTTGTGGCTGTTTTCCCAGCCCACTAAGGGCTGGTTATTATTCTCCCACAGCCCATGGACCTCTTGGGGTCGAAATACCCCTCCCGGAGGCCTCCCGGTACACTACCGGCACTCCCGGTACACTACCGGCACTCCCGGTACACTACCGATGAGCCCGAAACTTTTCCGGAAACCAAACTGGGACTTCCTATATATGAATCTTTACCTCCGGACCATTCCGGAGCTCCTCGTGATGTCCGGGATCTCATCCGGGACTCCGAACAAACTTCGGTCACCACCATACATAACTCTACACTACCGAAACGTCACCGAACCTTAAGTGTGCAGACCCTGCGGGTTCGAGAACTATGTAGACATGACCGAGACACCTCTACGGTCAATAACCAATGGAGGGACCTGGACATCCACATTGGTTCCTACATATTCTACGAAGATCTTTTTCGGTCGAACCTCTATGTCAAGGATTTAGTTAATCCCGTATAACGTCCCCTTTGTTCTTCGGTATGTTACTTGCCCGAGATTCGATCGTCGGTATCTCCATACCTAGTTCAACCTCGTTACTGGCAAGTCTCTTTACTCGTTCCGTAATACAAGATCCCGTGACTAACACTTAGCCACATTGCTTGCAAGGCTTGTTGTGATGTTGTATTACCGAGTGGGCCCTGAGATACCTCTCCGTCACACGGAGTAACAAATCCCAGTCTCGATCCATGCCAACTCAACAAACACCATCGGAGATACCTGTAGAGCACCTTTATAGTCACCCAGTTACGTTGCGACGTTTGATACACACAAGGCACTCCTCCGATATCCGTGAGTTGCATGATCTCATGGTCATAGGAACATATACTTGACATGCAGAAAACAGTAGCAATAAACTGACACGATCATATGCTATGTTTGTAGTTTGGGTCTTATCCATCACATCATTCTCCTAATGATGTGATCCCGTTATCAAATGACATCTCATGTCCATGGCTAGGAAACCTTAACCATCCTTTGATCAACGAGCTAGTCCATTAGAGGCACACTAGGGACATGGTTTTGTCTATGTATCCACACATGCATTTAAGTCTCCGATCAATACAATTATAGCATGGATAATAAACGATTATCATGAACAAGGAAATATGATAATAACTAATTTATTATTGCCTCTAGGGCATATTTCCAACACGAGCCGACGCCAGTCATCGTCCACCTCGCGCCAGGAGGACGCCGTGCGCGTGGTCGCCGCGCACCGGCCACCTCCTGCCTGCCTGGTTGCCGTGGAGACCTCCGCGAGTGCCAGCGTGGGGCTCCTCGCCGCCGTGTCCTCCTCTACTCTCCTCTCTCCCGCTCTCTCTCTCTCTCTCTCTCTCTCTCGCATTTCTCCTCTCGGCTCCGCCATGGCCGACCCACGATTCTCCGACGTACCGTCGTTCTAGCCAACCCCGAGTCCTCCTGAGCCAGCCAATCGCTCCGCCCGGACCTCCTCCACCTCCCAGACAAGCCACACATCGCCGGAGGGCTTCTATCACCGTCGCGCCGTCTTCTTCCTCCTCGGGTCGCCGGAGGGGAATTCGAGGCTCGCCGTCGATTCCGACCGCCCCCGAGGCCACTGACTAGCTCCCTGGATCCGCAGTGAGCTCCTCCTCCTTCCCCCTGCGTTCCCCCTCTCTTCCTCGCGCCGTAGCTAGCCTAGCCGTCGGACCCGAATCCACCTCGCCGCCGTGGTCGGTCGTCGTCATGTGTGCAGACCCCTAAGCTCACGCGCGTGTGCATGAATGAACTCCTGGAGTTCCCAGGAGCTCGTAGAACCCATCGCCCGGTCGTTCCGTGCCCTGTGTCGCGTTTGCGTCCGAACCCGAGCTCCGGCCGCCGCCAAAACGGACGTGGTCGTCGACTCCGGCGACCCCGTGACCTCCTGCGGCTCCGGATGGATGCGGCTGTGCGCGGGCTACTCTCCAGTGGTCTTAGCTCGCTAGATAACCCCCTGTAGAAGAAACCCGACGGTCGCCGCCGTCTCTGGAGGTCACCGGCGTCAAGCCGCCGGCCAACTCCGGTGGGTTTGACCCGGGTGGACCCCTGGATTGACTCTGTGAGTCAATGACAGGTGGGGCCCCTGTCCAGATTAGTTAAGTTAATCACAGATTACTTTAAATCATTTAGTTAAACTAATGTGACACTGACAAGTGGGCCCCGGTCTGCTAATTAGTTAGGATTAATTTTAATTAGTTAGTTAAACTAACTAGACACTGACATGTGGACCCCACATGTCAGGTTTGACTCTGGGCCGAGTCAGCTGACCAGCTGGTGTCATCATGACATCATGCTTATGTCATAACTCATTTTCTTATTTTAAAATAATTCCAGAAAATGTTTAAAACTTTGAAAAATCATATAAATTAATCTGTAAATCAGATGAAAATAATTTATATATGAAAAATTATCAGAAAAATCCAATGAATCCAATGGTGCTACTCTCATGCATGATAGAGCAACCCAAATAGGTGAACTTGGACATTTTAGCATTAGGTCATTATATGGAATTTGAAATGAGGACAACTTGGAACCTATATTCAAATCTGAATTAAATAGACATGATCACCATTCACATTAGCTCACCCATGTATACCACTATGCCATGATCATGCATCATATTGTCGCATTTGCTTGTATTGATTGTTCTTATCTGCATTGCGGTAGGTCCGAATCCAGACGATACTACTCCGTACCCCGACGAAGGAGAGAACTCTTCCGCAACTCAGCAAGGCAAGCAACCCCATTGATCATTCCGATAACATCCCATTCTCTCGCTCCTGCTCTCATTATTGCATTAGGACAAACGATCACATGTCAGTCATACCCGGTAGATGATCCTATTCTTATGCATGACCTGATCTTGTCACAGTAAATAGCTACACCTTGCAACCTAGCATACCTGGTAGATGCTTGTGCCGTGATGTGCTTAGCTTACCTTCATGCCATGTTGCTATGCTTAGAGTTGTGTCAGGTCTGATTCATCTGGGTGATGAGTTAGAGTGAAACTGTGATGTTCCGATGTGTTGAGCTCATAACGAATCCGTTTTGGTAAAAGGTGGCGATGAGAGGCTATGTAGGAGTACATAGTGGGTTGTCTCATTGAGACCGTTCTTAGGAACTGGGTTCCGTGTTTGAGATCCAAGACGAGATACTACCACATGCTGGGCCCTGAAATATGACCCCGCTCGACTTATCAGTCGCTTAGTCTTTGGTCCAGGTATTGCAAGTAGTTTCTGGTGTTTATAGCATGCTGGAGGCCGTGCGTAGCGCTAACCCTCGGGGTGGGTTACGACGCGGTAGGCAGTGGCACGGTGTACCAAGGGTCACCCGAATGGTGGGCTTGGGAACCCTGCGCACATCGTTTGGGACCGTAGTGGAAACTTCGGCCGGACTTCCATGCGGGTCAGTCTCAAATAGGCGGTAGCCTGGACTAGAGGTCTTATGTGATTGACGGTCGTGGCCGACTCCCTCGCTGGGCATCCGCTTGAAGGTTGCCGAGGTGCATGGTTTATGGCACACAGCGATAAGTGGCGAGAGCGTGTGTGAAGAAGTACACCCCTGCAGGGTTATGAAACTATTCGAATAGCCGCGTCCGCGGATATGGACTACTTGGAGAACTTATGCTGTTCATAGATAATCAAATGGATACTTCTAAAAATCTCAAGACAAGTGTGAGTACCGTGGATGGCACTCTTCCGGGAGGGGAAGGTGAGTCCATGGTGGTGTATTGAGATGGAGTTAGTGGACTCGTGTGCGATAAGTAAAATTGTAACAAAGAGTGTAAAACTAAGTAGTGTAGGTTAGCCATGAGTCAAAGCTGGCTTTCTGCATAAACTCCTCCACCCCTTTGTTGATACATGAGCATAACTAGACTAGGTCTGATTTAAAGACTTGCTGAGTACGATTGTACTCATCCTTGCTTAATTAATGTTGCAGAGGAAAACCAGGACCCATCAGGTGGGTTCTATCTAGACGTTGACGATGCCGAATAGCTGGTGTCCCAGCTACGACCCTGTGACGTGTGGCGTGCTGTAGATAGTCAGGCCGTGTGCCCTCTTTTCATTTCACTGTCCATACTCGGATAGTTCTAAGTTTCCGCTGGCTTGTATGAACTTGTTTGTATAACTTGAGTGCCGGGTCATGTGACCCCTATCTGTAAGAACATATTATGCAAGGCTCTTCTGAGCCTTTTAAATAAAAGTCATGTTGTTGTATGGTTATGTTGTGATGCCATAGTTGTATCTATGCATAACGGGCATGTCGTGCGTACGTGCGGCGTGCAACGGTATGTATGGGATCCGACACCTAGTTGTGTGCCTTTAGCAGTACTCCTTACGGGAAACTGTCTTTTTGTGCTTCCACCGAGCCTTGGTAGCTTGCTACTGCTCCGGACACATTGATTGATCGGCATGTATCCTTCTTTGCTGCTGTGTCTGTCCCTTTTGGGAAATGTCTCGCAGTGTAATGGAGTCCCTGTAGCCTGTTACGACTCGTCTACGTGCAGCGATGACATTCGTGTCTCGCGACGTAATGGAGTCCTTGTAACTTGCTACGACTCGTCTACACACGCTTGAGACCGACACCTGCATTGCTGGGTTATGTATGCCTGTTTCCGTACGGATGTGCCACTTGGGTTCTATGACTAGTTATGTCGGCCCGGGTTCTTTGTTGTGTGATTGCCAGCGACATGTTCACATACGTGAGCCAAAAGACGCAAACGGTCCCGGCCAAGGTAAGGCTGCAGCCGTGGAGTACCGTGCGTGAGGCCGCAAAGTGATGTGGCTTGTTACAGTATGGAATCATATGACTTAGGATCGGGGTCCCGACAGCGTTGGTATCAGAGCCTGACTAACTGTAGGACTATCAAGCCAAACCGGTCGAAGTTGAGTCTAGAAACACTATAGATAAGTAGGGGAATTGATTGTGGAAGGGAACGTAAGACTCTTTTTACTCCTCTTCCCAAGTTATTCTATGCTGCGTCATTATCATCTTATCTACGAGGATAGGTACTAGGATTGTCATCTATTGCCTAGGATGACGAGTTACTAGCCATGGACCAATAACTAGCTTGTTTGTGAGTAAGTGTGGTTATTTTAGTGTTGTTGATGTGACAAACAGATGGAGAAGAGATTTGAGTCTAGATAGTCGAGTGGTCATGCCTTTCCAATCTCCTTTAAATTGTCTCAAAATTTTTGTTGAGCAATTACAGCCGTTATGCTGCTCGATTTCCGTTAGGATCTCTAATGTCTTTGCATCATTCTCTGTTTCAGATGCCGTCTCGTCCTTTCCGTCAGGTGGTCCGTATGACCAGGTGCATCGATGTGCCGGGTCACACGGCCATGTTGGTTAGAGTGATGATGGAGGCGGGATATCGTTGGTACCCGGAGTACACCGTGGAGGAGCAGTACCGAGATTTCAACCAGAGTCAGTATCTGTGTACTGTTAGGATATACCCTTCATATCCTGGAGCTGCAGAGCCGCTTCACTAGACTCATGGATTGGGAGTTACCATAGATATGGAAGTTCAGGAAGCCGCCTATACTATGCTGACTATTATGAGGTTTCACCATGGTCTGCTTCAGAACACGGAGTTCTGCTATGTTCCTGCTTCCATTGGAGGAGAGGATGGATATCTCAGTGCAGCCTATTCTGATCATTCCCATGAAGACCCTAGATTGCAGGTGACCGCGCAGATGTTGGAAACTAGGGACCGTGATGCACGTGCCCTACACATGGAGCTCTATGCTACCCGTGCCCGTCTTTGGACAGCTTTGACGCAGTTGTCACCTGTTGTGCAAACAGGTTATGGAGATATGGAGATGCTGACTCCATCACGGACTCATTTGCCAGCACACGTAGACTGGCCTGATGTTGGAGGCATCACCCCTCTTCGAGGACCGCTGTTGCCACCGACAAGGGGACCAAGGCCACACCCGTGCCCTTATGGTTTCCAGGGATTCCAGGCTAGAGTGTTTCCAGATCCGCAGGTTCAGCTTCCAGGTCATGGGGGTAACCTGTACGAAGCATTCTATGGTGATGTTTGAGTGCAAGGATGCTAGACCTAGTAAGCTAGTAGACGTATCGCCACAGTCCTGTGTGTCTTGTGGGGTATGATCAAGGTTGAGAGTTGAGTTCCGGAGGTGTAGATAGATAATGTATAGGATGCTTGTAATGCCTCCGATGAGTTGTGTCATCTCTCCCTAGTTGTTTTCAGCTTGGGTTTGTACTGAACTAAGTCATGGTGTGTATGAAACCTAATGTTCATATGGTAGTTGTTTTACCATGTTGATGGGTGTTTATTCTACATGCCATGCTGATCAGAGCATTTCCTAATTCTTGTCCTAGAGTTGTTGCTCGCTATGTCTAAGCTATGGGTTGTTTTCCCCAGGATGGTGTCAACCAGGAACAACCCCGTGCATGCTCATGAGCAAGGCGAGAGTAGCCAGCCAAGGCAAGAAGAGCTTCCACGAGCACCATCTCTAGCAGAGGTGATGCTAGAAGCCGAAAGGAATAAGAGGGAGACCAATAGGCTGTTGGAGAGGATTGAACAGAACACCGCTCGTGCTCCCCGCAATGATCACCATGATGGAGTGTCACTTGGTGACTTCATTAAGCTGTGTCCAGCTAAGTACCATCATTCCATCGATCCCCTCGATGCGGATGATTGGCTGACCAGTATGTCACGCAAGATTCAAGCTGCAAATGTTTTAGAGGCCAACAAGGTGACCTTTGCAACATACTTCCTAGAGGGACCCGCCAACCTGTGGTGGGAAAGCTATGAAGCTATGCGTCCTCAAGGACCCGCGCCAACCTGGGCAGAGTTTAGCGCCGCATTTCGTCTCCATCACATCCCGGAAGGGCTGATGGACCACAAGAGAGAGGAATTCTGTGCCTTCACCCAGGGCAGATTGACAGTGGATGCATACAGCCGCGAGTTTGGAAACCTTGCTCGCTATGCTCCAGAGGAGGTCTCAACCGATGCCAAGAAGCAGGCTAGGTTCCGCAAGGGACTAAATGCTGAGCTTCGTCGAGATCTTCGTCTGCATGAGTGCGCCACCTTTCAAGCTCTCGTCAATAAAGCGATCAATGCTGAGTCCGGACAGAGTGACTACGAGGCCACAAGGAGGCATAACCGTGACTTCAACCCTGCATCGGGTTCAGGACCCAACAAGCGGCGAATATGGGTACCCAATGAAGCTATGCCGGCCAGGTACACTACGAGGCCATCCTTCCAGGCACCTCGTCCAGTTCAGTCCAACCCTCCACCCAGACCATTTGGAGGACCGCAAGAAAATGTTGCCCCTCGTGCTACAGTGGTATGCTATAAGTGTGGAGAACCGGGACATTATTCTCGTGAATGTCCCCAGAACAATGCCAAGCCCGCTGGACGCGGAAAACCAGGGAACGCCTTCTATGTGAAGCCAACTCCTGCCCGTGGGCAAGTTAATTATGTGTCTGCTGGAGAAGCTCTTGAAGACCCTGATGTCATTCTAGGTACGCTTCTTGTTAATAGCCATCCAGCATCTGTTCTATTTGATACTGGGGCATCTCATTCATTCATCTCAGAAAGTTATGCACAGTTGTATAACATGTCTTTCTGTGACATGCCCACACCTTTAGTAGTTCAGACTCCTGGATCAAAATGGCAAACTTCTAGAGTGAGCCATGACAATGAAATTCTGGTGGATAGACTAGTATTCCTAGCATCCTTGATAGCTCTTAAGTCTTCGGATATCAATATCATTCTAGGTATGGATTGGATGAAAACCCACTATGCCAAGATTGATACTCATTTTAGGAATGTTCAACTTACACATCCCTCGGGAGAGATAGTTAATGTCTCTACTCGAACAACCAAGCGCCAACTCTATTCTCTAAATGCTAGCCTTCTCCCTGAGCTAGAAGATATTCCGGTAGTCCATGATTTTCCGGATGTCTTTCCAGAAGAACTGCCAGGTATTCCACCTGTCAGAGATGTCGAGTTTGTAATAGAACTTATTCCAGGGACAGTTCCAATAGCCAGAAGACCCTATAAGATGGCACCCTTAGAACTAGCCGAGCTAAAAACCCAACTCGATGAAGCTTTGAAGAAAGGGTTCATTCGTCCTAGTTCTTCTCCTTGGGCTTGCCCCGTCCTTTTTGCTAAGAAGAAGGATGGCTCGGAACGGATGGTTGTGGATTACCGACCAGTGAACTTGGTCACTATCAAGAACAAGTATCCGCTCCCCAGGATCAACGATTTGTATGATCAGCTCGCTGGATCCTCTGTCTTTTCCAAAATGGATTTGAGGTTGGGTTACCATCAAATTAGAATTAGAAACGGGGACATTCCTAAAACGGCTTTTGTCACTCGTTATGGCCAATACGAGTACACCGTTATGTCCTTCGGATTAACTAATGCCCCAGCCACCTTCTCTCGACTGATGAATTCGATCTTCATGGAGTATTTGGATAAATTCGTCGTGGTTTATCTTGATGACATACTCATTTACTTGAAGAACGAACAAGAACATGCTGAGCATCTAAGGTTGGTATTAATGAAACTTTGAGAGCATCGTCTATATGCCAAATTCTCCAAGTGTGAATTCTGGTTGCCGGAAGTGACTTATCTGGGTCACGTAATCTCTGGCAAAGGTATTGCTGTCAATCCTGAGAGAGTTCAGGCCGTCCTTGATTGGACTCAACCTGAATCAATTAAGCAAGTAAGGAGTTTCCTTGGCTTAGCGAGCTATTGTCGCCGCTTTGTTGAGAATTTCTCCAAGGTTGCGTAACCTCTAACTGAACTTCTCAAGAAAGATAAAAGGTTCGAGTGGACTCCACAATGCGAGCATAGTTTTCAGGAGTTGAAAAGACGACTGACCTCTGCTCCCGTTCTGGTGCCACCAGATTTATCTAAGGACTTTATTATCTATTGCGACGCCTCGCGACAAGGATTAGGTTGCATTCTCATGCAAGATCGTCATGTGATTGCTTATGCATCTCGACAGTTGCGTCCACATGAGGATAATTATCCCACACATGATCTTGAGCTTGCAGCTATAGTCCATGCACTGAAAACATGGCGACATTATCTTCTGGGTAATCGTTGCGAGATATACACTGATCACCAAAGTCTAAAATATATCTTCACCCAGCCGGATTTGAATCTCAGGCAAAGACGGTGGGTAGAGTTGATCTCGGACTACGACTTAGGGATAACTTACACCCCGGGAAAAGCCAATGTCATGGCTGATGCGCTAAGTCGTAAGTCTTATTGTAACAATTTGATGTTACAACAAGGTCAACCGCTTCTCCATGAGGAATTTAGGAAGTTAAATCTTCACATTGTTCCTCAAGGATTCCTATCCAACTTGGTGGCGAAACCTACTCTTAAGGATCAAATCATAGCTAGCCAAAAGCGTGATAAGGGAATTTCCCGGATCAAGGAGAACCTCGTTAGCGGTCTCGCTAAGGATTTCTCTACAGATGATCAAGGTGTAGTGCTCTTTCAGGGCCGTTTAGTGGTTCCTAAAAGCCAACATCTCAGGCAGCTGATTCTTAAGGAGGCTCATGATTCTCCTCTCACAATTCATCCGAGTAGTACCAAAATGTATCAGGACCTACGTCAGAGGTTCTGGTGGACTAGGATGAAGAGAGAAATTGCTCAGTATGTTGCTAACTGCGACGTTTGTCGTCGTGTGAAGGCAGAGCATCAAAGGCCTGCTGGCATCCTTCAACCCTTAGCTATTCCTGAATGGAAATGGGATAAGGTCGGTATGGATTTCATCACCGGTTTTCCCAGGACCAATAGAGGGAACAATGCTATATTCGTAGTCATTGACCGCCTTTCCAAAGTGGCTCATTTTCTTCCTGTTCGGGAAAGCATTACTGCTAGTCAGCTAGCGGAGTTATATGTTTCTCGAATAGTTTCTCTTCATGGTGTTCCCTTGGAGATTAACTCAGACCGTGGAAGTATCTTTACTTCTCGATTTTGGGAAAGTTTTCAAACTGCCATGGGGACTCATCTATCTTTTAGTACCGCTTTCCATCCTCAATCAAGTGGTCAAGTTGAGCGAGTCGATCAAATTCTTGAAGATATGCTTCGAGCTTGTGTTATATCTTTCGGTATGAATTGGGAGAACTGCCTTCCATTTGCTGAATTCGCCTATAACAACAGTTATCAATCAAGCTTGGGCAAAGCCCCTTTTGAAGTTCTCTATGGACGAAAATGCCGAACACCTCTTAACTGGTCAGAAGCCGGAGAGAGGCAACTCTTTGGTCCGGATATGATCCAGGATGCAGAGGAGCAAGTTCGCGTTATTCGTGAAAAGTTAAAAACAGCCCAATCCCGTCAAAAGAGTCAATATGATCGCCATCATAAGTCTGTGACTTACGAAGTTGATGAGAAGGCTTACCTTCGGGTTACACCTCTGAAGGGTACCCATCGATTCGGTATCAAAGGCAAGTTGGCTCCTCGTTACATTGGACCTTTTCGCATTCTTGCTAAACGAGGAGAGGTTGCCTACCAATTGGAACTTCCACCGCATCTTTCCAAAGTTCATGATGTCTTCCACGTCTCTCAACTCAGGCGTTGCTTTTCGGACCCTGTCCGAGAAGTGGACCACGAAACGCTTGATCTCCAAGATAACCTTTCATATCGGGAATACCCTGTTCGTATTCTTGATCAAGCTGAACGTACCACTCGACGTCGGAACATCAAGTTTCTTAAAGTTCAGTGGTCACATCATTCGGACAAAGAGGCGACATGGGAAAGAGAAGATCGCCTCCGACTAGAGTACCCCGCGCTCTTCCGATGACTTCAAATCTCGGGACGAGATTCTTTTGAGTGGGGGTGAGTTGTCACAACCCTGGTAAGAGTCATAGGCTAGTAATGTGTTTGCATCATCATCATCATCTATGCATCAATATGAAATGGGGAGATGAAGAAAACCCCACCCATTTAATGAATTAAAGGATTTCTAGATAAATGAAATTTCAACAAATCCAAAATGCCCATCAAAAATGTCCCCTATGTCTGATAAATAGGGACATGGATATACCAGGGGACATTTGTATTTTTTGAACATTTAAAATAATTTGAATTAATGGTTTACATCCCTGGAAAATGACAAATAAAGCAAATATCATTATCACTTTTTCCAAAATAATCTGAAACTATTATTATAAGTTTGGAATGTTCAAACTACAATTTAGAAAATATGTGGGTCATTTTATAAAGTCATTGGACCTGCAAAGGAAATATATAAATATTAGAAAACAGAAAACAGAAATTAAATAAAAGGAAAAGTGGAAAGAGCTTACCTGTGGCCCAACACTGTAGCAGGTCCGGCCCAGGAGCGAGCCGACGCCAGTCATCGTCCACCTCGCGCCAGGAGGACGCCGTGCGCGTGGTCGCCGCGCACCGGCCACCTCCTGCCTGCCTGGTTGCCGTGGAGACCTCCGCGAGTGCCAGCGTGGGGCTCCTCGCCGCCGTGTCCTCCTCTACTCTCCTCTCTCCCTCTCTCTCTCTCTCTCTCTCGCATTTCTCCTCTCGGCTCCGCCATGGACGACCCACGATTCTCCGACGTACCGTCGTTCTAGCCAACCCCGAGTCCTCCTGAGCCAGCCAATCGCTCCGCCCGGACCTCCTCCACCTCCCAGACAAGCCACGCATCGCCGGAGGGCTTCTATCACCGTCGCGCCGTCTTCTTCCTCCTCGGGTCGCCGGAGGGGAATTCGAGGCTCGCCGTCGATTCCGACCGCCCCCGAGGCCACTGACTAGCTCCCTGGATCCGCAGTGAGCTCCTCCTCCTTCCCCCTGCGTTCCCCCTCTCTTCCTCGCGCCGTAGCTAGCCTAGCCGTCGGACCCGAATCCACCTCGCCGCCGTGGTCGGTCGTCGTCATGTGTGCAGACCCCTAAGCTCACGCGCGTGTGCATGAATGAACTCCTGGAGTTCCCAGGAGCTCGTAGAACCCATCGCCCGGTCATTCCGTGCCCTGTGTCGCGTTTGCGTCCGAACCCGAGCTCCGGCCGCCGCCAAAACGGACGTGGTCGTCGACTCCGGCGACCCCGTGACCTCCTGCGGCTCCGGATGGATGCGGCTGTGCGCGGGCTACTCTCCAGTGGTCTTAGCTCGCTAGATAACCCCCTGTAGAAGAAACCCGACGGTCGCCGCCGTCTCTGGAGGTCACCGGCGTCAAGCCGCCGGCCAACTCCGGTGGGTTTGACCCGGGTGGACCCCTGGATTGACTCTGTGAGTCAATGACAGGTGGGGCCCCTGTCCAGATTAGTTAAGTTAATCACAGATTACTTTAAATCATTTAGTTAAACTAATGTGACACTGACAAGTGGGCCCCGGTCTGCTAATTAGTTAGGATTAATTTTAATTAGTTAGTTAAACTAACTAGACACTGACATGTGGACCCCACATGTCAGGTTTGACTCTGGGCCGAGTCAGCTGACCAGCTGATGTCATCATGACATCATGCTTATGTCATAACTCATTTTCTTATTTTAAAATAATTCCAAAAAATGTTTAAAACTTTGAAAAATCATATAAATTAATCTGTAAATCAGATGAAAATAATTTATATATGAAAAATTATCAGAAAAATCCAATGAATCCAATGGTGCTACTCTCATGCATGATAGAGCAACCCAAATAGGTGAACTTGGACATTTTAGCATTAGGTCATTATATGGAATTTGAAATGAGGACAACTTGGAACCTATATTCAAATCTGAATTAAATAGACATGATCACCATTCACATTAGCTCACCCATGTATACCACTATGCCATGATCATGCATCATATTGTCGCATTTGCTTGTATTGATTGTTCTTATCTGCATTGCGGTAGGTCCGAATCCAGACGATACTACTCCGTACCCCGACGAAGGAGAGAACTCTTCCGCAACTCAGCAAGGCAAGCAACCCCATTGATCATTCCGATAACATCCCATTCTCTCGCTCCTGCTCTCATTATTGCATTAGGACAAACGATCACATGTCAGTCATACCCGATAGATGATCCTATTCTTATGCATGACCTGATCTTGTCACAGTAAATAGCTACACCTTGCAACCTAGCATACCTGGTAGATGCTTGTGCCGTGATGTGCTTAGCTTACCTTCATGCCATGCTGCTATGCTTAGAGTTGTGTCAGGTCTGATTCATCTGGGTGATGAGTTAGAGTGAAACTGTGATGTTCCGATGTGTTGAGCTCATAACGAATCCGTTTTGGTAAAAGGTGGCGATGAGAGGCTATGTAGGAGTACATAGTGGGTTGTCTCATTGAGACCGTTCTTAGGAACTGGGTTCCGTGTTTGAGATCCAAGACAAGATACTACCACATGCTGGGCCCTGAAATATGACCCCGCTCGACTTATCAGTCGCTTAGTCTTTGGTCCAGGTATTGCAAGTAGTTTCTGGTGTTTATAGCATGCTGGAGGCCGTGCGTAGCGCTAACCCTCGGGGTGGGTTACGACGCGGTAGGCAGTGGCACGGTGTACCAAGGGTCACCCGAATGGTGGGCTTGGGAACCCTGCGCACATCGTTTGGGACCGTAGTGGAAACTTCGGCCGGACTTCCATGCGGGTCAGTCTCAAATAGGCGGTAGCCTGGACTAGAGGTCTTATGTGATTGACGGTCGTGGCCGACTCCCTCGCTGGGCATCCGCTTGAAGGTTGCCGAGGTGCATGGTTTATGGCACACAGCGATAAGTGGCGAGAGCGTGTGTGAAGAAGTACACCCCTGCAGGGTTATGAAACTATTCGAATAGCCGCGTCCACGGATATGGACTACTTGGAGAACTTATGCTGTTCATAGATAATCAAATGGATACTTCTAAAAATCTCAAGACAAGTGTGAGTACCGTGGATGGCACTCTTCCGGGAGGGGAAGGTGAGTCCATGGTGGTGTATTGAGATGGAGTTAGTGGACTCGTGTGCGATAAGTAAAATTGTAACAAAGAGTGTAAAACTGAGTAGTGTAGGTTAGCCATGAGTCAAAGCTGGCTTTCTGCATAAACTCCTCCACCCCTTTGTTGATACATGAGCATAACTAGACTAGGTCTGATTTAAAGACTTGCTGAGTACGATTGTACTCATCCTTGCTTAATTAATGTTGCAGAGGAAAACCAGGACCCATCAGGTGGGTTCTATCTAGACGTTGACGATGCCGAATAGCTGGTGTCCCAGCTACGACCCTGTGACGTGTGGCGTGCTGTAGATAGTCAGGCCGTGTGCCCTCTTTTCATTTCACTGTCCATACTCGGATAGTTCTAAGTTTCCGCTGGCTTGTATGAACTTGTTTGTATAACTTGAGTGCCGGGTCATGTGACCCCTATCTGTAAGAACATATTATGCAAGGCTCTTCTGAGCCTTTTAAATAAAAGTCATGTTGTTGTATGGTTATGTTGTGATGCCATAGTTGTATCTATGCATAACGGGCATGTCGTGCGTACGTGCGGCGTGCAACGGTATGTATGGGATCCGACACCTAGTTGTGTGCCTTTAGCAGTACTCCTTACGGGAAACTGTCTTTTTGTGCTTCCACCGAGCCTTGGTAGCTTGCTACTGCTCCGGACACATTGATTGATCGGCATGTATCCTTCTTTGCTGCTGTGTCTGTCCCTTTTGGGAAATGTCTCGCAGTGTAATGGAGTCCCTGTAGCCTGTTACGACTCGTCTACGTGCAGCGATGACATTCGTGTCTCGCGACGTAATGGAGTCCTTGTAACTTGCTACGACTCGTCTACACACGCTTGAGACCGACACCTGCATTGCTGGGTTATGTATGCCTGTTTCCGTACGGATGTGCCACTTGGGTTCTATGACTAGTTATGTCGGCCCGGGTTCTTTGTTGTGTGATTGCCAGCGACATGTTCACATACGTGAGCCAAAAGACGCAAACGGTCCCGGCCAAGGTAAGGCTGCAGCCGTGGAGTACCGTGCGTGAGGCCGCAAAGTGATGTGGCTTGTTACAGTATGGAATCATATGACTTAGGATCGGGGTCCCGACAACCAACCGCGTTTCTTAACGCTTCCCGCTTATTGGTCTACAAGGGTACGTAGATCCACTCTCCGTCTCGTAGATGCTCATCACCATGGATAGGTCTTGCATGAACGTAGGAAAAGTTTTGTTTCCCATACAACATTCCCCAACAATTTTGACCCAAGAGGCTACATGGGTGGAAGGAGGTAAACCAGCCCCTGGTGGGCTGGCTGAAGCCTCCTCTAAGGGCCCATGCGGCTGGAGTGGTTTGAGAAGGAAAAAAATCCAAAGGTGGAGAGGTGGAAAGTGTTTCCAAGTAGAAAGGAGGAATCCTACTCCTAATAGGATTGGAGTAGGACTCCTTCACCTCCAATTTCGACCAAACCTTGAGGGTTTGAGGCTGCCTCCTCCCCTCCCCCTCCTATGTATACTAGAGGATTTAGAGGAAAAAGCTAACCCTAATAGCCACGTGCTACCTCTCCTCTAGTGCATAGTTTATCCTCTAGATCGGTTTTCTGCAGTGCTTAGGCAAAGCCCTGCCAGAATAGCTCCACCATCATCGCCGCAACGCCGTCGAGCTGTCGGAGAACTCTTCTACCTCTCCATTCTCTCTTGCTGGATCAAGAAGGCGGAGATCATTATCGAGCCGTACGTGTGCTGAACGCGGAGGTGCCGTCCGTTCGGCGCTAGATCGGAAGGACTGTGATCAAGATCGCGAGACGGATCGTGATGAGATCGCGGGCCGGATCGTGATGTGTTCGCGGGACGGATCGAGATTGGATCGCGGGACGGATCGTGATGAGATCGCGGGATGCTCGGCGATTTGGATTGCGAAGACGTTCGACTACACCAACCGTGTTTCTTAACGCTTCCCGCTTAGCGATCTACAAGGGTATGTAGATCCACCTCCCTCTTGTAGATGCCCATCACCATGGATAGATCTTGTGTTTGCATAGAAATTTTTTGTTTCCCATGCAATGTTCCCCAACAGTCGCATCATGAGCTAGGTCTATGTGTATATGAGATCTCGAGTAGAACACAAAGAGTTTGTGGGCGTTGATGCTTAGATTGCTTCCTCCCTTGGTCGTGTTTTGGTTCAGCGGTATTGTGGGATGAAGCGGCCTAGACCAACCTTACTCGTACGCTTACGAGAGACCGGTTCCATCGACTGATGTGTAACTTCGTTGCACAAAGATGGCTGGCGGGTGTCTGTTTCTCCTACTTTAGTTGGACTGTATTCGAAAAAGGCGGTCCTTGAGAAGGTTGAAAAGCAATTTATGTATCACCGTTGAGGTTTTGGGTAGGTGAGAATTGTTCTTGCTAGATACCCGTAGCAGCCACGTAAAACATGCAACAACAATTAGAGGACGTCTAACTTGTTTTTGCAGGGTATGTTGTGATGTGATATGGCCAATTACATGATGGGATATATGTGATGTATGAGATGATCATGTATTGTATAGAATATCATGACTTGCATGTCGATGAGTACGGCAACCGACAGGAGCCATAGGGTTGTCTTTAATTATTGTATGACCTGCGTGTCAATCATTAAGTGCTATGTAATGCTTTACTTTATCGCTAAACAGTAGCAATAGTAGTAGAAGCATGGTGGGCGCGACAACCCCGATGGCGACACGTTGATGGAGATTAAGATGATGGAGATCATGTTGTCATGCCAGTGACGATGGAGATCATGCCAGTGCTTTCAAGATGGAGATCAAAAGCACAAGTTCATGTCCATATCATGTCACTTATGATTTGCATGTGATGTTAATCCTTTTATGCACCTTTTTTTGCTTAGGACGACGGTAGCATTATAAGGTGATCCCTCACTTAATTTCAAGATAAATTGTGTTCTCCCCGAGTGTGCACCGTTGTGAAAGTTCGTCATGTCGAGACACCACGTGATGATCGGGTGTGATAGACTCTACGTTCACATACAATGGGTGCAAGCCAGTGTTGCACATGCAAAACACTCGGCTTAAACTTGACGAGCCTAGCATGTATAGACATGGCCTCGGAACACAAGAGACCGAAAGGTCGAACATGAGTCATATAGTAGATATGATCAACATGATGATGTTCACCATTGAAACCACCTCAACTCACGTGATGATCGGACTTGAGTTGGTGAATTTGGATCATGTATCACTCGAATGACCGGAGGGATGTCAATTTGAGTGGGAGTTCTTCAGTAATATGATGAATTGAATTCATTATCATGAACATAGTCAATTGTGTCTTTGCAAATTATGTTGTAGATTACTAGCTCACGCTATAGCTCCCTTGAATTTTTATATGTTCCTAGAGAAATAGAGTTGAAAGATGATGGTAGCAATATTGCAGACTAGGTCCGTGATCTGAGGATTGTCCTCATTGCTGCACAGAAGGCTTATATCCTTAATGCACCGCTCGGTGCGCCAAGCCCTCTAGCGTCGTCTATAGATGTTGTGAACATCTAACAGGCACATTCTGATCACTACCTGACAGTTTAGTGCGTCATGCATTACGGCTTAGAATTGAGGCTCCGAAATGTTTTGAACGTCATGGAACATATGAGATGTTCTAAGAGCTGAAATTAGGATCTCAGGCTCGTGCCCATGTTGCGAGATATGAGATCTCCAACAAGATTCTTTGCCTGCAAGATAAAGGAGAATAGCTCAATCGTTGAGCATGTACTCAGATTGTCTGGGTGCTACAATCGCTTAAATCAAGTGGGAGTTGATCTTCCAGATAAGAAAATGATTGATATAGTTTTCCAAGTCACTGTCACTAAGGTACTAGAACTTGGTGATGAACTATAAAATGCCAGGGATAGAAATAATGATCCCTGAGCTATTCGCGATGTTTGACACCGCGAAGGTAGAAATCAAGAAGGAGCGTCAAGTGTTGATGGTTAGTAAAACCACTAGTTTCCAGAAGGGCAAGGGCAAGGAGGGAAACTTCATGGATGGCAAGTCAGTTGCTGCTCCAGTGAAGCAACCCAAAGTTGAACCCAAAACCGAGACTAAGTGCTTCGATTATGAGGAGAGTGGTCGCTAAAGCGGAACAACCCTAGATACTTGGTAGATAAGAAGGCTAGAAACATCGACAGAAGTATATTTGATATACGTGTTATTGATGTGTACGTTGCTAGTACTCCTAGTAGCACCTGGGTATTGGATACTGGTTCGGTTGCTAAATGTTAGTAACTCGAAATAAAAGCTACTGAATAAACGGAGAACTAGCTAAGGGTGAGGTGACAATGTGTGTTGGAAATGTTTCCAAGGTTGATGTGATCAACATCGCACGCTCTCTCTACCTTCGGGATTAGTGACGAACCTAAATAAATGTTATTTGGTGTTTTGCATTGAGCATGAACGTGATTAGATCGTGTTTATTGCAACACGGTTATTCATTTAAGTTAGAGAATAAGGGTTATTCTGTTTACATGAATAATACCTTCAATGGTCATGCACCCAATGAGAATGGTTTGTTGAATCTTGATCGTAGTAATACACATGTTCATAACATTGATGCCAAAAGATACAAAGTTAATAATGATAGTACCACATGTTGGAAATATGCCCTAGAGGCAATAATAAATTGGTTATTATCATATTTCCTTATTCATGATAATCATTTATTATCCATGCTATAATTGTATTAATCGGAAACTCAGATACATGTGTGGATACATAGACAACACCATGTCCCTAGTATGCCTCTAATAGACCAGCTCGTTGATCAAATATGGCTATGGTTTCCATGTCATGGACATGAGATGTCATTTGATAACGGGAGCACAACATTAGGAGAATGATGTGATGGACAAGACCCAAACTACAAACGTAGCATATGATCATGTCAGTTTATTGCTACTATTTTCTCCATGTCAAGTATTTGTTCCTATGACCATGAGATCATGCAACTCACTAACACCGGAGGAGTGCCTTGTGTGTATCAAACGTCACAACATAACTGGGTGACTATAAAGGTGCTCTACAGGTATCTCCTGTTGGAAATATGCCCTAGAGGCAATAATAAATTAGTTATTATCATATTTCCTTGTTCATGATAATCGTTTATTATCCATGCTATAACTGTATTGATCGGAGACTTAAATGCATGTGTGGATACATAGACAAAACCATGTCCCTAGTATGCCTCTAATGGACTAGCTCGTTGATCAAAGGATGGTTAAGGTTTCCTAGCCATGGACATGAGATGTCATTTGATAACGGGATCACATCATTAGGAGAATGATGTGATGGATAAGACCCAAACTACAAACATAGCATATGATCGTGTCAGTTTATTGCTACTGTTTTCTGCATGTCAAGTATATGTTCCTATGACCATGAGATCATGCAACTCACGGATATCGGAGGAGTGCCTTGTGTGTATCAAACGTCGCAACGTAACTGGGTGACTATAAAGGTGCTCTACAGGTATCTCCGATGGTGTTTGTTGAGTTGGCATGGATCGAGACTGGGATTTGTTACTCCGTGTGACGGAGAGGTATCTCAGGGCCCACTCGGTAATACAACATCACAACAAGCCTTGCAAGCAATGTGGCTAATTGTTAGTCACGGGATCTTGTATTACGGAACGAGTAAAGAGACTTGCCAGTAACGAGGTTGAACTAGGTATGGAGATACCGACGATCGAATCTCGGGCAAGTAACATACCGAAGAACAAAGGGGACGTTATACGGGATTAACTGAATCCTTGACATAGAGGTTCGACCGATAAAGATCTTCGTAGAATATGTAGGAACCAATGTGGACGTCCAGGTCCCGCCATTGGTTATTGACCGTAGAGGTGTCTCGGTCATGTCTACATAGTTCTCGAACCCGCAGGGTCTGCACACTTAAGGTTCGGTGACGTTTCGGTAGTGTAGAGTTATGTATGGTGGTGACCGAAGGTTGTTCGGAGTCCCGGATGAGATCCCGGACGTCACGAGGAGCTCCGGAATGGTCCGGAGGTAAAGATTCATATATAGGAAGTCCCAGTTTGGTTTCCGGAAAAGTTTCGGGCTCATCGGTAGTGTACCGGGAGTATCGGTATTGTACCGGGAGTACCGGTAGTGTACCGGAGGACCTCCGGGAGGGGTATTTCGACCCCAAGAGGTCCATGGGCTGTGGGAGAATAATAACCAGCCCTTAGTGGGCTGGGAAAACAGCCACAAAGGCCCATGGCGCAGGAGAGAAAGTCCTAAAGCAAAAAGTGGAAAATCAGCCAATAGGAGGCAATCCTACTCCAACTAGGATTGGAGGTGAAGTAGGATTTCTTCCCACCTCCTATTTCGGCCGACCCAAAGGCCTTGGCTGCCTCTCCTCTCCTCTCCTCCTATATATACTAGTGGATTGGGTGGTTTTTGGACAGAATTTCCGGCCACGTGCTACCCGTTTCACCGGTGCACAGTTTCTCCTCTAGATCGGTTTTCCGCAGCGCTTAGGCGAAGCCCTGCCGGAATTTCTCCACCACCATCACCGGAGCGCCGTCACGCTGCCGGTGAACTCTCTCTCCTATCCACCTCCTCTTGCTGGATCAAGACGGTGGAGATCGTCATCAAGCTGCACGTGTGCTGAACGCGGAGGTGCCGTCCGTTCGGCGCTAGATCGGAAGGACCGTGATCGAGATCGCGAGACGGTTCGTGATGAGATCGTGGAACGGATCGTGATGAGTTCGCGGGACAGATCGTGATCAAGATCGTGAGACGGATCGTGATGAGATCGCGGGACGGATCGTGATGAGTTCACGGGACGTATCGTGATTGGATCGCGGGACGGATCGTGATGAGATCGCGGGACGCTCGGCGATTTGGATCGCGAAGATGTTCGACTACACCAACCGCGTTTCTTAACGCTTCCCGCTTAGCGATCTACAAGGGTATGTAGATCCACTCTCCCTCTCGTAGATGCTCATCACCATGGATAGGTTTGCGTGTGCGTAGGAAAATTTTTGTTTCCCATGCGACGTTCCCCAACAGTGGCATCATGAGCTAGGTTGATGGTTCGATGAGATCTCGAGTAGAACACAAAAGGTTTGTGGGCGTTGATGCTTAGATTGCTTCCTCCCTTGGTCGTATTTTGGTTCAGCGGGATTGTGAGATGAAGCGGCCCGGACCAACATTACTCGTACGCTTACGAGAGACCGGTTCCCTCGACGCAACTTGTTGCCTAGATGGCTTGCGGGTGACAGTTTCTCTCACTTTAGTTGGATCGGATTCGACAAAGGCGGTCCTTGAGAAGGTTGAAAAGCAAACTAGTGTATCACCGTTGTGGTTTATGCGTAGGTGAGAATCGTTCTTGCTAGATACCCATAGCAGCCACGTAAAACATGCAACAACAATTAGAGGACGTCTAACTTGTTTTTGCAGGGTATGTTGTGATGTGATATGGCCAATTACATGATGAGATATATGTGATGTATGAGATGATCATGTGATGTATAGAATTTCACGACTTGCATGTCGTTGAGTACGGCAACCGGCAGGAGCCATAGGGTTGTCTTTAATTATTGTATGACCTGCGTGTCAATCATTAAGCGCTATGTAATGCTTTACTTTATCGCTAAGCAGTAGCAATAGAAGTAGAAGCAGGGCTGGCGCCACAACCCCAATGGCAACACATTGATGGAGATCAAGATGATGGAGATCATGGTGTTGTGCCGGTGACGATGGAGATCATGCCGGTGTTTCGAAGATGGAGATCTTAAACACAAGTTCATGGCCATATCATGTCACTTATGAATTGCATGAGATGTTAATCCTTTTATGCACCTTGTTTTGCTTAGTACGGCGGTAGCATTATAAGGTGATCCCTCACTTGAATTTCAAGATGAACTGTGTTCTCCCCGAGTGTGCACCGTTGCGAAAGTTCGTCGTGTTGAGACACCACGTGATGATCGGGTGTGATAGACTCTACGTTCACATACAACGGGTGCAAGCCAGATTTGCACGCGCAGAACACTCGGGTTAAACTTGACGAGCCTAGCATGTACAGACATGGCCTCGGAACACGAGAGACCGAAAGGTCGAACATGAGTCATATAGTAGATATGATCAACATAATGATGTTCACCATTGCAGCCACCTCAACTCACGTGATGATCGGACTTGAGTTGGTGAATTTGGATCATGTATCACTCGAATGATCGGAGGGATGTCAATTTGAGTGGGAGTTCTTAAATAATATGATTAATTGAACTCATTATCATGAACATAGTCAAAGTGTCTTTGCAAATTATGTTGTAGATTACTAGCTCGCGTTGTGGCTCCCTTGTATTTTTATATGTTCCTAGAGAAATAGAATTGAAAGATGTTGGTAGCAATATTGCGGACTGGGTCCGTGATTTGAGGATTGTCCTCATTGCTGCACAGAAGGCTTATGTCCTTAATGCACCGCTCGGTGCGCCACCCCCTCTAGCGTCGTCTATAGATGTTGTGAACATCTGACAGGCACGTTTCGATGACTACTTGATAGTTTTGTGCGTCATGCATTACGGCTTAGAATTGAGGCTCCGAAACGTTTTGAACGTCACGGAACATATGAGATGTTCTAGGGGCAGAGATTGTGATCTCAGGCTCGTGCCTGTGTTGCGAGATATGAGATCTCCAACAAGATTCTTTGCCTGTAAGATGAAGGAGAATAGCTCAATCGTTGAGCATGTACTCAGATTGTCTGGGTACTACAATCGCTTGAATCAAGTGGGAGTTGATCTTCCAGATAAGATAGTGATTGATATAGTTCTCCAAGTCACTGTCACTAAAGCTACTAGAACTTAAGTGATGAACTATAATACACCAGGGATAGAAGTATTGATCCCTGAGCTGTTCGCGATGTTTGACACCGCGAAGGTAGAAATCAAGAAGGAGCGTCAAGTGTTGATGGTTAATCAAACCACTAGTTTCGAAAAGGGCAAGATCAAGGAGGGAAACTTCATGGATAGCAAGTCAGTTGCTGCTCCAGTGAAGCAACCCAAAGTTGAACTCAAACCCGAGACTAAGTGCTTCTATTATGAGGTGAGAGGTCGCTGAAGCGGAACAACCCTAGATACTTGGTAGATAAGAAGGCTGGCAACATTGATAGAAGTATATTTGATATACGAGTTACTAATGTGTACCTTGCTAGTACTCTTAGTAGCACCTGGGTATTGGATACCGGTTCGGTTGCTAAATGTTAGTAACTCGAAATAAAAGCTACGGAATAAACGGAGAACTAGCTAAGGGTGAGGTGACGATATGTGTTGGAAGTGTTTCCAAGGTTGATGTGATCAACATCGCACGCTCTCTCTACCTTCAGGATTAGTGACGAACCTAAATAAATGTTATTTGGTGTTTTGCGTTGAGCATGAACATGATTAGATCATGTTTATTGCAATACGGTTATTCATTTAAGTTAGAGAATAATGGTTATTCTGTTTACATGAATAATACCTTCAATGGTCATGCACCCAGTGAGAATGGTTTGTTGAAATCTTGATCGTAGTATTACACATGTTCATAACATTGATGTCAAAAGATACAAAGTTAATAATGATAGTACCACATACTTGTGGCACTGCCGCTGAATGTCATATTGGTATAAAGCGCATGTAGAAACTCCATGCTGATGGATATTTGGACTCATTCGATTTCGAATCGGTTGAGACATGCGAACCATGCCTCTTGGGCAAGATGACTAAAGGACCCCGTTGGATGGAGCGGGCAAGTGATTCATTGGAAATGATACATGTTGATGTATGCAATCTAGTGAGTCTTGTAGTGTGCAGTGGATATCGTTATTTTCTTACCTTCACTGATGATTTGAGTAGATATAGTGTATATTTACTTAATGAAACACAAGTCTGAATCGTTTGAAAGGTTCAAGCAAATTCAGAGTGAAGTTTAAAGATCATCGTGACAAGAAGATAAAAATGACTGCGATATGATCGTGGAGGTGAATATCTGAGTCACGAGTTTGGCATACAACTTAAGACAATGTGAAAGTTGTTTCACAACTAAACGCCACCTGGAACACCATAGTGTGATGGTGTGTCCGAACATCATAGTTATGCTCTATTGGACATGGTGCGTGCTATGATGTCTCTTGTCGTTTTACTACTATAATTTTGGGGTTATGCATTAGAGACAACTACATTCACTTTAAATAGGGCACCATCTAAATCCGTTGAGATGACACCATATGAATTATGGTTTGATAGAAACCTAAGCTGTCGTTTCTTAATACTTGGGGCTGCGGCACTTGTGTGAAAAATGTTTTCACCTAATGAGGTCGAACCCAAGGCGGACAAATGCATCTTCATAGAATACGCCAAGAACAGTTGGGTATACCTTCTATCTCAGATCCAAGTGCAAAGTGTTTGTTGCTGGAATGGATCCTTTCCTGAGAAAAGGTTTCCCTCGAAAGAATTGAGTGGGAGGAAGATAGAACTTGATGAGGTTATTGAACCTTGTTTCAATCAGAGTAGCGCAGCGCAGAAAGTTGTTTCTGTGAAGCCTATGTTAGTTGAAGAAAGAAGTTAATGATGATGATCATGAAGCTTCGGATCAAGTTACTATCGAACCTCGTAGGTCGACAAGGACGTGTACTGCTCTTGAGTGGTACAACAACCCTGTCTTAAAGGTCATGTTGTTGGACAGCGATGAACCTACGAGCTATGGAGAAGCGATGATGGGCCCGGATTCCGACAAATGGATGAGACCATGAAATCCGAGATAGGATCCATGTATGAAAACCAAGTATAGACTTTGGTAGACTTGCTCGTTGGACGGCAGGTCGTTGAGTACAAATGGATCTTTAAAAATGAAGACAGACGCTGATGGTAAATATCACCATTTGTAAAGCTCGACTTGTTGCAAAGTTGTTTGTGACAAGTTCAAGGAGTTGACTACGATGAGATTTTCTCACTCGTAGTGGTGCTAAAGTCTGTTGGAATTATGTTAGCAGTTGCTGCGTTTTCAATTATGAAATCTGACAGATGGATGTCAAAACATCATTTCCTTAACGGTTTACTTGAGGAAAGGTTGTATGTGATACAACCAGAAGGTTTTGTCAGTCCTAAGGATGCTAAAAGGTGTGCAAGCTTTGGTGATCCTTCCATGGACTGAAGCAAGCATCTCGGAGTTGGAATATACACTTTGATGAGGTGATCAAAGTTTTTGATGTTTATACAAAGTTTACGAGAAACTTGTATTTGCAATAAAGTGAGTGGGAGCACTATAGAGTTTCTGATAAGTATATGTGGTTGACATATTGTTGATCGGAAATAATGTAGAATTTCTGGAAGGCATAAAAGGTTGTTTGAAAAGTGTTTTTCTAAGGAAGACCTGGATAAAGCTACCTAATTGTTGAGCATCAAAATCTATAGAGATAGATCAAGATGCTTGATGAGATTTTCAATGAGTGCATACCTTGACAAGATTTTGAAAGAGTTCAAAATGGATCAGCCAGAGAAATAGTTCTCGTCTGATTTGTAAGGTGTGAAGTTGAGTGAGACTCAAAGCTCGACAACGGCAGAAGAAAGAGAAAGGATGAATGTCGTCCCCTATGCCTTAGCCATAGGCTCTATATTATGCCATGCTGTGTACCGCACCTATGTGTGCCTTGCCACGAGTCTGTCAAGGGGTACAAGAGTGGTCCAGGAGTGGATCACTGGATAGCGGTCGGAATTATCCTTAGTAACCAGAGGACTAAGGAAATGTTTCTTGATTATGGAGGTGATAAAGAGTTCGTCGTAAAGAGTTACGTCGATGCAAGCTTTAACACCTATCCGGATGACTAGTAGTAGCAATCTGGATACGTATAGTGGAGCAACCATTTGGAAATAGTACCAAGTGGAGTGTGGTAGCAGTGATTACGGTTTGACATAGAGATTTGCAAAGTACACACGGATCTTAATATCGCAGACCCGTTGACTATAAGACCTCTCTCACATGCAAAGCATGATCGAGCCCCAAAACTCATTGGGTGTTAGATTCATAACAATGCGAATCACATGGTGATGTGAACTAGATTATTGACTCTAGTGCAAGTGGGAGACTGTTGGAAATATGCCCTAGAGGCAATAATAAATTAGTTATTATCATATTTCCTTGTTCATGATAATCGTTTATTATCCATGCTATAACTGTATTGATCGGAGACTTAAATGCATGTGTGGATACATAGACAAAACCATGTCCCTAGTATGCCTCTAATGGACTAGCTCGTTGATCAAAGGATGGTTAAGGTTTCCTAGCCATGGACATGAGATGTCATTTGATAACGGGATCACATCATTAGGAGAATGATGTGATGGATAAGACCCAAACTACAAACATAGCATATGATCGTGTCAGTTTATTGCTACTGTTTTCTGCATGTCAAGTATATGTTCCTATGACCATGAGATCATGCAACTCACGGATATCGGAGGAGTGCCTTGTGTGTATCAAACGTCGCAACGTAACTGGGTGACTATAAAGGTGCTCTACAGGTATCTCCGATGGTGTTTGTTGAGTTGGCATGGATCGAGACTGGGATTTGTTACTCCGTGTGACGGAGAGGTATCTCAGGGCCCACTCGGTAATACAACATCACAACAAGCCTTGCAAGCAATGTGGCTAATTGTTAGTCACGGGATCTTGTATTACGGAACGAGTAAAGAGACTTGCCAGTAACGAGGTTGAACTAGGTATGGAGATACCGACGATCGAATCTCGGGCAAGTAACATACCGAAGAACAAAGGGGACGTTATACGGGATTAACTGAATCCTTGACATAGAGGTTCGACCGATAAAGATCTTCGTAGAATATGTAGGAACCAATGTGGACGTCCAGGTCCCGCCATTGGTTATTGACCGTAGAGGTGTCTCGGTCATGTCTACATAGTTCTCGAACCCGCAGGGTCTGCACACTTAAGGTTCGGTGACGTTTCGGTAGTGTAGAGTTATGTATGGTGGTGACCGAAGGTTGTTCGGAGTCCCGGATGAGATCCCGGACGTCACGAGGAGCTCCGGAATGGTCCGGAGGTAAAGATTCATATATAGGAAGTCCCAGTTTGGTTTCCGGAAAAGTTTCGGGCTCATCGGTAGTGTACCGGGAGTATCGGTATTGTACCGGGAGTACCGGTAGTGTACCGGAGGACCTCCGGGAGGGGTATTTCGACCCCAAGAGGTCCATGGGCTGTGGGAGAATAATAACCAGCCCTTAGTGGGCTGGGAAAACAGCCACAAAGGCCCATGGCGCAGGAGAGAAAGTCCTAAAGCAAAAAGTGGAAAATCAGCCAATAGGAGGCAATCCTACTCCAACTAGGATTGGAGGTGAAGTAGGATTTCTTCCCACCTCCTATTTCGGCCGACCCAAAGGCCTTGGCTGCCTCTCCTCTCCTCTCCTCCTATATATACTAGTGGATTGGGTGGTTTTTGGACAGAATTTCCGGCCACGTGCTACCCGTTTCACCGGTGCACAGTTTCTCCTCTAGATCGGTTTTCCGCAGCGCTTAGGCGAAGCCCTGCCGGAATTGCTCCACCACCATCACCGGAGCGCCGTCACGCTGCCGGTGAACTCTCTCTCCTATCCACCTCCTCTTGCTGGATCAAGACGGTGGAGATCGTCATCAAGCTGCACGTGTGCTGAACGCGGAGGTGCCGTCCGTTCGGCGCTAGATCGGAAGGACCGTGATCGAGATCGCGAGACGGTTCGTGATGAGATCGTGGAACGGATCGTGATGAGTTCGCGGGACAGATCGTGATCAAGATCGTGAGACGGATCGTGATGAGATCGCGGGACGGATCGTGATGAGTTCACGGGACGTATCGTGATTGGATCGCGGGACGGATCGTGATGAGATCGCGGGACGCTCGGCGATTTGGATCGCGAAGATGTTCGACTACACCAACCGCGTTTCTTAACGCTTCCCGCTTAGCGATCTACAAGGGTATGTAGATCCACTCTCCCTCTCGTAGATGCTCATCACCATGGATAGGTTTGCGTGTGCGTAGGAAAATTTTTGTTTCCCATGCGACGTTCCCCAACATCTCCGAGGGTGTCTGTCGGGGTGGCATGGATCAAAACTGGGATTTGTTACTCCGTGTGACGGAGAGATATCTCAGGGCCCACTCGGTAATACAACATCACAATAAGCCTTGCAAGCAATGTGACTAAGTGTTAGCCATGGGATCTTGTATTACGAAACGAGTAAAGAGACTTGCTGGTAACAAGGTTGAACTAGGTATGGAGATGCTGACAATTGAATCTCGGGCAAGTAACATACCGAAGAACAAAGGGAACATCATACGGGATTAACTGAATCCTTGATATAGAGGTCCGACTGATAAAGATCTTCGTAGAATATGTAGGAACCAATATGGGCATCCAGGTCCCGCTATTGGTTATTGACCGTAGAGGTGTCTCGGTCATGTCTACATAGTTCTCGAACCCGCAGGGTTTGCACACTTAAGGTTTAGTGACGTTTCTGTAGTATAGATTTATGTATGGTGGTGACCAAAGGTTGTTCGGAGTCCCGGATGAGATCCTGGACGTCATGAGGAGCTCTGGAATGGTCCGGAGTTAAAGATTGATATATAGGAAATCCTGTTTTGGTCGCCGGAAAAGTTTCGGGCTCATCGGTAGTGTACCAGGAGTGCCGGTAGTGTACCAGGGGACCATCGGGAGAGGTATTTCGACCCAAGAGGCTACATGGGATGTGGGAGGAGGTAAACAAGCCCCTGGTGGGCTGGCCTAAGCCTCCTCTAAGGGCCCATGCGGCTGGAGTGTTTTGAGAAGGAAAAAATCCAAAGGTGGAGAGGTGGAAAGAGTTTCCAAGTGGAAAGGAGAAATCCTACTCCTAATAGGATTGGAGTAGGACTCCTGCACCTCCAATTTCGACCAAACCTTGAGGGTTTAAGGCTGCCTCCTCCCCTCCCTCCCTCGTATATATACTAGAGGATTTAGAGGAAAAATCTAACCCTAATAGCCACGTGCTACCTCTCCTCTAGATCATAGTCTCTCCTCTAGATCGGTTTTCAGCGGTGCTTAGGCAAAGCCCTGCTGGAATTCCTCCATCACCATCGCCGCAACGCCATCGCGCTGCCAGAGAACTCGTCTACCTCTCCGATCCCTCTTGTTGGATCAAGAAGGCGAAGATCTTCATCGAGCTGTACGTGTGCTGAACGCGGAGGTGCCGTCCGTTCGGCGCAAGATCGGAAGGACCGTGATAAAGATCGTGAGACGGATTGTGATGAGATCGCAGGACGGATCATGATGAGTTCGCGGAACGGATCGTGATTGGATCGCGGGACAGATCGTGATGAGATCGCGGGATGCTCGGCGATTTGGATCGCGAAGACGTTCGACTACACCAACCGCGTTTGTTAACGCTTCCCGCTTAGCGATCTACAAGGGTATGTAGATCTACTCTCCCTCTTGTAGATGCTCATCACCATGTATAGATATTGCGTGTGCGTAGGAAATTTTTTGTTTCCCATGCAACTTTCCCCAATAGTGGTATCAGAGCTAGGTCTATGTGTAGATGAGATCTCGAGTAGAACACAAAGAGTTTATGGGCGTTGATGCTTAGATTGCTTCCTCCCTTGGTCGTGTTTTGGTTCAGCAGTATTGTGGGATGAAGTGGCCCGGACCAACCTTACTCGTACACTTACGAGAGACCGGTTCCATCGACTGACGTGTAACCTCGTTGCACAAAGATGGCTGGCGGGTGTTTGTTTCTCCTACTTTAGTTGGATCGGATTCTAGAAAGGCGGTCCTTGAGAAGGTTGAAAAGCAACTTATGTATCACCGTTGTGGTTTTTGTGTAGGTGAGAATTGTTCTCACTAGATACCTATAGCAGCCACGTAAAACATGCAACAACAATTAGAGGACGTCTAACTTGCTTAGGCAGGGTATGTTATGATGTGATATGGCCAACTACATGATGAGATATATGTGATGTATGAGATGATCATGTTTTGTATAGAATATCACGACTTGCATGTCGATGAGTACGGCAAACGACAGGAGCCATAGGGTTGTCTTTAATTATTGTATGACCTGCGTGTCAATCATTAAGCGCTAAGTAATGCTTTACTTTATCGCTAAACAATAGCAATATTAGTAGAAGCATGGTGGGCGCGACAACCCCGATGGCGACACATTGATGGAGATCAAGATGATGGAGATCATGGTGTCATGCCGGTGATGATGGAGATCATGCCGGTGCTTTCAAGATGGAGATCATGCCGGTGCTTTCAAGATGGAGATCAAAAGCACAAGTTCATGGCCATATCATGTCACTTATGATTTGCATGTGATGCTAATCCTTTTATGCACCTTGTTTTGCTTAGGACGACGGTAGCATTATAAGGTGATCCCTCACTTAATTTCAAGATAAATTGTGTTCTCCCCGAGTGTGCACCGTTGCAAAAGTTCATCGTGTCGAGACACCACGTGATGATCGGGTGTGATAGACTCTACGTTCACATACAACGGGTGCAAGCGAGTGTTGCACATGCAAAACACTCGGGTTAAACTTGACGAGCCTAGCATGTACAAACATGGCCTCGAAACACAAGAGACCGAAAGGTCGAACATGAGTCATATAGTAGATATGATCAACATGATGATGTTCACCATTGAAACCACCTCAACTCACGTGATGATCGGACTTGAGTTGGTGAATTTGGATCATGTATCACTCGAATGACCGGAAGGGATGTCAATTTGAGTGGGAGTTCTTAAGTAATATGATTAATTGAACTCATTATCATGAACATAGTCAGTAGTGTCTTTGCAAAATTATGTTGTAGATTACTAGCTCACGCTATAGCTCCCTTGAATTTTTATATGTTCCTAGAGAAATAGAGTTGAAAGATGATGGTAGCAATATTGCGTACTGGGTCCGTGATCTGAGGATTGTCCTCATTGCTGCACAGAAGGCTTATATCCTTAATGCACCGCTCGGTGCGCCAACCCCTCTAGCGTCGTCTATAGATGTTGTGAACATCTGACAGGCACGTTCTGATCACTACCTGATAGTTTAGTGCGTCATGCATTACGGCTTAGAATTGAGGCTCCGAAACGTTTTGAATGTCACGGAACATATGAGATGTTCTAAGAGCTGAAATTAGGATCTCAGGCTCGTGCCCGTGTTGCGAGATATGAGATCTCCAACAAGATTCTTTGCCTGCAAGATAAAGGAGAATAGCTCAATCGTTGAGCATGTACTCAGATTGTCTGGGTGCTACAATCGCTTAAATCGAGTGGGAGTTGATCTTCCAGATAAGAAAGTGATTGATATAGTTTTCCAAGTCACTGTCACTAAGGTACTAGAACTTGGTGATGAACTATAAAATGCCAGGGATAGAAATAATGATCCCTGAGCTGTTCGCGATGTTTGACACCACGAAGGTAGAAATAAAGAAGGAGCGTCAAGTGTTGATGGTTAGTAAAACCACTAGTTTCCAGAAGGGCAAGGGCAAGGAGGGAAACTTCATGGATGGCAAGTCAGTTGCTGCTCCAGTGAAGCAACCCAAAGTTGAACCCAAACCCGAGACTAAGTGCTTCGATTATGAGGAGAGCGATCGCTGAAGCGGAACAATCCTAGATACTTGGTAGATAAGAAGGCTGGCAACGTCGACAGAAGTATATTTAATATACGTGTTAATGATGTGTACCTTGCGAGTACTCCTAGTAGCACCTGGGTATTGGATACCGGTTCGGTTGCTAAATGTTAGTAACTTGAAATAAAAGCTACAGAATTAACGGAGAACTAGCTAAGGGTGTGGTGACGATGTGTGTCGGAAATGTTTCCAAGGTTGATGTGATCAACATTGCACGCTCTCTCTATCTTTGGGATTAGTGATGAAACTAAATAAATGTTATTTGGTGTTTTGCGTTGAGCATGAACATGATTAGATCCTGTTTATTGCAACACGGTTATTCATTTAAGTTAGAGAATAATGGTTATTCTTTTTACATGAATAATACCTTCAATGGTCATGCACCCAGTGAGAATGGTTTGTTGAATTTTGATCATAGTAATACACATGTTCATAACATTGATGCCAAAAGATACAAAGTTAATAATGATAGTACCACATACTTGTGGCACTGCCGCTAAATGCCATATTGGTATAAAGCGCATGAAGAAACTCTATGCTGATGGATCTTTGGACTCATTCCATTTCGAATCGGTTGAGACATGCGAACCATGCCTCTTGGGCAAGATGACTAAGGACCCCGTTTTCCGGTTGGATGGAGTGGGCAAGTGATTTATTGGAAATGATACATGTTGATGTATGCAATCCAATGAGTCTTGTAGCGAGCGGTGGATATCGTTATTTTCTTACCTTCACTCATGATTTTAGTAGATATAGTGTATATTTAGTTAATGAAACACAAGTATGAATCATTTGAAAAGTTCAAGCAAATTTAGAGTGAAGTTTAAGATCATCATGACAAGAAGATAAAAATGTCTGCGATATGATCGTGGAGGTGAATATCTGAGTTACGAGTTTGGCATACAACTTTAGACAATGTGAAAGTTGTTTCACAACTCACGCCACCTGGAACACCATAGTGTGATGGTGTGTCTGAATGTCATAGTCGTACTATATTGGATATGGTGCATGCTATGATGTCTCTTATCGTTTTGCTACTATAATTTTGGGGTTATAAATTAGAGACAACTACATTCACTTTAAATAGGGCACCATCTAAATCCATTGAGATGACACCATGTGAATTAGGGTTTGATAGAAACCCAAGCTGTCATTTCTTAATGTTTGGGGCTGCGATGCTTGTGTGAAAAAGGTTTTCACCTAATGAGCTCGAACCCAAAGCGGACAAATGCATCTTCATAGAATGCCCTAAGAACAGTTGGGTGAACCTTCTATCTCAGATCCAAGCATAAAATGTTTGTTGCTAAAACTGGGTCCTTTCTCGAGAAAAAGTTTCTCTCGAAAGAATTTAGTGGGAGGAAGATAGAACTTGATGAGGTTATTGAACCTTTGTTTCAACGAGAGAGTAGCACAACGCAGGAAGATGTTTCTGTGAAGCCTACGTTAGTTGAAGAGGAAGTTAATGATGATGATCATGAAGCTTCGGATCAAGTTACTATCAAACCTTGTAGGTCGACAAGGACGTGTACTGCTCCTGAGTGGTACAACAACCCTGTCTTAGAGGTCATGTTGTTGGACAACGATGAACCTACGAACTATGGAGAAGCGATGATGGGCCCGGATTCCGACAAATGGTTAGAGGCCATGAAAGCCGAGAAAGGATCCATGTATGAAAACCAAGTATAGACTTTGGTAGACTTGCTCGTTGGACGGCAGGTCATCGAGTACAAATGGACCTTTGAGATGATGACAGACGTTGATGGTAAATTTCACCATTTATAGAGCTCGACTTGTCGCAAAGAAGTTTCCGACAAGTACAAGGAGTTGACTGCGATGAGACTTTCTCACACGTAGCGATGCTAAAGTCTGTTGAAATTATGTTAGCAGTTGCTGCATTTTTTTAATTATGAAATCTGGCAGATGGATGTCAAAACATCGTTTCCTTCCTTAAGGAAAGGTTGTATGAGATACAACCAGAAGGTTTTGTCAGTCCTAAGGATGCTAAAAGGTGTGCAAGCTTCAGTGCTCCATCTATGAACTGAAGCAAGCATCTCGGAGTTGGAATATACACTTTGATGAGGTGATCAAAGTTTTTGAGTCTATACAAAGTTTATGAGAAACTTGTATTTACAATAAAGTGAGTGGGAGCACTATAGAGTTTCTGGTAAGCATATGTGGTGGACATATTGTTGATCATAAATGATGTAGAATTTCTGGAAAGCATAAACGGTTGTTTGAAAAGAGTTTTTCAAAGGAAGACCTGGATAAAGCTACCTAATTGTTGAGCATCAAGATCTATAGAGATGGATCAAGATGCTTGATGAGACTTTCAATGAGTACATACCTTGACAAGATTTTGAAAGAGTTCAAAATGGATCAGTCAAAGAAAGAGTTCTTGCCTGATTTGTAAGGTGTGAAGTTGAGTGAGACTCAAAGCTCAACAACGGCAGAAGAAAGAGAAAGGACAAACGTCATCCCCTATGCCTTAGCCATAGGCTCTATATTATGCCATGCTGTGTACCACACCTGGTGTGTGCCTTGCCATGAGTCTGTCAAGGGGTACAAAAGTGATCCAGGAGTGGATCACTGGACAGCGGTCAGGATTATCCTTAGTAACTAGAGGACTAAGGAAATATTTCTCGATTATGGAGGTGATAAAGAGTTCGTCGTAAAGGGTTACGTCGATGCAAACTTTAACACCAATCCGGATGACTCTGAGTAGCAATCCGGATACGTATAGTGGAGCAGCCATTTGGAATAGCTCCAAGTGGAGTGTCATAGCAGTGTCTACAGTATGACATAGAGATTTGCAAAGTACACACGGATCTGAATGTCACAGACCCGTTGACTAAAAGACCTCTCTCACATGCAAAACATGATCGAGCCCGAGAACTCATTTGGTGTTAGATTCATAACAATGCGAATCACATGGTGATGTGAACTAGATTATTAACTCTAGTGCAAGTGGGAGACTGTTGGAAATATGCCCTAGAGGCAATAATAAATTGGTTATTATCATATTTCCTTGTTCATGATAATCGTTTATTACCCATGCTATAATTGTATTAATCGGAAACTCAGATACATGTGTGGATACAGAGACAACACCATGTCCCTAGTATGCCTCTAATAGACTACCTCGTTGATCAAAGATGGCTATGGTTTCCTAGTCATGGACATAATATGTCATTTGATAACGGGATCACGTCATTAGGAGAATGATGTGATGGACAAGACCCAAACTACAAACGTAGCATATGATCATGTCAGTTTATTGCTACTGTTTTCTCCATGTCAAGTATTTGTTCCTATGACCATGAGATCATGCAACTCACTGACACCGGAGGAGTTCCTCGTGTGTATCAAATGTCGCAGCGTAACTGGGTGACTATAAAGGTTCTCTACAGGTATCTCCGAGGGTGTCTGTCGGGTTGGCATGGATCAAGACTGGGATTTGTTACTCCGTGTGACGGAGAGGTATCTTAGGACCCACTCGGTAATACAACATCACAATAAGCCTTGTAAGCAATGTGACTAAGTGTTAGCCACGGGATCTTGTATTACGAAATGAGTAAAGAGACTTGCTGGTAACGAGGTTGAACTAGGTATGGAGATGCCGACGATCGAATCTCGGCAAGTAACATACCGAAGAACAAAGGGAACATCATACAGGATTAACTGAATCCTTGACATAGAGGTCCGACCGATAAAGATCTTCATAGAATATGTAGGAACCAATATGGGCATCTAGGTCCCGCTATTGGTTATTGACCGTAGAGGTGTCTCGGTCATGTCTACATAGTTCTCGAACTCGCAGGGTCTGCACACTTAAGGTTTGGTGACGTTTCGGTAGTATAGAGTTATGTATGGTGGTGACCGAAGTTTGTTCGGAGTCCCGGATGAGATCCCGGACGTCACGAGGAGCTCCAGAATGGTCCGGAGGTAAAGATTCATATATAGGAAGTCCTGTTTTGGTCGCCGGAAAAGTTTTGGGCTCATCGGTAGTGTACCGGGAGTGCCGGTAGTGTACCGGGAGTGCCGGTAGTGTACCGGGAGACCTCCGGGAGGGGTATTTCAATCCAAGAGGCTACATGGGCTGTGGTAGAGTGGAAACCAGCCCTTAGTGGGCTGGCCTAAGCCTCCTCTAAGGGCCCATGCGGTTGGAGTGGTTTGAGAAAAAAAAATCCAAAGGTGGAGAGGTGGAAAGAGTTTCCAAGTGGAAAGGAGGAATCCTACTCCTAATAGGATTGGAGTAGGACTCCTCCACCTCCAATTTCGCCCAAACCTTGAGGGTTTAAGGCTGCCTCCTCCCCTCCCTCCCTCCTATATATACTAGAGGATAGAGGAAAAAGCTAACCCTAATAGCCACGTGCTACCTCTCCTCTAGATCGTAGTTTCTCCTCTAGATCGGTTTTCAGCGGTGCTTAGGCAAAGCCTTGCTGGAATTCCTCCACCACTATCGCCGCAACGCCGTCGCGCTGCCGGAAAACCCGTCTACCTCTCCGTTCCCTCTTGCTGGATCAAGAAGGCGGAGATCGTCATCGAGCTGTACGTGTGCTGAATGCGGAGGTGCCGCCGTTCGGCGCTAGATCGAAAGGACCGTGATCAAGATCGCGAGACGGATCGTGATGAGATCGCGGGACGGATCGTGATGAGTTTGCGGGACGGATCGTGATTGGATCGCGGGACGTATCGTGATGAGATCGCGGGATGCTCGGCAATTTGGATCGCGAAGATGTTCGACTACACCAACCGCGTTTCTTAACGCTTCCCGCTTAGCGATCTATAAGGGTATGTAGATCCACTCTCCCTTTCGTAGATGCTCATCACCATGGATAGATCTTGCTGTGCGTAGAATTTTTTTTGTTTTTCCCATACAACGTTCCCCAACACCACATACTTCTGGCACTGCCGCTAAATGTCATATTGGTATAAAGCGCATGAAGAAACTCCATGTTGATGGATCTTTAGACTCATTCAATTTCGAATCAGTTGAGACATGCGAACCATACCTCTTGGGCAAGATGACTAAGGACCCCTTTTTCCGGATCGATGGAGCGGGCAAGTGATTTATTGGAAATGATACATGTTGATGTATGCAATCCAATGAGTCTTGTAGCGTGCGGTGGATATCATTATTTTCTTACCTTCACTGATGATTTGAGTTGATATAGTGTATATTTACTTAATGAAACACAAGTCTGAATCGTTTGAAAGGTTCAAGCAAATTCAGAGTGAAGTTTAAGGTCATCGTGACAGGAAGATAAAAATGTCTGCGATATGATCGTGGAGGTGAATATCTGAGTTACGAGTTTAACATACAACTTTAGACAATGTGAAAGTTGTTTTTGCTATTATTTTGCTTACCATTTCCTTCGGTTCCTCATAAATTAAGTACTCTTATTGAAAAGATCTATGATTGACCCCGACGTGTGGGGCGTCAATTCAGTACTTTTAATAGAAGGAAAATATACTCATATGCATAGTAGTACTTGCAATAATAATAACAAGCAGTTACTCTTGCTTAACCGTCTCAACTTCTTCCCCTCCACGGATCCAAAACCTCCACGTTAACCCAACTCCGAAGGCGAAGCGAGATCAACCGGACAAATCACCCACCCCCACCCCCACCCACGTCCCCTATTTAACCCCATCATCAGACTTCTATAATCGCGAGCACGCTATACGTACACGACCCACAAATCAGAAGAAGAAAAAAAGATCAGGACGACCCCGACGCGCCACCACCTGCTCCTCCCGGCGGCTGCCTGCTCGATTCCCCAACCGCACCGCAGGGTAGGTTTGATTCTCACCAATCATCCCTTCTGCTCGCTTCCAATTTCGTTTCTCCCGGCGAGCCTCGGATTCTGGATCGCGGCGTTCCCCGATTCGTTCGGTGCTATCGCGCCTTCCCCGATCGATCCGCTTCCTCCTGTTGATTCCCTCTCCCCGACCCGGTCGATTCGATCGGCTTTACTGGTCTAATTCACCCCTTCCGTTTTCCTGCGGTTTCCTGATCAAAATTGAGTATGTGTGATTCCTATTGCAGGTCAACTCGGGAACCTCTCGCGCGATGGGCTTAGGACTGAGATTGCCCTTCTGTTTACTCCTCTTGCTGCTTGTCAGCCTGGGAAGCGCACAAGGCCGGAGCACAGGTATATCTCACACAAAGCACCCCTTCCCAATCCCAGGATGCTAGTCGTGCTGTTTATTCATCTCTAAATCGACGCCAGTGGCCCCCACATGTAAACCGGGAGCACCCTTAAGAATTTTTCTGCGATGATGGCTATTTAGGTTGGGGTTGGAGTTAGAACTGGAATTAAGGATACCCCTGTTGTCAAATTTTCCTATGCGAGTTTGCAATATTCGTGTCGAAATTGAAGTTGTCATGTCTACAATCAGCTTCGTTGATATGATTTGCCTTGTAAATCATGCATGTATGCATAAGCATAGACTTTGGATAGCCAATTTCATTGTTAACGCCGTCAACTTCCTGTATAGGTTGATGCTTGGTTTTGTATTCCTTCATATGCGATTGTCCGTTTCTGTAATTCAAGGCTTAGATTCAGGCATATGGAGATATTTCTCTTTGTGTGCGCAATTGTTCTGGCCAGTGACATCTGGCTTATTTGTTTCCAGTTTTTCTTGATATCAAGGAGGAGGCTCGAGGCTCTGGTCAAGTCTTCAAGGATCAACTAACTTTGAGCAAAATCCCCGTGCGTGTTGAGAGGGTGAGCCCACTATGCCCAGCTTGTGAGAAGTTTACAAATGAAGCTCTTAGCTATCTTAGTCAGAAGCAATCACAAGATAAGATGGTGGAGGTCCTTCACGAAGCTTGTTCTCAGACATTCTCGTTGGAAAAGAAGGTGGTTTTTCTGAACACTTTGGCTTGTAATTCGGTACATACATGAGTTTTAGGTACTTTAGAAAGATTGATAAGCATAGTGATTATATTTTCTTGATAAATAAAAAGATACCCTAAACAGAAATAGTTTATAGATTTTCTAAGCATGGACATTCTGTCTCTGCAGTGTGTTGAGTTGGTGGACTCCTATGCAACTCTCTTATTTGCCAAGATCGCGGAGATCAAGCCAGAAGAGTTCTGCAAACAAAATGGTCTCTGCAGGGACAATGCTCTTCTATCTGGTGTGAGAAGTGAGAGCACATGCGTGTTTTGCCACCACCTCATGGATGAAGTTTTGTCCAAACTGAAAGATCCTGATGCTGAGGTAATTCCTTTATTTCACTTGCATCGTTGGTGTCTTCACCTTTACCTTGTGTCTGCATTTCAACATTTTCCATGTGATATCTGTAGTTCGAGATAATTCAAATTCTCCTGAAGGAGTGCAAAAAGATCGAAGGTCACGAGCAGCAGGTAAGCTATATCTGGCTCATCTTTTAAAACAAGATATGCGCAAAGGAGACATCTCAGCTTCTTCAGTCAATGTTCATTAATATAGCACCACAAAGGATGCACGGGCTGATATTTTTCTTATTCGGCAGTGCAAACGATTGGTCCTGCAATACATCCCTCTCATCCTGGTCAACGGAGAGAAGTTCCTCGAGAAGAATGATATATGCACCATCGTTCAAGCGTGCGATGCTGGCAAAAAGACGGTGGTAGGGTCATTCTCTGAGGAGGGTTTGCTGCGCGATGAATGAAGGCAGAAAGATCACACCGAGCCACTAGTTCTTGTTGTACATAGGTGTCCAAAATTTGACTGGCTTTTGCCTCGTGCTGCTGCTCCTGCATTCTCTGGATGCTTTGTATTATAAAGGGAGCGGCATGACGAACAGTTTATTATGTCAACTTGAAGCCGTGTTGTACTTATTACTTGGTCAGTGTTTAATTTGTAATGGCATCTGAACAACTGTAGATACTAAATCGAGTTTCAGTCTGTCTGCTAATAATGGAGCTCTAGCCTTGTCATATGCTTGTTCTGACGATCAGATTTTGTTTGGTTAAGAGGTAGATTTTCTTGCGATCAATTTTGGTTGAGATTTTGCTTGCTAGAGAAACTATGGCCAACTTTGTACTGCCATTAGAAAATAAAAACAAAACTATTGCAAACATGGTATTGATATTCTACGTAAAAACATGCTAATAGATGCATGACGGGAACATGATTTTCTGAATTGTCTTCGTTTAAGTACTGAGAGACTGACCATCATCTTTAGATTGATGAAGTTATCTGATAGGGGGCAAGCCCTTGGTGACTAATATTTTCACATTTGGAGGGGGAAAGGAAGAAAACCATGAGAAATCAAAGAAACGCTCAAGACAATCCCCGATCACACATCCGCTAAATCCATAAGAACACAAGAAGATACACGGGATTCAAGTAAAGAGGTAGTCTTCCCACTACGGAGAGGGGGCTTGAATGCTCAACTAACTAAGAGCTAAACATATGCTAACCCTAATTTGTCCAAGGGAAAAAGGTATATATAGTCTAGGGCGAGATGTGTGAGAGAGAGGGATACATGGGCATCGGGCCCGAAGGGCCACGCACAGGCAGGCCAGAAAATCCGGGGCCGAAAGTTTCGGGCAGGTTCCGGGTGGGGTCCGAGCTATCCAGAGAGTTGGCATGCCCAGGGACGGCCAAGGTGTGCCCAGGACGGAAGTTCCGGGTGCCGGAGGTTCCGGACCAGCTTCCAGGCAGGGTCCGGGCTACCCAGAGAGTTTGCACGCGTGGAGACGGTCTTGGACACCAGGGAGGCCGGAGGATTCAGGCTCGCCAGAAGTTCCGGGCTGGCCTAGGAGCTTCCATTAACGCTCGTCTTCTCTTTTTCGTCTTGTCCTTCTCTTTGCGCTCCCGAGCTCTGGTGGTGGTCGACGTACCTGATCATGCACAATATCTCTACTTGAGGTAGCGGTCGTGTCTCATGCCAAGATATGTGTAGCTCGAGAAGGAGGGATGTCACTTCGGATTTCATGGCGCATGCGCGAGCTCTTGTTATAGGTCTACTTGGAGCTTGATGGGTTGGTGTAGAATCCATGGGGAAGACCATGGGATACTCCGCATCATCTCCCCCCCTTGGGAAAGATCCATCCTCGGATCGAGATCCTCATCACTATGGAAAGGAGAGAGGTCCTTAACATTGAAGATGTCGCTCACATTGTACTTGTCGCGTGGAATGTCGGTCTTGTAGACGTTGTCGTTGTAGCGGGCCAACACCTTGAAGGGTCCATCGGCTTGAGGAAGTAACTTGGATTTGCGCTCTTTGGGGAATCTATCCTTGCCAAGGTGTAGTCACACAATATCACCGGTGTTGAACACCACAGGGTGCTTGTTGATGTTACGCTTGGTGGTGACTTGTTCCACTTGACGTTCGATTGTGTGCCGTATTTCTTCATGCATATTCTTGATGTAGCTTTCCCTTGCGCTTGCGTCCATGGTCGCTTGTTCTTGGAGTGGGAGCGAAAGTATGTCCAATGGGGACAAATGGTTGAAGTTGTACACCACTTCAAAGGGAGACTTGCCGGTGGTGGAGTGGCGCGCACAGTTGTAGGCGTACCCAACGTTGGGTAGGTAATCTTCCCATTTCTAGATGTTCTTCTTGATCAACACGCGGAGTAGCATAGACAACGTCCGGTTGGTGACCTTCGTTTGGCCATCCGTTTGTGGATGATAGGCCAAAGAGAACAGTAGTTTGATTCCGATCTTGGCACATAGTATCTTCCAAAAGTAGCTTAGAAACTTGACGTTGCGGTCCGACACAATGGTCTTGGGGGCTCCATGTAGTCCCAGGGTTTTCCTACAAAAAATATTTGCAACATGTGAAGCATCGTCTATCTTGTGACATGGAATGAAATGTGCCATTTTGGAAAAACGGTCTACAACAACAAAAATGGAATTGTGGCCATTCTTAGTTCTTGGCAAACCAAGCACAAAGTCCGTGCTTATATCTTACCAAGGTGCAAAAGGTATTGGAAGTGGCATGCATAAACCATGGGATTGAGCTTTTGACTTAGCTTTGCAACATGTAGACCAGGGGTTGGTGAAATGTGCATGAAACATCTTTGGCCAAAAGTATTTGAGGAAGAGCATCACAAATGTCTTTCGCGTCCAAAGTGACCCATGAGCCCTCCACAGTGAGCCTCTTGCAAAAACAACAAATGAGAAGACTCGGGTATACAAAGTTTGTTAGCACGCATAATATATCCATATTTCATGTAATATTTTCCCCAAAAATTGTTAGCTTGACATTTGGCATAAGGAGTAGCAAACCAAACATCATGCTCATATAAGTCTTTTATACGCTCAGAGCCAATGACATTCAATTCAAGTTGAGTAAATAACATGCATTTGCAGGAAAGAGCATCCGCCACACCATTTTATTTACCCTTGATGTACTTAATGACATAGGGAAAGGATTCATTGAATTCGCTCCATTTAACATGTCATTTGTTCAACTTCGTTTACTACCCATGAATCCAAGAAAAGAGCTTGTCAACACCGAAAGTGTATTTAAAAACAAATCCAAGAAAAACAAGCTTGTCAACACCGAAAGTGCATTTTTTCATATTTGCATAAAGTTGCTCTTTTCGAAGGACTTGCAAAACTTCCGTAACATGTGACACATGCTCTTCTAGAGATTTTCTAAACACAAGAATATCATCAAAGTAGACAACAACACAATAGCCAATGAGATGTCGAAGGACATAATGCATCACACGCATGAATGTACTAGCTTCTTGAGATAGACCCGTAGACATAACCAACCATTCATAAAGGCTAAATTTGGTTTTTAAATCCGTTTTTCATTCATCACCTTCTTGCATGCGTATTTGGTAGTAGGCACTTTTAAGGTTAATATTTGAGCAAATTGTGGACCATTTAGTTCATTTAGCATGTCATCAAGGCGTGGAATTGGATGGTGATACCTAACGATGATCACATTAATGGGAGGGCAATCGGAACACATACGCATACTACCATCTTTCTTAGGCACAAGAATAACTGGAACCGCACATGGACTTAGGCTCTCGCGTACATACCCATTTAGAGGAGTTTGTGTACTTGCCTTTGTATTTCCTTGGTTTCCCTAGGGTTGACACGGTATGGTGCCTTGTTCAGTAGAGGTGCGTCAGGAATGAGGTCGATGCGGTGTTCGATTCTACGAGGCGGAGGTAGTCCCGGAGGTAGCTCATCGAGAAAAACATCCTCAAATTCTTGCAATAAACGAGACAAAACCAAAGGAAGATGTTGCGACGTATTAGTCCTCACGATCTCATCTTTGCACACAAGTACAAAGTGAAGCACACTTCATGGCCTCTCACTCACATCCCTTAAGTCTCTTTTGGTGACTGACAATACTAGGTTTCTCTTGTCCCTCATTGTGGAGTCACTCAAATTTGGCTTGTGGCGCTCACTTTCTTTTAGGTGGATTGTGTTTGAAATATGCCCTAGAGGCAATAAATAAAATGTTTATTATTATATTTCCTTGTTCATGATAATTGTTTATTATCCATGCTAAAATTGTATTGATTGGAAACACATTACATGTCTGGGTAAATAGACAACACTATGTCCCTAGTATGCCTCTAGTGAACTAGCTCGTTGATCAAAGATGGTCAAGGTTTCCTAGCCATTGACATGTGATGTCATTTAATAACGGGATCACATCATTAGTAGAATGATGTGATGGACAAAGACCCAAACTACAAACGTAGCATATGATCGTGTCAGTTTATTGCTACTGTTTTCTGCATGTCAAGTATATGTTCCTATGACCATGAGATCATGCAACTCACGGACATCGAAGGATTGCCTTGTGTGTATCAAACGTCGCAACCTAACTGGGTGACTATAAAGGTGCTCTACAGGTATCTCCGAGGGTGTCTGTTGAGTTGGCATGGATCAAGACTAGGATTTGTTACTCCGTGTGACGGAGAGGTATCTCAGGGCCCACTCGGTAATACAACATCACAATGAGCCTTGCAAGCAATGTGACTAAGTGTTAGTCATGGGATATTGTATTACGGAACGAGTAAAGAGACTTGTCGGTAATGAGGTTGAACTAGGTATGGAGATACCGACGATCGAATCTCGGGCAAGTAACATACTGAAGAACAAAGGGAACATCATACGGGATTAACTGAATCCTTGACATAGAGGTTCGACCGATAAAGATATTCATAGAATATGTAGGAACCAATATGGGCATCCAGGTCCCGCTATTGGTTATTGACCGTAGAGGAGTCTCGGTCATGTCTACATAGTTCTCGAACCCGCAGGGTCTGCACACTTAAGGTTTGGTGACGTTTTGGTAGTATAGAGTTATGTATGGTGGTGACCGAAGGTTGTTTGGAGTCCCAGATGAGATCCCGGACATCACGAGGAGCTCCGGGAATGGTCTGGAGGTAAAGATTCATATATAGGAAGTCCTGTTTTGGTCGTCGGAAAAGTTTTGGGCTAATCGGTAGTGTACTAGGAGTGCCGGTAGGGTACCGAGAGACCATCAGGTGGGGTATTTCGACCCAAGAGGCTTCATGGGTTGTGGGAGAGTAATTACCAGCCTTTTGTGGGATGGTGGAAATCCCACACAAGGCCCATGCAGCTAGGGAAGAAAAGCCCCAAGGGAAAAAGGTGGAAAAAGGCCAAAAAGGGAGGAATCCTAGTCCTACTAGGATTGGAGGAGGAATCCTCCTCTCCTCCCACTTCGGCCGAAAAAAGGAGGGCTTGGCCCTTGCGCCAAGTCCTCTCCTCTCTCCATATTATATATACTGGAGGTTTTAGGGTTTTTGCACTGAATTTTCAGCCACGTGCTACCCATTCCTCCAGTGCATAGTTTCTCCTCTAGATCGGATTTCCGAGTGCTTAGGCGAAGCCATACCGGAATAGCTCCACCACCATCGCCGGAGCGCCTCCAGGCTGCCAGAGAACTCTTCTTCCTCTCCGCTCCCTCTTGCTAGATCAATATGGTGGAGATCGTCATCAAGCTGTACGTGTGCTAAACGTGGAGGTGCCGTCCGTTCGGCGCTAGATCGGAAGGACCGTGATCGAGTTCGCGGGACGGGTCGTGATCAAGTTCGCGGGACGAATCATGAATGGATTGCGGGATGCTCGGCGATTTGGATCGCGAAGACGTTCGACTACACCAACCACGTTTCTTAACGCTTCCCGCTTAGCGATCTACAAGGATACGTAGATCCACTCTCCCTCTCGTAGATGCTCATCACCATGGATAGGTCTTGTGTGAACGTAGGAATTTTTTTGTTTCCCATGCGACGTTCCCCAATAGTGGCATCATGAGCTAGGTCTATGTGTAGATGAGATCTCGAGTAGAACACAAAGAGTTTGTGGGCGTTGATGCTTAGATTGCTTCCTCCCTTGGTCGTGTCTTGGTTCAGCGGTATTGTGAGATGAAGCGGCCCGGACCAACATTACTCGTATGCTTACGAGAGACCGCTTCCCTCAACCGCAACTTGTTGCATAGATGGCTTGCGGGTGCCAGTTTCTCTCACTTTAGTTGGATCGGATTCGACAAAGGTGGTCCTTGAGAAGGTTGAAAAGCAACTAGTGTATCACTGTTGTGGTTTATGCATAGGTGAGAACTGTTCTTGCTAGATACCCGTAGCAGCCACGTAAAACATGCAACAACAATTAGAGGACGTCTAACTTGTTTTTGTAGGGTATGTTGTGATGTGATATGGCCAATTACATGATGTGATATATGTGATGTATGAGATGATCATGTGATGTATAGATTATCATGACTTGCATGTCGATGAGTACGGTAACCGGCAGGAGCCATAGGGTTGTCTTTAATTATTGTATGACGTGCGTGTCAATCAGTAAGCGCTATGTAATGCTTTACTTTATCACTAAATGGTAGCAATAGTAGTAGAAGCATGTTGGGCGCGACTACCCCGATGGCGACACATTGATGGAGATCAAGATGATGGAGATCATGGTGTCGTGCCGGTGACGATGGAGATCATGTCGGTGCTTTCTAGATGGAGATCAAAAGCACAAGTTCATGGCCATATCATGTAACTTATGATTCACATGTGATGTTAATCCTTTAATGCACATTGTTTTGCTTAGGACGACGGTAGCATTATAAGGTGATCCCTTACTTAAATTTCAAGATGAATTGTGTTCTCCCCGAGTATGCACCGTTGCGAAAGTTCATCGTGTCGAGACACCACGTGATGATCGGGTGTGATAGACTCTACATTCACATACAACGGATGCAAGCCAGTGTTGCACGTGTAGAACACTCGGGTTAAACTTGCGAGCCTAGCATGTACATGGCCTCAGAACACTAGAGACCGAAAGGTCGAACATGAGTCATATAGTAGATATGATCAACATAATGATGTTCACCATTGAAACCACCTCAACTCATGTGATGATCGGACTTGAGTTGGTGAATTTGGATCAGGTGACACTCAGATGACCAGAGGGATGTCAATTTGAGTGGGAGCTTTAGTACTTTGATTAACTAAACTGATTATCTTGAACAATAGTCTAAGCAACCTTTGCATATTTATGTTGTAGATCAATGGCTCGCGTAGTAGCACCCCTGAATTTTAATGCGTTCCTAGAGAATGCTTAGTTGAAAGATGATGGAAGTAACTTTGTTGACTGGGCCCGTAATCTAAGGATTATCCTCACGTCTTCCCGGAAATCATATGTCCTTGATGCACCGCTTGGTGACCAACCAGAAGACATGACCTCCGAAGACGTTAAGAACGCTTGGGAGGCACGTACTAGAGATTACTCAATAGTTCAGTGTGCAATATTGTATGGCTTAGAACCGGGACTTCAAAGACGTTTTGAACGTCATGGAGCATATGAGATGTTCCAGGAGTTGAAGTTTATATTTTAGAAGAATGTCCAGATCGAGAGGTATGAGACCTCCGTAAGTTCTATGCTTGCAAGATGGAGGAGAATGGGTCTATCAGTGAGCATATACTCAGAATGTCTGGGTATTCAACTCGTCTAGCGGAGTTGGGAATTGCCCTTCCGCTAGAGGCAATCACTGACATAGTTCTTCAATCACTGTCACCTAGTTACAAGAACTTTGTAATGAACTATAACATGCACGGGATGAAGAAGTCAGTCACCGAGCTGTTTGCGATGCTAAAAGTCGCTGAGTCTGAAATCCAGAAAGAACATCAAGTGTTGATGGTCAATCAAACCACTAGTTTCATGGCAAGGGCAAGGGAAATAAGGGTAAAACCAAGAAGGATGGCAAAGCAGTTGCTACTCCTGTAAAGAAGGCCAAGCATGGACCTAAGCCAGAAACTGAGTGCTTTCATTACAAGGGAACTGGTCACTGGAAGCGGAACTGCCCCAAGTACCTGGCTGACAAGAAGGCGGCCAACGACAAACAAGGTATATATGATATACATGTTATTGATGTGTACCTTACTAGCTCTCGTTCTAGTGCCTGGGTATTTGATACCGGTTTGGTTGCTCACATTTGCAACTCAAAACAGGAACTACGGAATAGACGAAGGCTGGTAAAGGATGAAGTGACGATGCGCGTGGGAAATGGTTCCAAGGTTGATGTGATCGCCGTCGGCATGCTCTCTCTTCGATTACCATCGGGATTTGTGATGAACCTGAATAATTGTTATTTAGTGCCTGCGTTAAGCATGAACATTATATCTGGATCTTGTTTATTGCGAGATGGTTACTCATTTAAATCAGAGAATAAAGGTTGTTCTATTTATATGAGTAATATCTTTTATGGTCATGCACCCAATGTGAGGGGTTTATTCATATTGAATTTTTATAGTAATGACACACATGTTCATAACATTGATGCCAAAAGATGTAGAGTTGATAATGATAGTACCACTTTCTTGTGGCACTGCCGTTTAGGTCATATTGGTGTAAAACGCATGCGGAAGCTCCATGCTGATGGACTTTTGGAGTCACTTGATTTTGAATCACTTGACACATGTGAACCATGCCTCATGGGCAAGATGACTAAAACGCCGTTCTCTGGAACTATGGAACGGCAAGTGACTTATTGGAAATCATACATACTGATGTGTGCGGTCCAATGAATGTTACAGCGCGTGGTGGATATCGTTATTTTCTCACCTTCACTGATGACTTAAGTAGATATGGGTATATTTACTTAATGAAACACAAGTTTGAAATGTTTGAAAAGTTCAAGCAATTTTAGAGTGAAGTTGAGAATCATCGTAACAAGAAGATTAAATTCCTGCGATCTGATCGAGGAGGTGAATATCTTTGTTATGAGTTTGGCAGTCACTTAAGACAGTGTGGAATTATTTCAAAGTTGACACCGCCTGGAACACCGCAGCGTAATGGTGTGTCCGAACGTCGTAATCGAACCTTATTAGATATGGTGCGTTCTATGATGTCTCTTGCTGATTTGCCACTATCGTTTTGGGTTTATGCATTAGAGACAACTGCATTCACTTTAAATAGGGCACCATCGAAATCCATTGAGACGACGCCATATGAACTATGGTTTGGCAAGAGGCCAAAGTCGTTGTTTCTTAAAGTTTGGGGATGTGATGCTTATGTCAAAAACCTTCACCTGAAAAGCTGGAACCCAAAGCGGAGAAATGCGTCTTCATAGGATACCCGAAAGAGACAGTCGGTTATACCTTCTATCTCAGATCCGAAGGCAAAGTGTTTATCGCTAAGAACGGAACATTTCTTGAGAAAGAGTTTCTCTCGAAAGAATTGAGTGGGAGGAAAATAGAGCTTGATGAGGTTATTGAACTTTTACTTCAACCAGAAAGTACCGCAGCACAGAAAGATGTTTCTATGGAACCTACAACGGTAGAAGAGGAAGTTAATGATGATGATCATGAAGCTTCAGATCAAGCTACTATTGAACCTCGTAGGTCGACAAGGGCGCGTACTACTCCTGAGTGGTACGGCAACCCTGTCTTGGAGGTCATGTTGTTGGACAACAATGAACCTACGATCTATGGAGGAGCAGTGATGGGCCCGGATTCCGAGAAATGGTTAGAGGCCATGAAATCCGAGATGGGATCCATGTATGAAAACAAAGTATGGACTTTGGAAGTATTACCTTAAGGGCGAAAGGCCATTCAGAACAAATGGATCTTTAAGAAGAATACAGACGTGGACGGTAATGTCACCGTCTATAAAGCTCGACTTATGGCAAAGGGTTTTTCACAAGTTCAAGGAGTTCACTACGATGAGACCTTCTCACCCGTAGAGATGTTTAAGTCTGTCAGAATCATGTTGGCAATAACTACTTATTTCGACTATGAAATTTGGCAGATGGATGTCAAAACAGCGTTCCTCAACGGTTTCCTTGAGGAAGAGTTGTATATGATGCAACTAGAAGGTTTTGTTGATCCAGAGAATGCTGACAAAGTTTGCAAACTCCAGCGATCCATTTATGGGCTGGTGCAAGCATCTCGAAGTTGGAATTAGCATTTTGATGTGGTGATCAAAGCGTTTGAGTTTATACAAGTTTATGGAGAAGCTTGTTTTTCCAAGAAAGTGAGTGGGAGCTCTATAGAGTTTCTAATATTATATGTGGATGACATATTGCTGATTGGAAACAATATAGAAATGCTAGAAAGCTTGAAGGAATATTTGAACAAGAGTTTTTCAATGAAGGACCTAGGAGAAGCTGCTTTCATATTAGGCATTAAGATCTATAGAGATAGGTCGAGACGCTTAATAGCACTTTCACAGAGCACATACCTTGATAAAGTTTTGAAGAAGTTCAAAATGGATCAGTCCAAGAAGGGGTTCTTGCCTGTGTTACAAGGTGTGAAGTTGAGTAAGACTCAATGCCCAGTGACTGCAGAAGATAGAGAAAAGATGAGTGTCATCCCCTATGTTCCAGCCATAGGCTCTATCATGTATGCAATGATGTGCACAAGACCCGATGTCAGCCGTGCCATAAGTATGGTCGGAAGGTTTCAAAGTGATCCTGGAATGGAGCGCTGGGCAGCGGTCAAGAATATCCTTAAGTATCTGAAAAGGACTAAGGAAATGTTTCTCGTTTATGGAGGTGATGAAGAGCTCGTCGTAAAGGGTTACGTCGATGCTAGCTTTGACACTGATCCGGATGACTCTAAGTCACAAACTGGATACGTATTTATTCTCAACGGGGGAGCGGTAAGCTGGTGCAGTTCCAAGCAAAGCGTGGTAGCCGATTCTACATGCGAAGTGGAGTACATCGCAGCCTCGGAGGCAGCAAAGGAAGGTATCCGGATGAAGTAGTTCATGACAGATCTTGGAGTAGTGTCCAGTGCACTGAATCCAATGAACCTGTTATATGACAACACTGGTGCCATTGCTCTGGCCAAGGAACCAAGGTTTCACAAGAGGACCAGACACATAAAGCGATGCTTCAACTCCATCCGCGATTACATCGAGGAAAAGGACATGAATATTTGCAAAGTGCACACGGATCTGAATGTTGCAGACGCGTTGACTAAACCTCTTCCAAGGGCTAAACATGATCAACACCAGAACTGCATGGGTGTTTGATTCATTACAATGTAAATCACATAGTGATGTGAACTAGATTATTGACTCTAGTGCAAGTGGGAGACTGTTGGAAATATGCCCTAGAGGCAATAAATAAAGTGTTTACTATTATATTTCCTTGTTCATGATAATCGTTTATTATCCATGCTATAATTGTATTGATTGGAAACACATTACATGTGTGGGTAAATAGACAACACTATGTCCCTAGTATGCCTCTAGTGAACTAGCTCGTTGATCAAAGATGGTCAAGGTTTCCTAGCCATTTACATGTGATGTCATTTGATAACGGGATCACATCGTTAGTAGAATGATGTGATGGACAAAGACCCAAACTACAAATGTAGTATATGATCGTGTTAGTTTATTGCTACTGTTTTCTGCATGTCAAGTATATGTTCCTATGACCATGAGATCATGCAACTCACAGACATTGGAGGAGTGCCTTGTGTGTATCAAACGTCGCAACGTAACTGGGTGACTATAAAGGTCCTCTATAGGTATCTCCAAGGGTGTCTGTTGAGTAGGCATGGATCAAGACTGGGATTTGTTACTCCGTGTGACGGAGAGGTATCTTAGGGCCCACTCGGTAATACAACATCACAATAAGCCTTGCAAGCAATGTGACTAAGTGTTAATCATGGGATCTTCTATTACGGAATGGGTAAAGAGACTTTCCAGTAACGAGGTTGAACTAGGTGTGGAGATACCGACGATCGAATCTCGGGCAAGTAACATACCGAAGAACAAAGGGAACATCATACGAGATTAACTGAATCCTTGACATAGAGGTTCAACCGATAAAGATCTTCGTAGAATATGTAGGAACCAATAAGGGCATCTAGGTCCCACAATTGGTTATTGACCGTAGAGGATTCTCGGTCATGTCTACATAGTTCTTGAACCCGCAGGGTCTGCACACTTAAGGTTTGGTGACGTTTTGGTAGTATAAAGTTATGTATGGTGGTGACCTAAGGTTGTTAGGAGTCCCGGATGAGATCCCGGACATCATGAGGAGCTCCGGAATGGTCCGAAGGTATAGATTCATATATAGGAAGTCCTGTTTTGGTCGCCGGAAAAGTTTCGGTCTAATCGGTAGTGTACTGGGAGTGCCGGTAGTGTACCGGGAGACCACGAGGAGGGGTATTTTGACCCAAGAGGCTTCATGGGTTGTGGGAGAGTAATTACCAGCCTTTTGTGGGCTGGTGGAAATCCCACACAAGGCCCATGTGGCTAGGGAAGAAAAGCCCCAAGGGAAAAAGGTGGAAAAAGGCCAAAAAGGAAGGAATCCTAGTCCTACTAGGATTGGAAGAGGAATCCTCCTCTCCTCCCACTTCGGCCAAACCAAGGAGGGCTTGTCCCTTGCACCAAGGCCTCTCCTCCCTCCCTCTTATATATACTGGAGGTTTTAGTGTTTTTGCACAGAATTTGCAGCCATGTGCTACCCGTTCCTCCAGTGCATAGTTTCTCCTCTAGGTCGGATTTCCGCAGTGCTTTGGCAAAGCCCTGCCGGAATAGCTCCACCACCATCTCCGGAGCGCCATCAGGCTGCCGGAGAACTCTTCTTCCTCTCTGCTCCCTCTTGCTAGATCAAGATGGTGGAGATTGTCATCAAGCTATACGTGTGCTAAACGCGGAGGTGCCACCCGTTCGGCGCTAGATCGGAAGGACCGTGATCGAGTTCACGGGATGGATCGTGATAAAGTTCACGAGACGGACCATGATTGGATCTCGGGATGGATCGTGATTGGATCGCAGGACAGATCATGATTGGATCGCGGGATGCTCAGCGATTTGGATCGCGAAGATGTTCGACTACACCAACCGTGTTTCTTAACGCTTCCCGCTTAGCGATCTACATGGGTACGTAGATCCACTCTCCCTCTCGTAGATGCTCATCACCATGGATAGATCTTGTGTGAACGTAGGAATTTTTTTGTTTCCGATGCGACGTTCCCCAATAGACCGCTCTCTCACTTTTATCTGCATGATGGATCGAAGCTTGCTTGTCGACGGTGACTTGACTTGGCGACATTGTCCGAAGCATGCATTCCTTGCCCTTCATCTTAAGGCTATAATGATTGTTCCGACCATTGTGGATGATGCCGCAGTCGAATTGCCAAGGTCTACCTAGAAGTAAGTGGCACACAGACATGGGAACCATATCACACTCCAACGTGTGTGCATATGTACCAATCTTGAAGGAGACTTCAACGGTGTGGTCGATTTGGAGGGTGCCGGAGTCACTTAGCCATTGGACCTTGTAGAGCCGGGGGTGCTTCTTCTTGACCAATTGCAGCTTGGAACAAATACCTTCACTTGCCAAATTGTGGCAACTTCTATCGTCGATGATGACCTTGATGGATTTCCCTTGGATGCCTGCTTTTGTGTGGAAGATGTGGCAATGTTGGTCTTCGTCTTGCGTTTGTTGGATTGTCAAAACCTTGGAAACAATGAGAACGGGTTGACCACTTCATCCCAAATCGCCCCCAGAACACAAGTGGCTCCCTCTCAATTCTCCTACACCAAATCTTAGATCCTGGTGAGATTCATGAGAGTTCTTGAGAGATTTTCCAATCAAGTGATAGATCCACTCCCTCTCCCTCTCGTGACCAAAGGAATTCATGATTTGAGCAAGTCTTGAGCTTTTCCCCATCGTTCTTGTTACTCTTGGAGGTTGGAGACTCCTAGGCGATAGGAGTTCTTCGGTGAGGAATCAACCATTGTGATTACCCCCGGAAATTTTGTGAGGGTTTGGAGACCACCCCAAGGTCTACCACTAGTGGTTGAGAAACGCCTTTGTGGTGTTGTCTCAAGGAGAGAATAGGGTGAGACTTCGTGGCGTTGGTGTGCCTTCGTGGTAACATCCACCTCTCTAACGGTGACTAGCTTCCCTCCAAGGAAGTGAACATTGGGATACATCCTCGTCTCCATGACTTTTGTTATCCCTAACCCTAACTCCTTACTTGTGGTTTACTTTGGTCACTTGACGGTGCATTCACTATATCTTGTTGTCCTCATTGTATTGTGTTGGATATTCCCTTGTAGAGATGTTTAGGCCTTCACTTGATATTCCGCAATTCATACTTGCTACTATTGACATATCTTGTGACATAAATTTGTGTAAGCTTGTATTGCTTACTTGTGGTTGTGTGTATTATTCAATTCCATATCTTGTGATATACATTGAGTAAGTTTGTGCAATTTACTTGTGCTTACTCATATCCTCATTGTTCTCATATTGTTTATCCTAAGTTGTTGGTGCAGTTAGTGAGCATAGTATATTTAGGGGTTGTGCTTGAAAAGTATCCACTTAGTTTATTTCCGCATTAGGATATAGCCAAATCCGTAAAAGATTTTAAAACGCCTATTCACCCCCCTCTAGGCGACATCGTGGTCCTTTCAATTGGTATCAAAGCAAGGTCTCTCCTTATTAGGCTTCACCGCCTAGAGAGTAATGATGTCGACTAGTGAACTAGTGCACGATGACACATTTTGTTTTAATGGCACAAATTACATTATGTGGAGATTACGCATGCTTTGTCACTTTCGGGCCATGGGTCCAAATGCTTTGCGGATTGTTGTTGTAGGGGATTCAAATCTAAAGGATGGGCAATCATCATCACTTGAGGATATGCATCTTGATAGTCAAGTTTTGAGTGCCATTCACCAAGCTGTATCCTTCGAGGTGTTCAGGTCAATCTCGACCTTTTCGTTGGCTCATGCGGCTTGGACCAAACTTGAAGTTACATATGGTGGGTCCAACCTTGTGGGAGTCAATGCTATTTGGAAGGAAGTAATGGAGGAGTTCTCCACATTTTTATATATCATGAAGAGATCTCTATTGCTTCCACATCCGATTGCCTAGACACTTCAACATCTTCCACTTCACCAACATGTGACTTGTCACAAGATAATGACAAGGTGAGTGGAGAAATGTTGTATGATGATGATGTTGACAATGTCATTGATGATCCTTTATGTGTAAATGCTAGTATTGTAGATTCCATGGACTTGATCACATCTAGCACCAAAAATGTCATACATTCTTGTGATGTTAGTCCATGCATATCATCTAATGATTCACTCATAAATTCTTGCGAAGGTATGCTTGCTCGTTTGTGTTGCCATGTTAAAAATGCCTTGATTCCCTCTAGTTCTCTTTGTGAAACTAACCATGTAGAGGAAATCAAGAAGAATGGGGCACATTTGATTGATGATGACCCCTCTTCTCCAAAAGTATCAACATCAACACCCTTTACCCACATGTGCCTCATGGCGAGAGGTAATGATGAGATATCATCTTTTCTTAGTGATAATGATGATAGTTGTAATGAGGAAGATGATGATGACTTGACTCAAAATCTCTATGAGATTGGGAAAACTCTTAATAAAGCTAAAAATAACACTTATAAAAGGATCCAAGATGTTCTTGCTTGCTTTTAAAAACATAATGATTTATTTCTTAGCGAGCAAGCGAAAAGTGAACAACTTGAACATGAACTTGCTAAGGCTCATCAATCTCTTAGTGACTTGAGGTCTTCAAAAGAAGAGATTGAAATTACTCATTGTAAACTTAAAGAGGATTTTGAGCACCTTGACCTTGGCTACAAGAATGTCAAAGGAGAGCTCACCAAACTCTCTAAGTCTCATGAGGAACTTCAAGCTACTCATACGAAGTCTCGAGTTTCTACATGCTCCTCTCATATTGATAATGATGCTTGTGATACTAACTCTATCTTGTGTGAAGCATCGATATTGAAAGAAAATGTTGAGCTTAGGACTCAACTTGATTTTCTCACTAGCAATTATGGGAAATTGGAAGAAAGTCATGAAAAGTGCTCGGCCACCCATGAGGATCTTCTAATCTCTCATGATGGGCTAAAGTTAGCTCATGAGGCTATGGTCACCAAGATAAAATTGTGTGTGTCTCATATGGATATTAGCACATCTTCTACTCGAAATGCCTTATTGCCATGTGCTAGTCCTTGCAATTCATCTCTACATGATATTGGTACATCTCATGATGAATTGCTCACCTTGTCTTGTTGCTCTAACCACGAAGTTTCTACTTCCACTAGTCCTCTTGTATCTAGTGTTGAAACTAACCATGTAGAGGAAGTTAATGAGCTCAAGGCCCAAGTCACTAGTTTGAAGAAAGACTTGGAAAAGTGTGATGATGGACATGTTTTTCACTCCAACAAGGAGAAGTCCACGAACAAGAAAAGGGGACAAGACCAAGCCAAGAATGAGTCCAACATTTCTTGCTTTAAGTGCAAAAAGATTGGACACCATGTTAGATCTTGTCCATCAAAGAAGAAAGCCTTAAATGAGAAGCAACAAGGGAAGCAGCCTCAAGCTCAACCTCAAGTTGAATAAAGGCCAATACCTTTGATGAATCAAGTTAATGCTTCCCAAGTTGAGAAGGTAAAGAAGAAGAGAAAGGGGAGCATATGTTGCTATATTTTCCATGAGAAGGGACACATATCTTCATCATGTCCCAACGGTAATGTCTCTAAGCCTCCAATTGTCAATTATCATTATTTACTTATAAAGGATAATGTTGGCAATTTGTTTGCAAAGTTTCTTGGTGCCCAAAGTGGTTTGAAAGTAGATAAGACCATTTGGGTTGCCAAACCTATTGTGATGAACTTCTTAGGACCCAACTTGGTTGGGGACCATCAAGCTCAAACTTGATCAATAGGTGTGTGGAGGACATTGGAGACTTGGCTAATTCATGAAGAAAAAATATTTTCACCATGTATTATGGTTCAAGCCAAGTCAAGTGGATTATCATCATATTTGCCATTCCAATGCCCCTCATGGCGGAATTTTTTTATTTATATTGTCTACATTGAAAGTTACTAGTCCCTCTCATGTTTAGGTTTTATACCTAGCATGTGTTTGTATATGTCGTGCTTCCTAGTATGCTTGATTTGAGTTATCTAGCATGTCTAGGTCGCAATGCACTTCATATATTTGTGTGTGTGGTTCTGAGCTTTTATTGATTCATTAGTTGAATCTTATTTGGCTCTTGTGAGATATTAATGTATCATCACATTATGGGTGAGTGTTATGTTTATGCATATCACAAACCTTAAATGTGTATATATGTGGGATACCACCTAGTATTGTTAGTGCAATATTATCTAGTTACCATGTGGTATGTTAAGCTCATTTTAAATTCAAATTATCATTCATTAATTATCTTTGGTTGGATTTCAGTTGCCCCTTGTTGATAATATATGAAAAAACACAAATTGGGGGAGTGATGTGCTTTGTTCATATCACAATCCTTGTAATTGTGAACAACTGAGGATTGTCACTTCGAATTCATATTTGAGATTACCTTATATCTCTGTGGCATGCAATGCTTTGTTTGAGTATGGTATTCTTGTGTGGTTTTACCCATGGTTTATCTTAAAAATTATATTTGGAAAAACATTTGATTTATGCCATTCCAATTATTGCTATGCATGATTATCTACCTAATTGGAATGTCATGAATACGCTATCCAAGCACTGTGTTTTATTCTAAAACTCTTCTCACATGCTTTGGATATTGAAGTTGATTTTACATATCCTTGCTTTCTATCACCGAATGTTGTCCTTGATATCATTAAACTTGGTATTGCTTCATGTGGTAGAATTTGTTGATCATCTTCTTCTCGGCTTTTGTTTCAACTTGCATTTTATATCTAGCCGAGAAATTCATTTGGCTCCCGGTATTCTCCCTTGCCTTTGTTCGAGTTCATCTTCTTGGTTTTATGGAGTTATGGGAGGTAGTTATCTCATTGCTTGTACTATCTTATATCCACTTGAATGAGATATGCCTATGAGAGGTGTGCAATGTATATTCACATGCTCATTGGTTTTGCTTAGTTCATATGTAGAACTTTGTGCACTATCATGTGTTGAGTCGTTACTTCGATGCAATTTGGACAACATGAATAATTTATGATGTTATTGGAGTATTCATGGTTTATGTGTTCTTTTGTCTTACTTGTATCTCTTTGGATCTTGGTAGGCTTGTGCATGCATATTTATTATGTGTATATCTACATGCCTTGTTTGCCTTATTCGATCCAATATATAAGGTAGATCCATCTAATCCTTAATAGTTAAGATGTGCATGAAATTCAAATCCATATCTATATGCACAAATTGAAGTGGCTTTGCCCTACGTTTGTAGTTATGCTAACTACTTCGGACCCAATAAGTTTGGGGACCATATTGTACTTAAATTGTTTTAGGTACATTTGAGAAGCATTGGGTGCTTGGCTTCTTCATGAAGGTGGTGACACTATGAGGAAATTAGAGCCAAGGTTGGACATTTTATTGATCTGCTACTTCATGCCAATGCTTTCTCGGTAACAAGTATTTACTTCATGCATACATTTCTTGCATTCCACCTTGTGTAGGTTGCATCATGGCATGAATGTCTTGACTCGTTCTTGTGATACTTGTTTCCATACTCAAAACATCCCAATAATGATCTGTTGTTGCTAGTTCTGATGTCTTTGATGGTTGTGTGTTTAGAGTTCATTAATATTCAATAATATAATATTAATCCATGTGCTATACTTTCAAGCAAAGATCTCATTGGTATATTTTATGACTCCCTTTTGGATATCTTATTCTTTCCTTTTGTAACTATGTCATGTGTACATCCTTCTTTGCGGATATATATCATCATTATTGTCATCTACCTAGAATCTTATACACATGAGATAAGTTACATCTCTAGTTGATATCCCTATTCTTTCATGTCCACTGTTTCATCCTCTTTTATATCTTTGGTGGCTCCGTGGAAGCATTTGTTGTATGAGTGTGTGTCTTACCCCTTTGCATCTTAGTGCACTCATGTTTGGTGAAGATTGTTGTCCTCTTGACTGTCTTGACAAGCCTATCATTCATATATTCACCATGGGTTGTCACAAGCTTTGATTTTTAAATTTTCATATTAGTGAGCTTGTGAACCCGTTTTCTTTATGTGTGTGTGTGACCTGCTTAACTTCGTATGTGTGGGAAGGACATGTCTTGCACCTTGTATCTCATTTACTCAAGACTATGTTGATGTTTAATTCTCATCCTTATATTAGTCTTCTCAAAGTGCTTTGAAGTGACTCACACACATCATTTTGGTTGTGCCTATTCTTAGGTTGCCTCATGTACATGTTGCTCAACCATATGTTTGTTGCAAATGCTCGGTTTCTTTTCTAATCTATGATTGCTTGCAATTGTTTTGTGTTCCTATTGATTTTGGGGGAGTGATGATCCTATTTTGTGCACTTGTATCCAAATAAAAAAAAGAAAATCTAAATAGTGCACAAATCATGGGGAGCTTCTCTATTTTTCTTAGAACACTCCTTTTCCCAAATCATAATATTCTTTTATCTTTTTGGCTTGTCGAATCTTTTGATTGCTTGCTTCACATTTTGTTATGCAAATGAGATCAATTTGTGCCATGTGCTTTGTGCCATGTGCATTGCTCTTATGCTAGGCTCAAAGTTGTATAATAGTGGATTCACCTGTGGATATAATGTTCTTATCAATTACAACCTTTTTGTGTATACGGGTTTCTTCGTGGATACATATCATGATTATTTTGACCACTTAGAAAATTCTATACATAAGAAAGTTTATATCTTTTCTTGATATCATTTATTCCTCGCCGGCCACTTTGTGTGTTCCTTTTATTCGTATAGTGGCTTCGGTAAGAGGTTGTGTCATGAGTGCTTGTATGTTTTGCATACAATCTTGCATAATCGTGGGTTTTGAATGTATGTTGGACCCATGCTTGACATGATGATCACATTGGATATTCCTATTATATCTTGTCCAAAATATGTTCTTTGGATCTTCTGGATGTTTTCCTTGCATGTCTAATGCTTGTTTTCATATCTTAGTATTGGTTGCATTCTATAGTTTCCGAGCTCCTCCAATTGTTCATCATTGAATATGTGAATTTGTTTTCACTCCCATTTTGTGATATGCACACATCAAGGAGGAACTCATACTATATTGGTCTTCTAGATTTTTTCTTCCATTTTGGCATTTGTTGCCAATGGGGGAGAAGTTTAGAGGGTTTAAGATAAATATATTTTGAAGTTTTTGTTGTCATTCATGCATAGCTACCCTAGTTATATGTGCTTGTTGCATGAATGAGTACATAGAGAAAACTCCACCTACTTTATATCTATGGAATGAAATTCAAAGTTCATCCACATATGCATATATTATGGGGGAGCTTGCTCTGTAGATTATGGTCCTACTAACATCAAATACTTCTGTGGTATTTGTAGGGGAATGTTGCATGGGAAACAAAAAATTTCGTACGCACACGCAGATCTATCCATGGTGATGAGCATCTACGAGAGGGAGAGTGGATCTATGTACCCTTGTCGATCGCTAAGCGAGAAGTGTTAAGAAACGTGGTTGGTGTAGTCGAACGTCTTCGTGATCCAAATTGACGTGCGTCCCGCGATCCAATCACGATCCATCCTGCGATCCAATCACGATCCGTCCCGCAAACTTGATCACGATCCTTCCGATCTAGTGCCGAATGGACGGCACCTCCGCGTTCAGCACACATACAGCTTGATGACGATCTCCACCGTCTTGATCCAGCAAGAAGGAGTGGAGAGTAAGAAGAGTTCTCCGGCAGCGTGACGGTGCTCCGGCGATGGTGGTGGAGCTATTCCGACAGGGCTTTGCCTAAGCACTGCAGAAATCCGATCTAGAGGAGAAACTATGCACTAGAGGGTAGGGTTGCACGTGGCTGAAAATTCTGTCCAAAAACCCTAAAACCCTCTAGTCTATATAGGAGGAGAGGAGGAGAGGAGGCAGCCTTGGCTTCCAAGACAAGGAGGCTCGGCCGAACCAGGAGGGAGGAGTCCACCTCCTCCACTCTTGGTAGGATTAGGACTCCTTCCTTATTTTGCCTTTTTTGCCTTTTTCCACCTTTTCCCTTTTGGGTTTTTCTTCCCAGTCGCATGGGCCTTGTGTGGGACTTACACCAGCCCACTAAGGGCTAGTATTCACTCTCCCACAGCCCATGAAGCCTCTTGGGTCGAAATACCCCTCCCGGTGGTCTCCCGGTACACAACCCGCACTACCGGTACATTACCGATTAGCCTGAAACTTTTCCGGCGACCAAAACAGGACTTCCTATATATCAATCTTTACCTCCAGACCATTCTGGAGCTCCTCGTGACGTCCGGGATCTCATCCGGGACTCTGAACAACCTTTGGTCACCACCATACATAACTCTATACTACCGAAACGTCACCGAACCTTAAGTGTGCAGACCCTGCGGGTTCGAGAACTATGTAGACATGACCGGACACCTCTACGGTCAATAACCAATAGCGGGACCTGGATGCCCATATTGGTTCCTACATATTCTATGAAGATCTTTATCGGTCGAACCTCTATATCAAGGATTTAGTTAATCTCGTATGATGTTCCCTTTGTTCTTCGGTATGTTACTTGCTCGAGATTCGATCGTCGGTATCTCCATAACTAGTTCAACCTCGTTATTGGCAAGTCTCTTTACTCATTCCGTAATACAAGATCCCGCAACTAACACTTAGTCACATTGCTTGCAAGGCTTATTGTGATGGTGTATTACCGAGTGGGCCCTAAGATACCTCTTCGTCACATGGAGTAACAAATCCCAGTCTTGATCCATGCCAACTCAACAGACACCCTTAGAGATACCTGTAGAGCACCTTTATAGTCACCCAGTTACGTTGTGACATTTGATACACACAAGGCACTCCTTCGATGTCCGTGAGTTGCATGATCTCATGGTCATAGGAACACATACTTGACATGCAGAAAATAGTAGCAATAAACTGACACAATCATATGCTACGTTTGTAGTTTCGGTCTTGTCCATCACATCATTCTCCTAATGATGTGATCCCGTTATCAAATGACATCACATGTCAATGGCTAGGAAACCTTGACCATGTTTGATCAACGAGCTAGTTCACTAGAGGCATACTAGGGACAAAGTGGTCTATTTACCCACACATGTAATGTGTTTCCAAGTAATACAATTATAGCATGGATAATAAGCGATTATCATGAACAAGGAAATGTAATAATAAACACTTTATTTATTGCCTCTAGGGCATATTTCCAACAGTCTCCCACTTGCACTAGAGTCAATAATCTAGCTCACATCACTATGTGATTTACATTGTAATGAATCGAACACCCATGCAGTTTTGGTGTTGATCATGTTTAGACCTTGGAAGAGGTTTAGTCAACGGGTCTGCAACATTCAGATCCGTGTGCACTTTGCAAATATTTATGTCCTTTTCCTTGATGTAATCGCGGATGGAGTTGAAGCGTTGCTTTATGTGTCTAGTCCTCTTGTGAAACCTTGGTTCCTTGGCCAGAGCAATGGCACCAGTGTTTTCACAGAACAGGTTCGTAGGATTCAGTGTACTACGCACTACTCCAAGATCTATCATGAACTGCTTCATCCAGACACCTTCCTTCGCTGCCTCCGAGGCTGCGATGTACTCCGCTTCACATGTAGAATCGGCTACCACGCTTTTCTTGGAACTGCACCAGCTTTCCGCTCTACGTATCCGATTTGTGACTTAGAGTCATCCGGATCAGTGTCAAAGCTTGCATCGACATAACCCTTTATGACGAGCTCTTCATCACCTCCATAAACGAGAAACATTTCCTTAGTCCTTTTAAATTACTTAAGGATATTCTTGACCACTGCCGAGTGTTCCATTCCAGGATCACTTTGAAACCTTCCGGCCATACTTATGGCAAGGCTGACATCCGGTCTTGTGCATAGCATTGCATACATGATAGAGCCTATGGCTGGAGCATAGGGGATGACACTCATCTGTTCTCTATCCTCTACAGTCACTGGGCATTGAGTCTTACTCAACTTCACACCTTGTAACACAGGCAAGAACCCCTTCTTGGACTGATCCATTTTGAACTTCTTCAAAACTTTATCAAGGTATGTGCTCTGTGAAAGTGCTATTAAGCGTCTCGATCTATCTCTATAGATCTTAATGCCTAATATGAAAGCAGCTTCTCCTAGGTCCTTCATTGAAAAACTCTTGTTCAAATATTCCTTCACGCTTTCCAGCATTTCTATATTGTTTCCAATCAGCAATATGTCATCCGCATATAATATTAGAAATGCTATAGAGCTCCCACTCACTTTCTTGTAAAAACAAGCTTCTCCATAAACTTGTATAAACTCAAACGCTTTGATCACCTCATCAAAACGCTTATTCCAACTCCGAGATGCTTGCACCAGCCCATAAATGGATCGTTGGAGTTTGCAAACTTTGTTAGCATTCTCTGGATCAACAAAACCTTCTGGTTGCATCATATACAACTCTTCCTCAAGGAAACCGTTGAGGAACGCTGTTTTGACATCCATCTGCCAAATTTCATAGTCGAAATAAGCAGCCATTGCCAATATGATTCTTTCACACTTAAGCATCACTACGGGTAAGGTCTTATCGTAGTCAACTCCTTGAACTTCTGAAAAACCCTTTGCCACAAGTCGAGCTTTATAGACGGTGACATTACCGTCCGCGTCTGTCTTCTTCTTAAAGATCCATTTGTTCTGAATGGCCTTTCACCCTTCAGGTAATACTTCCAAAGTCCATACTTTGTTTTCAAACATGGATCCCATCTCGGATTTCATGGCCTCTAACCATTTCTCGGAATCCGATCCCATCACTGCTCCTCCATAGCTCGTAGGTTCATTTTTGTCCAACAACATGACCTCCAAGATAGGGTTGTCGTACCACTCAGGAGTAGTATGTGGCCTTGTCGACCTACGAGGTTCAATAGTATCTTGATCCGAAGCTTCATGATCATCATCATTAACTTCCTCTTCTACCGTCGTAGGTTCCACAGAAACATCTTTCTGCGCTGCGCTACTTTCTGGTTGAAGTAAAGGTTTAATAACCTCATCAAGCTCTATTTTCCTCCCACTCAATTCTTTCGAGAGAAACTCTTTCTCAAGAAATGTTCCGTTCTTAGCAACAAACACTTTGCCTTCAAATCTAACATAGAAGGTATACCCGACTGTCTCTTTTGGGTATCCTATGAAGACGCATTTTTCCGCTTTGGGTTCCAGCTTTTCAGGCTGAAGCTTTTTGACATAAGCATCACATCCCCAAACTTTAAGAAACGACAATTTTCACCTCTTGCCAAACCACAGTTCATATGGCGTCGTCTCAACGGATTTTGATGGTGCCCTATTTAAAGTGAATGCAGTTGTCTCTAGTGCATAACCCCGAAACGATAGTGGCAAATCAGCAAGAGACATCATAGAACGCACCATATCTAATAAGGTTCGATTACGACGCTCGGACACACCATTACGCTGTGGTGTTCCGGGCGGTGTCAACTGTGAAACAATTCCACATTGTCTTAAGTGACTGCCAAACTCATAACTCAGATATCCACCTCCTCGATCAGATCGCAGGAATTTAATCTTTTTGTTACGATGATTCTCAACTTCACTCTAAAATTGCTTGAACTTTTCAAACGTTTCAGACTTGTGTTTCATCAAGTAAATATACCCATATCTACTTAAGTCATCAGTGAAGGTGAGAAAATAACGATATCCACCACGCGTTGTAACATTCATTGGACCGCACACATCAGTATGTATGATTTCCAATAAGTCACTCGCCCGTTCCATTGTTCTAGAGAACGGTGTTTTAGTCATCTTTCCCATGAGGCATGGTTCACATGTGTCAAGTGATTCAAAATCAAGTGACTCCAAAAGTCCATCAGCATGGAGCTTCCTCATGTGTTTTACACCAATATGACCTAAACGGCAGTGCCACAAGAAAGTGGTACTATCTTTATCAACTCTACATCTTTTGGCATCAATGTTATGAACATGTGTGTCATTACTATCAAGATTCAATATGAATAAACCCCTCTCATTGGGTGCATGACCATAAAAGATATTACTCATATAAATAGAACAGCCTTTGTTCTCTGATTTAAATAAGTAACTGTCTCGCAATAAACAAGATCCAGATATAATGTTCATGCTTAACGTAGGCACTAAATAAAAATTATTCAGGTTCATCACTAATCCCGATGGTAATCGAAGAGAGAGCGTGCCGACGACGATCACATCAACCTTGGAACCATTTCCCATGCACATCGTCACTTCGTCCTTCGCTAGCCTTTGTTTATTCCGTAGTTCCTGCTTTGAGTTGCAAATGTGAGCAACCAAACCGGTATTAAATTACCCAGGAACTATAACGAGAGCTAGTAAGGTACACATCAATAACATGTATATCATATATACCTTGTTTGTCATTGGCCGCCTTCTTGTCAGCCGCGTACTTGGGGCAATTCCGCTTCCAGTGACCAGTACCCTTGCAATGAAAGCACTCAGTTTCTGGCTTGGTGTAACATCCCAAATTTTGGAATGTTATAAGAAATATTAGAATGAATGTTTGTTTGTCTCAGTGATCGAATTGAGTAAAATTTGAAACTTTTTGAAAACTTTTGAATGAGAGGGAATAAAATGACTTTCCCCTTTGTGTTTGATTTCAAATTAATCCAATTTATATCAATGAAAGAATATGACATGACTTCTTCAAATAAAAGGATTTGAAAATTGGATTTGAAAACTTCTGAATTATTCTTTGCTGGAATTCATTTCATATTTGGTTCCATTTTAAATTTGAAAGAATTCAAATACCCTTGACAAGATTTTGAGAGGAGTAACATGACACTCCACACTAGGGATATTTTTGTGAAATATTTGAACCCTATAACCCAGGGGGTTATTTGAAATTTATTTGCAAAAGGAATTAAAATCCATTTAGGCATTTTCTGAAAATATTTTTTTAAAGTATTTATTTTGGCCGTGGAAAAATGTTCATTAAATTGCATTTATTCCCTTGGTCAATTTAATTTATAAATCTTCATTTTTGGGAAAGGTTTTCATTACCATAAAGTAGTTTCCTTTCTCTGTAACTTAATAAAAGGAAATATTTTTAAAATAGGAAACCGATCCGAGGCCCAAATGGAAAGAATTGGCCCATGTCTTTATTAGCCGGATCCGAAATCCCTCCGGATTGGCCGCCCGCTCCGCTCGCTCCTCCTCCTCTCTCTCTCTCACGTGGACCCACGCGACCGATCGAGCCCACCCCGCGGTCACCTTCCTCCTTTGCTCCCTCCTTTTCAACCTCGCTGGAGCCGATCTGATCCGCCCTGGATCTCCCTCCCTTTCCTTTCCTCGAGCCCCTAGACCCCCTATATAAAACCCCCAACGTCCCCGGACCATGTTCCACCACGACACCCTGATCCTCCCTCGCCAGAACGCCGCCCCACGCCTCGCCGGAGTTCGGCCTCCACCCGAAGCTCCCCGAGCTCCTGGAGCTCGCCCTCGACGCTCCCTCGCCTTATCGTCACCACCAACGGACGCCAGAGGTCCGCCGCCGTCGACTGGACCACTCGGACGCCGTCCCCGACCACCGGAGCACTGCCCCCGAGCACCACGGAGCCGCCGCCGCTGTCGACATCACCGGAAGTCCACCCCGACCACCGTTGTGAGCACCCCCTCCTTAACCTTTGGATCCAGATCCAACGATCCAGATTATATCGAATTAAATCCCGAACCAGTATCCTCTAGTTTACGGCCATTCACCATTTAGCTATCGCGTGCACACCCTCTGACAAATCACAGACTGCCACGTAGCCCCCTGTTCGCTAGTTAGGATTTTCCTTTTTTCTGTTTTTTGTTTTTAAAACAGAATAGTTCTGTTTTTGTTTTCTTTATATCTTTTATGTTTTTAATTTTTTTTAATTTGATTCTTTTTGCATCATGTCGCACATTTTCTGTAGTTTCTGTAGATATAAAGTTTGGCTATATTTGAATAATTTAAATTTGAATTCAAACAGATTTGACTCAAATCTTATTTTCTGAATGTCTTGAGTTTAAAAATAGATTTTCAGTTGATTCCTTTTGATACTTGTCACTAGTGACTTTATTTAACAGTAGGTAGAATTTGAGAATTTTTAGAATATCTTAAATTAGTATTTTTAACAAAATAGATTCTGTTTTAGTTCTTTTTAGGATTATTTATATTTCTTTTGTTTTAAATTGTTTTAATTTATTTTCTTTTATATTAGTTGATAGATTTTTTAAAGTTTTCTGTTAGATAACAATAGCCCTTAAAACAAACATTATTTTATTAGTTGATTGCATGAAAATCAATTCTAGTTAATTATAACTTGTAATTGATTTCCATTTGCTAGTTTGATTTGCTATTGGAAAATACCTTTAAATAAAATTTGTTTTATAAAATATAGTTTCTGTTAATTTAGTTGTTACATATATTGTTTATGTTATTTTAATATATTTTTTATTTTTTTATTTATTGTTGTTAAGTTTATTAGCTAGAAAAACTTATGGTGTTTAGTGTGTTGTTTTCATAGTTTTTACTTGTTCTTCAAAAGTAATTCTTTTTGCTAAGTAAAATATTTACTAAAATACATTTGTTATATTTTCTTTGTTTTTTGTTTTGTTACCTCTGAAAATAGGATCACTTGTAGAGAAAACCAACCTTGGTTGTGTTGCTGAAACTTTGTTGTTTTGAGTTTTGTCTTAAGTATTTCCTTCATCACAACCTTGCTGCTTTTGGTTTTGTGTTACTTTTTGATTGTTAGAATTGATTGCTAGTATGATTGCTTATATGAATGCAATGTTTGATTATATAGATTTTCATCGGAGAGTGACGAATAGTCAATCAAGTTATTTCTAAGAGCGATATTATTCTTCATCAGCAGTACAGGCAAGTTCACTTTGACCATCTATTTCATACCTATGTTTTATTGCATGTAGTGATATCCTTCAACAAATCCCTCCAGTAGTGCTATTGAAAATTCTTGTATTCAAGTAGAATGCATGAGGTAGGAACCCACCACTTGTTATTAAAGCCCCAGGAACGTTAGTTATTTTTATGCTATGCTAAAGTAGACGGGGTGTGGTATGAGTGTTCGTGAGTGGTGTGAGAAGGAGGACTCTACGTCAAGATGACAACTTTATGAAGCCATCTTCAAGTCCTGCATCTTCAAGACCTCAAGACTTCGAGACTCGAGAAACAAGTTTTCAATACACACTACTGGGTGAAGGATGGTTGATTGGGCATCCCTCAAGTAACCAGTGGATGGCCGGGATGCATGGAGAAGTGCCATGACATCTTGCGAAAAGCTTCACCCAGACTCAAAGATACGGATGAATACTTCATGCCTGGAAGCTTACCTGTGTAGCCACAAGTCATTATGGGCTCTGGCTTGGTTGATCTTTGTTGTGACTCTGGCTGGGCAGTGCTACGAGATGTAGTCGACGTTAGGATTGGATGGGCACTGACAGTAGTCAGGGAAACACTCTGAAAGACCATGTTTCGTTCGTCCTGTTCTCAAACACCAGGCAGTGCGAGGACTTACCAGGAGGGAATGAATCTTGTGGGTAAAGTACACAACACTCTGCAGAGTTAAACCTAATCGATTAGCTGTGTCCCGGGTTATGGACAATTTGAGCTTCTAGACTTGGATCTATCTCTGAACTCTCAACACTGGACTGATAATTAATTATGGGCAACTATTGATACTTGTGGGCATTAAGACATCGGTTGGCTGAACCATGTCATGTTAGGTAACTCCGCGGTGAAAACTCCTGATATTCCTTTGTTGTAGGAAAAGAAAATAAAATCAGCTTTTATGCAAAAACTCAGACATAGAGCCACAAAGCCTCACTACATATAGAATAGTTTTATCTTTGTTCTACTATGGTGATCTTGCCGGTACATTCAATGTACTAACCTACACGGCTACAACATCTCATGTTGCAGATACTCTTGTTCGACAAGTAAGAGTACGATTCAGGGTTACGGTCTATACTCAACCTGCCATTGGTGTTTATTGGGACTCCACTCACGTTGACTGTTTCCGCTGAGATTTTTAAGGTATATATCAGTTTTACGTTAATTACATGTGATTGCACTTTTATATATACATTGATGTACTGTGTGTGCCAGCATACTGATCCAGGGATGGCACAAAACACACAAAGGCTTGACCTTTTCAGGTTGGGTCGCTACAGAGATGGTATTATAGCACATGTTGACTGTAGGACGTGACCCTAGGAAATGGATTAGAATTAGGAAGACCTTGATAGGAACAACTTTGTTTTCACTACTCTCGTAACTTCTAAATTCTTTTACTGAACCCTCCATGTTTCAAACTATAGATGGAGAACTACACCCTGAACAAAAGAGAGGACTACGAAGATGTTCTCGGAGGCTCTTTCCTCATGGAGCTAGTGCAGATGGTGAAGCTGCCAATACCTGAGATCAAGGCGACTAAGAGGAAGTCTGGATTCTGGAGCATCAAAACTAAAGTTTTTGGACGTGAAGAAGATCCCAAGACTGAAGACATCAACTATGGCACATTGAGCCATGAATGTGAGATGGGCATGAACACTGTTGTCCATGATGCCATCGCACGTTTGAGCTATCATCATCGTGTTGAGTTATGCAACCACTACTTTGGAAGGCTTGGATGGCAGAAGCCTGATGGAGCACTCATCGACCTGACCGACGAACAGAAGATCAAGTTATCACCCGTACTTGTGTACAATCAAGAACTGGAGCGCTATATCAAGAACCTTCAAATGGACCTTCTCTCAGAGTTATTTGAGAATGAAGCACTTCGTGAGAGCCTCAAGAACGAGAAGCTGAAGGTAGTCAATCTGAAGAAACATGATCCCGAGATTCAGAAGCTTCGTCAAGACTTGAAGAATAGTCAGGCCATGGCTCATGCTAGAGACATTGAAATTCAGAAGCTCAAGAACCAACTCCTGGAACTATAGGGACGACACCGGAAACTCCGCATCAATAGGGAAAATCTGGTGGAAGAACTTGAGAATATCAAGCATGACCAGAACAAGTGCACTGAAGATGAATACATGATATAGACTAGCTTAGTAGCAGCCCCACCATGAGAGAATAAAGATAAACGTTTTTACGATTTGAGTGATCGACCACACCAACCTTATGTGGGTGGCAATACTATAGTTTGATTGAACTTTATGAATGTGTGGACTTGAGTTTGATGTTTTGTGTCCTTGAGTTGTTTGTATCTCTTCTCTCTCTCTATCTCTCTCTCTATTACCCATCTCATCCCAAAACCTTAGACCCAATAGATGGTGAATGAAGCTGGACTTGAATTCTCTGGACCAATGACCCAGCTGGAGGTAGAAGTATGGATTCAAAACATGGATGAAAATGAGTTGTTGATGCATAAACTAGGATTTTGCTAAAGTACAAGGATATAATAGAATATGGTAAAGGGAATAGAAGCTTGGTTTGGATGATATGGATGCTTACCCAAGAAGAAACATATGTTAATTTTGAGTACCCTTTTCTGACACCTACAGATGACCACCCTTTATGAATCTTTCCTCAAGGGACCGGAGATGACCATGACCCTGACTAGTGAACATGATTACCCAAGGATCCTGAAGGATATGATGAAGCACATCCATCTTGAAGGAGATGCAGTCTACAAAGGCTACCCATTCATGTAAAATGGAGTGGAACTCTGGTATGTGGAGGTACACCTCCATCGTGTGAAAGCAGTTTGCCCAAAGACTATGGGACAATACTTTTACATATCTCGTGTACCACGAGCAACTTTCTTTGATGCTGTTCGTGAAGCTGCAATGGAAGCCATACGTCAGATTGGAGAAATACTTGAAGCAAGACTCCGTCATACTCAGGAATACCTGCATGAGGTGCATACGGAGATGATGGAGATGAAGCTCATTTCCACCCTGATCAAGCAAAAGATGGATGATTTCAAGGAACACATCGCAAAGTTCCAGTGGTACTAAAATATCTCCAAGGGGGGATAAATGAATAAAGTTGGGAGTGATGCTGGACCATGCCAAACTATGTGGATGGCAGCTTTTGTAATAAAGTACTTTTAGGAGTTTTAAGAAGTGATTAAGGATGTAACAAAGGATTGAATACGAGAAGAAAGCTAGAATGGAGTAGTTAAGATGGCAATAACTGTATCATGAAGCACTCTTGTTTTCATGAGATTATTTTGTAACGGAAGTCTTAGAGTTTGTAATAAATTCATGAGTCAATGGAATTTACGATGTCATGATTCTCCTGCGTTGAACTATATGAGTTGTTACTCTATGAACAAAGATCTCTGGCCATTTTCGAGGATATGAGAAAATATGGTCTATGCAGGCATGTGTACATTTCATTTTAAGTGTGGTAGTAACCACAAGGACCAATGAATAAAGAAAGTTAAGGAGTTTGGATAAGTGAATACAGGTGAAGAGAATGTGGAACCATATCCAACTATGTGGATGACAACACCTAAAATAAAATACCTTGGATTTTGAATATGATGAACCAAAACTGTTATTTGTAAACAGACCAATGGAAAGGAAAAACATATTCAAGGAATAGAACGTGTATCAAGGATGGATCTCATGGTTTCATGAAGGTTGCCCAAAGATCACGAAACAAGGAGTTGTGATTCGATCATCAAACGTTTTCTTAGGAGTATACGATAACCTAAGAATTGTGAAGGAACGCTAGATCTTTTGTTCAGCTTGCAGAATCATTGGATTTGTTTGAACTTCATTCGTTGATAAGAGGAATTTCTGCAATGCTTGTGAGGAAGCCCAAGTGTTAGAATACGAGATTCACCAAACCTTATACAAGGTCAGTGCGGCATGGCTTGGCCACCATGACAACTTACTCTTATCATTCTCTGGCTATTCGGGACGGTAAAATGTGAGTGACCTACCCATAGTAAAGATGACGACGTTCTTTGAAGCTTTTGTTTAAGCCTTAGAATGGCATGATGAAAACCCCTTGTACATGACAGTTGCTGTCACATGCAGGAATGTTATGGACAGGAATAATGCCAAGATCCATTTCACTACAGGATAACCACAAATGGTAGACCACCATGAGATCATCGATAGGTTATTTAAAATGATCACGAGACCTGTCAGTTAAGAAGACCCAGTATCGGAGGAAATACAATTTGTTATGAGAACACAAGATTTTTTGATTTAAACGGAAGAGCATCACCGAAGGAGCTATCGTGAAGAATGTGAACAGACAGATGCACCCACAGGATCGCCATGAATTTTGAAGGACCAGTAACTCTCATTTTAAGTGTGGTAGATCCCACACTTCCAGGACAATGGATTTGTTAGAAGACCCCCAAACCCTAACCTATTCTTTCTAGCCCTTTCGAATCTCGAGGACGAGATTCATTTTAAGTGTGGTAGGTTTGTAACATCCCAAATTTTGGAATGTTATAATAAATATTAGAATGAATGTTTGTTCGTCTGAGTGATTGAATTGAGTGAAATTTGAAACTTTTTGAAAACTTTTGAATGAGAGGGAATAAAATGACTTTCCCCTTTGTGTTTGATTTCAAATTAATCCAATTCAGATCAATGAGAGAAGATGACATGACTTCTTCAAATAAAAGGATTTGAAAAGTGGATTTGAAAACTTCTGAATTATTCTTTGCTGGAATTCATTTCATATTTGGTTCCATTTTAAATGTTGAAAGAATTCAAATACCCTTGACAAGATTTTGAGAGGAGTAACATGACACTCCACACCAGGGGTATTTTTGTGAAATATTTGAACCCAAAAACCCAGGGGGTTATTTGAAAATTATTCGCAAAAGGAATTAAAAGCCATTTAGGCATTTTTTGAAAATATTTTTTTAAAGTATTTATTTTGGTCATGGAAAAATGTTCATTAAATTGTATTTATTCCCCTGGTCAATTCAATATATAAATATTCATTTTTTGGAAACGTTTTGATTGCCATAAAGTAGTTTCCTTTCTCTGTAAATTAATAAAAGGAAATATTTTTAAAATAGGAAACCAACCCGAGGCCCAAATGGAAAGAATCGGCCCACGTCTTTATTAGCCGGATCCGAAATCCCTCCGTGTCGGCCACCCGCTCCTCTCGCTCCTCCTCCTCCTCTCTCTCTCTCTCTGTCACGTGGACCCACCCGACCGATCGAGCCCACCCCGCGGTCACCTTCCTCCTTTGCTCCCTCCTTTCCAATCTCGCCGGAGCCGATCTGATCCGCCCCGGATCTCCCTCCATTTCCTTTCCCCGAGCCCCTAGACCCCCTATATAAAGCCCCCGACGTCCCCGCACCCTGTTCTGCCTCGACACCCCGATCCTCCCTCGTCAAAACGCCGCCCCGCGCCTCGCCGGAGTTTGGCCTCCACCCGAAGCTCCCCGAGCTCCTGGAGCTCGCCCCCGATGCTCCCTCGCCTCGTCGTCACCACCAACGGATGCCGGAGGTCCGCCGCCATCGACTGGACCACTCGGACGCCGTCCCCGACCACCGGAGCGCCGCCCCCGAGCACCACCGAGCCGCCGCCGTCGACATCACCAGAAGTCCACCCCGACCACCGTTGTGAGCACCCCCCCTCCTTAACCTTTGGATCCAGATACAACGATCCAGATTAGATCGAATTAAATCCCGAACCAGTATCCTCTAGTTTACGGCCGTTCACCCATTTAGCTATCGCGTGCACACCCTTTGACAAATCACAGACTGCCACGTAGCCCCTTGTTTGCTAGTTAGGATTTTCTTTATATATTTTATGTTTTTAATTGTTTTAATTTGACTCTTTTTGCATCATGTCACAAATTTTATGTAGTTTCTGTAGATATAAAGTCTGGCTATATTTGAATAATTTAAATTCGAATTCAAACAGATTTGATTCAAATCTTATTTTCTGAATATCTTGAGTTTAAAAATAGATGTTTAGTTGATTCCTTTTGCTACTTGTCACTAGTGACTTTATTTAACAGTTGATAGAATTTGAGAATTTTTAGAATATTTTAAATTAGTATTTTTAACAAAACAGATTATGTTTTAGTTCTTTTTAGGATTATTTATATTTCTTTTGTTTTAAATTGTTTTAATTTGTTTTCTTTTATATTAGTTGATAGATTTTTTAAAGTTTTCCGTTAGATAACAGTAGCCCTTCAAACAAATATTATTCTATTAGTTGATTGCATGAAAATCAATTCTAGTTAATTATAACTTATAATTGATTTCCATTTGCTAGTTAGATTTGCTATTGGAAAGTACCTTTAAATAAAATTTGTTTTATAAAATATAGTTTCTATTAATTTAGTTGTTACATACCTTGTTTTTGTTATATTAATATTTTTTTCTTTTTTTTCTTTATTGTTGTTAAGTTTATTAGCTAGAAAAACTTATGGTGTTTAGTGTGTTGTTTTCATAGTTTTTACTTGTTCTTCAAAAGTAATTCTTTTTGCTAATTAAAATATTTACTAAAATACATTTGTTATATTTGCTTTGTTTTTTGTTTTGTTACCTTTGAAAATAGGATCACTTGTCGAGAAAACCAACCTTAGTTGTGTTGCTGAAACTTTGTTGTTTTGAGTTTTGTCTTAAGTATTTCCTTCATCACAACCTTGTTGCTTTTGGTTTTGTGTTACTTTTTGATTGTTAGAATTGATTGCTAGTATGATTGCTTATATGAATGCAATGTTTGATTATATAGATTTTCATCAGAGAGTGATGAATAGTCTATCAAGTTATTTCTAAGAGCGGTATTATTCTTCATCAGCAGTACACGCAAGTTCACTTTGACCATCTATTTCATACCTATGTTTTATTGCATGTAGTGATATCCTTCAACAAATCCCTCCAGTAGTGCTATTGAAAATTCTTGTAGTCAAGTAGAATGCATGAGGTAGGAACCCACCACTTGTTACTAAAGCCCCGGGAACGTTAGTTATTTTTATGCTATGCTAAAGTAGACGGGGTGTGGTATGAGTGTTCGTGGGTGGTGTGAGAAGGAGGACTCTATGTCAAGACGACAGCTTTATGAAGGCATCTTCAAGTATTGCATCTTCAAGACCTCAAGACTTCGAGACTCGAGAAACAAGTTTCCAATACACACTATTGGGTGAAGGATGGTTGATTGGGCATCCCTCGAGTAACCAGTGGATGGTCGGGATGCATGGAGAAGCGCCATGACATCTTGCGGAAAGCTTCACGCAGACTCAAAGAGACGGATGAATACTTCATGCCTGGAAGCTTACCTGTGTAGCCACAAGTCATTATGGGCTCTAGCTTGGTTGATCTTTGTTGTGACTCTGGCTGGGCAGTGCTACGAGATGTAGTCGACGTTAGGATTGGATGGGCACTGACAGTAGTCAGGGAAACACTCTGAAAGACCATGTTTCGTTCATCCTGTTCTCAAACACCAGGCAGTGCGAGGACTTACCAGGAGGGAATGAATCTTGTGGGTAAAGTACACAACACTCTGCAGAGTTAAACCTAATCGATTAGCCGTATCCCCGGTTATGGACAATTTGAGCTTCTAGACTTGGATCTATCTCTGAACTCTCAACACTGGACTGATAATTAATTATGGGCAACTATTGATACTTGTGGGCATTAAGACATCGGTTGGCGGAACCATGTCATGTTAGGTAACTCCGCAGTGAAAAATCCTGATATCCCTTTGTTGTAGGAAAATAAAATAAAATCAGCTTTTATGCAAAAACTCAGACACAGAGCCACAAAGCCTCACTACATATAGAATAGTTTTTATCTTCTATTCTACTATGGTGATCTTGCCGGTACATTCAATGTACTGACCTACACGGCTGCAACATCTCATGTTGCAGATACTCTTCTTCAACGAGTAAGAGTACGATTTCAGGGTTACGGTCTATACTCAACCTGCCGTTGGTGTTTATTGGGACTCCACTCCCGTTGACTGTCTCCACTGAGATTTTAAAGGTATATATCAGTTTTACGTTAATTGCATGTGATTGCACTTTGATATATACACTGATGTACTATGTGTGCCAGCATACTGATCCAGGGATGGCACAAAACACAGAGAGGCTTGACCTTTTCAGGTCGGGTCGCTACACTTGGGTCCATGCTTGGGCTTGTTTATAGGAGTAGCAACTGCTTTGCCATCCTTCTTGCTTTTACCCTTCTTGCCCTTGCCCTTGACCTTGCCATTTTTCTTGAAACTAGTGGTTTTATTGACCATCAACACTTGATGTTCTTTCTGGATTTCAGACTCAACGACTTTTAGCATCGCAAACAGCTCGGCGACTAACTTGTTCATCCCGTGCATGTTATAGTTCATCACAAAGCTCTTGTAACTAGGTGGCAGTGATTGAAGAACTCTGTCGGTGATCGCCTCTGGTGAAAGGACAATTCCCGACTCCAATAGACGAGTTGAATACCCAGACATTCTGAGTATATGTTCACTGATAGACCCGTTCTCCTCAATCTTGCAAGCATAGAACTTATCGAAGGTTTCATACCTCTCGATCCGGGCATTCTTCTGAAAGATAAACTTCAACTCCTGGAACATCTCATATGCTCCATGACGTTCAAAACGTTTTTGAAGTCCCGGTTCTAAACCATACAATATTGCACACTCTACTATTGAGTAATCTCAAGTATGTGCCTCCCAAGCGTTCTTAACATCTTCGGAGGTCATGTCTTCTAGTTGGTCACCAAGCGGTACATCAAGGACATATGATTTCTGGGAAGCCGTGAGGATAATCCTCAGATTACGGGCCCGGACAACAAAGTTACTTCCATCATCTTTCAACTTAACTTTCTCTAGGAACGCATTAAAATTCAGGGGTGCTACTGCGCGAGCCATTGATCTACAACATAAATATGCAAAGTTTACTTAGACTATTGTTCAAGATAATGAGTTTGGTTAATCAAATTACTAAAGCTCCCACTCAAATCGACATCCCTCGGGTCAACTGAGTGTCTCATGACACAAATCGAGCAACTCAAGTCCAATCATCACGTGAGTTGAGGTGGCTTCAATGGTGAACATCATTATGTTGATCATATCTACTATATGACTCATGTTTGACCTTTCGGTCCCTTGTGTTCCGAGGACATGTCTGTACATGCTAGGCTCATCAAGTTTAACCCGAGTGTTCTGCGTGTGCAACACTGGTTTGCACCCGTTGTATGTGAATGTAGAGTCTATCACACCCGATCATCATGTGGTGTCTCGACATGACAAACTTTCGCAACGGTGCACACTCGGGGAGAACACAATTCATATTGAAATTTAAGTGAGGGATCACCTTATAATGCTACCTTCGTCCTAAGCAAAACAAGGTGCATAAAAGGATTAACATCACATGCAATTCATAAGTGACATGATATGGCCATGAACTTGTGCTTTTGATCTCCATCTAGAAAGCACCGGCATGATCTCCATCGTCACCGGCATGACACCATGATCTTCATCATCTTGATCTCCATCAATGTGTCGCCATCGGGGTCGTCGCGCCCAACATGCTTCTACTACTATTGCTACCATTTAGCGATAAAGTAAAGCATTACATAGCGCTTAATGATTGACACGCAGATCATACAATAATTAAAGACAACCCTATGGCTCCTGCCGGTTGTCGTACTCATCGACATGCAAGTCATGATAATCTATACATCACATGATCATCTCATACATCACATATATCACATCATGTAATTGGCCATATCACATCACAACATACCCTTCAAAAACAAGTTAGATGTCCTCTAATTGTTGTTGCATGTTTTACGTGGCTGCTACGGGTATCTAGCAAGACAATTCTCATCTACGCAAAAACCACAACAGTGATACACTAGTTGCTTTTCAACCTTCTCAAGGACCGCCTTTGTCGAATCCGGTCCAACTAAAGTGAAAGAAACTAGCACCCGCAATCCATCTATGCAACAAGTTGCGGTCGAGGGAACCGGTCTCTCGTAAGCGTATGAGTAATGTTGGTCTCGGCCGCTTCATCTCACAATACCGTTGAACCAAAATCCGAGCAAGGGAGGAAGCAATCTAAGCATCAATGCCCACAAACCTTTTGTGTTCTACTCGAGATCTCATATACCTTTCGACCTAGTTCATGATGCCAATGTAGGGGAACGTTGCATGGGAAACTAAAAATTTCGTACGCACACGCAGATCTATCCATGGTGATGAGCATCTACGAGAGGGAGAGTGGATCTACGTACCCTTGTAGATCGCTAAGCGTGAAGCGTTAAGAAACGCGGTTGGTGTAGTCAAACATCTTCACGATCCAAATCACCGTGCGTCCCGTGATCCAATCACGATCCGTCCTGCGATCCAATCATGATCCGTCCCGCGAACTTGATCACGACCCATCGGATCTAGCGTCGAACGGACGACACCTCCGCGTTCAGCACACGTACAGATTGATGACGATCTCCACCGTATTGATCCAGCAAGAAGGAGTGGAGAGGAAGAAGAGTTATCCGGCAGCGTGACGACGCTCCGGCGATGGTGGTGGAGCTATTCCGGCAGGGCTTCGCCTAAGTACTACAGAAATCCAATCTAGAGGTGAAACTATGCACTAGAGGGTAGGGTTGCACGCGGCTGGAAATTCTGTCCAAAAACCCTAATACCCTCTAGTACATATAGGAGGAGAGGAGGAGAGGAGGCAGCCTTGGCTTCCAAGCCAAAGAGGCTCGGCCGAACCAGGAGGGAGGAGTCCACCTCCTCCACGCCTAGTAGGATTAGGACTCCTTCCTTATTTTGCCATTTTTGTCTTTTTCCACCTTTTTCCTTTTGGGTTTTTCTTCCCAGCTGCATGGGCCTTGTGTGGGACTTCCACTAGCCCACTAAGGGCTGGTATTCATGATCCCACAGCCCATGAAGCCTCTTGGGTCGAAATACCCCTCCCGATGGTCTTCCGGTACACTACCGGCACTCCCGGTACATTATGGATTAGCCCGAAACTTTTCTGGCGACCAAAACAGGACTTCCTATATATCAATCTTTACCTCTAGACCATTCCAGAGCTCCTCGTGACGTCCTGGATCTCATCCGGGACTCCGAACAACCTTCGGTCACCACCATACATAACTCTATACTACCGAAACGTCACCGAACCTTAAGTGTGCAGACCCTGCAGGTTCGAGAACTATGTAGACATGACCGAGACACCTCTATGGTCAATAACCAATAGCGGGACCTGGATGCCCATATTGGTTCCTACATATTCTACGAAGATCTTTATCGGTCGAACCTCTATGTCAAGGATTTATTTAATCCCGTATGATGTTCCCTTTGTTCTTCGGTATGTTACTTACCCGAGATTCGATCGTCGGTATCTCCATACCTAGTTCAACCTTGTTATTGGCAAGTCTCTTTGCTCATTCCGTAATACAAGATCCCGCAACTAACACTTAGTCACATTTCTTGCAAGGCTTATTGTGATGTTGTATTACCGAGTGGGCCCTGAGATACCTCTCCGTCACATGGAGTAACAAATCCCAGTCTTGATCCATGCCAACTCAGTAGACACCCTCGGAGATACCTGTATAAAACCTTTATAGTCACCCAGTTACGTTGCGGCGTTTGATACACACGAGGCACTCCTCCGATGTCCGTGAGTTGCATGATCTCATGGTCATAGGAACACATACTTGACATGCAGAAAATAGTAGCAATAAACTGACACGATCATATGCTACGTTTGTAGTTTGGGTCTTGTCCAACACATCATTGTCCTAATGATGTGATCCCGTTATCAAATGACATCACATGTCAATGGCTAGGAAACCTTGACCATCTTTGATCAACGAGCTAGTTCACTAGAGGCATACTAGGGACAAAGTATTGTCTATTTACCCACACATGTAATGTGTTTCCAATTAATACAATTATAGCATGGATAAAAAACGATTATCATGAACAAGGAAATATAATAATAAACACTTTATTTATTACCTCTAGGGTATATTTCCAACAGTATTTTGATATTAATAAAACCGGTTTTGATAACATCAAGTTTCTTTGTAATACATGATGCTATCAAAATCACCCCAAGTATTCAATTAATCTTCGGATAAATTGCATGCTTCTTTAAAAATTCATTATATAAACCCTCTTGTTTAGATTATCATCAATTACCAAAATGGGGGAGATTGAAAGTACATGTAGTCCCCATGTATGGTTTTGGTAATTAAATGACAATCCTAATGGACTAATGTTTGCATTGAGATGTACATTTGAAAGAAATTTCCATTTGCAATGCATTGAGACTTGATAATGAATGACAATTCCTATGAAGAAACAATGACATCAAGTTATATAGAAAGGTTTGTTCCATGGGTGATGCAAGAAGGAGAATGAATGGATTCAGAATGAATGTCATACACATATAGTGGTGCATCAAGATTATTCATGGAGCAAAGATAATTGTTGACCAAGATGAAGATCGAAGATTGAGTTCAAAGATGGTCAACACAAAAGCTCAAATCATGTACCACATGGGATCTTGTGGTATGGTAAGAATTTGTCAATTGCGCTTTGTGTACTAACCCAGTCTATGTGTTTTCTATATCTATGAGGGTTAGGTGATTCTCATGGACTTACATCAAGAGAAAGATTTCAAGTTCCCATGAGAGGATGACATCAAGAGTTGATGATCATGGTTGACAAGGGCAAGTTCAAGATAGCCATCCTGAAGGATTACATGCTTAAAGCTTGTGGATGATCACATGATGAATGTATGAAGATGAATAATATGCAATGCTCCCCACATGGCTTATGGGGGATCTATTTGAAGTCTTCGCCAAGTGTAATGATCAAGATCATTGTTCTGACTTGAGTCAAGCATAAACGTCAACACCAAGCTCAAATGGAATGCTTTAGTCAAAGGTATTAGTTCCTTTGGCTTTAGTTGTGAGGATCGATGACCATCGAAAAGGATATATGCTCAAGAATGAGTTTCTGGAAGCTATCTAGTATAGTTCTTTTATGATTCTTGAGTTATAGGGATCCTGCACTATTAAGAGGGGATCAAAGGGGTTAGTGATAGATTTGCTCAAGTCAACACCTTCTATTTCTACTTCCTCACATCATATTCGAACATAGGCATATTTCACTCCTATCCAGTACAAATACAATATGCCTATACATCTATCAAAGAAAATCCAAAGCCAAATAGGTTACCCAAATACACGATAAAAGCTTTGCATAATTTTCATCCTCCATTTTGATTCATCTTGGGTGGTTATCTATGTGAGGACCTGGGCTTTTTCCATAGCTTTAAAACGAGCCCAAGATCATCAAAATCGGAGTCTGGATGTGAAAGTTATGCATGTTTTAGTTTTGGGGTTCCTGCTGTTTTTCTATGGCCGGATATCCGGGACTTGGCCGGATGTCCGGGCAGTCGGGTCACCCCGGATGTCCGGGATCCTCCTAGAAATCCGGCCCGACTATGTCCAGAACCTGTTTCGAAATATTGGCTGTGCCCACCGGATGTCCGGCACTTGGCCGGATGTCCGGGGACCCAAGTTTGGCCAGATGTTCGGGCTTGGCCAGATGTCCAGGCCCTATACTCTGGCCTCTATTTTTCATATGCGTGTGTGCAATTCTCAACCGTCAGATGTTCAGCCCTTGTCCGGATGTCCGGCCCGTCTCAGCCACTGACTCAAAAACGGCTAGTTTTCTCAGCCTGCTATATATACCCCTCTACCAATCCGGTAGAGGGTTGACCACTTCATCCCAAATCGCCCCAAGAACACAAGTGGCTCCCTCTCACTTCTCCTACACCAAATCTTAGATCCTGGTGAGATTCATGAGAGTTCTTGAGAGATTTTCCAATCAAGTGATAGATCCACTCCCTCTCCCTCTTGTGACCAAAGGAATTCGTGATTTGAGTAAGTCTTGAGCTTTTCCCCATCGTACTTGTTACTCTTGGAGGTTGGAGACTCCTAGGCGGTAGGAGTTCTTCGGTGAGGAATCAACCATTGTGATTACCCTCGGAAAGTTTGTGAGGGTTTGGAGTCCACCCCATGGTCTACCACTAGTGGTTGAGAAATGCCTTCGTGGTGTTGTCTCAAGGAGAGAATAGGGTGAACCTTCGTGGCGTTGGTGTGCCTTCGTGGTAACATACACCTCTAACGGTGACTAGCTTCCCTCCAAGGAAGTGAACATCGGGATACATCCTCGTCTCCATGACTTCGGTTATCCCTAACCCTAACTCCTTACTTGTGGTTTACTTTGGTCACTTGACCATGCATTCACTATATTTTGTTGTCCTCGTTGTATTGTGTTGGCTATTCCCTTGTAGAGATTATTTAGGCCTTCACTTTATATTCCGCAATTCATACTTGCTACTATTGACATATCTCGTGACATAAATTTGTATAAGCTTGTATTGCTTACTTGTGGTTGTGAGTATTATTCATTTTCATATCTTGTGATATACATTGAGTAAGTTTGTGTAACTTGTGCTTACTCATATCCTCATTGTTCTCATCTTGTTTATCCTAAGTTGTTGGTGCACTTAGTGAGCTTAGTATATTTAGGGGTTGTGCTTGAAAAGTATCCGCTTAGTTTATTTACGCATTAGGATATAGCCAAATCCGTAAAAGATTTTAAAAAGCCTATTCACACACCTCTAGGCGACATTGTGGTACTTTCAGTTATGCGTAGACCACCATACTTTACTTTATGTATTCGTAAGTTAGCAACTCAAATAAAGGCTTAGTCGCTTGCTGCAGCCTCACCACTTAACCATACCTCACCCATTAAGCTTTAATAGTCTTGATACCCTTGGAAATGAGATTGCTGAGTCCCTGTGGCTCACAGATTACTACAACAACAGTTGCAGGTACAGGTAGTGCGATGACTTGACGTGAGCGCGATGCTTGTTTGATTTGGAGTTCTTATTCTTCTTCTTCATCAATCTAGGATGGGTTCTAGGCGGCAACCTGGGATAGCAAGGGTGGATGTCATTTTGTCAGGGGGTTTTCGTCCGTAGTCGGACCCTGCTCTTATGTATGATGTTTGGATATGTTGTTGTATTGATGTGATACTGAGGTAGCTTGTGGCAAGTGTAAGCCAACTCCGTATACTCATCTCTTCTGTACATGTACTTTTAATGATATCCATTCTTGCAACACGATGAGATGCGCTCGTATCCATGTCGAGGCCCTCGAGCCATAATAAGGATAGGGTCGCATCTTGGGCGTGACAAGTTGGTATGAGAGCCTGTACCGACCTAGGAGCCCCCTTGATTGATTGAACTTGGCCGAGTCGTGTCTAGTGAAAAACTATTTTGAGTCTACTTATATTGGAGAGTAGGTTTCTTTTTACTCCTCTTCTATACTCTAGTGAGGTATTCGACTTAGGAATTTTGATTGTACTCCTCTTCTCGCTCAAATTTTTTTAGGATCACGCGGGTATTTTGGAAAGTATATGATACCGATGTGACGGAGTTCTGTCTTGGTGCCTCCTGTCTGACTTGATTTCTTCCGGGGAGTTGAGCTCTACGGAATTCTTGGAGCATCGTTATCATTCAGCTTCCTTAGTATCTCAGGACGGAGGGTGTTTGGAATTGCTTCAATACTTGGCGTGGTGAGATAAGGTCGGAGTCACCCAGTACTGGGGAGGCGTTCAAGTTACCACCATGGTTAGTATCGTTGTGCTTTCGAGGATTCGAGTTAGATGGAGTTGTGAAGCCTCTAGTTATGTTTTGAAGGATGGATACAGTTGGGGTGTAGGTTTTTTAGTTGTGTGAGATATTTCCTCATTGTATCCCCAACACCGGATTGCATAACCAGAAAGTTTTCGGAAGTTCTTAGGTGGGAATTCAAGTATTTACCTAGGCTATCTTCTAACTGATCATGATGTGAGGTTGGGGTTCGACATCTAGTGGATTCGTTTTTTCACAATCTTTCTTACAGAGGACAGTCTTGATTTATGCTTCGTTAAGCCTTGTAGTTCGCTACGCCTAGGGAGCATATTCAAACGTCATTTCAATATGACAATCCAATGTATGATCGAGCCCGTGCGAACCTTACCACGAAAATATCGAGCAAAATCTATGTTATGCATTTGTTTTTGGCTTGTTTCATAAGCCTCATCCTTTGTTTTGTTTTGTATATGGTAATTCGAGTTGCTTCGATGTCAAGTGGTGATCTCATATCTTTCCTAAGATGTGTTCTCATATTTCTGTAGGAATGATAATTATTTTGCCCAATCAAGTTATCATATCAATTTTTTCCTATCGGTGTGCTTCTATTCAAGATAATTCTATCCTCTTCAATATTGCAAGATCAATTCTCATTTCTTTCCGGAGTTCGTCTCATCTATTCCAAGTTTTCTTTGTTTTCCCACCCTCCCGCCCTTTTTCTTCAATGATTAAATTCTCTTCCAAGTGCCTTTCTCTTCATCAATGCTTCCGCTATCATTTCTTCATTTGTATTCGGTGATTTCTTATGGAGATTCTCAAGAGTTTCAATTTCAAGGTCTATCCTCATATTCTTTGTTCTTGTTGTTATTCTTCTCCGGTGGATTCAAGTCAAGCTTCGGTGCTCATCTTATCCTTTCTCATTCGCTAAATGGTTCCCATGTTGGAATTTCTTTTCCAAGCCTCTCTTGTTTATTTGTCTCTCTCTGTTCTATCCGGAGGCTGAAGATATCTCAGAATTCGTGTTTTCTTTCATCCTTCCAAATTATTTCGAGGTTCTCACTTCATCAAGTTCTTAATTTGTACCGGTGAAATCTCTCTTTTAATCAATTGTTTCAATGGTGGTTTCTTTTGAGTGGGCCCATAACCCACAGGTTTATTCCCTAGGATCTTACCTGACTCTACTAATCTTTCCGGAGATATCCTCAAGTTATTTTCAAATATGATGCAAGAATGATTTTCATCAGTCATATTCCTCTTCCAAGGTCGCTTCAAATCATTTTTATCGTTGGCTCAACCTTTCCTTATTAATTATTCCGGAGTATCCCAGTGTTGTTTCTCGTGATCATTCTCAGCATTCAAGACCAAAGGAGAGTTTCTCTTAAATCGTTGTTCGTTCTTCCAAAGATTCATGGTTTCAAGCTGTTGCTATCATCTCAAATTGTTTTGATCATGAGTTATTCCTCCCATATCTATCCGGTGCATTTCATAATTGTTTTCATTTCTCGATCCTCCGAAGGCCATCGTTTCAGAAGATTTCTTCGTTCTCAGCTTTCAGCTTTCGTTCTCAAATTCTTCTCAATTGTTGTTCCTTCGTCCGTATCTCAATTATTCTGGTGCCTTGTTCAATTTCTATTTGGCAAATCTTGATCTATTCATTCTCATGTCTCCTATTTAGTTTCTAATTCTTTTCGGTGTATCGTTCAAGACCTCTTCAAGTTTTTGCTCTATCTATCTTTCCTATCTCTTCCAAAAGGATAAGTGGTATGCCAAATCCGTTGTTTGTCATCAATTTAACTTGATGAAGGATAGGCATATCACAATTTTTATTCTTGTTCCATCCAGGTGATTTCAATCCTTCTTTCGGAGTTGTTCATGATTTCAAATTCCTTATCCCACGTGGTCATCTTTCTTTTCCGGAGTTCCTAGTTTTTCTCAAGTATCTTGTCGCTAAGCTTCATCTAATTCATAGCGAGGCCTCAATATTGTTCTTTTTGCATCCTTCAATTCTTTCTATCATCCTTTCATTTCAGAGTTCTTCTAGAGGTTCTTCATGGTGGTTTATCAAGATTTCTTTCATTTTCAAGTGTTCTTCAAGATTCTTGTTGGAGGTTCTTAAGTGTTGTTTATCTTGGATTTCTAAGTTCAATTCCTTCTCCAATGTCTTTTGAGATGGTGTTATTAAATTCTTGATTATGAGGAGTCTCGAAGGTAAATTGTCAAGAATAAGATAAGTAAACCCATCTTGTTTTCTCGGAGTTATCTTGGGTTGGATTTCACCTAAAGCATTTCCTAAGGATTGTTGCTATCATGGCGTCTTAAATGATCCAAGTTTTCTCCTCCTCTTCTTGGTGAAAGAAGTTTTCATCCCTTTTGCTCCCAAGCAATACTTGTATTGTCAGTGGCCGGTTGTCACCTCATAATTTTGAGATGTTTTTCCATAAGTCCACAACAAGTTTGTTCTTTTTGTTGTTGATTTTTCAACAACCCCGTTCAATCTCTTCTTGTAAGATGCTTTTGAAGTTCAATGGTGGTAGAAGTTGTTATTTTCTTCTGCGTTCTTTCCTTCCAATGATCTAGTTTCTATTCTTTTCTTCCGTAGGCGTTGTCTTGTTGCTCTCTTTCAACCATCATCTAGTTTGATTAAGCTCATGTTCTTCCCTTGCTTATCCATTTGACCTGTGTGTTGTGTTTTCTTTTCAAGTTCTCCGATCTTATTAAATTTGGCCCCTCTATCCTACCGGAGTGCTCCGAAATTTCTTGTGAATTCTTGCTTGTTCCTCATGTCATTCTTCATCTTGTTGAAACCTTCAATGATCATGGGTTTCACTCGTTTGTCAAAGAAGCAACTAAGTTTTACCTTTTGCTCTTCCTCTTCCCCTTCTCATACTAGATCTCGGGACGAGATCCTCGTGTAGTGGAGGAGAGTTGTAACACCCCGGGACCGACGCTCCAGAAGATTCCCCTTTTATTTGCATTCTCATATGTGTTTCGTTTGGGTGTTGCATTCATCATCGCATCATTCGCAACATCTGCATGGTACCGTCACTCATTTTCGAAAACTTGCATCCGTTCGTAGTTGTCGGTTCTCTCCGTTCTTGTTGTTGCATGTTTCGAGACCAACCACGCATGCACGCGCCCGCGTCATTGAAAATATTATTTTTAAAATCGCCTTTAAAATATTCTCGAATTGGGTTGAAAGTTGGCGTGCGGTCTTATTATATTGTAGGTAGACCGCCTGTCGAATTTCGTCGGATTCCGAGTTCGTTTGATACCCGATCGGTCAGTCGTAGCAGTGCGTCATCAGTTTATTTATCAGACATTTTTCGGTGTTTTAAACTCTTGTCATGGGCTACCACCTTCCCTCTCATCTCAGACCAAGGCCCACTACACACCCCACTAGCCCACCTAGCTAGCCCCCTCCGCTTCTGGGCCGTCAGATCGAGATCGAACGGTCCAAAAACGGAGCAAAACCCCCTAACCCTAGCCCCTAATTGCTATAAATAGACCCCTAACGTCCAAATCAGGCAACCCTAGGCTTAGCCTCAAAATCCGTGCACCCCAATCATCAGCCGCGCCTCCTCTCTCCCACCAGCCGTCGTGGTCCGTGAAGCCCATCCGGGCCCGCCCCGGGCTCGAAGCTCCGCCGCCGCTCCCCGCAAGTGCCCGAGCGAGCGCTCGTGCCCCGCTCCTCCCGAGCCTCCCCTCGATCCACGTCGTCGCTCGTTTCGCGCCCTCCGGCGAGCCGCCGCTGTCGCCGGTGACCCTCGCCACCCAGACCTCGCTGCCCCTCTCCTTCTTCTCTCTTCCCCCTGCGTCTCACCCCTCTCTCTCTCTCCCGCAGGTCCCCGCCACCATGGATGCCCAGCTCGCTGCCCCTTGCCCTGTTGCCGCCTGGCCTCGCCGTCGCTGGGTATAGGCCGACCACCACCATATCCAATGACCCCGGCCCGGCTTCGCCCCGATCCGCCCTCGGCCGCCGCCTTTCCTGCCGATGTTGACCCTGCCTCCTGCTTGGGAACGAGCGAGGAGGACGACGACGACTGCGCCAAGGCCAGGTGGGCCCCGAGCCGGCCCAGCATCGCCCCTCACCGACCTGGGCCCAAGCCCATGGGTGAGCCCCCCCCCCACGCCTATCCTTCGCCAAGTGGGTGCATAGCTATCCTGCGCCCAATGATTCGTCCCGTAGACGTTTTTTTCCAGTTTTGTGAATTTAGCTAATTACCAGAGAATTTCAGAATTACAGAAAAACCCATGTTTTTAAATTGTTAATAACTTTTTAACCGTGCATCGGATGAAAAACTTTATACATGAAAAGTGCTTAGAATTTTGTGTAGATTCACAATATCCAACTTTCACATGTGATAAAAATATTTAAACTTGTTGTTTACATTAATTTGCACATATGCCATGTTAAAATGATTTATTTCATAACTAATTAACCGTAGCTCTGTTGAAAATGGTTTATATATGTAACTTGACTAGAAAATCGTGTAGAATCTCATGGTGACATTTATTTTGCGGTTTAACCACTCTAAAATATGGTTAGTACAGATCTGGACCAATTTCATATTATGCTTATGAGGATGTTTCGGAAATGCTATATGTTGCTTCCGGCCTCATTTAAAATGCCTAGATGATATAGTTGTTCATGCTTCACCTCTTTCCATGTTTAAAAAAATTTAATATTGATGAGTACCTAAACGGGAATGAACTAAATAATCGATCATGGAGTTTCATTAATATGCACCTCGTTGCATGTTGGACTTCACTTAATATGTAGTAGTTGTTTGTTGTGCTTGCCATGCCATGCCATGCGTTGCATATCAAACTGGACATGCATCATATTTGATTGCGCGTTGTGTCATGCATATGTTGTGGTGTATCTTGTGTTGATTGTTTGTTCCGGATTGTTCCTTCTCCGTAGAGTTCCGAAAGGGTTCGGAGTGTGAGGATTCGTTCGACTACGTTGGCTCGTCTTCTTCATGGATCGTTCTTCTTCCAAGCAGGATCTCAGGAAAGATGACACATTTCCCTGGATACCACTACTATCATTGCCATGCTAGTTGTCCCGCTTTTATTGTTATGTCACGCTACCTACCACTTGTTTGACAAGCCTCCCAACATTGCCATGAAAAGCCTCTAACCCTCCACCTTCCCACCAAACCTTTGTTTGGCTATGTTACCGCTTGCTCAACCCTTCTTATAGCGTTTCTAGCTGCAGATGCAATTGCTTCCATGTGACAACATGGACATTCTTTGTTATCACAATATTATTGCTATTCAATTTAATGCACTTATACACTTGGTAAAGGGTGGAAGGCTTGGCCTTTTGCTCGGTGTTTTTCTCCACTCTTGCCACCCTAGTTACTTGTGAACCGGTGTTATGTTCCATAATTGAGCGCTCCTAACATGCTCGGGGTTGTTGTGGGGACCCCCTTGATCTTCGTTTTAGGATAAAGCTTGTCTGGCAAGGCCCAATATTGGTACTATTTGCTTAATAACAATTAAACTTTGCATAGGGCATGATCACCCCATGGATAATTAATCAATAACCCGGGCCAGTGATCCTCATGAGTGTTGGTCCAAAACAGGCTACATGCGGGGCCGCCTCGAGGAAACTTGGGGATTAGTTCTTCCCTGTAGCTAGACCCATCTGTCATGTCCTGAGAACGAGATATGCGGCTCTTATTGGGTTTGTCGACACGTCGGGACACCTTGCTGGATTTGTTTTACCTTTCTCGAATGTCTTGCGTGAGGAACTCTGATCTTCTTCGGGCTATCTTGAGGTGTCGGATTTCCTTCGGAATTGCTTATGAAGATCACGAGATCCGTGGTCGAGGTTATTCCCGTGGCGTGTGGTTAATTTGTGATGGACGAGTTGGAGCACCCCTGCAGGGTTAAATCTTTCAGAAAGTCGTGCCCGCGATTATGTGGCAAACTTGGTTACTTTGTTTAACACCCGGTCATAGCAAACTTGAAGTAAACTCTAATAAAATACACCAACTGTGTGCGTAACCGTGACTGTCTCTTCTCATGAGTTCTTATCCAAGAGAGAACGCGGTGGGGTTATGTTTGACGTAAGTAGGTGTTCTGGATCAGTTAGTGATCATTACTAGTTCATGCCCGTTACGTTTAGACCACCATACTTTACTTTCTATATTCGTAAGTTAGCCACTCAAATAAATGCTTAGTCGCTTGCTGCAGCCTCACCACTTAACAATACCTCACCCATTAAGCTTTAATAGTCTTGATACCCTTGGAAATGAGATTGCTGAGTCCTTGTGGCTCACAGATTACTACAACAATAGTTGCAGGTACAGGTAATGCGATGACTTGATGTGAGCTTGATGCTTGTTTGATTTGGAGTTCTTCTTCTTCATCATCAATCTAGGATGGGTTCCAGGCGGCAGCCTGGGATAGCAAGGGTGGATGTCATTTTGTAGTTTGTTTTCGTCCGTAGTCGGAGCCTGCTCTTATGTATGATGTTTGAATATGTTGTGGTATTGATGTGATATTGAGGTAGCTTGTCGCGAGTGTAATCCAACTCCATGTACTCATCTCTTATGTACATGTACTTGCAATGATATCCATTCTTGCAACATGATGAGATGCGCTCCTATCAATGTCGAGGCCGTCGAGCCAAAATAAGGATAGGGTCGCATCTTGGGCATGACAGGGAACCTCCTAGAACCCTCGATGCTCGTTATTTGAAACATACTATACACTACTTTAATAATCCTGAGAAAACCCCATTCCGTTATACAATGGGACACACGTTGGATCAACGTGAATACTTTAGGGATTATCGCTTGACTCAAAAAGGGAAACTGTTATGGGATCAAATTCATATGTTACATTGGAATGCTTAGAATTTATGCTTGAGATATGATTATACTTGTTGCTCTAGTATGAAGGCTCCACACCTTCCCTTTTCATGTAAATTTAATGATAATGAAACCTTGGCTTATTATGCTAATGGTATATATGATTACTATGATGTGGAATGAATAGAAGAATTATTCGCTTTTATGGGTGCTTGTGAAATTAAATGTTTGTTTGAGTATGAAAATTATGATGATGTTGTTTACAGATCTGAAAATCTTGCTATACTTCGATATTGCTATGATAATTATAAATATAATGCCGATATTAATGATTTTATTGAGAAAGTCTTCGCTATCCAAGAAGAGACTAATATTTTGTAGTAATCTATGGAAGAACAAATTCCTGACACTGTGAGCTCATTAGATGAAAAAGATGACGAGGAGAGAAAAGAACAAAAGGAGGAAGAGCGGATTAGCTACCCATGCCCACCTTCTAATGAGAGTAACTCTTCAACTCATACATTGTTTAATTTCCCTTCGTGCTTACCGAAGGATGAATGCTATGATGATTGCTATGATCCCTTGGATTCATTTGAAATATCCCTTTTTGATGAAATTGATGCTTGCTATAGTTGTGGCCATGATGCCAATATGAATTATGCTTATGGAGATGAACTTGCTACAGTTCCTTATGTTAAGAATGAAATTGTTTCTATTGCACCCACGCATGATAGTCCTATTATCTTTTTGAATTCTCCTAACTATACTATATCAGAGAAGTTTGCGCTTATTAAGGACTATGTTGATGGGTTGCGTTCTACTATTGCACATGATGATTTTGATAAATATAATATGCATGTGCTTGCTGCTCCTACTTGCAGTTATTAAGAGAGAGGAACTACATCTCTGCCTCTCTAAGTTTCCAATACGATAAAATTGCAAGAAAGTGTTTATACCATGCATTGGCCTTTACTTTGTGTGCATGAATTGTTCTTTTATGACATACCGATGCATATGGAGTTAGTTAGACTTCGTTATTGCATGATATATGTTACTTTGTGCTCACTACTAAATTAGAAATCATTGTTAATTTAAATTGGCTTTCATATATCTTGGGATCCGGGTGGATCCATTACTTGAGCACTTTATGCCTAGCTTAATGGCTTTAGAGAAAGAACTGCCAGGGAGACAACCCAGAAGTTTTAGACACTTATTTTATTCTATTGTGTGCTTTTATATAGTTGAAAAAAAAATAAAGAGGGGGACCTAAAAAAATTTCAAAAAGAAAAGTGAAAGTAAGAAGGATGAGCACCGTTGAAGTGGGGGAGCTCCTTGAACTTTGTTCATGTCCATGGAAACTTTGCGAATCTTATTTACACGAAATTTCAACAAAAATATTTATCCCCTTGTATAAATCCCTTGTATTATAAAAATAATGTGCCAAGATTTGCCTTTAGGATGATTAGATTGCTTTTTGGTTTCTGTAGTGCAAAAACATAAACTTTAGGTGTAGTGCGTGAATTTACATTTCTTACTAGAATGTCAAAATTTTATGAAATTTTTACATAGTACTGCTATGCAAATTGTTTTTTACTATTTTTTTAGAATTTTTAGAGTTATAGAAGTATAGTAAATGTTCAGATTGCTACAGACTATCATGTTTAAGGCAGATTCTGTTTTTGATGCATCGTTTTGCTAGTTTTGATGAAACTATCAATTTTATCGATGGCATAAGCCATAAAGAAGTTATAATACCATAGCTACAATGCAGACAAAATATGAATGGGTTTGCAACAGTACTTAAAGTGGTAATTTGCTTTATTATACTAACTGATCTCATGAGGCTTTTGTTGAGTTTTGTGTGATTGAAGTTTTCAAGTTTTGGGTGAGATCACGATGGATGAAGGAATAAGGAGTGGAAACAGACTAAGCTTGGGGATGCCTGAGGAACCCCAAGGTAATATTCAAGGACTCCCAAGAACTAAGCTTGGGGATGCCCCGGAAGGCATCCCCTCTTTCTTCTAACAACCATCGGTAATTTTACTTGGAGCTATATTTTTATTCGTCACATAATATGCGTAAATCTTGGAGCATCGTGTGATTTTTATTTTTATTTTAATAATGCACCATGCTAGTATGAGAAAGTCATTGGTTTATTTATAGAAGGCTCTTTGCCCCTCACTTATATCTTTTGAGTATGGCTTTATAGAATGCTTCATGTGCTTCACTTATATCATTTGAAGTTTGGATTGCCTGTTTCTCTACACATAGAAAACCGCCATTTGTAGAATGATCTTTTGCTTCACTTATATTTGCTAGAGCATGGGCATATCTTTTGTAGAAAGAACTAAACTCCCATGCTTCACTTATATCTATTTAGAGAGTTAACAGGAGTTGGTCATTCACATGGTTAGTCATAAAATCCTATATAAAACTTGTAGATCACTGGATATGATGTGTTTGATTCCTTTCAATAGTTTTGCGATATAAAGATGGTGATACTAGAGTCATGCTAGTGCGTAATTGTGGATTGGTAGAAATAATTGTGTTAAAGTTTATGATTCCCGTAGCATGCATGTATGGTGAACCATTATGTGAAGAAGTCGAAGCATGATTTATTTATTGATTGTCATCCTTTGTGTGGAGGTCAGGCTCGCGCGATGGTTAACTTCTACCAACCTTTCCCCTAGGAGAATGCGTATAGTACTTTGTTTCGATGACTAATAATTTTTTTGCCATAAGTATGTGAGCTCTTTATGACTAATGTTGAGTCCATGGATTATACGCACTCTCACCCTTCCACCATTGCTAGCCTCTCTAGTACCACGCAACTTTTGCGGGTGCATTAAACCCACCATATTCTCTTCCTCAAAACAGCCACCATACCTACATATTATGACATTTTCATAGCCATTCCAAGATATATTGCCATGCAACTTCCACCGTTCCGTTTATTATGACACACACCATCATTTTCATATTGCTTTGCATGATCGTAAGATAGCTAGCATATGTTTTCATGGCTTGTCCATTTTTTGATGTCATTGCTATGCTAGATCATTGCACATCCCGGTACACCGCCGAAGGCATGCATATAGAGTCATATTTTTTCTAGTATCGAGTTGTAATTCTTGAGTTGTAAGTAAATAAAAGTGTGATGATCATCATTATTAGATCATTTTCCCATGTGAGGAAAGGATGATGGAAGCTATGATTCCCTCACAAGTTGGGATGAGTCTCAGGACTTTACAAAAAATAGGCCAAAGAAGCCCACAAAAAAATGAGAGAAAAGATAGAAGGGGCAATGCTACTATTCCTTTTTTCACACTTGTGCTTCAAAGTAGCACAACGATCTTCATGATAGAGAGTCTCCTATATTGTCACTTTCATATACCAGTGGGAATTTGTCATTACATAAATTGCCTTGTATATTCCGATGACGGGCTTCCTCAAATTGCCCTAGGTCTTCGTGAGCAAGCGAGTTGGATGCACACCCACTTAGTTTCTTTTTGAGCTTTCATACACTTATAGCTCTAGTGCATCCGTTGCATGGCAATCCCAACTCACTCACATTTATATCTATTGATGGGCATCTCCATAGCTCATTGATACGCCTAGTTGATGTGAGACTATCTCCTTCTTTTTGTCTTCTCCATAACCACCATATTCTATTCCACTTATAGTGCTATATCCACGGCTCACGCTCATGTATTGCGTGAAAGTTGAAAAGGTTTGAGAATACTAAAGTATGAAACAATTGCTTGGCTAAAACCGGGGTTGTGCATTATTTAATACTTTGTGTGATGAAGATGGATCATAGCTAGACTATATGATTTTGTATATAACTTTTTTTTAGCCATGATATTTTGAGAAGACATGATTGCTTTATTAGTATGCTTGAAGTATTATTATCTTTATGTCAAATGATAGACTATTGCTTTGAATCACTCGTGTCTTAATATTCATGAGATGACTAGATTATATGAACAAGATTATGCTAGGTAGCATTCCACATCAAAAATTATTTATTTATCATTTACCAACTCGAGGAGGAGTAGGAATTAAGCTTGGGGATGCTGATACGTCTTTGCCATATCTACAATTTTTCATTGTTTCATACCAATATTCTACAACGTTCATATACTTTTGGCAATTTTTATACTATTTTTGGGACTAACATATTGATCCAGTGCTCAGTGCTAGTTCTTGTTTGCTGCATGTTTTTTATTTTGCAGAATATCCATACCAAACAAAGTCCAAACATGATAAAAACTTACGAAGATTTTTTGGAATATATGTGATTTTTGGGGAAAAGAATCAGCGTGAGATGATGCCCGAGGGGACCACAAGCCGTAGGGGCGCGCTCTACCCCCTAGACACGCCAGGGAGGCTTGGGGTCACCCCTTAAGGCTGTTAGGGCCCCTCTTTTTCCGCAAGAAAGCTAATATCCGGATAAAAATCGTGTTAAAATTTCAGCCCAATCGGAGTTACGGATCTACGGGAATTGAAGAAACGATGAAAGGCCAGAATCTGGAAACGCAGAAACAGAAGGAAACAAAGAGAGAGATCCAATCTCGGAGGCGCTCTCGCCCCTCCGCTGCCATGGAGGCCAAGAACCAGAGGGGAAACCCTCTTCCAATCTAGGGGGGCCAAGGAAGAAGAAGGAGGGGGCTCTCTCCCCCTCTCTCTTGGTGGCGCCGGAATCCCGCCGGGGCAATCGTCGTGTGATGACGATCTACACCAACACCTCTGCCATCTTCCCCAAAATCTTCATCGCCTTTGCCCATCTACATTCAGCGGTCCACTCTACCGCAAACTGTTGTACCCTCTACTTGAACATGGTGCTTTATGCTTCATATTATTATCCAATGATATGTTGCCATCCTATGATGTTTGAGTAGGATTTTGTTGTCCTATTAGTGATTGGTGAATTGCTATGATTGGTTTAATTTGCTTGTGGTTATGTTGTTGTCCTTTGGTGCCCATCATATGAGCATGCACATGGATCACACCATAGGGTTAGTTTTATGTTGATAGGACTATGTATTGGAGGACAAGGATGATAGCAGCTTCAGCCTAGCATAGAAATTGATGCATACGGGATTGAAGGGGGACCAATATATCTTAATGATATGGTTGGGTTTTACCTTAATGAACATTAGTAGTTGTGGATGCTTGCTAATAGTGTTGGAAATATGCCCTAGAGGCAATAAATAAAGTGTTTATGATTATATTTCCTTGCTCATGATGATTGTTTATTGTCCATGCAATAATTGTGTTGATTGGAAACTAAATACATGTGTGGGCATATAGACAACACTATGTCCCTAGTATTCATCTAGCAGACTAGCTCGTTGATCAAAGATGGTAAAGGTTTCCTAGCCATGGATATGAGATGTCATTTGATAACGGGATCACATCATTGGGAGAATGATGTGATGGACAAGACCCAAACTACAAATTTAGCATATGATCGTGTCAGTTTATTGCTATGGTTTTCTACATGTCAAGTATCTGTTCCTATGACCATGCGATCATGCAACTCAATGACACCGGAGGAGTACCTTGTGTGTATCAAATGTCGCAACGTAACTGGGTGAGAATAAAGATGCTCTACATGTATCTCCGAGGGTGTCTGTTGAGTTGGCATGGATCAACACTGGGATTTGTTGCTCCGTGTGACGGAACGGTATCTCACGATCCACTCGGTAATACAACATCACAATGAGTCTTGCAAGCAATGTGACTAACTGTTAGCCACAGGATCTTGTATTACTGAATGAGTAAAAGAGACTTGTCGGTAAACGAGACAGAACTATGTATGAAGATACCGACGATCGAGTCTCGGGCAAGTAACATACCGAAGAACAAAGGGAACAACATACGGGATTGTCTGAATCCTTGACACAAAGGTTTGACTGATAAAGATCTTCGTAAAACATGTAGGAACCAATATGGGCATCCAGGTCTCGCTATTGGTTATTGACCGTAGAGGTGTCTCGGTCATGTCTACATGGTTCTCAAACCCGCGGGGTCTGCACACTTAAGGTTCGGTGATGTTTCGGTATAGATGAGTTATGTATGCTGGTGACCGAATGTTGTTTGGAGTCCCGGATGAGATCCCAGACGTAACGAGGATCTTCGGAATGGTCTGGAGGTAAAGATTCATATATAGGAAATTCCGTGATGGTCATCGGGAAAATTTCGGGCGTCACCGGTAGCGTACTAGGGGTGTCGGAAGTATTCCAGGGGTCCACCGGAAGGGGCCTCCAGCCCCGGAGGGGGCACATGGGATAAGAGGGGTGCACACCAGCCCCTGGTGGGCTGGGAGCAGCTCCCACCTAGGCCCATATGGCTAGGGGGTTAGTGTGAGGGCCAACCCTAGGGTTGGCGCCACCTTGCCTTGGGTGGCAAGCTACCCTAGGGCGCCTCCACCCTTGGCCGCCGGCCCAAGGGGGAAACCCTAGGGGTTGGGCGCCTATCCCCTCCCCTATATATATGAGAGAGGGAGGAGGGTAGCCGCCCCCCAAGCCACGACGCAGCCCTTCCTCCCTCCCCGATAGCCTCTCCTCTAGTAGATTGAATCGGCGACGCTTAGCGAAGCTCTGCCGGATCAGCTCCACCACCACCGCTGCCACGCCGTTGTGCTGCCGAAGAACCCATCTACCTCTCTGTTCCCTCTTGCTGGATCAATAAGGCAGAGATCGTCATCGAGCTACACGTGTGCTGAACGCTAAGGTGTCGTCCGTTCGGCACTTGATTGGGAGTTCGTGGGACGGCTTGCGATTTGGATCGTGGAGACGTACGACTACATCAACCGTGTTCTTTAATGCTTCCGCTTAGCGATCTACAAGGGTATGAGGATCCAATCTCTCCTCTCATAGATGCTCCTCTCCTAGATTGATCTTGGTGAAGTGTAGGAATTTTTTTGTTTCCTGTGCAACGTTCGCCTACAATGGCATCATGAACTAGGTCTATGTTTAGATGAGATCACGAGTAGAACACAAAAGAGTTTGTGGGCATTGATGCTTAGATTGCTTCCTCCCTTGGTTGGGTTTTGATTCAGCGGTATTGTGGTATCAAGAGGCCAGGACCAACCTTACTCGTACACTTACGAGAGACCGGTTCCATCGACTAACGTGTAACTCTTTTTCACAAAGATGGTTGGCGGGTGTCTGTCTCTCCCACTTTAGTTGGATCAGATTCGACAAAGGCGGTCCTTGAGAAGGTTGAAAAGCAATTTGAATATCACCATTGTGGTTTATGTGTAGGTGAGAATTGTTCTTGCTAGATACCCTTAGCAGCCACGTAAAACATGCAACAACAATTAGAGGACGTCTAACTTTTGTTTGCAGGGTATGTTGTGATATGATATGGACAAACACATGATGAGACATATGTGATGTATGAGATGATCATGTTTTCTTTAGAATATCATGACTTGCATGTCAACGAGTACGGCAACCGGCAGGAGCCATAGGGTTGTCTTTAATTATTGTATGACCTACGTGTCAATCATTAAGCGCTATGTAATGCTTTACTTTATCGTTAAGCGGCAACAATAGTAGTATAAGCATGGTGGCTGCGATAACCCCGATGGTGACACAATGATGGAGATCAGGATGATGGAGATCATGGTGTTATGCCGGTGACGATGGAGATCATGCCGGTGCATTGGAGATGGAGATCAAAAGCACAAGCTCATGGCCATATCATGTCACTTATGATTTGCATGTGATGTTAATCCTTTTATGCACCTTGTTTTGCTTAGGAGGATGGTAGCATTATAAGGTGACCCCTCACTTAAATTCAAGATAAATTGTGTTTTCCCCGAGTGTGCATTGTCGCGAAAGTTCGTCATGTCGAGACACCACGTGATGATCGGGTGTGATAGACTCTACGTTCGCATACAACGGGTGTAAGCCAGTGTTGCACATGCAGAACACTCGGGTTAAACTTGATGAACCTAGCATGTACATACATGGCCTCGGAAAACAAGAGATCGAAAGGTAGAGCATGAGTCATATAGTAGATATGATCAACATGATGATGTTCACCATTGAAACCACCTTAACTGATGTGATGATCGGACTTGAGTAGGTGAATATGGATCATGTGTCACTCAGATGACCCGAGGGATGTCAATTTGAGTGGGAGCTTTAGTAATTTGATTAACTAAACTCATTATCATGAACAATAGTCTTAGTAACCTTTGCTTATTTATTTTGTAGATCAATGGCTCGCGCAGTAGCACCCCTGAATTTTAATGCGTTCCTAGAGAAAGCTAAGTTGAAAGATGATGGAAGTAACTTTGTTGACTGGGCTCGTAATCTGAGGATTATCCTCACGGCTTCCCAGAAGGCTTATGTCTTTGATGCACCGCTTGGTGACCCACCCGCTCCCATGTCATCTGAAGACGTTAAGAACACTTGGGAGGCACGTTCTGGAGATTACTCAATAGTTCAATGTGCAATGTTGTATGGCTTAGAACCGGGACTTCAAAGACGTTTTGAACATCATGGAGCATATGAGATGTTCCAAGAGTTGGAGTTTATCTTTAACAAGAATGCCTGGATTGAGAGGTATGAGACCTCTGATAAGTTCGATGCTTGCAAGATGGAGGAGAACGGGTCTATCAGTGAACATATACTCAGAATGTCTGGGTATTCAACTCGTCTAGTGGAGTTAGGGATGCCCCTTCTGCCAGAAGCGTTCACTGACAGAGTTCTTCAATCATTGCCACCTAGCTACAAGAGCTTTGTGTTGAACTATAACATGCATGGGATGAACAAGTCAGTCGTCGAGCTGTTTGCGATGCTGAAAGTCGCTAAGCCTGAAATACAGAAAGAACATCAAGTGTTGATGGTTAATAAAACCACTAGTTTCAAGAAGCATGGCAAGGGCAAGAAGGGTAACTCCAAGAAGGGTGGCTAACCAGTTGCTCCTCCCATGAAGAAACCCAAGGCTGGACCCAAGCCAGAAACTGAGTGCTTTCATTGCAAGGGAACTGGTCACTGGAAGCGGAACTGCCCCAAGTACCTGGCCGACAAGAAGGCGGCCAACACCAAACAAGGTATATATGATATACATGTTATTTATGTGTACCTTACTAGCTCTCGTTGTAGTGCCTGGGTATTTGATACCGGTTCGGTTGCTCACATTTGCAACTCAAATCAGGACCTACGGAATAGAAGGAGGCTGGCTAAGGATGAAATGACGAAGCGCGTGGGAAATTGTTCCAAGCTTGATGTCATCGCCGTCGGCACACTCGCTCTTTGACTACCATCAGGATTAGTGATGAACCTGAATAATTGTTATTTAGTGCCTGCATTAAGCATGAACATTATATCTGGATCTTATTTATTGCGAGTCGGTCGCTGAGTTGTTTGCGATTCTGAAAGTCGCTGAATCTGCAATCCAGAAAGAACATCAAGTGTTGATGGTCAATAAAACCACTAGTTTCAAGAAGAATGGCAAGGGGAAGAAGGATAACTCTAAATAGGATGGAAATGCAGTTGCCCCTCCCGTGAAGAAACCCAAGGTTGGACCCAAGCCAGAAACTGAGTGCTTTCATTGCAAGGGAACTGGTCACTGGAAGCGGAACTGCCCCAAGTACCTGGCCGACAAGAAGGCGACCAACACCAAACAAGGTATACATGATATACATGTTCTTGATGTGTACCTTACCAACTCTCGCTGTAGTACCTGGGTATTTGATACCGGTTTGGTTGCTCACATTTGCAACTCAAAATAGGAGCTACGAAATAGATGGAGGCTGGCAAAGGACGAAGTGACGATGCACGTGGGAAATGGTTCTAAGGTTGATGTGATCGCCGTTGGCACGCTCGCTCTTTGATTACCATTGAGATTAGTGATGAGCCTGAATAGTTGTTATTTAGTGCATGTGTTAAGCATGAACATTATATCTGGATCTTGTTTATTGTGAGACGATTACTCATTTAAATCAGAGAATAATGGTTGTTCTATTTATATGAGTAATATCTTTTATGGTCATGCACCCAGTGTGAGGGGTTTATTCACATTGAATCGCGATAGTGATGACACACATGTTCATAACATTGATGCCAAAAGATGTAGAGTTGATAATGATAGTACCACTTTATTGTGACACTATCATTTAGGTCATACTGGTGTAAAACACATGAAGAAGCTCCATACTGATGGACTTTTGGAGTCACTTGATTTTGAATCACTTGACACATGTGAACCATGCCTCTTGGGCAAGATGACTAAAACCCCGTTCTCTGGAACAATGGAACGGGCAAGTGACTTGTTGGAAATCATACATACTGATGTGTGCGGTCCGATGAGCATTGAGGCGCGCGATGGATATCGTTATTTTCTCACCTTCACTTATGACTTAAGTAGATATGGGTATATTTACTTAATGAAACACAAGTCTGAAGCGTTTGAAAAGTTCAAGAAATTTCAGAGTGAAGTGGAGAATCATCATAACGAGAAGATGAAATTCCTGCGATCTGATCGAGGAGGAGAATATCTGAGTTATGAGTTTGGCAGTCACTTAAGACAATATGGAATTGTTTCACAATTGAAACCGCCTGGAACACCACAATGTAATGGTGTGTCCGAACGTCGTAATCGAACCTTATTAGATATGGTGCGTTTCATGATGTCTCTTGCCAATTTGCCACTATCATTTTGGGGTTATGCATTAGAGACAGCTGCATTCACTTTAAATAGGGCACCATCGAAATCCATTGAGACGACGCCATATGAACCGTGGTTTGGCAAGAAGCCAAAGTTGTCGTTTCTGAAAGTTTGGGGATGTAATGCTTATGTCAAAAAGCTTCAGCCTGAAAAGCTGGAACCCAAAGCAGAAAATGCGTCTTCATGGGATACCCAAAAGAGACAATTTGTATACCTTGTATCTCAGATCTGAAGGCAAAGTGTTTGTCGCTAAAAATGTAACATTTCTTGAGAAACAGTTTCTCTTGAAAGAATTGAGTGGGAGGAAGATAGAACATGATGAGGTTGTTAAACCTTTGATTCAACCAGAGAGTAGCGCAGCATAGAAAGATATTTCTATGGATCCTACGGCAGTTGAAGAGGAAGTTAATGATGATGATCATGAAGCTTCGGATCAAGTTGCTATTGAACCTCGTAGGTCAACAAGGGCACGTACTACTCCTGAGTGGTACGGCGGCCCTGTCTTAGAGGTCATGTTGTTGGACAACGATGAACCTACGAGCTATGGAGAAGCGATGATGGGCCCAGACTTCGAGAAATGGTTAGAGGCCATGAAATCCGAGATGGGATCCATATATGAAAACAAAGTGTGGACTTTGGAAGTATTACCTGAAGGGCGAAAGGCCATTCAAAACAAATGGATCTTTAAGAGGAATACGGACGCGGACGGTAATGTCACCGTCTATAAATCTCGACTTGTGGCAAAGGGTGTTTCACAAGTTCAAGGAGTTGACTATGATGAGACCTTCTCACCCGTAACGATGCTTAAGTCCGTCAGAATCATGTTAGCAATAGCTGCATATTTCGACTATGAAATTTGGCAGATGGATGTCAAAACAATGTTCCTTAACGGTTTCCTTAAGGAAGAGTTGTATATGATACAACCGGAAGGTTTTGTCAATCTAGAGAATGCTGACAAAGTTTGCAAACTCCAGCGATCCATTTATGGACTGGTGCAAGCATCTCGAAGTTGGAAACTCCGCTTTGATGAGGTGATCAAAGCGTTCGGGTTTATACAAGTTTACGGAGAAGCTTGTATTTACAAGAAAGTGAGTGGGAGCTCTATAGCATTTCTAATATTATATGTGGATGACATATTGTCGATTGGAAACAATATAGAAATGCTGGAAAGCGTGAAGGAATATTTGAACAAGAGTTTTTCAATGAAGGACCTAGGAGAAGCTGCTTTCATATTAGGCATTAAGATCTATAGAGATAGATCAAGACACTTAATAGGACTTTCACAGAGCACATACCTTGATAAAGTTTTGAAGAAGTTCAAAATGAATCAATCCAAGAAGGGGTTATTGCGTGTGTTACAAGGTGTGAACTTGAGTAAGACTCAATGCCCAATGACTGCAGAAGATAGAGAAAAGATAAGTGTCATCCCCTATGCTTCAGCCATAGGCTCTATCATGTATGCAATGTTGTGCACAAGAACCGATGTCAGCCTTGCCATAAGTATGTCCGGAAGGAGGGGGCTCTCTCCCCCTCTCTCCCAGCGGCACCAAAACACCGCCGGGGCAATCATCGTGTGACGACGATCTACACCAACACCTCCGCCATCTTCCCCAACATCTTCATCGCCTTTCCCCATCTATATTCAGCGGTCCACTCTCCTACAACCCGTTGTACCCTCTACTTGAACATGGTGCTTTATGCTTCATATTATTATCCAATGATGTGTTGCCATCCTATGATGTCTGAGTAGATTTTAGTCATCCTATCGGTCATTGGTGAATTGCTATGATTGGTTTAATTTGCTTGTGGTTATGTTGTTGTCCTTTGGTGCCCATCATATGAGCGCGCGCATGGATCACACCATAGGGTTAGTTGTATGTTGATAGGACTATGTATTGGAGGGCAAGGGTGATAACAGCTTCAGCCTAGCATAGAAATTGATGCATAAGGGATTGAAGGGGGACCAATATATCTTAATGCTATGGTTTGGTTTTACCTTAATGAATGTTAGTAGTTGCGGATGCTTGCTAATAGTGTTGGAAATATGCCCTAGAGGAAATAAATATAGTGTTTATTATTATATTTCCTTGTTCATGATGATCATTTATTGTCCATGCTATAATTGTGTTGATTGGAAACTAAATACATGTGTGGGCATATAGATAACATTATGTCCCTAGTATGCCTCTAGCAGACTAGCTCGTTGATCAAAGATGGTTAAGGTTTCCTAGCCATGGACATGAGATGTCATTTGATAACGGGATCACATCATTGGGAGAATGATGTGATGGAAAAGACCCAAACTACAAACGTAGCATATGATTGTGTCAGTTTATTGCTATGGTTTTCTGCATGTCAAGTATATGTTCCTATGACCATGAGATCATGCAACTCAATGACACCGGAGGAGTACCTTGTGTGTATAAAACATTGCAACATCACTGGGTGAGAATAAATATGCTCTACAGGTATCTCCGAGGGTGTTTGTTGAATTGGCATGTATCAACACTGGGATTTGTTGCTCCGTGTGACGGAAAGGTATCTCAGGGCCCACTTGGTAATACAACATCACAACGAGTCTTTCAAGCAATGTGACTAAGTGTTAGCCATGGGATCTTTTATTACAGAACGAGTAAAAGAGACTTGCCGGTAAACAAGACAGAACTAGGTATGAAGATACCGACGATGGAGTCTCGGGCAAGTAACATACCGAAGGAGAAAGGGAACAACATACGGATTGTGTGAATCCTTGACATAGAGGTTCGACCGATAAAGATCTTCCTAGAACATGTAGGAACCAATATGGGCATCCAGGTCCCGCTATTGGTTCGTAGATGTGTCTCGGTCTTGTCTACATGGTTCCCGAACCTGCAGATTCTGCACACTTAAGGTTCATTGACGTTTCGGTATAGATGAGTTATGTATGCTGGTGACTGAAGGTTGATCGGAGTCCTGGATGAGATCCCGGACATGAAGAAGATCTTCGGAATGGTCCGGAGGTAAAGATTCATATATAGGAAGTTCCGTGATGGTCACCGGGAAAAGTTTGGGCGTCTCCGGTAGCATACCGAGGGTGTCGGAAGTGTTCCGGGGGTCCACCGGAAGGGGCCTCCAGCCCCGGAGGGGCCACATGGGCTGAGAAGGGTGTGCACCAGCCCTTGGTGGGCTGGGCGCAGCTCCCACCTAGGCCCATGCGGCTGGGGGTTGGTGGGAGGGCCAACCCTAGGGTTGGCGCCACCTTGCCTTGGGTGGCAAGCCACACTAGGGCGCCTCCACCCTTGGCCGCCGCCCCAAGGGGGAAACCCTAGGGGTTGGACGCCTCTCCCCTCCCCCTATACATATATATATATATATATATGAGATAGGGTGGAGGGAAGCCGCACCTAAAGCCACGGCGCAGCCCTTCCTCCCTCTCTGATAGCCTCTCCTCTAGTAGATTGATTCGGCGACGCTTAGCGAAGCTCTACCGGATCAGCTCCACCACCACCGCCGCCACGCGGTCGTGCTGTCGTCGAACCCATCTACCTCTCTGCTCCCTCTTGCTAGATCAAGATGGTGGAGATCGTCATTGAGCTGCACGTGTGCTGAACGCAGAGGTGTCGCCCGTTCGGCACTTGATCGGGAGTTCATGGGACGGCTTGCGATTTGGATCGAGAAGACGTATGACTACGTCAATCGCGTTCTTTAACGCTTTCGCTTAGCGATCTACAAGGGTATGTGGATCCAATCTCTCCTCTCGTAGATGCTCATCTCCTAGATTGATCTTGGTGAAGCGTAGGAATTTTTTGTTTCCCATGCAACGTTCGCCTACAAATAGTTCCAATCATAAGTGCATAGAATTCCAAGTAAGGGATGGCATGCTAGCAGTGGCCTGTCTCACATAAAACTAGCTATCGGTCTATTAACGTAGTACATTTCTTAGGGACAATTCTGCAACTCCTACCACCACTTTTCCACACTCATTAAACTAACTTAATTGTTACTTTATCTAAACAGACCCTAGTTTTTATTTACGTGTTCTTTATTATCTTGCAAACCTATCCCACAACACCTACAAAGTACTTCTAGTTTCATACTTGTTCTAGGTAAAGCGAATGTTAAGCGTGCATAGAGTTGTATCGGTGGTCGATAGAACTTGAGGGAATATTTGTTCTACCTTTAGCTCCTCGTTGGTTTTGACACTCTTATCGAAAGAGGCTACAACTGATCCCCTACACTTGTGGGTTATCGCACAGCAATAGTGATGCCGACAACATGGCCATTAATGTCGGTTTCTGCAACCCCCGATCCGGGCAGCGGAAGAAGCCTCCTAAAGGCAATCATGACGGACCTTCCCCGCTGGATAAAATCGTTGAGAGGCATTGCCAGATCCATGGCACATCAGCCCGCCAACCACTCCAACCGTAATTGTTGGGTGTTCAAACAAGCTGGCAAACTCACAGCCGAGGAGCAAGGCAAAGTCCCACACAACACGGACGATGGTGATCCCCGTGGTCCGATCAATGGCGGACAAAAGTAGTTCCCTCCAGAAGTAAAACTATGAATATGATATATGCCACTCACATACCCAAAAAGGAGAGGAAGCGCGCCCTTCGAGAGGTCTATGACGTAGAGCCTGTATCCCCAAAGTATAACCCATGGTCGGCGTACCTGATCACCTTCGATTGACATGACCACCCGACCAGTATCCATCATGGGGGTTCATCCGCCCTCGTTCTAGACCCCATTATCGATGGGTATCACCTCAACAAAGTCCTAATGGATGGAGGAAGTAGCCTCAATCTGATTTACTCAGACACAGTGAAAAATATGGGTATAGATCCATCAAGGATCAAACCTAGGAACACCACCTTTAAAGGAGTGATCCCAGGCGTCGAAGCCCGGTGCACGGGCTTTGTGAGCCTGGAAGTAGTGTTCGGTTCGCCCGATAACTTCCGTAGCGAGGACTTGATCTTTGACATTATACCTTTCCGCAGCGGTTATCACGCCTTGCTAGGCCGTACAACGTTCATTCGCTTTAACACCATCCCACACTACGCATACCTCAAGCTCAAGATGCCCGGGCCCAAGGGGGTCATTACTGTCAACGACAACATAGAACATTCCCTCCAAACTGAGGAACATGCATTGGCCCTCGCAGCCGAATTCCATTATGATGATGATCATCAAACGTCGAAATCTACCATAAAGGCACGTACGGTTGAAAAGCGAGCTCGGTTTGAGCCCGAACTCCCAGAACCTTCTTCTCCCCAGAAATGGGGACACTCTCCCCATTGCACAGCCCTAATGCCAGCGAAACACGTGCCAAGAAGGCACAACTTTGCACTGAGGATACCATGGGCAACAGTGGGGAGCAACAATCAAAGAGTAAGTGTTCGGCTGGACCGAACTACTACCAATACACGTCTTCGGACATACTATAGGTACCATCAAAGACCTACTAAAGCGTAAAGCCCATCCACACCTTGGAGACTTCTCAAGATCTTCTTTCCAAGGTCCGCTCGCCGACAACATCAGCCATAAAGGAATGCAACTCCCTAGGAGGCACAGGAGCGGACAGGCGACATGGCGCATCGAGGACGTCAGGCCATCCATCGAAGACCCCTGGTACAAACCCTCCTGTCAACTTTATATTTCATCTTCAAGTACCTGTAAACAGTGGCTTTGCCAATTTGAGTTATAAGAGTTATTGAGAAAATATAAGACCATTATGCATGGCCACTTCGCTGTATTTTATACATACTTTGTTTCTTCGCTCATCAATGCTTCTTGCGAAACTGTTTGGTACATATTACGATGCAACCGGCTAAAAGACCGGGGGCTTGAACTTAAAATATTGCCCTAAGCATCACCCCGACACAATCGATCGCGTGCTCAATGTCTTGGATTTCGTTTTATATGCATTGGTTCCGAACTATGTCTTGGGTCAATAGTTGGGTTGCCCGGATCCTGTGTTTGACCTCTTATGTTCCGCTCGTTCGGCTAAAAGGGCAAAGGGAGAACCACTGCAATTGTGTTTCCAACTAGCCTGATCAAGCACCTTAGGGGAGAAAGCCGAAAACTGACTGTCATAGTACGCGAGAACCGGTCTGTGAATCCAAGCATAAGTGTTATACTAAAACTTTGTTAGATATTATCCGTGTCATACGATGTTTTTCGTACTCGTACAAACCATGTGATGCTAGTTTTAGCCACACTTCATCAGAACAACACAAACCACGGGGGGGGGGGCTAGTCATCAGCCCCCGCGTTCCTTTTTAATGCTCCTATGGCTAAGTGAAAGCAATAAAGCACCATAGTCTGATTGCCTTGTCCCCCTCGCACTACCGCCTTCAGGCACCGATACCTCGGCTAAGGGTCACAGTGCGGAGGTAGAGACACCCCACGTAGTATCTACGTGGGGGCTGAAGCCGACGACTCGCAACTTTCAGATTAAATGGCCACATGGGAGTAACAGTGAATGCAAAACTTAAAAGACATGATAAACCATGCAATATCATCATAAAGTGTTAGACAGTCTTCGGACACATTACAACGCGCTCATTCATAAAATTTGTCCTTCGAACATTGAGCCTCTATCGCCCGAGCACCCTCCATTGATACGTCTCCAACGTATCTATAATTTATGAAGTATTCATGCCATGCTTACAATAATTCTATATGATTTTGGTATGATTTTATTAGAACTAACCTGGACTGACATTGTTTTCAGCAGAACTACCATGGTGTCGTTTTTTGTGCAGAAATAAAAGTTCTCGGAATGGGCTGAAAATTTAGTATGATTTTTTCTAGACCAAAAGAGACCCCCGAAGCATTGGAGTTGGGCCAGAAGAGCCACAAGGAGGTCACAAGCCTGCTAGGTGCGACCACCCCACTGGTCGTGCCTAGCAGGCTTGTCACCGCCTCGTGGCACCCCTTAACGTGATTCCAACGCCAAAAATTCCTATAAATATAGAAACCTCCAAAAATAAACCTAGATTGGGAGTTCCGCCGCCGCAAGCCTCTGTAGCCACGAAAAACAAACCGGAGGCCATCTTCATCACCCCGGCGGTCTCCACAGCGAGGAGGGAGTAGTTCACCCTCGGGGCTGAGGGTATGTACCAGTAGCTATGTGTTTGATCTCTCTCTCTCTCTCTCTCTCTCTCTCGTGTTCTTGAGATGTCATGATCTTGATGTACCACGAGCTTTATTGATATAGATGAATCATATGGAGTTGTCCCCTCTCTATGTTCTTGTCGTCATGAATTGAGTTTTCCCTTTGAAGTTTTCTTATCGGATTGAGTCTTTAAGGATTTGAGAACACTTTATGTATGTCTTGCAATGGGATATCCATAGTGACAATGGGATGTTCTATTGATCCACTTGATGTATGTTTTGGTGATCAACTTGCGGGTTCCGTGACCTTGGGAATCTATGCATAGGGGTTGGCACACGTTTTTGTCTTGACTTTCCGGTAGAAACTTTGGGGCACTCTTTGAAGTTCTTTGTGTTGGGTTGAATATGACGAATCTGAAATTATGTGATGCACATCGTATAATCAAGCCCATGGGTACTTGTGGTGACAATGGAGTATCTAGGTGACATTAGGGTTTTGGTTTATGTGTATATTAAGGTGTTATTTTAGTACGAACTCTAGGGCTGTCCATGACACTTATAGGGATAGCTCATAAGATTGATCAGAAAAGATAACTTTGAGGTGGTTTCATACCCTACAATAATTTCTTCGTTAGTTCTTTGCTATTTGTGAGTTTGGAGTGAACTCTTTGTCACACGAGAGGTATTTACATATGATTCAACTATGTCAGTATTGTTGAGAGAACTTGCACTAGTGAAAGTATGAACCCTATGCCTTGTTTCTAAGCATTGCAATACCGTTTGTGCTCGCTTTTATCTTTAGTTACCTTGCTGTTTTTATATTTTCAGACTACAAAAACCTATATCTACCATCCATATTACACTTGTATGACCATCTCTTCGCCAAACTAGTGCACCTATACAATTTGCCATTGTATTGGGTGTGTTGGGGACACAAGAGATTTCTTGTATTTGATTGCAGGGTTTTTTTGAGAGATCGTCTTCATCCTACACCTCCCACGGATTGATAAACCTTAGGTCACCCACTTGAGGAAAAATTGCCATTGTCCTACAAAACTGTGCGCTTGGAGACCCAACACGAGTCTACAAGAAGAAGGTTGTGTAGTAGACATCAAGCTCTTTTCTGGCGCCGTTTTTGGGGAGGCGAGTGCTTGAAGGTATATCTTTAGATATTGCAATGAAATCTTTTAGTTTCTTGTTTTTCACTAGTTTGGTTTTATAAAAGAAAACTACAAAAAAATGGAATTGAGGTTGCCTCATATGCTTCATCTTTTTAATGTCTTTCATGAAAATGATGGAAAGGAAAATTGTGCTCAAGTGTTAGAAGAAGAAGTTATTAAAATGTTTGGCACTAAATCTTTGAGTGATGAGCATGATTTCAATGTTGTTAGTATGAATTCTTTGAATATCCATAGTAGTAATGATGATTGCACTAGTCATGATAAAAATATTTCTGATAAGCATGTAAATTTTTGTGGAGTGCATAGAGTTTGTGAATACATACCTAAAAGGGAAGATAGATTTTGTAAGAGGCATAAGTATTTACAAACTAAATGGTGGCAAGAGAGGCTATATGTTTGTGCTAAAAGACTTCATATTTCTCGCCGTCCTTGTGAACTTTGCAATGAAACTGGTCATTTTAATTTCCAATGTGAAGTATTTCATGATCGAATCGTGTCCAAAAATTGTGATAACCTCATTACCCGTGAGCATCATAATGAACTTGGTCTATTTTGGGGGTATGAAGAAATGAAACATAAAACTAAGGATGTTCCATCTTGGGCTCGCATGAAAATGATTGATTTTGATCTAAATGAAATCTATATGTGTTGCGTGGTAAATTGCATTGAGAATCCTTATATTGCCAATTACTTAAAGACAAGAAAACAAATAGAAGATGAAGAGAAGACTAATGAAGGGGAATAGGTTTCCCAATATCCTCCTATTTTTTCTTATGATGAATCAGGTAACGAGGAGGAGCTTTTTATTTAACCAACCTCTTCAAAAAGAAGCTTGGAGGAATTAAATAACCCCACACATGATGTGGTGAAGAATAAGAAAGGAAGGAAAAGTAAAGGTAAAGAGGCATCTCTCCCAAATAATGTTGCTCCCATTATTGATAGGCCTCATGAGAATGAATCAAAAGCAGTTGTGGAAGATGATACACTTGAGGATGATTTTGCTATGCCTATTGCTTGTTGTGATAATTATGATTGGGAAGATAATGATAATTTTTACAATCTTGAAAATATTTATGGCACCAACTTGGAGGATGATGATAATAATTGCTATAATATTGGTGTTATTCATACTATTAATGATGAGAGTGATTATGTTGATGATATATAAAGCCACAAGCTTGGGGATGCTATGTTTGATAAAAATGACATGTTTGAGAATTTATTTGCTGCAATTAATGTTTGTCCCAAGCTTGGGGATGATATGCTTAATGAAGATAAACTTTTTATTCCCCCTACTTTGAATGATCAAATTTGTAATAATGATTGCATGCCTCCAACTTATGATGATTATTGTGATGATACTTATGTGATGAAAAAGAGTGATGATTACTATTATGATACTTTTCATAATTATGAATATCCTTTTACTGAATAATACTCTTGTAGGGTGGAACCAATTTGTAGTATTCAAGTCTTTTATGATACTCCCACTATTAGTCATGAGAATAAATTTTCTTGTGTGGAGAGTAGTAAAATTTCTATGCTTGTAGATCATGAAAATAATGCTTTATGTGTTGGTTATATTGTGGAATTCCTCCTTGATGGTACTGAAAATTATTATGAGGGAGGAACATATGCTTGTAGGAATTGCAATAATATCAAGTTTCCTCTCTATGTGTTCAAAGTTTTGAAGTCATACTTGTTTTGCCTTCCTATGCTAGTTGATTATTGTTCCCATAAATTGATTAATCAAAAAATCCCTATGCATAGGAAGTGGGTTAGACTGAAATGTTCTTATCATGAGATTCATGATGCTCTCTTGCATGTTTCAATTACTATTCCTATGTGAGCATCACTGAAATCATCATGCCTAGCTAAAAGGCATTAAAGAAAAGCGCTTGTTGGGAGACAACCCAACACTTTTACTTTCTGTTTTGATGTGTTCACATGATTAAAATACTGTAGTAATCATGTTTTGTGTCTTTTATTTCAATAAAGTGCCAAGTAAAGCCTTTGGGATAGTGTGGATACTTGCTTGTTTGATTCTGTGCAAAAACAGAAAGTTTTGCGTCTAGAAAATGAATTATCTGATTTTACTAGAGCGTCAAATAATTATGAAATTTTAAAAAAAAAACTTTATATGCAAATTTCTTGAGTTTTCCTAATTTTTCAGAATTTTTAGAGTCAGAGAAGTATGGTGATCATTCAGATCTTTACAGACTGTTCTGTTTTTGACAGATTCTGTTTTGCATCCATAGTTTGCTTGTTTCAAGTGTTCCTATAGCTTATATTGAGTAATATAAATTTTGAGAATTATGGAATACAGTAGGTATCATGTGGTAATAATTATTAATCTTGTCTTGACAGTACCTAAGCGAACGATCTATCTTTACTACACTAACCCTTCTCACGAAGTCCCGTTAAGTTTTGTGTGATTGAAGTTTTCAAGTTTTGGGTGAGACACCGATATAAGGAGAATAAGGAGTGACAAGAACCTAATATTGGAGACTCCCAAGGCACCCTCAAGGTAATATTCAATGAATACTTAAGCGTCTAAGCTTGGGGATGCACCGGAAGGCATCCCCTCTTTTGTCTTCAACACTATCGGTATATCTTACTTGGAGCTATATTTTTATTAGTCACATAATATGAGTTTTTCTTCAACACTATTAGTACAAAGTTGGATCACTTTTAAGTCACTTATTTTGGGACGGAGGGAGTATCTAGCATGGAAGATACCGAGATCTCTCAGTTGTTATGGTGACAATGAAAGCATACCGACAAAAAATATTATTCATCTCTATTTTAGAAGCTCGAGGTCTGGCACCTCTTCAAATCAATGCTTCCCTCTACGAAGGGCCTATCTTTTACTTTCTAGTACTTACCTTTATGCAAGAGTCATGGTGATCTTCACCACTTCCTATATTTTGCCTTTTTCTCCTGGCAAGCGTCATGTGTTGGGGAAAGATCCAAGCATATATGGACATTCAAATATATTTGATCATCAATTATTATTGTTGACAATTATCTATATGATAAATAAGTTGGGAGGCGAACATTAAGCCCCGATCTTCCTCTATGTTCGATGAAAGATGTTTGTTCTAAAAATATGTTTTGAGTGTTAGCAATCATGGAAGACTATATGATAGTTGAGCATGTGGAATTTGCTAAATTAAAGCTCTTACATAGACCCTTCTTGAAAATAAGATGAATTGCAACTGTTTGGTGACTAAAAGCATAGTTTGTTAGTCTATACTTTAACATGTAGATAGCTTGTTATTTCATCATGAGAAGGTTTATGAGATGAGCTACTGTTTATGATATATAATGATGCTAGAAAAAGTGTTTGGAACTATTATTGATCAAATTTATGCACTAGTCTAGCATTCATACTTTATAAATTATTTCTTTTATCATTTACCTACTTGAGGACGACTAGGCATTAAGCTTGGGGATGTTGATACGTCTCCAACATATCTATAATTTATGAAGTATTCATGCCATGCTTACAATAATTCTATATGATTTTGGTAAGATTTTATTAGAACTAACCCGGACTGACGTTGTTTTTCAGCAGAACTACCATGGTGTCGTTTTTTGTGCAGAAATAAAAGTTCTCGGAATGGGCTGAAAATTTAGTATGATTTTTTCTGGACCAAAAGAGACCCTCGAAGCATTGGAGTTGGGCCAGAATATCCACGAGGAGGTCACAAGCCTGCCAGGTGCGGCCACCCCCTGGTCGCGCCTAGCAGGCTTGTCACCACCTCGTGGCACCCCTTGACATGATTCCAACGCCAAAATTCCTGTAAATATAGAAACCTCCGAAAATAAGCCTAGATCGGGAGTTCCGCTGCCCAAACCTCTGTAGCCACGAAAAACCAATCGGGAGCCCGTTCCGGCACCCTGCCGGAGGGGGAAACCATCACCGCAGGCCATCTTCATCACCCCGGCAGTCTCCTTGATGAGGAGGGATAGTTCACCCTCGGGGCTGAGGGTATGTACCAGTAGCTATGTGTTTGATCTCTCTCTCTCTATCTCTCGTGTTCTTGAGATGTCACAATCTTGATGTACCGTGAGTTTTATTGATATAGATGAATCATATGGAGTTTTCCCCTCTCTATGTTCTTATCATGATGAATTGAGTTTTCCATTTGAAGTTTTCTTATCGGATTGAGTATTTAAGGATTTGAGAATACTTGATGTATGTATTGTGATGGGATATTCGTGGTGGCAATGGGATGTTTTATTGATCCACTTGATGTATGTTTTGGTGATCAACTTGCGGGTTCCGTGACCTTGGGAATCTATGCATAGGGGTTGGCACACGTTTTTGTCTTGACTTTCTGGTAGAAACTTTGGGGCACTATTTGAAGTTCTTGTGTTGGATTGAATATGACGAATCTGGAATTATGTGATGCACATCGTATAATCAAGCCCATGGGTACTTGTGGTGACATTGGAGTATCTAGGTGGCATTATGGTTTTGGTTGATGTGTATCTTAAGGTGTTATTTTAGTACGAACTCTAGGGCTGTCTGTGACACTTATAGGGATAGCTCATAAGATTTATCAGAAAAGATAACTTTGAGGTGGTTTCGTACCCTACAATAATTTCTTTGTTAGTTCTCCGCTATTTGTGACTTTGGAGTGAACTCTTTTTCACACGAGAGGTATTTACATATGATTCAACTATGTCAGTATTGTTGAGAGAACTTGCACTAGTGAAAGTATGAACCCTGGGCATTGTTTCTAAGCATTGCAATACCGTTTTTGCTCACTTTTATCTTTAGTTACCTTGCTGTTTTTATATTTTCATATTACAAAAACCTATATCTACCATCCATATTACACTTGTATCACCATCTCTTCTCCGAACTATTGCACCTATACAATTTGACATTGTATTGGGTGTGTTGGGGACACAAGAGATTTCTTGTGTTTGATTGCAAGGTTGTTTGAGAGAGACTATCTTCATCCTACACCTCCCACAGATTGATAAACCTTAGGTCATCCACTTGAGGGAAAATTTCCATTGTCCTACAAAACTCCGCCTTGGAGGCCCAACACGAGTCTACAAGAAGAAGGTTGTGTAGTAGACATCATCCATCATTGCGGAGAAGTATCGCTCGGGCACCTGTACTCCTTTCCAGGGGGCAGGGCTGCGTGGCCATCTCGGTCGGATTAAGCATCGACAGTGCATCTTGGTTCTTGCAAAGGCCATCTGAGAACCCTCGATGCAGGTAGAACGCTTTAGCGCATAATTCCGAGGTGCAGCGTCGTTCAGCTTCGACACGAGGCCGAAGTAGCTGCTCGGCAATGGCTCGTCGGGCCATAGCCAGATGTAGAGATCCTTCATGGCCGGCTCCGCCATCCTGTGTAGCTCCATCAGCTGCTTCATCTGCTCGATGAGAAGAGGAGAGCGCTCGGGGGCTTCAAACTGTGCCCAAAAGAGTCGAGCCTCATCGCCTTCTTCTCATGAAGCATAGAACTGGTTCGCGTCCGCTACACTCTTTTGGAGGTCCGAACAGGCGCCTGAGGAACGCCACACCTGGGTGAGCAATGCGAACCTTCTATCACCAAAGGCACACTATAGTAAATACGGCTTACCAGCTATGATAGCTTTGACTTGGCGGGTCTGTTCTTAAAAGAACCACCGATCCACCCGCTCCTTTTGGAGATCGGATTTGAGCATGGATAGCTCGGTAGCTTGCTCCTTGCCCTTCTGCTCAAGGTCCTCACACTTCAGGCTGGCGTCTTTGAGCTCTTGTTGAACCTCCTCCATCCGAGCCTATTGCTTAGCACTCGCGGTTTTTAAGGCGGAGAGTGCGGCTGCCGCTTGTTCAGCTGCTGCCTTCTCGTCAGCGGCCTCTTGCTTCATCTTTCGCAGCTCGGCCTTGAGCTTCTCGACCTCCTTAGCCAAGGTTGTGTAAGCAATAAACATATAATTATACTAAGTCAATAGTGTGGATCACCAATGATGGAGAGCTCGCATATTACAATTCGGCTTACCTTGCGCCTCATCGAACCTCTTGTTCAGGTCATTAACCTCCTCTTCGGAGCTTTTGAGCTTTCGATTTAGCTTGGTAAGCTCCACGGCGTTAATGGCCGCCGCCGATGATGAGTCCTACAAACAATGAATATATATATCACTCTATGTGTGTTCAAACCCCTGAATCGTCAACAATATGATCCTGTGCTCGGTCCTCGGGGTTGTTAGTACATTATGGGACGAATAATGTCTTGCACATTGTTGGTGACTTCTGTGTTTTTGACCCCCGGGTGGGTTTTCTTCAAACTGACCCAGGACTCGGGGGCTGCTATATATAACAATAGCACAAAGCTAACAAAATTAAATTTGAAGGAAAAGGGTATTACGTGGCTCACCTTGAAGCCCGTCAAGAGACCATTGAAGGCCTCTTTCAGTCTGTTATCAATGGACCGAATGCCTTGCAAAACTGCACCCATAAGAGTGCAGTGATCCTCGGAGATGGAGGTGCTTGATAGAGCCTCCTCCATAACCGGCTGCCCAGTCATCGGTGGAGCCGGTGATGACCGGTTAGCCCGATCTCAGACCGGGGATTGAACCGGTACCTCCGGAGGCACAATGCGCTCCGGAGATGACCTCGGAGGGGACTAGACATTCCTTTGTCCTTCCTCCTTAGTGGCTGGGACGGGCTCCTCACCCCGGTCTCCGGCGTTCGAGGCATTAACCTCGGCCATAACGTCATCACCCCCATTGCCTGTGTTCGGCTCCAAAGGAGCCTGGCGGGATGACACCTCCGCGGCATCCTTCGCGGTCCCTAGAGGTGTGGGATGTGACGTAGTCCCACTCTCCGCCACCTCGGCGGGTGGAGACTCTCCATACGAAACTTGGTCGGTGGGGAGAATGCATGGTGGGATGCGGATCAAAAGGTGTTCTTACATCTAAAACATTAAAAACTTAGCATAAAATGACTTAGGGAGTCTTAAGATTCATACCTTTGAGATGGGGGCTTGCCCCTTAGGTTCCTTTGGGGAACCTTCTCAAAATCCTTGGACTCAGCATCAGAGTCCAAGTTGTCGCCGACCAGGATCAACCTCGGCCGACATGCCCTCTTCGGGGCAGGAGGAGGTACCTCCTCCACGGCATCCGGTGATGTCGCCCTCTTTCTTGTAAGGGGGGAATCGCCTCCCCCCTGTCCTCATACTCATCCTCTTGGGTAGAGGAGGCATGAGTTTCCTCGGACACAGCATCCGGCTGGTCCCTTATGCGGAGACCATCTCTGGTTTTCTTCTTCTCCTCCTTCTTCTCTAGCATTGTGTACGACACCATGATGAGCATCTCCGTCAATAGCTCCGACCTGGGGTCCTCGAGCTGTGGTGCTGGGCAGTTGATTCTCGTGGCCTTACTTAGCCATTTCTACAAACATGAGGGGGAAAACATTTAGTCCTTTTGTCAAAAAATAGAGCCAGTCGATTGAAATTATATCGTACCTGGGTAGGAGGGTTATCGGCGCTTAGGCCCGAATCATCCTTCTCGGTTGGCCAGCTCTTCCGGGGCTTGAACAATGCCTTCCACAATTTCTCAGGAGTGGTGCAGAAGAGTTGGCGTACAGTAGTCTCATCATCAAGCTGATAAGCCCACATGGGGGGTCCCAGCACTGGCAGGGAAGGATACGGTGTCGAAGCATGATCTGGACCACGTTAACCAGCTCGATCCTGGCCTTGACCATCGAGGAGATGCGCTTCTGCAGCGTTTCCACCTCCACATCCGACCCCTAGTCAAGGCCCTTCCTGAGCCATGAGGTCAATCTCTTGGGGGTCCGGATTTGAACTCAGCTGGAGCAACCTGACCCTCTTACCTTGGTTTAGTGATATAAAACCACTCCTTTTGCCAGATCTTGATGGTGTCGATGAAGGTGCCAGTCGGCCATCCGATGCGAAGGAGCTTGCTGATTACCGCCCCTCCGCAATCCGCGTGCTTGCCCACGACAGTCTTCGGCTTGACATTGAAGACCTTAAGCCACAGGCCGAAGTGCGGTTTGACCCGCAGGAAGGCTTCGCAGACGATAATAAATGCCAATATGTGCATGAAGGAGTTCGGGGGGAGGTCATAGAAGTCCAACCCGTAGAAGAACATGATACCCCAGACGAAGGGGTGGAGCGGGAAGCTCAGTCCCCGGATGAAATGGGGGACGAACACCACCCTCTTGCCTGGCTTAGGGGTGGGAACCACCTGGTTCTCCTTCAAAGCGCGGTGGAAGACGTTGGTGGGGAGGTAGTCCGCAAGCTTTAAGTCCTTGATGTCCTTGTCGGTGACCATGGAGGCCTCCCACTTGCCGTTGGAGCTGGAACCCGCCATGGTTAAGCTTGGAGGAAAAGTCGAGGAAGAACTGGATCTGGGCTCTAGGAGCTTGGGGATATTGAGGAAGTAGAGGATGCGAATGGAAGCGTGAATAGGCCTTGGTTTTTTCCCTTTTTATGAGGCATGATGCCGATTAGCCTCCCTTACTGCCCCGCAAATTTCTCCACTTCCCAAGACATGCATGTCGTTATACACGCATAAAGTAAGTTGAGATGTTAATCATATCCTGTGTGAAACGGAGCACAATTTAAGCATTGATGAGTCGTGTCAATGAAAAAACGGCCTCGAACCGCGAATCGAGCTTTCATAACTGGTTCAGCGAACATGGTAGGCCACGACTCTTCATTAGAAAGGTCGTCAGAAAACACTGTTTACACCTCGACGTTTGTCCTTTGGGACTAAGCAATTCATGGTGTCCAGACGATCGTATGATTGGAAACATTATGTGTCATTGGAAGCCAGACTAATCTCAGCCGATCATTAATGGAAGGAAGAACTCACCCCGCAAGCCAAAAACTCTGATCACCTCAAGCTGCCAGAGCTGAGACCTATGGAATTGGGGGCTAGTTCGGGAGCTACTGAGGGAGTCCTTGATTAAGGGGTCCTTGGGCCGTTGGCCTATATCCTCATAGGTCGGCTTGGTGGGCCGCATTCTGATTATTGCAGGAGGGGTCGGATACATCGAGACCCTATGTTCTAGAAGGAAGTCCCGAAGGCGCATCGTGCACTCCAAGTTAAGATGAGGAAATCGACATCTCCATCCCCGGCAGGAGACCTACCATGTGTAAACCCTAGGTACCCCCCCCGGTGTCTATATAAACCGGGAGGGCTTTAGATTGTAGGGCAGAGAAACTCATCTAGGATTCTAGCTATTTGATCTTGAGGTAGATCAACTTTGTAAACTTCATACCATCAATATAATCGAGCAAGATATAGGGTTTTACCTCCATAGGAGGGCCCAAACCTGGGTAAACATCATCTACTTCATCCCTTGTTACCATTGATCCTAGTCTCACACTCGGGACCTCCTACCCGAGATCCGCCGGTTTTGACACCGACACTTTTCCCTCGAGAAATAGCAAGAATCATTGGAGGGATTGAGAGATAGCAAGTTCGAAGAAGGTCAACAATGGGGGAAGAACACGAGCTCAAGAGTTGGGGAGCAATGAGGAAGAAGACCATCTTTTATAGGCCCCCCAAATCCAACCATTATGTGCATAGGTCATGCACAAGCGGTACTACCGCTCGGCTGAGCGGTACTACCGCTTAGCACGGTAGTTCCAAGAAAAGTATGCAGAACAGCAAAAAAATCGAGGCGGTAGTTCCGCCCGAGCGGTACTACCGCCCTACCCAACGGTAGTAAGTACAGCTAGGAAGCAGTAAGACTCCATAACACAAAAACAAGCGGTAGTAGCAGCACCGCAGTAGTGGTACTAGGGAGCAGTAGTACCGCACGGGCGGTACTACCGACCAGTACTACCATCCAAAAAACCAACCTTACGAGAGAGTAAATATAAGCGGAAGTAGCAGTGGTAGTACACAGCGGAAGTAGCGCCCAAGCGGTACTACCGTGGTACCGAGCGATACTACCGCATGTTCAAAGAAAAACAGCTCTCGCACTAAAACTGCCATAACTTTCGCATACGAGCTCCGAATTGAGCAAACTCAAGTTTGTTGGATAGCACATGACACGCACTATCCAAACAACTAAGGCAGTATGAAAATGCCAACGGTATAGAGATGTGAAACCTCTATTAATGAAGAACCAACAAAAACTCCAACATAAAAAATATCATAGAAGATGCATATGGACTCCATTTTCGATGAACTTGAGCTCGTCATGAAGCTGACCATAAGCTCAAGAACCCACAAAGAGAAAAAACAACCAAGAACCAATAAAGATGATGATGCCAAGAATGCAATGGTTTGAGCTATCAACAAACGATATGATCAAGCTACTCACTTGAGAGCCCCCCTTGATAGTACGGATATCGATCATATAACCCGGTATCCCAACTACCACCATGAGACCGGTAAAATAGAAAACCCTATCAAGGTCAAACCTTTGACTTGCGCATAGTCCACTTGAGCTAGATGATGACGATCTTGACTTCCTCAAGATGGACCACCTCTCTTGATTGTGCCGGCTTGATGAAGATTAGTAGATTGATCTCCCATACTCCACTATGGGTGAGAACTCTTTAGCACATATTCACAAGTCCATTGTTATCACAAGGAACGGAAAGCTTCAAGCATGATCTCTCTGTGACGCTTCACTTGAACTTGCACATCGCAACCTTGATGACGATCACCACTTGGTGTCATCCTCCATGGATTGTATGGGATCTTCTTATTGATCCCAGCCCATGGAAACATACCTAACCCCACAAAGAACACTCACAAGGAACATGGGTTAGTACACAAAGCGTAATGGACAATGCTTACCATACCATGGGATCACTTGATCCCTCTCACTACATCTTGTATGCTTTGTGTGGTGATCAACTTCATTCACTCTTTGACTTAGTCTTGATCAACCTTGTATCTTATTTTCTCTCTTCATAAAGATGATGTCTTGAAGGTAAGCATGAATGCTCACACAATCTTCTTCTTCAAGACATGCTTGCAATAAGCTCAACTCTCACATGACCAATATTTGGATAAACCTTGAATACCACCCTGGTCACAATATAAACTCCTTGAAACCAACATATGTACTTCAAGAAGTTCCTATGGACAAATCCTTAGAATATATCACAAGGCAACCATTAGTCAATAGGGATTGCCAACAATTGCCAAAACAACATATGGAGAAATATGCACTAACAGTTGTGATGGTGATGACGACGCCCTTGTCTTGAAAGTGCCATGTCATTGTCCTCATTGTGTTTATGATGATCTTGCCTTGGTGCTTCTTCTTCATTGGGCTCGTCATGATTTGCTTGAGGACATTGACGAGGCAAACGCACCCGGTTCGTCCGTTATTGGCACTCTTCTTGGTGATCATCTTCTTCTTGATGTTCACGTCGGAGGGCTTCTTGTTATTCACGCGCTTCGCGGTTGCATTCTTCCAAGGCGCGAGTTGGACCACGGAGGGCACGTTGTGCTTAAAGCGCTTGTTCTTGACAGTGATGTTCTTCTTGTTCCCGATGTTGTTGTTCTTATTCTTGGTCTTGTTAACGACGTCGATCGCGCTCTCGTAGGCAATCTTGTAATCCATTTCCATGGAATGGATTGTCCGAAGCTTTATGTTGGCGAACATGAGTTGAGCTTGGTGGGAGCGGTTGTCTCTAAGTTGAAAACGTGCTCGAGGTGGACTTGCGCCGGAAGAGTACTTCGGTCAGTGGCGACTTGAGTGGTGCCGCCTTGTCGATGTAGATGTTGAGGACGCGCAGTTGACCATCAAGGCATGGAACTTGTCCATTTGGATTGATAGCTTGGTGTTGAGGTAGTCCCTCGTGCGCTCCTCCGAATTGTGCAAGTCGGTGGCGAGTTGCTCAATGCGGTCATCTAAGACATCTTGCGATTGCCGCATTGCTTTTTGGGCACCGAAGAAATGCATCTTTGTGATGTAGTCGTTCTTTTCATCGTCGTGATCCTCAAATGTTGGGTTAGGTATGCTTGACCTATCCATGGTACTCAAGGAAATTTTGAGTGGAAGAATGAGAAGAACAATACCAAATTATTGTTCTGTATGTTGAAAATGAATCAAATATCACTCAATGTGCAATATGGAAGTAGCAGAATTGGTATTGGAGATCGTCACTCTAGCACCTACAAAATTAAGGCTTGTTGAGTAGCTTCGTTAGGATAGTGTCACAAAATTCAAGCAATTCATGAGGCAAGATTCAATAATGTTAAAAAAATCATAAATTCGCAAGTGAGATAGATAGACCAATAGCAATGATTGTTCATAGAAACAAACACATGAATAAATAAGTGGGGTCCTGCAACCAAGGAATGAGCACAAAATGTGGGATCCAAGGAAAAAGCTCGTGTTGCACAACACTAGAGAGATTCTAGCACGATTGCTGAAATGGGTATGATACAAACTTGTGCACAACCTATAAGAACCAAAACATGTTGTCTTTCTATCCTGACTATGCTATGTGAAAGGACGTGGATGTCGCCTAGAGGGGGGTGAATAGGTGCTTTAAAGTAATTACGGTTTAGGCTTGAACAAATGTGGAATAAAACTAACGTTTAACATGTCAAGAACAAAACCTAAAACAACTAGGCTCACCTATGTGCACCAACAACTTATGCTAAGCAAGATAAACAACTAAGTTATAGCAAGAAACAATATGGCTATCACAAAGTAAAGTGCATAAGTAAAGGGCTCGAGTAAGAGATAACCGAGGCACTCGGAGACGACGATGTCTCCCGAAGTTCACACCCTTGCGGATGCTAATCTAAGTTCGAAGCGGTGTGGAGGCACAATGCTTCCCAAGATGCCACTAAGGCCACCGTAATCTCCTCATGCCCTCGCACAATGCAAGATGTCGTGATTCCACTAAGGGACCCTTGAGGGCGGTCAGCGAACCCGTACAAACAAGGTTGGGGCAAACTCCACAACTTGATTGGAGGCTCCCAACAACACCACGAAGCTTCACTACAATGGACTATGGCTTCCGCGGTGACCTCGAATGCTCGGGGCAATATCCACAACTTAATTGGAGACCCTAACGCTTGCCCGGAGCTTTGCACCATAATGATTGAGCTCCGAGGCACCACCAACCGTCTAGGGTGCCAAAGCACTGAAGAGGAACAAGCTTTAGGGTGCTCAAACACCCAAGAGTAATAAGCTTCTCAATTCTCACTTCCACGTATCACCATGGAGAACTCAAATCTATGCACCAAATGCAATGTCAAGGGAACACGGAGTGCCCAAGTCCTTCTCTCCCAAATCCCACAAAAGCAACTAATGCTAGGGAGGAAAATGAGAGGAAGAACGAAGAAGAACACGAAGAACTCCAAGATCTAGATACAAGGGGTTCCCCTCACTTAGAGGAGAAAGTGATTGGTGGAAATGTGGATCTAGATCTCCTCTCTCTTTTCCCTCAAGAACTAGCAAGAATCATTGGAGGGATTGAGAGTTAGCAAGCTCGAAGAAGGTCAACTATGGGGCGCAAACTCAAGCTCAAAGGATAAGGTTCAATGGGGAAGAAGACCCCCTTTTATAGGTGGGGAAATCCAACCGTTATGCTCACGGCCCGCACAGAGCGGTATTACTGCTCATGGGAGCGGTAGTACCGCTAGGGCGGTGGAAGCCCATTGAAAAACAACAGCGAGGAGGCAAAAGGCCGGTAGAACCACCGGAGTGATACTACCGCTCATCCTCACCATACTACCGCAAAGGGTAGCGGTACTACCGCAAAGGGTAGCGGTACTACTACTTGCGAGCGGTATTAAAAAAATACATCTGTGCCTACCACCGTTGGACAAAACACGAGATTTTGGTCCAAAGCGGTAGTACCGCGGCAGTACTGCTCTGGAGCGGTAGTAAAAAATTACATCTGCTCCAAGCGGTAGTACCGCGGTAGTAGCCGCGGTAGTACCGCTACAGCCTTTTATGAACACCAAAACTGCCACAACTTCTGCAAACTGACTCCAAATTCAACAAAACCAAGTTTGTTGGAAAGCTAACGACATGGGCTAACATAATATTGATAGGAACATCAATAAGAAGAAAATGATAAAAGTCCCATAAGAAAATGGTGAGAACCCTTCCTCGGATAAGACCGGTAAAACCTCCAACACCAAAAACGCAATAGAAGAAGCATATCCAATCCATTTTATATGTACTAGAGCTTGTCACAAAGAAAATAAAAAGCTCTAAAACCTCAAAAATAGAAAATACAAATAATAAACAAGAAATATGATACACGGATGCAATGGTTTGAGCTCTCGACGAACAATATGATCAAGCTACTCACTTGAGAGCCCTCCTTGATAGTACGGCTATCGATCCTATAACCCCGTCTCCAAACTATCACCATGAGACCGGTAAAATAGAAAACCTATCACAGGAAAACCTTTGCCTTGCATGAAATCCACTTGAGCTAGATGATGATGATCTTGACTCCCTCAAGCTGAACCACCTTTCGTGATTGCGTTGGCTCGATGAAGACTAGTTGATTGCTCCCCCATACTACACTATGGGTGAGTCACACTTCAGCACACCTTCACAAGCCCATTATCACCACAGTGGGCGGCAAGCTACAAGCATGATTTCTTCGTGATGCTTCACTTGAACTTGCACGCCGCAACCTTGATGACGATCACCACTTGATGTCATCTTCCACGGATTGTATGGGATCTTCATCTCGATGAAATCCCATGGAAATATACCTAACCCTACAAAGAACACTCACATAGACCATGGGTTAGTACACAAAGCATAATGGACAATGCTTACCATACCATGGGATCACTTGATCCTTCTCGGTACATCTTGTACGCTTTGTGTGTTGATCAACTTGGTTCACTCTTTGACTTAGTCTTGATCAACCTTGTATCATATCTTCCCTCTTCATAAATATGATGTCTTGAAGGTAGACATGAATGATCACACAGTCTTCTTCTTCAAGACATGCTTGCAGTAAGCTCAACTCTCACATGACCAATCTTTGGATAAAACCTTGAATACCATCTTGGTCACCATATATAGTCCTTAAAACCAATAGATGGACTTCAAGAAGCACCTATGGACAAATCCTTAGAATATAACTCAAGGCAAACATTTGTCCGTAGGGGTGTCATCAATTACCAAAACCACACATGGAGAAATGTGCCCTTACACTATGTATGTATGAGGCACGATGACATTCACTCAAGGGATCCAAGATGATCAAGTATGATATGCAAATTGGCGATGCTATTGTGTTTGATCTTCTGTATGCTAAAAAACTTTGCTTCTCTTTTTCTTTGGCAATGATATTTTATATGGTCACTATGCGGAACGTGTACACCAAGATAGAAATTTTGTATATGCACAATTTGTAACACAAGAGATGCTACGATAATATATGCACACAATTGAAGCTATGCAGAGTATGTATCACTAAAGTGCAAGTGTAGTGTAGTCAGGCAATACTCAATGGCTGCAAGTAACGCAAATAGGCCCGGAGTAACAATGCAATGGAAAGGGTGTAAAAAAGAGTGACTTCATGGTTACCGTCCTTGCTTACGGTTATGGTGTCAATGATGAGTTGGTCGGCGACAATTTCGGCGATGATGAGTGGCGATGACAATGATGATCTGATCCTAAGTAGCCGAAACACCTTAGGAAGCGGGAAAACCGCGGCTCAAAATCTCAAAGGCGAAAAGAATGCGAAAACACACAAGCCAAAGTTTCTGATGTGGCTGGAAGTTATGGGGAGGCCAAATGTTCCGGAGGCCGGAAATCTAGTGGACGGAAGTTGGAGCTGAAAGTTCCAGGGGTTAGAAAATTGGGACGAACCTGAATTTCCAGATCTAAGACTTGGGCGGAAAAACGAAGAGGAAAACCCAAATTTGACGGTGAAAAGGAAAAATTGGTGGAAATTGGATGGAGGGAAAACTAGATCCACTTGTCAAACACAAAATCCAGGGATCAAAACCAACAAAATCTCATCAAAACCAACAAATCCAATAAATTTTGGTATGACTATTTTTGTGGAGATTCTCGAAATTAGATCAAAACAAACAAAAATTGGCTACCAAATGAGGGGATGAGACTTTAAGATGTGAATTAACCTGGCTCTTGATACCAAGATGATATGGGGCCAAGCCCTCAATGACGAATCTTTTCACACTTGGAGGGGAATAGGGAGATAACCAAGAGCAATCAAACAAACGCCCAAGACAATCTCCGATCACACATCCGCTAAATCGATAAGAATACAAGAATATACAGTGGTTCAAAATCAAACAAGATACAAGTAACAAGGTAATCTTCCCACTTCGGAGAGGAGCCTTGATATCCCGGAGCATCTTCCCTACACGAGGGGCCTTGGCATCCACTTGGATCTTCTCACATAGAGGTCATCTCCATGGGAGGAGAAGGTGCAAGGAGCAATGCTCAGCTAACTAAGAGCTAAACACATGCTAACCCTAATTCGTCCAAGGGGAATGGTATATATAGTCTAGGGCGAGATGTGTGTGAGAGAAGGGTACATGGGCCTCGAGCCCGAAGGACTGCGCACAGGTAGGCCAAAAGTTATGGGCAGGGTCTGGGCTATCTAGAGAGTTGGCACGCCCGGGGGAAAACCAAGGTGTGCCGAGGCCGGAAGTTCCGGGCACCGGAGGTTCCGTGCCAACTTTTGGGCTACCCAAAGAGTTTGCACGCCCCAAGACGGTCATCGACACTAGGGAGGCCAAAGGTTTCGGGATGGCCGAAAGTTTTGGGCTGGCCTGGGAGCTTCCCTTGATGCTCTTCTTCTATTCTTCATCATGTCCTTCTCCTTGCGCTCCCTGATACGTCTCAAAACTATCTACTTTTCTAAACATTTTTGCTCTTGTTTTGGACCCTAATTTGCATGATTTGAATGAAACTAACCCGAACTGATGTTGTTTTCAGCAGAACTACCTTGGTGTTATTTTTTTGTAGAAATAAAAGTTCTTGGAATCAGACGAAACTTTTTGTGGATTTTTTCTGGTATATATAATGAAATATGGAGCGAAGACCTGCTAAAGGGGGTTGTGTGTGAACAGGGTGTGCCCACCCCCTAGTCTTAGCTTGTGAGGCCCACATGGCTCCCCGACCCTAATTCTAGTCCTATAATTCACAATTACAGGAAAAAATAGGAGAGAAGTTTTCATCACGTTTTACGAGACTAAGCCGCCGCTACCTCCCGTTCTTTCTTGGGAGGGCTGATCTGGAGTCCGTTTGGGGCTCCAGAGAGGCAGATTCATCACCGTTGTCATAAGCAACCCTTCTTCATCAACATCCCCATGATGCTCACCATCGGGAGTGAGTAATACCTTCATAGGCTTGCTGGATGGTGATGGGAGTGAATGAGATTGAGCATGTAATCGAGTTATTTTGATAGGGCTTGATCCCTAGTATTCACTATGTTCTGAGATTGATGTTGCTATGCTTAATGCTTGTCACTAGGGCCTGAGTGCCATGATTTCAGCTCTGGACCTATTATGTTTTCATGAATATGAGAGTGTTTTAGAACCTATCTTGCAAGTTGTATGCACCTATTATTTGTCATGATCCGCATACCCCAAGGTGACAATAATTGGGATTATTTCCGATGATTGTCGTAGTTTGAGGAGATCATGTATTCACCTTGCGTTAATGCTTTGTGCTGGTTCTCTATTAAAATGGGGCCTTAATATTCCTTAGTTTCCATTAGGACCCCGCTGCTATGGGATGGTAGGACAAAAGATGCCATACAAGTTCTTATCGCAAGCACACATGACTATATATGAAATACATGCCTATATTATATTGATGAACTAGAGCTAGTTCTGTGTTGCTCTAGTGTGTAACTATTACGTGATTGATGTCATCTAAATCATTATCCATCACTGATCCACGGGCCTGCGCTTTACATATACTGAATCTTGCTAAGTTACTATTGTTGTTGCTACTGTCACAATTACTACACAGCTAGTGCTACCACTGTTACTGCTACTACTACTATTTTACCTTGCTACTAAAATCTTCCTTGTAGAGAGATATCCCACGTGTGGTTGAATTTACAACTCAACTGCTAAGACCAAAAAATATTCTTTGGCTCCCCTTGTGTCCAATCAATAATTTAGGATGTAATACTACTCGCGAAGACTGTTGGGACCCCCTATACTTATGGGTTATCACTCCCGAGCTCCGGTGGTGATTGACGTACCTAATCATGCACAATATCTCTGCTTGAGGTAGCGACCGCTCAATCCAAGATATGGGTAGCTCGATAAGGAGAGATGTCACCTCAAATTCGATGGCGCATGTGCGGGCTCTTGTCATAGGTCCACTTGGAGCTTGATGGGTTGGTGTAAAATCCATGGGGATGACCATGGGATGCTCTGCATAATTATTACAAACGTCTTTATAGTCGATGGGAACGTCTCCTCCCAGTGAATGCACATCACCAGAAGGCTTGGAATAAATCAGTGTGTTCCTAACTATCCAATCACAAGGTGGTTCACGGTCACGGGTAGAGTGACTTCTGATCAAATCATCCTTACGGAGTAGTACCACTAATGTTTTGGAACAAATCTAATGTGATCAAATACAATATAGACACAAAATCTCTACTATTAAAGAGAAATACAAACGTCGCTATCGTTCACACACAACCGTTAATACGAAAACAATTTAGAAATGAGAGCCAAATTAATATAAAAATCAAGCCATTAGTGCAACTAGCTAAATACCCCGTGCATTGCTGCGGGATGGAACAATATTTGAAGAGTGGTGGCATGTGACCAATTGTCCTCGATCGTCCTTGAAGATGTAGTCAGAGACCTTGCCTGCTAGCGCTTGGTCGTCCTCGAACTCACGACCATTAACCCTGTCCTCAAACACGTGTTGTCCTCGTCCGTGAACATTTTGGCAATCGTCTAGGCGTGGACATCCTGTAGAGCATGCTCGTCATTCATCTTGTGAATGCTTGACTGTCCATGTCACGAGCACCTGGTGTTCGTTGTCTATGTTTGTAAGTGTTTATCGCTCATGTCGACGAATCGTCAACATCAACGAGAGCCCGCTGGTCGTCCTCACATATGTATATGTATGGTACATCCACATGACACGTACGAGCGAGCTCTAACGTGCACCTCATGTCCTTTATTACAAAGAGGTATGCATCTGTGGATGTATTTAGGATGCGTTTTGTTGCCCGCATTTGGGCCAACTAGGCCCGCGAGGGAAGGATTCATGATGTTTGCTTGGCCTGCATACACTGTTCGGCCTGCACTGCATGAACTTTACAACACTCCTAGCCAGGTTCACGAGCTACGTCCAGATCGAAAGTTTCTCCAGAGCCAGGCTTGTGTGCGGCAGGGGAGGGGAACGTGGTGCTGAGCTCCTGCGACCAACGAGATGGTGCGAGCTCGTGTGCGTCTCCGAAAAATCGACAGGAGGATTTCGGCTCACCCCCCGCCGATTCGGTCGCCCTATTTAGCCCCCATCCTCTCACTGCCTAAAGCCCTGCCACCCTTCTCCCGCCTTTCGAGTTTTCCCACCGATGGACATCGCCACTGACGACCAGGTAAGTGGAGCCCCTTCACCGACCGGTGGTCCATAGTGGCGACAACTCCTGTCCTCGACTCCACCAACCCTTACCGCCCCCCCCCCCCCCCGAGTTGCATCCATGGCCTCTGTGAGTTCAATCACCTCTTTCTCTGTGTTCATTCTAGCTAGATCTGAGAGGATGTGGTCATAGGGTTAGATGTGCAAGCATGTGTTAGGATTGATTCGTGCATCGATTTGTGAGCAGATGCTAGATTTTGATGTAGTGGTAGCTATTTGTGTTGGATCTGTGTAGCTAGAGTAGTATGACAGTGATGAACACTATGAATTCATAGCTAGTTGTGCTGGATGTGTGTAGCTAGAGTAGCCATTTGTGATGAACACAATGGATTCTATGCTAGAGTACCTAGTTCCGATGTTGTGGTAGCTATTGGAGATGGATTCATATCTAGTTGTCATGTATGCTCCTACTTCCATTGATCATCCGGTTATGATGTTGTGGTGTTGTGTGTGCTATGATGACTATCAATGCGTGCTACAATTGTAGGACATGACCACACAGATGGAATATCTTAGTCAGGCCCTTGTCCTGTCCGACAACCAGTTCACGGCCTCATATGTCAAGGACTCACAACCCCTCCTTGATCAGAACATGCCTTCTATTTTAGAGGTGTTCGAGGTTTCACCTGGTGCTTCTATCTTTGTGCCAGTTGTGCTCGCTGAGCCAACTACCACTTCTGCTACCGCTACACTGAAGGCCAAGAAGGATGGTAGGGGGAACAACATGAAGTGGCATCCGCTCATGTCCACGTTCGCGCTGAACAATATGTGTGAGCTCATCTCTAGTGGGGTTAGGACTGACAAGGGCTTCAAGTAGGTGCACTTGAACACTGTTGCGAAGCAGGCATTCGAGTTCTGCGGTCAGGAGGTGTCCGCCACCTAGGTGTACAACCACTTGAGGAAGTGGAGAGCTCGATGGATTCAAGTGTCCAATCTCAGAGACTTTAGTGGCACCTCCTAGGATCAGAGCACTTGCTCTATCGTTCTGGAGGTAGAGCACTACGCCGGCCATGTCGCGGTTAGCTCACTATCCTCTTGTTTTGGATAGTGTCAACTATTGCCTACTAGCAACTAACAACACTTGTTCTTCTATCTTAGGACCACCCCAAGGATGCTGAGTTCATCAACACACCCATCCAGAACTACAACCAGATGCAACACATCTTCTTCTTCGGCCTGGTAATCGGCAAGCATGCCATGGGCTCCTATGAGGCTCTCGGTTCTCCTGTGCGGCCGGAGTTTCCAAGCACCCTGGACGTAGAGATAGTTCTTGATGGCCCTGAGAAGGAGAAGCTATTTGAGCCTATCCCTGTGCTCGATAGGAAGAGGAAGATGGGCGACCTGATGTAAGAGGAGACCAGTATCTTCAGCAACATGACTACGGCCGTGAAGGAGGTGGCATCCGCCATTAGGGAGAGCAAGACTGTCGACGTCCACCCTGACCTATACAATGCCGTCATGAAGTAAGGTAGCTTCAGCCATGGTTTTAAATAGCGGATAGCGGGCTTGTGGCGGTTTGTGTTCCGCGTAGTATAATGCGGATAGCGGGTGATATTGCGGACACTATGTCTGCTTAGCGGATTTATAAAAACACTAGATTCTTGTTTATATCACTAGAACATGAATAAAAAATAATAACATTTAATTTGAGTGATAGCGGTCACTATTGCACTAGCGCTATTGCAGACGCAATAACGGATGCTATCTTCGTTATTTAAAACTATGGCTTCAACGATGAGGCTCTCATGGCAGCTCCGAGTCACCTGCTAGACAACAGGGCTCAGGGTGTTGGGTTTGTTGCCATGGCAGACGCCCACAGGATGCTCTGGCCCAAGAGCTGGCTGGGCAAGCACTACTACTAGAGCTTGATGCTGGTTATCGCGTGCATGATCCTGGATGCCGATGGCGACGATGAAGGTGACATATATTTTGTGTAGCTAGGGCTTGAAAAGTGTTTGATGGTCTGTATATTTTGTTGAGGCGGTATATACTAACCACTCGTGATGATCATGAACTTGCGGTGATAGGATGACACCCTTTTTTGGATGTGGTGCTAGGATGACACCACAGTAGTGCTAGGTTAGAACTTGCTATACCATATGATCATGCATGCTTACTACTTCTGCTCCATTGCTTGCTTCTTGTTTGTTCTTTTGCTTGCTGCTTTAACTGCTCCTCTTGTGCACTGCTAGGACAAATGGTATGCGGTGTTCGTCGGGAAGGCACCAGGGGTTTACTGTTCATGGGTAGCTTGCAATGAACAAGTTGCATCGTACAACAATTACAACCATAGAGGGTTTAAGACAAGACAAGCGATAGAAGAATCTTACGCCAACTATGTGCAAAAGCACACAGTTGGCGTGGTTGAAGTTGACAACGTTGCAGTTGGCAAGACGACGCCATACCTTGCGGTAAAGAACTTCATCATAATCGTGCAGTTCGTCGTCATTGCACTGTTGTGGCGTTGTGGGCTAGATGTGATCATATGTAAGTCCAGACAATGCACCATGTATACAACCAAACAACATGTTTATGTGTGAGTTCAGATAATACGGATAACCAAATACCCTGCTCTAAGCTATTCCCTAATGTGTGGGAACTAAATGTGGGCAACCAACCATACTGTAGATATTGATTTAGAAACTGTATTTGCTCAATTACCTCACGTGACCCAGGCTTGAGCTAGCCAGACCCGACTATTACGGTAAAGGTGACAAACATGTCCTTAGGTTGTATGTAATCAGAAGTGTCTAGTGCACTCAAATACAATGTACGAAAACAAGTACTCCCTCTGTTTTAGAATATAAGGTGTATTATTGAATGTTTGACCATGATTATAGAACAAACTAACAACATCTGTAATACCAAATAGATAAAATATGAAACTACTTTTCATGATGATCAAATATCATAAATTTTGTATTGTAGATATTGATATATTTTTCTGAAAACTCGATTAAATATGACCTTGTTTGACTTTTGGAAAACAAATACATTCTTGTATAAAGCAACGGAGGAAGTAAAAGAAATGCAATGTAGTACGGAATATATTATACAATATCTGGAGCACGAGCAACATTACAACGGGAAGAGACGATGGGTCTGACAAGGAGGGAAGGGAGGCAGGGGCGAGTCAACTCCAACCCGCCCGGTCACCGGCCGGAGGGGAGAATGGCGGAGACGACGGGGCCAGCTCCGACTCACCGGCTCCGCGCGCGCGCCGAGGCGGCGGTGGCGTCCCTGGTGGACGTCCACCCTCACGAGATGCCCCCGCTGACGAGCGCCGCCTCCACCTTCTTCTTCGTAAGCCATCTCTCTCGTCGAATCCGCCTTCCAAATTCAGCCACCAGCGGAGAACGGAAATTCCTCACTCCATGGGTGACGCAGATCCTGAGCGCCTACTTCGTGGTGCTGCCGCTGCGGGACGAGGGGGCCATCTCGCTGGGCCTCGGCGCCCTCCCGGGCCTCTTCGCCGGCTCGCTCGTGCTCACCGTCCTCGCCGCCCCCGTCGCCTCCCTCGCCTTCTCGCTCCCTTCCGTCCCCAAGTCCAGGGTCCGTTCCTTTCTCACTTGGGTCGTTGCAGTTTGCTCGTGTTTAAACGGAAAAAAAATCAACCACAAGCAGACAAAAGCATTGCAAATAATGCAAGGATCCAACAGAACAGAGGACTGTACTTCCCTAAACACAAACCAAACGCCTATTTGGATTTGGTTTAAAAACACACGCACACATTCGTGAGAACCTATTTACTACTCCCTCTAGGTCTTAGAGGGAGTATTACTCCCTCCGTCCCATACTATAAGAGCGTTTTTGACACTAGTGTAGTGTCAAAACGCTATTATATTACGGAACGGAGGGAGTAGAAAAAAATGTATGTTTTTGCAATGATCTGCCATTTCATTTGGTTTATGTCTAGGGCTGCAAGTCAATTTTGACTATAAGCTTCTGTTGACGAGCCCCTGTTTTTATTCAGCTAATTGGCGATGATTTTATGAAGTTGAAATTGTCTGGCAGTTATTTTCCCTTCACTGACACAAGCTAATTCTATCACCTGTACCTGCAATTTCAGGCTTTGGTTTTGATACACAGATTCTTCAGCATATCCCTTCTTGTGTTTTTCATGCTTTGGTTTGCCTCGAAGCCGGGCTCCCCATCTACCGCCCAGGTAACGCACACTGATAACATGGTGGATTGTTTTTCTCTTTTTTTGTATGCATGATTAGTTTTCCCTGTAGTTTGCAAATATCCCATGCTGATATTACACAGGAAAAAATGTTTTTGAATCCATCTGCCATCTTGCACTCCAGCCACTTTGCTCTCTTTCTAATTTTCCTAATCGAAGAAGGCAGGGCCAAACTTATTTTGTTTATTTTTGTTGATATTATGATCAAGTCAAGTGAAGATAGTTCAAATAAACCTGCTGGGTGGGGAAACCACAGCTGGTTCTACATAGGTGTGAGAATAAGCTTCTTTCTTTGGGTAAGCCATTTCCTATTACGTGATCCTGTTCATGTTTTTGAGATTTAAGTTATCATCCATTTGAATTGCTCTCTCCATCTGAAGGTTGCTTTGCTTAATCTCATTACAATATCATCCACTTGGGCAAGGGTAATTGATGTCATGGACAGTGAGGTATCATTTGATAACTGCACCAGAAATTATCCGTAACCCCTTAGACATTTTGCATGTTCTTTTCAAATCCTTATTTCTCTTTTGATTCAGTCAGGTTCAAGATTGTTTGGTTTTATTGGGGCTGGTGCTACGCTAGGGCAACTTTTTGGTTCTTTGTTTGCTGCAAGCATGGCATGGATGGGACCCTGTACGTATCTAGGACGTTCCTCTAAATAACATGATGAGCTCCTATCTCATTTTTCATGGATGCGATGTCATATTTACTAAAATTTCCTCAGTTCTGCTCCTATTTTCCTCCCTCTTGATGGAACTTGCGGCACTGTCATCTAAAGGAATTTGCACTGATGCTAATCTTGATTCAACAGAATTGCCATCAACAGGGTATGTAATCTTTCTGGGCATGAGTTACAAGTTCTTGACTTATTTTCTTGTTAATTTTGACATGAGTAACCAGCATGTTTTATGTACACAATTTCTTGCTTGATTAACCTTAGCGAACTTTGAGCCGCAAATACAATCTCTGAAATCTGAATAGTCCACTTTATGACCAACTTGGATTGATTAATTAGTTTCAACAATTTATGATAAAAAAAATAGGAGTTACAGTGGTGGGTTTTCATACTATTTTTAAGGTGTTACTGATGATTTTATTCGACTTGTTGGTGCTTCCTTGTGTTCACAAGTGAGAATTTAAGACATCCCAATCTATTACAAACTGCAGAGCTGAACCAAGTCAAAATACCGAGCTTGGTGATGAAATGTCTTCACTGGTCACTTCACCTAGAACACCTTCCCAATCTCAAAAGACAAAGCCTGGGATTTTTGTGATGTTTGAAGGTTTCTGGCTGATAATGCGCTCACCCTACCTGATATACATATCTCTGTTTCTATGGCTGAGTGCAGTTGTATCATCCTTCTTTTACTTCCAGGTATGGTTGTTCTCCATTCGTGTATGATATGGATGATAAGTTATGCATTGCCGTGAGCATGTTGCTTCCTCAAATAAATTGTTAGAATACAAAGGATCCTCCATTTACTCACCCAACCTTTTCTCCTTGATTTCCAGAAAGTAACTATAGTTGCTACTACAATATCAAGCCCAACTGCCAGAAGGAGAACATTTGCACTGATAAACAGCTTTATAGCAGTTTTTATTCTTGCCGGACAGCTCACTTTGACGGTATTTTTTCCATGTCGAAATTATCCTTGTTTTACTCTATTTCATTACCCCCTTTCCAGTGTGAATAAGTGAAAATCAACAAGATAAGCTGTCACCAAAGAATTACCTTTTATGACATTACACATTGTCGAAGTGTAATATATTATTAAAAGATATAAATAGAATCAAACTTATATCGCCCTCTCTTAATACCTATGATGTTTGTTTCCTTAATGCAATCATAATTGCAATAGTAACTACATCATAACTTCCACTTCAAGATCAGCACGTCCACAATGTAAATTGCAGTATAGGATTACTGAAGTAAACCTGTACCTCCAGTTTTGCTGTTTTTTCTATGTACAGTGTTTGGGTGATATATTTTCTTGTGGAACCACGGTCATTACTTTCAAGAAAATAACCTTCAATCATGCGACGGAATCTCAATACGTTTCCCCTTCGAAACTTATTCCCGTGCACACTGAGATAATTCCAATTAGAAACCCATGAGTTCTGCATTTCTATTATTTGTGTCAAGGGACAAACTTCATGCAGTGTAGTCCAACTGACGCATGCCGTGACTCTAGGTGTCTAACTATTCCACAACAATATTTGGTGGTGAATAAAACAAAATAAATCAACAAATCATGATATGTCTTATCCAAATGGTAGTTAGAAGACTCTGCAATGGCCAACGTAAATTAGTGTTTTTCTTTTCATTCGTACGACCTGTTTAGATCATAGGTATTTTACCTCTAATCTGAACAAGCATTATGGTAATTATAACATTCTTCTTGTTCTATCAATTTCTGGGTATGATTCAAACAAGTATTTATTTCAGGGTCATATCCTTACAGTAGCTGGTATAACAGTTGCTATTTGTGCATCTCCATTCGTTGCTGCCTCAAATTTGGTTGTCCTTGCTGTCTGGCCAACTTGGGTTGCTGTTGCTGTCACTGAAACAATTCGAAAGGTATCGATAGACCAGGACACTCTTACTGAACTTTCTGTACCTTTTTTTCTACCATTAAATGTTGATATAAAAAAGATACATGTAAAGGTAATGCATATACAAAAGCTGGGTAGTCATTACCACTGAATTTGCGCAGACACACTATATGTTTAGTTTGGTTTAGTACTCTCAAATGATTCGTATGGAAGAGCTTATGCGTTGTAGTATATTTGTCCTATAGTTAATAAGCTGAGAAATCATCATTTGCAAGATTCATTTTCGTTTCAGTTCAAATATTAGTGTGGCTTCATCCAGTTGCATCTGGAACCAATGCATGATAGCATCTCTTATTGTCAAAATTAATCAAGGCATTGCTTCTGTGTGTAACTAATATATCAAAAATCATTATATTGTCTGTGGTTTGCACAATGCTTGTTTGGTAAAAAGGTTATAGCCACAACCGATTTTCTTCATCTACCAACACTGATTTAGGCGAAAGAAACACTGATTTAGGGCATAATGAAGTTGTTTGTACTAGGTGAAGTCTGTGAGTACCTAATAATTGTTGTATTTACTACATGTTATTATTTTCTATATTCAGGTCTACTCTGCGATAAACACATAGTTATTCTAATTTGTTGTTTCCCAATCTTTTTCCTTCATTGCAGGTAACTACCTATGTTTTGACTAGACCTGGAAGGGAGTTATTATTCACAGTTGTCTCACAGGATGAGAAGTACAAAGCCAAGGTAAAAAATGAGTTCCTTATGTAATTTGAGCATGCTAACCACTAGGAAACTTGATGGTGCATGACTTGGTCTCCACAGATGATCAAAGGATAATAGCATATAAATGGGATAAAACCCTTTTGACTGCTTTCCACCTGATTTTATTTGGACGCGAGGTCCACTAGCTCACCTGGGTCCAGAACGATTTTAGTAACTTGGATCACCACAGAAGGGATCAAGTTATCTTCTTTAGAATGATACTCGGCGTCAAGTGAACAGTTTAACTGTTTAAGCATTCAACATTTTTCCGCTTTCCAATTAATTGTGGCGCATCAGAGGAACTACCTCTGTCTCAAAATAGAAGGACATATCAATAACCTAAAAAGTCAAATTTCGGAGACAGTATTTGCTACTGAGGGGTGCTTTTGCTACTGCTGAGTACTCACCTTATTGTGAGTGTCATATTTTTAAAAAGCATCTTGCCTGATATTGGCAAATCACGTGGATGTTATCTTGTTGTGCTGCCCATTTTCCGTTTTGATTTTGTGTAATAATTTGGCTAAATAAAAGTTTTCTTGTAGGTCTGTATAGATGTTATTGTCCAAAGGCTTGGTGATGCAACAGCTGCTGGAATTTACACGTTACTTTTCAGCAGCTTTGAGAAGAAAACATCCATTGTCAACCTCTATGCATTGCCGGTATGAATCATGTCTGATCATTTACTTGCTCATTTCTGCTTACCATATCATATTGTATGTTCAATGTATTTTTTTTATATCTCAAAGATAGCTCCTTGGAGTTGTAGTCTGTTTCATTGTGCCTCAGGAGGTAATTCTTGATGCAGATGTTGCACTAATATTTTGCTAGAAACTAATTAGGACACTTGAGTTCTCGTGTGAAGATGCTTTGAATGGAAAAATGTCCATGGCTTGATATTTGGCTGCTCAAAAGTGTATACTAGGCAAGATGGGGGAGTCCTGGGAGTTCTTTGCTAGTCTTGCTTCGAACCTTTTACCTATCTCTACTTGTAAGTGAAAACCTGGTTAACTTTGGCAACTACTGCCGACCCATACACAATCGCTTGATTTGTTGACAACTCAGTCGATTTTATGGTTGCTGGATCTGCGCTGAGATGCGTGTGGGAGATGTGCTTTTAGGAATAATCAATGGGCTGGGTGGGATTCAAGCCCATGCATGACCTCTCGCTGCACACCTTACCCCGCTACTGCCACCATACCAGTTGCACTTTTTTGTAGTTAAGACCTTCAATATTTTGTGTAATTACACGCCTTTTCGGAATCAACTGTTCCAGTGAACACTCAGCGATTGCGTTCCATGCGGTCCCTACAAATTTCCAGATAAATGTCTAGGTGTTAACTGTGAAGCATGTTTTTGCACATAATTTTTTGTCCTGGGAGGTATGTCTAATGACTTGTGCTTATACCTTCTGTTACCAGCTCTGCTTTGTCTGGCTTCTCATCGCGTTTCATTTGGGACGGCTCCAGACAAATCTTGCCAAGCTTCAGGCAGCTTCTGACCCGCCCTAGTTCCTCCCAAACATGTACCTGGAACCTAAAAAATAGGTATCATGGTGCTTCTTGATGTCTATCAAGATACGTGGCTGAGTAAGGCTGTTTGTGCCTGGCCTTACTTTTCTAGGATATCGACTCAATACAGTGAAGTGGTTCGAGAATGCAGAAGGACGGTATTGATTTTGTCTGCACATTTCTGAGGAGCTACAAATTGACGAACGGACATTCAAATATAACACTGGAAGTAACCACCAGAAGGGTGAACATAGAGGAAGACATAAAATCATAAATACTCCGTAGTACAGTAGCAGGCTGGCAGTACAGAGTATAACAATACGTGAATTTTGTATCTGCTTTTAGTCTATCCTTTCATGGCGGAAAACCGTGTCATGCAATCTGTAAGCATGTTAATTCATTGTTTATTGGGGAAAAGTAGGGCAAAATAGGTTGGGCATTGTTCTGCTATGCCGCATAAATTTTTGTGCTGTTCTGTTCGATACCACTCCCAGACTGCATATCACTTGCAGAGACGTGTAACTAGTTTTACCGACAACTATCTGATGAACCTGGACTACTGATGGTACAGTGAAACATTTCTATATATTTTTTATGTATTATTTGAATTGGCTTTGGGGACATAGCAATGGACCGTGATTGTATCTCCATTGAGGTATGGAAAGGCCTCGGGGACATAGTGATAATATGGCTAATCAAGCTTTTCAACCTCATATTTCGGTCAAACAAGATGTTAGAAGGGTGGAGGCGGAGTATATTAGTATCAATCTTTAAGAACAAGGGGGGCATTTAGAGTCCTACTAATTATCGTGGAATTAAGCTGATGAGCCATACAATGAAGCTATGTGAGAGTCATTGAGCACCGTTTAAGAAGAATGACAAACGTGACCAAAAATGAGTTTGGTTTCATGTCTGGGAGAAGGTCGACCATGGAAGCCACTTTTCTGATACAACAACTTATGGAGAGATACAAAGAGCAAAAGAAAGACCTGCACATGGTGTTCATTGACTTGGAGAAGGCCTATGATAACATACCATGAAATGGCATGTGGTGGGTCTTAGAGAAACACAAAGTCCCATAAAAGTACACTATCCTCATCAAGGACATGTACAATAATGTTGTGACAAGTGTTCGAATAAGTGATGGCGACACTATGACTTCCCGATTAAAATAGGACTGCACTAGGGGTCGGCTTTGAGTCCTTATCTTTTTTTGCTTTGATGATGGATGAGGTCACAAGGGATATACAAGGAGATATCCCATGGTGTATGCTCTTTGCGGACGACGTGGCGGCGCTAGTCGACGATAGTCGGACGGGGGTCAAAATGAAGTTAGAGCTATGGAGACAAACTTTGGAGTAGAAAGGGTTTAGACTTAGTAGAACTAAAACCGAGTACATGAAGTGCGGTTTCAGTACTACTAGGCACGAGGAGGAGGAGGAGGAGGAGGTTAGCCTAGATGGGTAGGTGGTGCCTCAGAAGGACACCTTTCGATATTTGGGTCAATGCTGCAGAAGGATGTGGATATCGATGAAGATGTGAACCATCGAATTAAAGCCGGATGGATGAAGTGGCACCAAGCTTCTGGCATTCTCTGTGACAAGAGAGTGTCACAAAAGCTAAAAGGCAAGTTCTATACGACGGCTATTCGACCCGCAATGTTGTATGAGTGTTGGTTGACTAAAAGGCGACATGTGCAGCAGTTAGGTGTGGCGAAGATGCGCATGTTGAGATGGATGTGGGGCCACACAAGGAAGGACCGAGTTTGGAATGATGACATCGAGATAGAGTTGGAATAGCGCCGATTGATGAGAACCTTGTCCAACATGGTCTGAGATGGTTTGGGCATATTCAACGCAGGCCTACAGAAGCTCTAGTGCATAGAAGACGGCTAAATCATGCTGATAATGTTAGAAGAGGTCGCGGTAGACTGAATCTGACATAGGTGGAGTCCGTAAAGAGAGATTTAAAGGACTGGCATGTCACGAGAGAACTAACCATGGTTAGGGGTGCATGGAAGCTTGCTATCCATATGCCAGAACCATAAGTTGATCGCGAGATCTTATGGGTTTCACCTCTAGCCTATCCCAATTTATTTAGGACTATAGGCTTTGTTATTGTTGTTGTTATTTGAATTGGCTTTCCCGTGACATTTTTACGAAATTTGCAAGTCCTAAGAGCATCAACAAGGGCAAATCCGACCCCTAAACGCGTGTGGTCGGATCCGGACGGCCCCTCATTTGTCCTGCCGGACAACCACACCTTTGATATTCATATCCTCAAATCCATGCAAATCCGGTCATGTACCACAGATTTATCACCAATGCAACGAAATAAAATAAAGCAGAATTTAACCCATGCCAAAATGAAATACAACAATTCATAGATATCAAGAACGAATCATTCAACACGGCGGTGGCGGCCACGTCTCTTTGCGTGTGTTGATCTCCTTCTTCTCAAGTCACCTTTTACCTTCCGAATCAAAAAGAGTAGTGTTGGCCAACATGATCCTCGAATCCCCCATGTTTCAAGGCAACCTCTCTCTCTCTCTCGCTCAACTTGTTAAACTATGTACATATGGTGTTGTATAAACCGTATTAGATGTGTGCGTATTGGTGTTTATCTTCCTGTAATTTTGTTAGGAGATTGAGATAGATCCCATCTGTTAGCTTGACGTGAGGATCAATCCTTATCCTAACCACCATGTAATATCTTGCCTATATTAACACGCATGCGTCCCGCTTCCAGCCTAGTCTTCACATGGTTTCAGAGCCTCTCTCTTCCATCTAATCTAGCTTATGTCCACCGCATCCTCCTCTCTCGCCATGGCCGCTGCTCCGTCCCTCGCTACCCTCGGCCACACCATCACAGAAAAGCTCACCAGGGACAACTTCTTGGTGTGGAAGGCCCAGGTCCTCCCTCACGTCCGCGCAACCGCCATGATGGGCTACCTTGATGGGAGCATCAAGGAGCCGCCTGCTGTCCTTCTCACTGAGTGGGAGGTCTCGGGGAAGAAGGAAGACGCCGAACCCCGCGCACGCCGTGTGGGTCACCAGGACCAGCAGGTCCTTTCCTTCCTGCTGGCCTCCCTCTCCCGCGAGGTGCTTCTCCAAGTCAGCGACCTCGACATCGCCACCAAACTCTAGACCACTCTTCTCTAGAGCTTCTCGTCGCAACCCCGAGCGAAGATCATCCAACTTCGTACCCAGATTAGCAGCGCACGCAAGGGAGACCTCTCTGCTGCGGCCTACTTCACCAAGGTCAAGGGGCTCACGGACGAGCTCGCTGCAGCAGGAAAGCCTCTCGATGAGGATGAAATTGTCTCCAACATCATCCAAGGACTTGTCCATGAACCTGATTATAATGGATTTGTTTCTGCTATATCTACTCGTACTGTCACGGATCAACCCATTGGCTTGGGCGAGTTATTTTCTTTGTTGCTCGCGGCTGAAGCTCGGATCGAGGCGCATAACTCCTCCACTGGCTTCTTTGCCAATCTTGCTGCCAAGGGGGGGGGGGCACAACTATGGGCGCCCTTCTGGTGGAAACGGGAGTGGTGGCTCCCGTGGTGCTAATGGCAACAGCAGCGGCAGCCAGGATGGCCGTGGCCCTCGCTTCTCCAACAACCATGGCGGGGGTGCACCACGTCCAGGAAGAGGTGAGAAAGAACGTTGTCAGATTTGCAAGTTTGAAGGTCACAGTGCATGGCGTTGCAAGAAAAGGTACGATCGCTCCTATAACAACAACGTCAAGCACTATGGAGGCCAAGGAGGTGGTGGTGGCACAGTGGTAAGTCCGCCAATGCTAATGCCCATCCTTATGGAGTGGATACCAACTGGTATCTCGATACCGGCGCCACCGATCATGTAACAGGGGAGGTGGAGAAGCTCACCGTTCGTGATCGCTACACCGGCAACGAGCAAATTCACACGACAAGTGGTCAAGGTATGGATATTGCTCATGTTGGTCATACGGTTCTTTCTACTCCCCATGGTTCTTTGAACTTGAATAATATTCTTCATGCTCCTAGTTCTGCCAAGAGTCTTCTTTTCGCTTATCAACTCATGATTGATAACCATGCTTATGTTGAGCTTCATCCCGAATTATTTTTTCTTAAGGATCAGGACACTCGCAAACAATTCTCCAAGGCAAGAGTAGGCGGGGCTTTGTTCCCCGTATGTGGTCGGCAGGAGGCACCAGAACGTCAAGTGCTTGGCGCAATCAAACCATCCACCTCTCGCTGGCACAAGCGTCTAGGACATGCCTCACTACCGGTGTGATGCTTGTCAGATGGCCAAGAGTCATCAACTACCATATAGTCATTCCACTAGTGAATCAAAAGCTCCTTTAGAGCTAGTTTTTTCTGATGTGTGGGGTCCTGGACCCGTCTTTGTAGGCAGACAAAAATATTATGTGAGTCTTATCAATGATATTAGTAAGTTTAGTTGGATCTATTTGCTTCAACACAAATCTGATGTCTTCAAGAAATTTCATCTTTTTCAACAACTTGTTGAACGACTCTTTGATCGTAAGATCCTCACTATGCAACGGATTGGGGGGGGTGAATATCAAAAGCTCAACTCTTTTTTGAACGTATTGGCATTACCCACCATGTTTCCTGCCCCCATGCACATCAACAAAATGGATACGCTTAACGCAAACATAGGTATATTGTTGAAGTTGCCCTGTCCCTTCTTGCTCATGCCTACATACCATTAAATATTTGGGACGAAGCGTTTCTCACCACAGTCTATCTTATTAGTCGTGTTCCCAGTCGTGTCATCCAAAATCAAACTCCTCTTGAACATTTGTTTGGCATTAAACCCAATTACTCCTTCCTTCGCATTTTTGGTTGCGCTGTCTGGCCAAATTTGCGTCCTTTCAATAAACATAAGCTTGAATTCCGCTCCAAGCAATGTGTTTTTTTGGATATATCAATCTTCATAAGGGGTATAAGTACCTAGATGTCTCTTCTGGTCGAGTTTATGTCTCAAGAGATGTTGTTTTCGATGAACATATTTTCCCTTTTGCTCAACTCCATCCTAACGCCGGTGCTCAACTTCGCAAAGAAATAGTCTTACTTTCACCACATCTCCTACCTTCACCTGATTTTGTTCCCGGGGATGTAGGAGACCCAAGTGACCGCATGTCAAATCCTGATGCCTTTGACGAAAATCTTGCTGAAAGTGTGCAGGAACCTAGAGAAAACAACGGAGAAACAGGCAACTCTTATGATTTTATGCAGGGATCTGAACGTACAGCTGCAGCCACAGAAGATCTAGCCTCGGGATCCCGTGTCTCAGGCGGGGCAGGCGGACCTGCTCTGGGATTAAACCAGGGCATACACCGGACCGGGCCGGGCTTCGGACCGGGCTTTAGAAAGCCCGAACCAAAAATCCCAGGCCCGAGCCCGACCCGGCCCGACAAAAAACTGCAACTTCAGGCCCGAGCCCGGCCCGAATGGACTAAAAAGGCTAATTCCGGGCCGGGCCGGGCCTCCGTGTAAAACACATATTTCCTGAAGCCCGAGCCCGGCCCAAAATGCCTATCGGGCCCGATTTTGAAGCCCGAGCCCGGCCCGAACACAAAGCCTGGCCTGGCCCGGGTTTTTCTGGCTGGGTCGGGGGGCCGGACTGCCCATGCCCAGGTTTATTTGGGATCTCCGCATGCGCTAGGCGCATCACCAGGTAGGCCAGCAGCACGGGCAGGCGCGCCCTCTACGTCGTGTGGGCCAGCCGCACGGGCGGACGGTCGGCTCGCACCCGTCGGGCGGCTTCCTTGTGCGGCTGTGCGTGACCCACGTGGCCCGTGTGGACAGGATCCTGGGGTGTCTCCCGCACCGGCCAATCAGCCCGCGCCCAACGCAGTTCCGTCGGTTGGCGCCCCTGACACTGCGGAGGCTATGGAATCTTCCCACGGCCACATGGTGCCCTCGTATTCGCTGTATGCTGATTCTCTTCCTATTGGATCTGCTGGCCTCCAGTTTGTCCGATTCTGCTGCATCTTCCACTTCAAACCGGCTCGAGCAGCAGCTTGCACGACCTGCTCTACCACCCTCGACACGTGCTCATGCCAGGTTACAAAGCGGTATTATCCAACCCAAAGAATTTAAAGATGGTTGTATTCGTTGGGGAGGTTTTTGTGCTACAGGTGAACCACATAATCTACAAGAAGCACTTGACGATTCACGGTGGAAGAAGGCCATGGATGAAGAATATGCCACTCTCATGGAGAATAAAACATGGCATCTTGTTCCACCGATGAAGGGACTCAATATCATTGATTGTAAGTGGGTGTATAAGATAAAAAGGAAGTCTGACGGAACTATTGACAGGTACAAGGCACGTTTAGTTGCTAAAGGATTTAAACAATGATATGGTATTGATTACGAGGACACATTTAGTCCCGTAGTCAAAGCTGCTACTATCAGATTAATCCTTTCAGTTTCAGTCTCTAGAAATCGGTGCATGCGACAACTAGATGTGAAGAACGCGTTTTTGCATGTTGTTCTGGAAGAGGAAGTATTCATGAGGCAACCTCCTGGGTATGAAAACACATAGTCACCACGGTATGTTTGTAAGCTAGACAAGGCATTATATGGACTGAAACAGGCACCACGAGCATGGTATTCTAGACTGTCTCACAAGCTTTAGTCTCTTGGGTTTATCCCCTCAAAGGAAGACACCTCTTTGTTCTTTTATCATCGGCACGGGATAACCATCTTTATGCTTATTTATGTTGATGATATCATTGTTACAAGCTCTTCCTCCAAGGTAGTGGATGCTCTGCTCATAGATTTGCGCATGGACTTTGCTCTCAAGGACTTAGGTGATCTTCATTTTTTCCTTGGGATTGAGGTAAATCGTATGAACAATGGTATTGTTTTGTCCCAAGCAAAATATGTGGACGATGTGCTCCAACGTGTGGGCATGAAGGGGTGTAAGCCAGCTCCTACCCCTCTCTCTACTTCTGAAAAACTGTCTCTTTATGATGGAGAGCTTCTTGGAGCAGAGGACTCTACCAGGTACAGAAGTATAGTAGTGGCTTTACAATACTTAACATTGACTAGACCTGATATCTGTTTCTCAGTCAACAAAGTATGCCAGTTTTTGCATGCCCCCATTACTGTGCATTGGACAACAGTTAAGAGAATACTTAGGTATCTTCAAGGGACTAAGACTCATGGGCTAAAACTTGACAAGTCAGACTCAATGTTAGTAAGTGCTTTTTCAGGTGCAGATTGGGCAGGCTGTTCTGATGATAGAAGATCAACGGGAGGCTTTGCAGTTTTTCTTGGGAGTAATCTTCTCTCCTAGAGTGCTCGTAAGCAAGCTACTGTGTCTTGCTCAAGCACAGAAGCTGAGTATAAAGCTCTTGCAAACGCTACTGCTGAGATTATTTGGGTTCAAACTCTTCTGACAGAGTTGGGTGTACATCATCCAAAGTCAGCCTCTCTTTGGTGTGACAACCTTGGTGCAACATATTTATCAGCTAATCCTATTTTCCATGCCAGGACCAAGCATATTGAGATCGACTACCACTTTGTGTGAGAAAGGGTAGCCAACAAATTGTTAAATATCAGGTTTATACCCACGGGTGATCAAATTACGGATGGTTTCACTAAACCGCTTATTGTAAAGCAGTTGGAAGCATTTCGACGTAATTTCAACTTGGATAGTTGTGATTGAGGGGGAATGTTAAACTATGTACATACGGTGTTGTATAAATCGTATTAGACGTGTTCGTGTTGGTGTTTATCTTCCTGTAATTCTGTTAGGAGATTGAGATAGATCCCATCTGTTAGCTTGACGTGAGGATCAATCCTTCTCCTAACCACCATGTAATCTCTTGCCTATATTAACACGCATGCGTCCTGCTGATTGCATACACTTCCAGCCTTGTTTTCATAGATTGAGATATATCCCATCTGTTAGTTTGACGTGAGGATCAATCCTTTTCCTAACAGAATTACAGGAAGATAAACACCAACACGCACACGTCTAATATGGTTTATACAATACCATATGTACATAGTTCAACACAACTGATCCAAAATTCTTTGTCTTCTCGAGCTGTCATTTGACATACCTCTCATATTTCTTCAACTCTATCTTCTCACTCTCAAGCTGCAACTTGTTGTTCACCCTCTTCCAGCCTTAATCCATCTTCTTTTTGTGCACATCCAAAAAGAGTTTGTACCTTTCCTCCTCGTTTTGCACTTGAAAAATGAAGTACGGACGCGGGAGGAGGACGGTCGATTTGATGGACTAGGTCAATTTAGAGGGATTTGGGGTGGATCTAGTTTGTCGGATTTGACATGGTGGACACATCCGAGTCTCGTAATATCTTTCACAGATATGGACTAGGTTTGAGGGGTGTCTGACAGTCTAGACATATAAGGTCAGTTTAAGAAATGTGGTTGGGTCATATTTTTTACGACCGATCAGTAACCGGGTCGTCCATCTAAATGTTTGGGAAAAAAAAGAGGGTCCGGCTTTAGATGCTCTATGGACATATTTACTCATCAACGGCCGTCCATATAATCATATTCTCACCACTTACGTGTACAAAATGATAATGTGCCACCTACTCTCCCCCTCCCTCTCTCTGTGTGTGTATTTCTCAGTTTCTTGAACACGTACATCTAAAGACGGCTTTGCATTTCTTTACAAGGAAACCGAAAGATCGAATGTTTAAGCACGTAGGATCAATGTCACAATGCACGATCTTTGTGCTCGCATGAATTGAGGCAATCCAGAGAGATATAAAATGGCGGGAGGAAGAAGAAACGGCAACATCGATCGTCCCTGTGAGCAATTGCTCTTGCGCTTCTTGATACTCCAACTTGCTAGGAAGAAGCAAACATCCAGATTTGGTAGCAATGGCAGCGTCGAGGCGCAGCACCACCGTCGTCTTGCTCGTCGTGGTCGCGGTGGCGGTGGCAGTGGCGGCGGCGTTGCTGCAGCCGGCGGAGGCGGCAGCGGTGACGAGGCGCCGCGCTGACACCCGCGTGCTCTGGTACCCGGGAACCAGGCAGCGTAGCCCCAGCGGCTTCCGGGGCTTCCCTCGCTCCAGGCTGTCGCCACCGTCCGCGGGCAGGCTAACGCCGCCGTCACCCAGCGGCAGGCCGATGACGCCGCCGCCGTCTCAGGCGCAGGCGCCGCCCGCGCCCATCTCGGCGCCGTGCACCGCCGCGAACCCGCAGCCCAGCTTCCCCGGCATGCCGGTGGGCGGCGCCGGCGGGTTCGGAGGGTCGTCGCCCTCGCCGCCGTCGGCGCCGACGGACTGCGTGACGCCGCTGGCGGGGCTGATGACGTGCGCGTCGTTCCTGACGGGGAGCGACCCGGAGACGCCGACGCCGCAGAGCGAGTGCTGCGGCGGGCTGGGCATGTTCCTCAACAGCTCGGCGGCGGCGGACGACCGGTCGCTGCGGTGCCTGTGCCCGGTGATCCTCGGCGACGTGAACCGCATGCTCCCCAAGCCCATCGACCCCGTCCGCATGATGTACCTCCCCATCGCCTGCGGCGTCGTCCTCCCGCCTCAAGTCCTCTTCATCTGCTTCAGTACGCCCAACGCCATTAATCTTTCTCCCTCCCTCTCTCTCACACTCATGATGGATTGACTGATGATGATCTTGGAAACTATGCAGCCGGGCAGCCGACGCCGCCGGTGGTGAACCGGATTCCTGACTCCTGGAAGACCTCGTCTTCTTCAGGTCAGCTACTCACTCACATGCACCGTGCTGCTGTAACTTCTGAAAGTGAAAAATCCCATGCATGGTTAAGCTCGGTTGCTTTCAGCTGAATTCTGATGTCTTCCATCTGCTGTGCAGCCATGTCGCCTTGAGCTGGTGCCGACGATCGGATTCGGATTAGGTTACTGCTCATCACGCAGCCCTGGGCACAATTAACCTCGGGGCATATCTATCAAGTTTAATTAAGATTACGCAAATATCAAAAACTAGCTGGTTATTACTAACTGCAACCATCAGAGTGGTCAACGCATCATGCGCCAATTGTGGTGTAGTATTACTGATCAATGTAATAGCTACCATGTTTTTTTTCTTATTATTATAAGAATGTAAACAAATACTCTATATAAAAGCAGATTGCATTGAAGGGAGTATTGTTTCACACTATTTACATGGGTTTTTCGTTTGATGATCCTGTACGCAAGCAAAACACTATAATGCCCATCTAGCACTGGCTGGTGTTCAGTAAGTTGAGTCTTCGAAATCAGTGTGATGATAAATGAGACCTGGCAATTTTCGGATGATGAATGTCCTTTCGTGATGTTTCCGTTTAGTCAAAGAACTTTTGACCATTTACAGGGTGTTTCTAGACATTTTTTTTTTGTCCCGTCTTCATATGTATATGTGAGATCCACCTTATTGAAGACAGATGCTCTCTCTATCACTTACATGGGGACCCACGGTTAAAAGGATGAAAAAGAAAACTCACCCTCCCCACACTTTTGCAGGTGCGACCCACCTACAAAATAAATGAAAAATTACACGCCTTGTCTAAATTGTCCTCCACACCATATGGGGCACCGGGATTCGTGCATTTTCTTCATCCCCAGTCGATGTACGCCTGCTCAAACGGATGTATCGCTAATAGAGATAAATCAAGATCCTTACACTCATCATAGAATATGTTTTTATATGGTATCCATTTGAATTTGTAGATGCTGATAACTTTCAATGCAAATCTGGTCACATTTTATAAAAATTGACTTATACAAACTTAATAGGGGGAGTAAAAAGGAAGAGAAAGAGTAAAATCAAAGAAATATGGAAATATTTATTACAAGGCTTTTAGTCTAGACAGGCAAGATACCCCGCTTCTTCCCCTCTTCCCCTTGCTTGCTTGGTGGAGGCTGCTGCCCTGCCGCTGGTACCGTAGAAGGCTCCAACGCGCCGTACGTGCGAGCAAGCCACACCCAGAAGGCCACGAGCCCGGCGATGAAGACGGCCACGACGCAGACGCAACCGGCCAAGGCACGGGTGTCCTTGACCGCGGTGGCCAGGACCGCGGACACCATGAGACCCAGAACGCCTACGCCTACGCCGTAGGCTCCTACGTCGCGAAGCTTCTCGACGACGGTCACCGGCGTGCGCGGCAGGAACAGCTCCGCGTAGGACTTGACGAGGAAGAGCGCCGACCAGTAGGCCCCGTACGAGAGCACCAGCGCCAGCCGCCATGGAACGCTGCTGAAGAAGGAACGGGAGCGTCCTGACATGTAGGCGTAGATCGCAATCGAGGTGATTCCTACCGGGCAGACGATCTGGCAGGCGACGGCCATCACCCACCTTTCGGTACGGGATACGTGCGCCATGGACTCCCCGAGCGTCCGCGCCGGCGTCGCCATTGGTTAGCTATAAGTCGAGCTCTGCGTCTTCCACGGTGTTCTGTTGGAGTACTATATGTCGTCTGTTATATATATTACAATATATTAAAGCTATTAAGCTAGAGCGTTTCCTGTGCTCATTTCAAGTGTTGGATGTGAGCTTTGTCTTGACTGACACGTGTTCCCCTGGTTTTTCTAATTTTGACTTTTTTTTATTCTTCCTCAGAAATTACCGCTGAAGGCCCACCTAAATATCAAGAGCAGGGCTACTATCCACCGTCAATCGTGTCCCTTCCTGCTTCGTTCTTTCTTGTTTCTTCTAGAGAGAAAAACGAGACCAGCAGCCGCCGCCTCCACAGGTCCGTCCCTCGCAACCCCGTACGCACGCACCATCGCCGCCGTCGGCTCGCTACCTGCCATGCCGCCGCTGCCGCAGCTTCTTCTCCTTCCGCCTTCTCTCTTCCTGCCCCTCCTTTATCTCGGTGTGGCCAACTAGGCGCAGCCACAAACCCTAGGCCTGGTTCTTGAGGCCAGTCGAGCTTCGCGGAATCAATAGCGGTGGCGCATCAGCAGCAATCAGGCGAAGCAGCACGAAATTCGCTCATTTGTTCTCTACTAGCAGCAGCCTGGCCCTCTTCGCCATGGCCTCCCTCCCGCAGCGACACCTGGCTGATAGGCAAGTTGGGCGGATGCTGTGAAGGTACTCTTCCGCTTCATCACAAAAGTCAATAAGTAATAACTAATCTGTACCTCTTTATTTTCTTTTCTGCAATTCAGTTAGTTATTCTCAATGCAAAATTTGGAGGAAGGCAAAATTACATTGGGGATTATTGCTGGTTGATCTAATGCTTTAACCACTGCATGGTTTGCGAGTTTACCACACTTACAGAAATATGAGTATTGGATGATTTGGATTTAATAAAGATACGGGGTATTGTCTGCACACATCATTTGAAGTGTTGTTCCTGTAACATCAAAATCATTATGGTAAAATAGATATAAATTTTCAGCAGAAAGAATGTGCATGATCTTCTCCATATGACATGCTTTGTTAATAAGCATCAATCTTCTCTGTTTTATGCGGAATGGCCTATGATTATGTGGCTTTTATGTATAGAAGATAAGCATAGTCATCTATTCCCTCTGTAAAGAAATACAAGAGCATTTAGATCACTAAAGTAGTGATCTAAACACTCTTATATTTGTTTACGGAGGGAGTACAAAATGAAATCACCAATGTACTAATATTCCCAACTAGCAAGATAGAAAATGAAGTTACCTAGAAACGTTGTCGGATGGTTGGATCTGTTTGGTGTGGTTTATATGCTTGCAGTAATGGAACATATATTGACTAGCAGGTAATGTGCCATATTTTATTTTGTCAAACTTATGATATGTACCTAAATTATAACTTTGAAATTTTGGACATGGTCGAGAACTAGCCGCAGGTCTCCAGCAACACTACCCTAAACCCTCATGGTATCTAAATTGAGAACTAGCCGCAGGAGGTACCTAAATTGGAATGTTTGCTACATGAATAATTCAAAGCTAGCCCCTGTATGTTCATCATTTGTGGAGGTATCTGCTGAAAACAAATGTATATATCATGCAAAAATTACAACAAATATTCTGCTTACCATGCTCTCCCCTTGATTAATTATTCCAAGGAACTCACGGAGGTATGGAGATCGCATAAACATATATCTAACCCGCCGGCACAGTAGCCACAGCAGCACCACCAGCGAGTCCTGGACCGAGAAGAGGAGGATGAAAAGGCACAAGATGATGGATGCAGCCATGCTCAGAACGCCTACCACTTGGTAACACATATCCCAGTCCCATCAATCTACAATTAAAAATATATAGATATATGCTGGATGGTGGTCGTGCTATGGATAAAAAACCTGGTGTAGGAATTGTATATGACCTGAACAACCTAATTGTTGTCCCACTACTATCAGCTGTGATTTATAGGCCATCAAGAAGACAATCTTGAGTTTTTTGCACTGAAGTAACTAATTTCAGATTTACTATTTAAAGACAAAGTTACATTCAGATTTAGTGAGAGTGCGGTTTACAATGTTCTGCATAACTGCTATTGATCATAATCTATAAATGTGAAAATCATATTACTATTTTCCTATTTTACAAATACTTGATAATTGATACCATGACACTACGAAATACTAAATTTTCAGGTTTTATAGGCCAGTCGATAAAGATAAAATTATCCATATTTATAACCTACAGTAGTGAGATGCTGCAAAGCGTCAGATATGCCATGTCCACATTGATTTTCCCTTCAATTCTTAATGATAAAAAGTTCTGGCCTTCCTTATGCAGAATTCATCTTATACCTTGCGCTGTTGATGGCTCCCTTCCGTAAAAAAAACTTCCCCTGTTTCATTACATAATTCGTAGACAAATCATTGTGGGCTTATTGTTGGCATACTTCTCTTGCCATCAAAATTTAATTTCAAGAAAAATGGAAATGGTGTGCCTTTTTATATTCAGAAGGACGCATTCATCTGAGACTTATTTACGTTATATCCCCATAGGCAAAAGATAATGTTTCCCAGTGGCGCCAATTATCTCAGTTTTGAGATGTTCCCACTGGCGCCAAAAGATAACGTTTCTCAGTTTTGAGATGCACTTCCATGTTTGTGATACCAATTCCAGCAAGGTTTCTCTTACCATATCTGCCATTTATTGTACTTAGTACAAATTTAGGGGAATGAGGCAGGGGTTCTTAAATTTTTGCCAAATTTAGGAAACGCCTATGTCTGGTTTTCAGTTCAGCGAAAAGGGCCAATTCTGTTTCCTGAATTTGACATAAATTTAATCATTTTTTTCACGAATTTTGACAGAAAAAATGAACTACTTTTGCTTTTGGCTGCAGTTGAGTTGTCACCATTTTTTCCTAGATGCAAATATGTCAGTACTCACGGAAGTCACTGGAATTTTGGATTCTTTGAATAGAGTTTCTGGGTAAAAGAGCACTCTGATTCAGTCCAGTTCAACATCCAGAAAGACAGTGCAATGTTCAGGGTTCAGTGTAGCTGTGTAAATGGTACCGAGCATAGCCATGTGAGCTCAATACCAGTTTAGCATGAGGCTCTTCGAATAGTACCACACATGGCAACAATATCCAGATTTTGAGTATAGAAGCGCTTACTGTAGTAACCTTTTGTTTGTAATTGGCATTAACCTAGATTTAGTTACTTCAGGGGTGAGTAGAGAGTACGATTTATCAAAAGACCAACATGGCAACATTTATCCCATTTGTACAAAGTTGTTGTCAGTTTTACCAGGGGACTGAAAGCCTTGAATCTCTGACCAAATTGTTCTGAGAATATCACAGAGCTTCAACTCGAATAACTAGCCTTGGATCAGCTATATAATTATTGGTATTCAAACGATCACGTAATTGTAGCCTCTGAACGGCTATGAAAATGTGGGTCCTCTAGCCATTCCCCCTATTTTTTGTGTATTGATATTCGAACGATCATGAAATTTTTGAAGAAAGAAATTGTCTACAGTAGGGTTGGTCCTGGTGGAAATAATAACCAAACACGCGTTGCTTCAATTCAAGCTAAAAGTACTTGTGTGATCCTAGATGATGGATTAACTAAACTTAATTGCTGAACCATCTGTTTGCTGACCCGATAGTGTATTGTTATGTTACTCAAAATTCATTTCGGTGGAATTGTATTTAGAAACACTTCTTATTCTGAAGCTATATCTAGCACTGTGGTTATCATTATACTGTAATTTCTAACATGCTTTTCTTTATTTGCTATGCTTTATTTCCTGACTATGTACAGAAGAAGGAAAGAATCCGTGTGAATTTTTTGTTTTCAAATGTATATATCCAGATTTATTTTCTTTAGTATTACCACAGAGGAAATATGCATCTGCAGGTGTACCTACAGGTTTGGTTTACAAAGGGTTCATCCTTTAGTATTACCACAAAGGAAATTGACAGTGTGAGTGTACAAAGGGTGCATAATCACTTGCTTTTTTCCCCACCCTAACTAAATTAGTAAATGAGGTCCAAACTTAATGAAACTTGACATGAGTGTAGTACCAGACGTTTGTGTTCCATTTTGAGTACATTCACAATGTCAGCTTCTTGATGTGTTCATTTATAGAATTTCCAAATAGGCTATTATTACTGACATTCAGGAAATTAAGGAGCTATATACGTATGTATTACTTGGTAGTGGTTTGCTATGCCTCTCCAGGTTCCCCTGTACTACTAGCAGTTTTTATTTTGTGTGATGACGGTTGGCATTAGGTCCATAATTAAATTATATCTATTTAATTATGTTCATAGGTCGCAATATCATTCCGCTCACCACTCATTCTTTAGCAACATGAGGCCACAAGCCTTGCTTGCTAAGGAGAAACATGTCTTAGAACAAGAAAAATTCTTACTCTCTACTCCCCTTTCTCTATGTTAGCTTTACTGTTAGTATCTAAATTATTAGTTGTTTCCTGCAGGATATGAGTTCAGTGAAGGTCTTCCAAAGAAGGATTCTAGGCCTGGATTAGTGGAAGAGTTACACTGGACAGAATAATAAAAGAAACGAAGATTTGCATTAAACTTCAGAGTATAGAGTGCCGCTGTTTAATCTGTTATGCCTTCATGCAATATTTTGCTGACAATCCACATAAAACCAAGTTTCCAGGTCAATTTAAAAACATCCCTCTTTTTACTCTGTCTGCTTCTACAGTTCTACTACAATGCTTCAAAGGATTTTTTTTAAGTTTCATTCTTCTCGATGCAAATACTACAATGGATGTTTATTGGTTTGTTTTCCGTCTGCTTTCCAAACTGAATGTCTGAATATCTTTCACAAAGTTATTTGTAAGAACTAAGAAATATATTGTGAGATTGTTGGCTCATATATACCCCCCCCTCCCTCCCCTTCTTGATTGATATAGTTCATGAGAATTTCATACCGGTTACGTAATAGTATGTTGGTTTAATATATGATCAGTACGTGATGTGTCTTGATTAACTTACATACACATTTTAGTTGCTTTTAGATGACATGACATAATCAGTTTAAGTAACCAGCAAGATGTTTCAAGGCATTTATAGAGTGCACCCAGTTACGAGAACATAATCAGTTTAAGTAACCAGCAAGATGTTTCAAGGCATTTGTGGGGAGTATCCAAGAAAGTTAAAAGTGTCAAATAATAAAAACATGGAGCAAACAGCTCGCTTACAAACACAATGTTTTCTTTTCTCTTATTAAAAAAACACAGTGACACGATCGAGCTTTCTGATTGGCGCGGCGACATCTGCCTACTAGTACTGTATATTACTACCAGCTATGCATGTTGTGTGTATATGGGACACGGGAACAATGCAAGTCTAATTCGGACTCGTCGGATATATTGAAACCGTAGACAGACTTGTGGTGCAACATCTCTCGAGAGGCCCTCGCGTCACCGAGCGGGCGACTCGAGGGCGATGAAACCCTAGCGCGAACCCTCATCCCTCCCCACTGTCATCTGAGGACGCTGCCGGTCATTGCACGGCCTCCAGTGAAGGCGAGGCTCGCGCTAGGGCGGCGGCCCTGGATTTGGCTGGCAGTGTCGATTTCGTCGGTGGGTGGCGCTGCAGGTGATGGGCGTCCCTCTAGCCGCGCGGGCAGCGGTTGGACGACGGGGGCGTCTCGCTGCTCGGATTTCTCGGCCTCCTTCCCCGATGTGGCTTTCCTCCCTTGTCGATCTGGATTCAGCCCCTTTTGGGCTGTTAGATCTGGCTCCAGAGGGTGTGGCGGCGGAAGCTTGGAACGGGGGAAATCCCCTGGTCGACTCCGCGTCGACCTCGACAACGACGACGGTGCTTCGGCTTCGCCCCTCTTCAGGGCGTGTTGAGCTTCTTCTTCCTGCCCCCTCCTCCCCTCCCTTTGTTAGTCCCCGGGTGAAAACCTAGGCCTTTGGTCGGCCGGTGGTGGCGCATCGGCACCGTGGTCCTTCTTGGAGGCGTCGGCTTGGGGTTAGGTTGGGGTTGGGGTGCTGCAATGTGTGGGTTGGTGGCGGCTGCGGTGTAGTGCGTCCTCGGATGCCCGACGACAATGGAGGCGGGGGGATTTGAGTCATGTTACCCTTTAGCGGCGGCTGCCCTGTTGCGTTCGTGCTTGCCGTCCGCTGAGCAGCATCCCTGTGTTGGATGTAGGGAGATAGTGGTCTGCCCTCCGGCAATGGCATGACTGGTAATGGCAGAGCCAATGGTTTCATCCTACAAGGCTTGATCCTCCTCTTTGTTGTTTGTGCGTGATCCGCAGACTGCCTTGTCCGTGTTGTTCTGATCGACGTGGTGCTCTCCGACATGGTTGTTTTTCCTTTGTGTTGGCAATTTCTGTTATTTCCTTTTTGTGTTGTTTCCATGCTGTCCCGTTGTAATAATCCGCACCTTTTATCCTAGCCGGTTGATGGCCTCATTAATTAAAGTCGGGCTATATGTCTTTTCTCTAAAGAAAATTATGAAAACAGTAAAGAAACAGTGCGAGTGAACAGTAACAATCGATGTCTATTGATAATGATGATGTACATATTTATACCTTTTGAAGAGGCGCATTGCACAAAGAGCGGGATTAGAGGGATGTGTCCGTTAGATTAGAAGCGCGACTGTTCGGGAGGAAAATTGCACGTCGGTTCCTTAAACAAAGTTTTCCTTAATTAAACTATTTAATTACTTCAATTATTCTTGTAAACATCATCATCATCATCATCTTGATCAGTCTTCGCCAATAACCCTGTAGGAAAAATATGAGAAGATATGTACAACATGTCTTCAAAAACTCCTTTCAAAAACCCTATGAGAAAATAAATAGAAATCAACATATCATAATGCATGCATTACTATTGCCTCACTATAAACCTTTCTTGAGAAACCATTCAAGAAAAACCCATAAGGGAAAAGAGTAGAATACCAAAGATTCGAGGATCACAAACATATTATTATTCAGGGATACACTTCCCCTAAAGTTTGCAAATCTCGAAATCGTTTCAAACCAATACCTTTGATATACTTATCAAATGAAGAACTTGGTAATGACTTTGTAAACAAATCAGCAAAATTATCACATGACTTCGTTTGTAAAATATTTATCTCCCCGGTTTGTTGTAACTGATGGGGCCAAAGTAGCTTAGGAGAAATATGCTTTATAATATTACTCTTTATATAATCTGTTTGCATCTGTGTAATACATGCAACATTATCTTCATAGATAATGGTGGGTGATTCCAATGATTCAATCCCACTTGAACTTTTAATAAAGTTTATCATTCTACGAAACCATACACATTCACGTGATACTTCAAACAAAGCAATAATTTCAGAATTATTCGTGGGCGTAGCCACGAGAGTTTGTTTTCTCGACTTCCAAGAAAAGGACATACCTCCACACAAGAAGATAAAACTAGTCACCATGGTCCTGTCTTGATTTTTCTGATAGAACAAACCAAGATCTTTGGTGCCTTCAAGATATCTAAAAATGTTTTTCACATCAACCCAATGCCTCTTAGTTGGTGATGCACCAAATCTAGCTAATAAATTTACTGCAAATGATATATGAGTCCTGGTGCAGTTTGCTAGATACATTAGTGCTCTGATAGCAGTAAGGTAGGGGAACCCGGACCCTAATACCTCTTCATCATCATCCTTAGGTCTAAATGGGTCTTTATCTCTATCAAGAGATCTAAGAACCATTGGTGTTTTGAATGGATATGCTTTATTCATATTAAATTTCTCAAGAATCTTTTGGATAGAAGCAGACTGGTGAACAAGTATTCCCGAAGGAAGACGTTCAAGTTGTAAGCCCAAACAAAATGTAGTCTTATCCAGATCTTTCATCTCAAACTTCGTCTTAAGATGATTACTTGCCTCATATATTTCTTGTGTAGTCCCAATGATTTTGAGATCATACACATACACAAAAATAATACAAAATCCATTTTAAATTTCTTCTTAACACACATGGGAAATCACTATTATTTGAGTAACCTTTCTGAAGAAGGAATACACCTAGTCGGTTATACCACATTCTTACCTACTGCTTCAAGCCATACAATGACTTTGAAGTTTTACACAATACATGTTGTGATTAGTCTTTGGATTTGGAAGTTTCATTCCCTCAGGAACTTTCATTTAACCAGAATCCAGTGACCCATATAAATATGCAGTCACAACATCCATCAGTTGGATAGACAAATTCATTTTCACTACTAGTGATATTAAATATCAAAACGTTGTTCCGCTCATAATAGGAGAATATGTATCATCATAATCGATGTTGGGTCTCTGCGTGAACCCCTGTACTACAAGCCTCGCTTTGTATCTCACCACCTCATTGTTCTCGTTCCTCTTACGAACGAAAACTCATTTTGCTCCCATAGGGAACACATGCCGTGGAGTGGGTATTACTACAATAAATACCCCTCTTTTTATGAGCGAGCGGAATTCATCCTCAATTGCCGCCTTCCATTTGGACCAGTCCGAGCGCTTCATGCACTCTGCCATGGACTTAGGTTGTCGATTCAACTCAAGGCCTTCTGCAATTCTAGAGGAGAAATAAATGTCGACAACTATAGTCATTCTGTTGTATGATTCTCCCGAATCAATATAGTTAATGGATATCTCATCAATACCTTTTGATCCTTCATGATTTCCCTCAACAATTGCATCAAGGTCTTCCGATATCCGAGCATGCACACTCGTGTTGGGTTCTGGATGTCCAACATCCTTCAAGTGTCCTTCAACCCCAGGTTGAATATCAACATTTCGTTGACTTGCATTTACTATTTGAGGATTCCTCGTTTCCCTTGGATGCTTCTGTGAAGCCTTGTCCTTTGTGTCCAGATTCCCTCCCTCTTAGGTGGTTGAGTAGATCTAAGCATCACATCTACTCTCTATGGCACATTCATAGCAGGAACATTTGATTTTGTGACATCTTTATAATCAGAAAAAGCGTCTGGCAGATTATTTGCAATATTTTAGAAATTTATAATCTTTTGAACCTCCAGTTCAAACTCGTTCATATGTGGATCTAAGGACCGGATGCCTTTCACATCCCAATATATTTCACATCATCCTTTGTGGGTATTCTCCCCCCTAATGTCTGGAAATTGTCCTTGTCAAAAATGCGATCAATGTACTATGCTATAAACAAATCCCGTGTAAGGGGTTCTGGGTACTTAATGATTGGCAGAGAATTGTACCCCACATAGACCCCCATTATTCTATGAGGCCCCGTTGATGTACGCTATGGTTATGAGATCGGTACATATACCGCGCAAATGAATTTTCATAGATGGGAAATACTTGGCTGGTTTCCACGTACTAACCCGCAACAGGGAGACTGTATGATATGCAGTTGGTCGAATTTGTATCAACTCTGCAACATGTAAAACTGCATGACCCTAACGTGAAGCTGCAAGATTACTATTTTGTAGGAGCGGTCTTGCTATCAACTTGATTCTCTTGATAAGTGATTTCGCAAGACCATTCTAGGTATGTACATAAGGTACATAATGCTCCATAGAAATGCCCAAAGCTAGACAGTAATCATTAAATGCTCGTGAACCAAATTCTGTAGCATTATCCATTTTGATGGTTTTTATCCTGTGCTTAGGAGTCAATTTAATGATCTGAGCAATTAGCTTTGCAAAAGCATGGTTCCTTGTTGATAGTAGACACACATTTGACCATCTCGTTGACGCATCAATTAGGACCATGAAATGTCTGAATGGTCCAGATAACGATTGTATTGGACCATAATTATCTCGTTGAATACGTTCAAGGAAATCAAGTGGCTCATCCTTTAATTTCACATAAAATGGCCTTGTGATCAATTTCCCAGTTACACATGAGGTGCATACAAAATCCGATGATTTTGGGAACTTTCTATTCGTTATGCTGTGTCCAACAAAAGCATCAATAATTTTTCTCATCATCCCAACTCCAGGATGACCCTACCGACCATGCCAAATCTTGAAATTATCAAGATTCTAAAAAAATATCTTGTATGCCATATGCTTCACTGGTTTAATATATGTATAATACAACCCAGAAGATAGAGAACGCGAATTCTCAAGGATTTCCTTTCGAAATCCCTTTTGTTGAGTTACGAGTAGGCATTCAACCGCACTCTCTTCATTAGTTTCTACATGGAATCCATTTTGCGGATATCCTTAAAACTCAGCAAGGTATGAGTAGAATCTGGATACAATAGAGCATCCATGATTAATAAGTTAGTACCCATAGGGAGTGTAATTGTAGCTTGACCAGAACCAACAATTACAGGGTTTCGACGAACAATTGTCATGACACTTCTATTACTCTTCTTGAGTGTCTGGAAATACTTCATCTCCCTAACTATCGTGTTAGTAGATCCACTATTCACTAAACACATTTCCTCCTCCATTGTATTATTTCTTGAAGTTCCATGGAGTAAAAGAACAAAGTTTAGTATATAATCAAACTCATATAGAATCCGTACATACATTACAAACAATATATGCCTTGACCTTATTACAAGCCCTGTGTCACACAACATAGCTAACACATTATGTCTAAGGACATAACTTATTTTCTAACACATGTAATATGTCTAAGAACATTATTACAATACTTAGACAAATGAGACTAAATCTGGTCTCCAAATATGTGAGTAGAACCAAATTCAACTAGCATGCCATCGACATCTAGTATTGGATCTTCCACTTGTTGATTCTGATCTTGGTTGTCCATGTTCGGAGAATCATCCCAAGAATCATCAGCCGTAGGGGTACCATCTTCATTTCTAGTGAAGTGTGCTTCATACTGGTTCCCCAAAGCCTTCTTGCCCTTTCCATGTGACTATTGATACAAGTCCAACAAATGCTTTGAAGTGTAAAACTTCTTTGCAATATGTTCTTACAAGAACACTTGAAGTTACCAATGTTGTTGACCCTTTCATTTTTCTTGAAAGAACCTTTTCCCTTTTGGACTCCATTCTTATTCTGCTTCTCATTACGCTTCCACTTTCCATTGAATGTCCTATGACTTTTTTGGAACCATTGAACTTTTGAGTACTCTTAGAGTGAAGTGTGCTTCAGGCAGAGGCATCATTCCCGTTGGACGAGCCAAATTGTTCTTCTCAAGAATCTCATTGTGCTTCTCTGCTTGAAGTAACGAGTAAATCAACTCAGAATACTTCTTGTAATTTTTTTGATGGTACTTTTTAGCAAGTATCCTCATCGAAGGATGGAAAGTAGAAAGTTTTTTTTCAATAAGATCAGCATAAGAAACTTCACTTTGCAGAATCTCAACTTGGAGTTGATCTTATGAACAATTGAATGTATGCGGCTACAGACTTATAGTCTTGGAATCAGACTAGCGCATGCGCTTTAGGGAACATCACCTTTATTGATCATACCTCTCCTTTAAGGAATTCCAGAGTGTCAGAGGGTTCTCCTCCATCTGATACTCTATTTTTAGGTCAGGGTGAAGATGATGTCGAATGAAGTGCAATGCTGAATATCTTGTTATGTCTATTATAGATAAAGTCCCTTGGGAAGGTGTGGTTATGGCGGAATTGAGTCCCTTGGTTGTCAAATTGATTTTGACATCTGTTGCCCATGTCAAGAAACAGTGTAGGTGAACAGTAACAATCAATTCATAAGTACGAGTGGACAATAACAATCGTTGTCTATTAATAATAATGATGTACATATATATATATATATCGCCTGAAAAGGCGCATCACACGGACATGGTGGTTACAAAGAGCAGGACTAGAGGGACGCATCAGTTAGATTAGGATTGCAATTGTTCGGGAGGAAAACTGCATGTCCATTCCTTAAACAGAGATTTCCTTAATTAAGCTATTCAATTAAATCCTAACAGAAACAACGAAAACATATCTCGTTTCGACTCCTCCTGTATATATAGAAATATCAAAGGCATGTCTAGGAAGACATCGTCTTCTTCAGGTCAAGCACTCACTCACTAGCACAATACTACTTCTGAAAGTAAAAAATATACATACCGTCCAGGCATGGTTATTTGGTTAAGGTTGATTGTTTTCAGCTAAATTCTGATGCCTTCCATCTGTTGTGCAGGCTTGTCGCCTTGAGTTGCTGCCGACTATCGGATTTGGCTACCGCTCTGTTCATCACGCACAATTAATCTTGAGACATATCTATCAATTTTAATTAATATATCTAACTTGCACGTGCATCATAAGCTCTTGAAGCAATCGGTTTGGAGAAACAAAGTTTGGAGAAAATAAGTTTCCAGTGAAGTTGATACTATCAGTTTTTACCTCTGATGTTTCATTGTGACACACACATTCTGAGGAGATACGGGGTCATACTGGTACATTACCATAAGCTACATCAAATTTAATTTCCAATGCAAAAAACCTCATATCATTTGGAGGTGTGAGCCAAAAGTTCTAGTCATTCTCATGGAAGGTGTCCATGTTGTCAAGGCTTCGTGAATTTTCGAGGAGCTCTCCAACAACTTCCAAAGTTGACTGCTTATTCCCCAAGGAAGCCATGCAAAGTTGTTTACTTTTGAATTATTTTCACACCTAGCTAAGGGGGGTTGTCTTTCCTATAAAACACCACCCCCCATCCTTTTAGAAACCTTTTGTCAAACCATTCGGTGACAAGCAAGACTGGTAGAGAGATCCGAGAGATCCTTGCTACCTTTGCTCTTGTGAGTTCATACAGACTAACGAGAAGGAGCCTCCGGTTCCCCCTAATTCATTCTCTACGGTTCCATCCGTTTTGTGTGGGTTAGTCCCGGTTTGTGCTTCTATGCTTGTTCGGACAAAGGGTTGGAGTTCGTGTAGCTCCAGTTAGCCGCCCCAGCGCATGGGTTGCATCCAACCTTAGCGGGTATAAAGCTAGTTATCTCGGCTGCTTACAACTAGTTATACATCCCGATTGAATCATACGATGTGAAGATGGGTCCACCCTCGGGTGTGAACTCATTCATCGGGTTTGCACCTATCACCATGGTTAGGGAAGTTTCTTATGGCTTCCTTCATTCTTTCCCACGCAAGCGCTAGTGGTTCACATTCCTCCTGCTTGAAACCTGCAATCTGAGAACGCAGTTGCATAATTTTTACACGTGGGCAAAACTTAGATAAAAATTTGTTGCAACAATCAGACCAAGAAGTCATATTGCCTTTAGGCAAAGCTAAAAGCCATTATTTTGCATTTTCTCTCAAAGAGAAAGGAAATAGACGCAACTTCAAAGTGTCAGGGTCATAATCCCTAATGCGTGTCATATTGCACAATTCAGTAAAATTGTGCAAGTGCATAACGACATCTTCAGAAGCAGAGCCTCCAAATTGGCCATGTTGAACCATGGAAACTAAGTTATGTATGATCTCATACTCAGCGGCTGCAACCTCAAGTTGTGCTATGGGTTCACTGATGATCCGCAAGTATAGGGGATCAATCATAATCCTTTTGATAACTAAGAGTGTTGAACCCAACGAGGAGCAGAAGGAAATGACAAGTGGTTTTCAACAAGGTATTCTGCAAGTACTGAAAGTAATAGTAATAAATAGTTTTGTAGCAAGGCAACTTGTAACAAGTAACAAGTGACTATAGTAACAAAGGTGCAATCTTTTGTTAGCAAAGGACAAGCCGGAAATTTCTCTTATAACAAGTAAAGCGTTCTTAAGGACACATGGGAATTCTCATTTAGTCATGTTCAATGTTCATTTGATTCGCGTTCGTTACTTTGATAATTTGATATGTGGATGGACCAGTGCAAGAGTGTTGTTCTTACTTGAAAAACCAACCCTCTTATGATTATCCCCTCTCGCAAGCATCCACAATTATGAAAAAGAATCTAGATAAATCTAACCATAACATGAAACATATGGATCGAAATCAGCACCTTACAAAACAGGTGCTACTTGTAAACTGCGTTGGGATTTTCCCCGAAGAGGCAAGGAGATGCAACAAAGTAGAGATATGTATTTCCCTTAGTGATAAGCAAGGTTATCGAACCAATAGGAGGACCACGCAAATTCCTGTGTTCAACACCTACACACAAAAGAGCTTGCACTTGCACCCAACGCGAGCAACAGGGTTGTCAAGACCCTTGAACTCGTTACTTGAAAGCAATGAGTAGTGATAGATAGATAATATAAAAATAAAATAAAATAAGAGAAAATAAATGGCAGCAATATATTTGGTGTTTTTGTAATAATATATTTTCTGAAGACCCGAGGGCCATAATTTTCGATAAAGGCTTCTCTCTCGAAGAAAGCATACGGTGTGTAAACAAATTTTGATAGAAAAGTGCATAGTTATGCAATATTTATTCACAGAATGATCATGTATACAGGCATCACGTCCATAAACAAGTGGACCAACTCCTGCCTGCATCTACTACTATTACTCCACCCATCGACCACTATCCAACATGCATCTAGAGTATTAAGTAAAAACAAAGTAATGCTTCGAGCAAGATGATATGATGTAGACAAAGTAAATCCAATCGATACGAATAAAACCCCATTGTTTCCCCCCTTAATGGCAGTAATACAATACGTGTCTTGACCCCTTCTGCCACGAGGATAGAGCACCGCAAGATTAAACGCATCACAACACACCACTGCCGCTAAACATAAATCAATCTAGTTGGCCAAACCAAACCAATAGATCAGAGAGCATTAAGAAGATATAACAATCATCCATATAAGAATTTAGTAAAGATTGAATATATTTTCATAAATAATCTGAACATAAACCCAGAATTCATCGGATCCCAACAAACACACCGCAAAGGAAGATTACATCGAATAGATCACTGTGGGAATCATGGTGAACTTTGTATTGAAGATCATAGAGAGAGAGTCATCTAGGTACTAGCTATATACCCGTAGGTCTGTGGTAAACTACACACAGATCATCATGGGGCCAACAAGGTTGATATAGAGGCCCTCTATGATCGATCCCCACTCCGACAGGGCATCGGAACAGGACTCCAGGTGGCCTCCCGTCGAAATAGAGAATTAAGGCGGCAAAAATTGTCTTTTGGCTGGATATCGGATGTTTTACCGATTTTAGAGAATATATAGGGGATGAATTAGGTCAGGAGGCTATGGGAGATGGCCCCAAGCCATCAGGGCATGGCTACCCCCTGGCGCGCCGTGTTGGCTTGGCACCACCCTGTCTGGCCTTCGGTCTCCCTCCAAAGCTTTGAGGTCTTATTTTTGTCCAGAAAAAATCATCAAACAATTTTGGGGGCATTTGGACTTCGTTTGGTACAATATTCGTGAAGGCAAAAAACAAGCAGAAAACAACAAGTGGCACTAGGCACTAGGTTAATAGGTTAGTTCAAAAAAATGATATAAAACAATATATAAATACATATAAAGTATCCAATAATGATAATATAGTAGCATGGAACAATAAAAAATTGTAGATACGCTCGAGACACATCACCACCCCCATGCTTAATTCATGCTCGTCCTCAAGTAGGTAAATGATAAAATAGAATTTTTGATGCGACATACTACCCAACATGTAATCTCTTTTATGTATGATCTTTGAGAAAGGATGAACTAATAAACATCAACATAGTAATATCCATAAACATAATGTGAGAGCCTGGCTTAATAGGAATGATAGACTACTCATATCAACAAGGAATTCCTTCTTTTCCAGCCTCCACTCAAAAAGAACTCCAAACTTAAGTGTGCTTGGCTTGGAGAAATTCTTGGATGGGTGACCGACTGGGAAGTTGGTCCCAGGTGCGCACGAGTGAGGACAAAGTGTGCAGGAAATACTAGTGTTGGTTTATGGGGCTAGTCTAGATCTCGCTAGGCATAACAGGGTGTTACAATTGGTATCAGATCCGACCCTTGCGGTTACACGAGCATGCACGTGTCGGGTGCGCGGGCATGTGGCACATGGCGTGTGTGGCCCGTTGTGGCACACGACATGGCACATGTGCCAGACTGGACGCGCATATGTGTGGCGAGAGGGAACGTTCCTGATGGGCCGACGAGGACATCGGTTTCTTTGAGTGGAGGTGTATGTGAGAGCATGGCTTAATAGGAATGACAGACTACTCATATCAATAAGGGATTCCTTCTTTTTTGGGAGCCCACTCTAAAATAACTCCAAGCTTAAGCGTGCTTGGCTTGGAGCAATTCTAGGATGGGTGACCGACGTGGAAGTTGGTCCCGGGTGCGCAGTGCACATGAAAGACTAGTGTTGGTTTGTGGGGCTAGTCTAGATCCGTTACTCCCCACTCATTTTATAATACTAGCACGGCATGACTCCATCTTCACCGGATAAGATCAATAAAGAATTCTATCGGCATTTTGGGAACGGGGGTACCTAGTCCTACCTACCCACGGCCCAGGGCATGACCCACTTCGTCGGCCTAGCAAGGCCCGACACGATGTCAGTCAAGACAAGGCCCTCGCGAGGACCCTAGGCTCCCGAGGAGGAGGAGCATCAAGACCCTTGGGGAATAACCTCCTCATCCCCCTCCCAAGGGGTGTAGATACCTATGCAAGGCCCGACCTCAGGAGTCAAGGATGACGCAGGTGAGGACAGGCAAGCGCCAACACGCCAGGTGGCACAGTTTCCTTTTTGGTGCAAAGGGAGCAAGGACATACGCGGGTTCCCAAAGCATCGCCCCAAAGGTTTCCACTCTGGTGCAACAAGACCATGACCGCCAGCCCCGCAGGGCGGATGTCATCGCCGAGCCCACCACTACATCACCATCAGCTACTTTGCAGGCGAAGACCGCCTTTGGACAGGGTGCGAATGTACTCGTGTCCCATTCAAAATTGGCCGTTGTGGGATTCCTTCCTATTGGAAATATGCCCTAGAGGCGATAATAAATTAGTTATTATCATATTTCCTTGTTCATGATAATTGTTTATTATCCATGCTAGAATTGTATTGATCGGGAACTCATATACATGTGTGGATACATAGACAACACCACATCCCTAGTATGCCTCTAGTAGACTGGCTCGTTGATCAAAGATGGTCAAGGTTTCCTGGCCATAGACCCAAACTGTAAACGTAGCATTTAATCGTGTCAGTTTATTGATACAATTTTCTACATGTCAAGTATCTGTTCCTATGACTGTGAGATCATGCAAATCACTGACATCAGAGGAGTACCTTGTGTGTATCAAATGTCGCAATATAACTGGGTGACTATAAAGGTGCTCTACAGGTATCTCCGAGGGTGTCTGTTGGGTTGGCATGGATCAAGACTGGGATTTGTTACTCCATGTGACGGAGAGGTATCTCAGGGCCCACTCGGTAATACAACATCACAACAAGCCTTGCAAGCAATGTGACTAAGTGTTAGCCATGGGATCTTGTATTACGGAACGAGTAAAGAGACTTGCCGGTTACGAGATTGAACTAGGTATGGAGATACCGATGATCGAATCTCGGGCAAGTAACATACCGAAGAACAAAGGGAACATCATACGGGATTAACTGAATCCTTGACACAGAGGTTCGATCGATAAAGATCTTCGTAGAATATGTAGGAATCAATATGGGCATCCAGGTCCCACTATTGGTTATTGACCATAGAGGTGTCTCGGTCATGTCTAGATAGTTCTCGAACCCGCAGGGTCTGCACACTTAAGGTTCAGTGACATTTCGGTAGTATAGAGTTATGTATGGTGGTGACCGAAGGTTGTTCGGAGTCCAGGATGAGATCCCGGACGTCACGAGGAGCTCTGAAATGGTCTGGAGGTAAAGATTGATATATAGGAAGTCCTGTTTTGGTCACCGAAAAAGTTTCGGGCTCATCGGTAGTGTACCAGGAGTGCCGGGAGGGTGCCAGGGGACCATCAGGAGGGGTATTTAGACCCAAGAGGCTACATGGGCTGTGGGAGGAGGAATACCAGTCCTTAGTGGGCTGGCCGAAGTCCCACAAAAGGCCCATGCGGCTGGGAAGGAAACCCAAGGTGGAAAAAGAGGCCCAAGTGGGAAAAGGAGGAGTCCTAATCCTACTAGGAGTGGAGGAGGAGGACTCCTCCCTCCCACTTCGGCCGAACCAAGGTTGGCCCCTTGGGGGCCAAGTCTCCTCCCTCCCCTCCTCCTATATATACTAGAGGTTTTGAGGGTTTTTGACACAGAAATTTGGCCATGTGCTGCCCTCTCCTCTAGATCGTAGTTTCTCCTATAGATCGGTTTTCAACGGTGCTTAGGCGAAGCCCTAATGGAATAGCTCCACCACCATTGCCACAATGCTATCGCGCTTCCGTAGAACTCGTCTACCTCTCCGCTCCCTCTTGCTGGATCAAGAAGGCGGAGATCTTCATCAAGGTATACGTGTGCCGAATGCGGAGGTGCCGTCCGTTCGGCGCTAGATCGGAAGGACTGTGATCAAGATCGCGAGACGATTCGTGATTTGATCGCAGGACGGATCGTGATGGGATCGTGGGATGGATCGTGATCATATCATGAGATGGATCGTGATGTGTTCGCAGGACGCTCGGCGATTTGGATCGCGAAGACGTTCGACTACATCAACCGCGTGCCTTAACACTTCCCGCTTAGCGATCTACAAGGGTATGTAGATCCACTCCCTCTCGTAGATGCTCACCACTATGGGTAGATCTTGCGTGTGCGTAGGAAATTTTTTGTTTCCCATGCAACGTTCCCCAACACTACCCGCTATTGAGATAAGGGAAGAGGACCCAGGCCGCCGCTATATATAGAAGCTAGGTCACACCATAGAGGAGAGATCCGATCGAGCACTTAGCCACCCCACTCTCCATCGCCGGACAGAGAGCTAAGAACACACCTTGAGTGCCCTCACGAGTCTCAAGCCCACTGTACTTGTTCATCACCAAAACCTCCGCGAGAGGCAATCCACCAAAGCAGGAGTAGGGTATTACGCTTCGCAGCGGCCCGAACCTGGGTAAACCGTCGTGTTCATCTTCTTCCTCGTCATCGAATGAGTTTGTTGTTATGTCCATCGAGTAGCGAGATAGGTTGGGTGTCGCCGCGGGGAAGCCTTCGCACACGCCCTTGTGTTCGAACCTTAAGGGTTTTGCGGAGCCCGAAATCCAACATTTGGCGCGCCAGGTAGGGGGCGTGTCGGAGTCCTCCTCAAGCCAGGCTCTCCATCCACCTTGCCATTCCAATGGCCGACACCCCACGAGCACCTTCCGACCATGACGGATGGGCCACCATCGACCTCAAGGCTGCTGTTGGGACCCATGGCCCGACGGCCTGGTGCTAGGTGGTCAGTATCAAGTCGCCAGCATCGCCTCTGTCGTCACCACCTCTCGCACCACCCACGCACATGATGGTTTGGCAGCGCCTTCGGCATCCGCGTCACGTCGCTCCCACATGGGGGACCTAGACGCACACAACACGCTTCTGCTAGTAAGCAAGGTGCTCTGCCACCGTCCAATGCCACGAGGCTTCGACGCCTGGGCCGACCACATCATGCAGCTGCTCACCATCGCGCGCGGCGCCACGGTCCCTTGCCCTTCCTCAAGCATTAGGGGCTCATTCACCGTGCTTGTTCCCCGGCCTGCCAACGGCACGCCTCCTTCAGCCCCGAAAGGGCTCCCAACTTACATCACCTATAGGAAGGAGAGGACCACGGGATGCATGGGTCCTCCGAACGCCATGGCCACACCTCCCTTGGAGTTCATGATGGACACACATAGCTAAGTATCCCAGTTATAATTGGAAGGCTGCCTCACGTAACTAAAGCACAAAATTAAGACACATAATAGAAGCACGAATAAAAGGGGGGCTCGCGCTCAAATTCATTACATGCCCATAGGGCCTTCCTTGATCTTTGGTTACAGGGACAGAGGCAGAAGGAGAAAGCCCCCCACGGGGATTGTAACTTCAGGGGCTCGGTCAGTGTCCTCCACCTCCTTCACGGGCTTGTGAAGGCGCACCGGCATGGAGGCTCCTGGAGCGGGGTAGCAACACCATGTCGACTGGTGACCCCTTGAGGTCCGAGCGCAACGGCCTAGTAGCGCGCCCTAGCTGTTGTCGTCGCTGTCGCTGCCATCGCTCGGGCTCCGTTGGAGGTAGAGTTGCTGCTGCTGGAGGAACGAAGCTCTTCGTGAAGGGCAAGCTCACCTCCGGGATCACCACGGCTGATGTCTTTTGGGCAGCACCCCAGGCGCTCACCCTCACCACAGAAGATCTTGGCGAAGAGCGTCGCCTCCCCGTCGAACTTGAAGTGGAGGGTGCGCCTCCTCATCAGTCTGTGGGCGCGGGCAAACGTCTGCCACCCGCGGACCAAGTACACATAGCCCCTCGGGGGGACCTCAACCTCCGTCCATGATGCTGCGTTGCAGCAGCTGTCAGCCTGCAGCCATAGGCCGCTGGGACCTCCGGTCGGCAGGACCCCTGCAAAGGAGCTCAGGAGCTGGAGCCAGGTGGCCTCCGGCTTCTCCGCCCACACCACGAACTCCCGGGCCGAGTCTGCCGTGTGGAGCCGCAGACGAGGTGGCAGGGTTGTCGTGGCAACCCTCCAACCACATGCTCTACCACTTCGACCACCGATGGCGACCCCAGACTGCCCTGGGGTGCGACCACGCCCTCGAGAAGCCACCGCCGGCGTCGTGGCATACTTTCAAGGGCGGCCGCGACCCCTCTTGTGTGGCGGTGGCACAGGGCTCTCCTCATGGGCCTTCCCCTTCTCAGTGGCAAAATGCTTCCTCACCGAGGCCATGATTTAGGGAGGGGCGGCAACTAGGAGAATAAAAGACAAAGAAGACGAAGAAGAATGAGGGTTTTCTCCACCCGCATTGGCTTAAGTACAGTAAGGGGCCAATCGGTGCCCCCTCGCGTCCTGGGAGGCACATGACCACCGTCGGGTCACATCCACGTGTCTTGGGAATGGCAAGTCCAAGGAATCGATAGCATTCAAGGAAAGGTTATGGCCGGCACTGGCACGGGCGTCGCGCTGGTTTGACTCGGGTGATTCCTAATGCCTTCGAGTAGCGGAGGCGTCGCCGCGCGACTGGCCAATGCGTGTAAAGCCTAGCCCGCAGGCGTTTGGGGCCCGCGGCACTTTGGGCCGTCCCCAAAGCTTCGCTTCGAAGCCGGATCGAGCGTGCCTTGGGCCCGGGGGCTATTGTCGGTGTTCTGGGAACGGGGGTACCCAGTCCTGCCTGCCCGCGGACCAAGGCCCGGCGCGGCGTCACTCAAGACAAGGCCCTCGCGAGGACCCTGGGCTCGCGAGGAGGAGCAGCATCAAGATCCTTGGGGAATAACCTCCTCAACCCCCCTCCTGAGGGGCGGAGATCCTTATGCAAGGCCCGGCCTCAGGAGTCAAGGATGACGCAGGTGAGGATAGGCAAGCTCCAGCACACCAGACGACACAATTTCCTCTTTGGTGCAAAGGGATCAAGTACATACGCGGGTTCCCAAAGCGCTGCCCCAAAGGGTTCCACTCATGTGCAATAAGACCACGACCGTCAGCCCCATAGGGCGGATGTCATCGCCGAGCCCACCACTGCATCACCATCAGCTACTTTTCAGGCGAAGACCGCCTTTGGACAGGGTGTGAATGTACTCATGCCCGCTTCAAAATTGGTCGTTGTGGGATTCCTTCCCGCCATTGAGATAAGGGAAGAGGACCCGGGCCGCCGCTATATATAGGAGCTAGGTCACACCATAGAGGAGAGATCCAATCGAGCACTTAGCCACCTCACTCTCCATCACCGGACAGAGAGCCAAGAACACACCTTGAGCGCCCTCGCGAGGGTCAAGCCCACTGTACTAGTTCATCATCAAAACCTCCACGAGAGGCAATCCACCAAAGCAGGAGTAGGGTATTACGCTTCGCAGTGGCCCGAAACTGGGTAAACTGTCGTGTTGATCTTCTTCCTCGTTATCGAACGAGTTTGTTGTTATGTCCATCGAGTAACGAGATAGATTGGGTGTCTCCGCGGGGAAGCCTTCGCACAAGCCGTTGTGTTCGAACCTTAAGGGTTTTGCGGAGCCCGAAATCCGACATTTGGCGTGCCCGGTAGGGGGTGTGTTGGAGTCCTCCTCAAGCCAGGCTCTCCATCCACCTTGCTGTTACGATGGCTGACACCCCGCGAGCACCTGCCGGACATGATGGACCGGCCACCATCGACCTCAATGCTGTCATTGGGAACCCACGGCCCGATGGCCTGGTGCTAGGTGGCCGGTATCAAGTCGCCAGCATCGCCTCTGTCGTCACCCACGCTCGCACCACCCAAGCGCATGACGGACGGGCAGCGCCTTCGGCATCCGCATCACGTCGTTCCCATGTGGGGGACCTAGACGCACACAACGCGCTTTTGCTAGCAAGCAAGGTGCTCCGCCACCGTCCAACGCCACGGGGCTTCGACGCGTGGGCCGACCACATCATGGAGTTGCTCACCATCGCGCGCGGCGCCACGGTCCCTCACCCTTCCTCAAGTGCTGGGGGCTCGTTGACCGAGCTTGTTCCCCGGCCCGCCAACGACACGCCTCCTTCAGCCCCGGACGAACCCAGGAGGGGTCCGCCGAACATAGTGCTCCTCCTCTTGCGGATTTCGGTAACCGATTTCGGGGCACAACCCGGCCATGGTGAACAAGCCCGCGAAGAAGACAACAGAGTGCCCTACGCATGCGTGGGCGTGCGCCCCCACGACCCAATGGATCACCAACAACCCGGGCTAACCAGACGCGATCGCTCCACCCTGCGCAAGGAGCAGATGGCACAGGTATCCAGGCAGGCAAGGAACCACGGCAAGGTCGTGCCAGACCGTCGGGGAATCGACTCACGTCAGGAGACATGCGTCCTAACGGGCGGCGGCAACAGAGGTAGGCAACTACGTTCTGAGTCCCGACACAAGAGGATCTGCGGGCTGCGTGCACGGTGTACCGCCCTGCCGCCGCCCGGAGGGGCCGTTCCAGGCGCCGCGTGGGACAGCTTGGGAGAAGGCCCAGGCCCCCATGTGGAGCCGTACGTGCCGTGCTACGTCGTGCCTAGGGAAGACGACCAGGATCGGGTGCCTGCCGCAGGCGCTAGCTCCTCCCGAGGGTAGAGGGCCCCGGATGTCCTCCTGAGACGGGCTGAAGGGCTCCCCCCGGGGGAGCGCCAAGCTTGGACAACGCAAACCAAAGGAGGGAGGACGTCACCGGATCCTTGGGGGCGTGGTGCGGGCTGCCGCCTTCCCCCCACCACGGGCATGCATCGATGAGCCGGACCCCGGGGTGTTGGGCATAATGCCCTGGGGAAAGGCAACAGACACAGGTAATGCGGGCCACCCGCGACAACTAGAACATCAGCGCAGGCTCGGGAGGCTGGACCTCATGAGGTTCCCAAGGCAGCACACGGTCACCACCCAAACACCTCACGAGGCGGCTTCAACGACAAAACACTCTTACGGCTGCACCAGATGCGTTGTACTCATGTTTGGGCTGCGGGAGCGCAAATCTGCGGCTACGCGTGGAACAATGCATCCGAGTTTGGGTTGAAGGGCGCGCAACTAAGCAGAAATGAACGGGATGACTCTTGACGGAGTTGGGAGATCTCGGGCCCGGTGCCCGGGGGCTTGCCTAGCTATCTACGCCCGGGGTCTCTCCCTGAGCCGGCCCGACTTCACTGACCCATGACACTCTCACATAATAATGAGCGGGCTGTATACATCCAGAGCCCCCTGAGGATGCAAAGGGGTTCCCACCCACTGTTGGAGATATGCCCTAGAGGCAATCATGTATGATGATATTTCCTATGTGTTTATGAATAAAGATAGTCCTTGGACATTATCATTGATGTGTATTAACAAGTATGTGACTTGTTTGTGAGACTATGCATTGTGTGATGACTGTCCTAAGTGATCCCTAGTTGAAAGGGTTGTGTGGACGCGTAGCTAGTTAGACTAGCATATGACGGGTGGATGGTCTGGTCTCACTGACCATGTAGCATTGGATGCTAGCCGGATAATATGGACTTAGAAAGGTCTGGTCGGATTCGACATAGTCGGATCCGAGTCAAGATAAGGTCTGAGTTGGACAGACCCAACTATCAGACACATCAATAGGTCATCTGTGAGTCTCTAGTACAACATACATTCTATGTCCTAAGACCTGAGCTAGCGCATGTACTCGGGATGGTGACAAACTTGCTTTGGGTCGACCAAATGCTACACCGTGACTAGGTAGTTACAAAGGTAGGTTTCGGGCTTGTCCAGACCCATGCTGCGAGACATGGTCGAGCAAGATGGGATTTGCCCCTCCTACCAGGAGAGATATACTCTAGGCCCCTCGGGTGATCCGACCTGGATAAGCATGGCCATGTGATGGGGATTATGAGATAATCCGAAGTGTTGGTCAGATTCACTGGAATGAGGAAGAGGTCATGCTGCAACAAGAATGACCATGTCGCCTTGTGCACGACAACATATATCGTGTGGCAAAGGGAATAGAAGTGTGAAGTGCATGTTTGCCTAACCAGCTTCATCAGACACTTGGACTTGGCATGCCTTGCTAGAGGCTGCTACCGACCGGTCGAGTCGGATGTGATCTGACTTGCGACCAAGTGGATGAGAACCTAAAGGGTCGCGTGCTTAAGGGAAGGAACACATGGGCTTTAGGATCCATGCGAGGCCCAAGAGTTGAGCCCGCACCGGATGCCTATATATAGTGGAGGTACGGCACACCCATCCGGTTGATCACTTCGACGCCATCATTAGGGCTTTGCATGAGTTGCAAGTAGCCACTTCCACTTGCCGCCACCGACCGTGTGATCAAACCTAGCAGTCCGCCGCACGGGTGTTCCTCCTACACGCGTGGATACCGTTAGAGGCGGTGCACCTATGCCGCTCCGGCGAATCTATATGTGGGATCCGACGACCGGCTGTTCGAGGGAGATCTGGCCAGCTGTTCGAGGGAGATCGGACGAGGAGGAGACGGACCACACGAACGCACTGCCCCAACTCTACTTCCGCTGCATGGCACTGCGCGTCTAGTGGTAACGAACTATGATCCATCTCTGTAGCATGTTCTTGGATGTTCTGCGCGTAGGAAAATTTTATTTTGCATGCGATGCACCTACGGTAGAACCCAACACCCAAGCAATGTGGCAGCTATAGCTCCGCGCTGGCGGAGAAGTCAACACTTCCCATCAATGGCTATGCCCATGCAATGTGGATGCCCTACGCTCAGTGCTGGGGGAAGACGAAGGCTAGTCTAGGTGCCGGACACGACTATTATTTGCTTTTATCGGATTTGAATTTGCCAACTTTCTTCTTGGAACAAAACTCGTTTTTTTTTCAAAATCACGTTTTCAAGAAACGAGTCAGGGGTTCGTGCTCATCGCCATTCCCCATCTTGGGTTCTTTCTCTTCAGGTCTGGCACTCGCCTGCTCCCTTCCCCCTCGCACCACGTGAGCGGGGGCTAGGGGGCATGGTGCTCCCACCTCACCAAGGCCTTGGCGCTCGGATCCTCGCGTGGTACTCCCGAATGGGTTAGCAGGCACCTGCCGCCTCACACTCACTTGGGGGCTCCACTCATGGCCCGACGTGCCAACTCAGGGCCTCGGGAGGCCTACCCCTCTCAAGGCTGGAATGAAATTTTCTTTGGGAACAACTCGAGCGTCAAAAGGGGCTCCTGAGCAACATGCCCCAGGAGCCTTACTGGTCATGTGGCCACCCAGCAGCTTTGATGCCGTCCTTGGTGATCCGACCGGCATCGCGGGTGTTGGGGCCTTGCCTCGTGGTTTGCGTGCTCGGTGATCCGGCCATAATACCATGGTGGTAGGGAAATGCGCAGGACCGGGACTCGATGATGTAGAGCTGCTCGAACATCTAAGGGGGCTCTCGAGCAGTTTGCCTCAGGAGCCTTACCAGTCATAAGGCCACTTGGCAGCCTTGATGCCGTCCTTGGTGATCCGGCCGGCATTGGGGGTGTTGAGGCCTCGCCCCGCGGTTGCGTCCTTGGCCAGATGCAAGCGCGGCGGTAGGGAAATGTGCGGGACTGGGGCCTACAGATATAGAGTGCTGATCAAGGCGCACCGGCGTGGAGGCTCCTGGAGTGGGGGAGCGACACCGTGCCGGCTGGCGACCCCCCGAGGTCTGAGAACAACGGCATGATGGAGCGCCCTAGCTGCTGTTGTCGCTATCGCTGCCGTCGCTATCGCTGCCGTCGCTCGGGCTCCCGTCGGAGGCTGAGTTGCTTCTGCTAGAGGAACGACGCTTGTCGCGAAGGGCAAGCTCACCTCCGGGATCGCCGCGGCTGATGTCTTCTGGGCTGCACCCCAGGCGCTCACCCTCGCCGCAGAAGATCTTGTCGAAGAGTGTCGCCTCCCCGTCGAACTTGAAGTGGAGGGTGCGCCTCCACATCAGACCGTGGGCGCGGGCAAACGTCTGCCACCCACGGACCAAGTACACATAGCCCCTCGGGGTGACCTCAACCTCCGTCCACGATGCTGCGCAGCAGCAGCCGTCGGCCTGCAGCCATAGGCCGATGGGCCCTCCGGTCGGCAGCACCCGTGCAAAGGAGCTCGGGAGCTGGAGCCAGGCGGCCTCCGGCTTCTCCACCCACACCACAAACTCCCGGGCCGAGTCTGCATGTGGAGCCGCGGATGCGGTGGTAGGGTCGTCACGGCCACCTTCCCACCCCATGCACCACCACTTCGACCGCCGATGGCGACCCAAGACAACCCTGGGGTGTGACCATACCCTCAGGAAGCCGCCGCTAGCGTCTTGGCGTACTTCCGAGGGCGGCCGTGATCCCTCTTGGGTGGCGGTGGCACGAGGCTCTCCTCGTGGGCCTTCCCCTTCTTGGTGGCAGAATGCTTCCTCACCGAGGCCATGATTTGGGGAGGGGCGGCGACTAGGAGAATGGAAGACAAGGAAGACGAAGAAGAATGAGGGTTTTCTCCCCCCGCGCTGGCTTAAGTACAGTAGGGGGCCAATCGGTGCCCCCTCGTGTCCTGGGAGGCACGCAACCACCGTCGGGTCACATCCACGTGTCTCGGGAACGATAGGTCCAAGGAATCGATAGCATTCAAGGAAAGGTAGTTATGGCCAGCACTGGCATGGGCGTCGCGCTGTTTTGACTCGCGTGATTCCTAACGCCTTCAAGGAGCGGAGGCGTCGCCGCACGACTGGCCGACGCGTGTAAAGCCTAGCCCGCAAGCGTTTGGGGCCCGTGGCGCTTCGGGCCGTCCCCAAAGCTTCGCTTCGAAGCCGTATCGAGCGTGCCTTGGGCTCGAGGGCTACTGTCGGTGTTCTGGGAACGGGGGTACCCAGTCCTTCCTGTCCGCGGACCAGGGTATGGCCCACTTTGTCGGCCTGGTGAGGCTCGGCGAGGCATCACTCAAGACAAGGCCCTCGCGAGGACCCAGGGATCACGAGGAGGAGCAGCATCAAGACCCTCGGGGAATAACCTCCTCAACCCCCCTCCTGAGGGGCGGAGATCCCTATGCAAGGCCCGGCCTCAGGAGTCAAGAATTACACAGGTGAGGACAGGCAAGCTCCAGCACGCCAGGCGGCACACTTTCCTCTTTGTTTTAAAGGGAGCAAGGACATGCGCGGGTTCCCAAAGCGCCGCCCCAAAGGTTTCCACTCCGGTGCAACAAGATCACAACCACAAGCCCCGCAGGGCGGATGTCATCATCGAGCCCACCACTGCATCGCCATCAGCTACTTTGCAAAGCGAAGACTACCTTTGGACAGGGTGTGAATGTACTCGTGTCCCCCTTCAAAATTGGGATTGTGGGATTCCTTCCCGTCATTGAGATAAGGGAAAAGGACCCGAGCCGCTGCTATATATAGGGGCTAGGTCACACCATGGAAGAGAGATCCAATCGGGCACTTAGCCACCCCACTCTCCATCGCCGGGTAGATAGCCAAGAACACACCTTGAGCACCCTCGCGAGGCTCAAGCCCATTGTACTAGTTCATCACCAAAACCTCCACGAGAGGCAATCCACCAAAGTAGGAGTAGGGTATTGCGCTTCGCAATGGCCCGAACCTGGGTAAACTGTCGTGTTCATCTTTTTCCTTGTCATCGAACGAGTTTGCTGTTGTGTCGATCGGGTAGCGAGCTAGGTTGGGTGTCTCCGCGGGGAAGCCTTCGCACACGGCCCTGTGTTCGTACCTTAAGGGTTTTGCGAAGCCCGAAATCCAACAAATTCCTTCTTTTCCAGGAGCTCACTCAAAAAGAACTCCAAACTTAAGCTTGCTTGGCTTGAAGGAATTCTAGGATGGGTGACCGACCTGGAAGTCGGTCCCCGGTGCGCAGTGCACATGAAAGACTAGTGTTGGTTTGTGGGGCCAGTCTAGTTCTCACCAGGCGTAACCAGGTGTTACCCATAAGAAACAAAGCACTAACTTTCAAAATACAGGATCCTTAAAGAACGTTACTCTTCACTCATTTTATAGTATTAGCATGGCATGACTCCGTCTTCACCACATAACTACAAATCATGAGCACCACGATGTTAGGTTGGGGAATTGGATCGTACTTCTAACGCACTTCGACATTTTCAACCTCACTTAACACATGAGCGTGAATCATGGCTACAACATATATGTGGAATACAATTTGGTGATAGATTTCAAAAGGAGTCAAAGTGGAAATCAAGTCTCGCATTAGCTAGGCGCATCAACGGGCTATGGAGATGCCCATCAATAGATATCAATGCAAGGAGTAGGGATTTCCATGCAACATATGCACTAGATCTATAAGTGTATGAGAGCTCAAGGAAAGGTAAGCGGGTGTGCATCCAACTTGCTTGCTCATGAAGATACGGGCATTTGAGGAAGCCTGTCATCGTAATATACAAGCCATGTTCTATAATGAAAAATCCCCACTAGCATATGAAAATGACAACTCAGGAGACTCTCTCTATGAAGAACATGGTGCCACTTTGAGGCACATGTGTGGTAAAGGATAGTAGCAAAGTCCCTTCTCTCCTTTTCTATCTTTCTTTCTTTCTTTCCTTTCCTTTTCTTTTCTTTTTCTTTTTCTTGGTGGGCTCATTTGGCCTCCCCCATTTTTCATTTTTCGTCCGGAGCTGATCCCGGCTTGTGAGGGAACCATTACTCCATCATGACATCATCATACATCATCATCATCATCATGACATAACCAATATTTAGATGAGCAACAAGTAACATGGTTTAACTACAATCATGTACTAACTCGCTTTCATATTACTAGATCAATATCATTAACCCACAATCTCTCTTATATGATGAGCTACATGAAGGTTTTGATAATACACGCAATGAATACCTATCCTTTTCGGACTAGTATTTTAACCTATGCAGGTTTCTGTTACTATTTATTAGACTCTCAAACAAGTTTAAGTGAATCATGAGATTTCAATTATTTCTATAAAATCTACACGTTATCGTGCTCTAAAAGATATAAGTGAAGCACCAGAGCAACTTCTTAGCTCAAAACATATAAGCGAAGCACATAGAGTATTCTACCAAATCATGATGAACATGTGTCTCTCTCAAATAGGTGTGTCCAGCAAACAATCATTGTGGAAGACTAAAAATAAAGCGAACTATAATACACGATGCTCCAAGCAAAGCACATATCATGTGATGAATAAAAAGATAGCTCCAAGTGACATACCGATGGAATGGAGGCTTAGAGGCTTGAGTCTTCCTCAAATTTTACCTTGGTGTGCCTTGGGAATCCCCAAGCTTAGGCTCTTGCCACTCCTTATTCCTTCATCCATTGTGATGACACCCAAAACTTGAAAACTTCAGCACACCAAACTCAACAGAAAACTCGTGAGATCCGTTAGTATGATAGGTAAATCAAAAACTTTAGGTATTGTTATAAAATGATTCAGTTTTATTAGTGCATAAGGTATTGTATTCTAACTTCTCTGCGGCTTATACCCTCGATAGAATCCATATCATCATCAAAACAAGCAAACTATGCAAGCAAAAAGCAGAATCTGTCTAAAAAAGAATAATTTGTTGTGATCTACACAAACACCATACTTTTTTAACTCCGAAAATTCTGAAAAATTAGGTCAACCTGGGAAATTTTTATATCAATACTCTGTATAAGATCCAGACAAAAACACGTTCCTGTAAAATCGGACAAATTCTTCACTGGACGCAAAAGTTTCTGTTATTGCACCGTATCAATTCTACTATCTTCCAAATTAATCTGAAAGGCTTTACTTGGCACAAACACTAATTAAAACATAAAAAAATAATCATTACAACAGCAATAATCATTTAAACACACCAACAAATAAAGTAAAAATGAATATTTAAAGATAACTATTGGGTTTCCTCCCAACAAGCGCCATCGTTTTATGCCCCTAACTATGCATAATGCATAGTATCAAGTGTTATCACCTTTGACATTCGCAGATTGGGATGTGTGTTCATGAGGATGTTTTAGAAAAACAATAGGAAACACATCATCTAGCAAAATCTTAGCATTCTCGATGCTACTTTCTTTGAACCCTTCTTTATTCTCTGTCACCATCCAAGAATATTGTTTATTAATAGCATTGAAAACTTGTTGGATAATATGTATAGGAGGAACTTACTTCTTGGTATTTTCATCGAAAGTATGGTTATCAAGAAACACATGCCTCATCATATAGTCCTCATTGTGTAAAATTTAATCTATCACTGGATGTTCATGACTCGTGTTATAGAAACCAAAGATCTCTCGAGCCTCTCGCACTATATAATCCAATTCATTCATGAGGATAAGAGTGGCTATCTTCTTATCCCTAGGGTTATTTATAACCGGTAATTCGTAGAAAAGCCTTTGCACAGTAGGATGGGTGCGCATACATCTTCTTTCAAGTTTAAGAACATGAGGAAATAGCATCGACATAGCTATTGGTTATTTTAAGAATAGGCATGTCGTTGCAAACCAAAGTACCCGTACAATTAAAGAATTCTTGGATATTGCTTTTCCCTATGATATTCCCCTTCCCTGCAACAACAACTTTTACATCTCGATTTGTGGTAGTTTCCTCTTTAGGGATTTTACCATCCTCACTTTTCTCAATGATAAACTCAGACATGGTTGCAACTTTAAGCAAGCAAGTAAACTAGACAACTAAGAAAACAAGAAAATATAAATATTTTTGTATTTTTGATTTTTATATAAAGTAAAATAGGGCAGAAAATAAAAATTTGAACAAGTGAATGATAATTTGCGCGAAGGTACTCAATGAGAATTTTGTGATACTCCCCGACAACGGCCTAGAAATTCTTCCCGCTACTTGTAAACTATGTTGGGATTTTCCCAGAAGAGGAGAGGAGATGCAACACAATAGAGATAAGTACTTACCTCAGTGAGAACCAAGGTTATCGAACCAATAGGAGGACCACGCAAATTCCCATCTTCAGCACCTACACATAAAAGAGCACACACTTCCACCCAACGCGGGCAAGAGGGTTGTCCAACCCCTTGAACTCGTAACTTGCAAGCAATAAGTAGTGATAGATAAATAATATAAATATAAAATAAAATAACAGTAAATAAATGGCAGCAATATTTTTGGTGTTTTTGTAACGATATATTTTGTGAAGACACGGGGGCCATAGTTTTTGCTAGAGGCTTCTCTCTTGAAGAAAGCATAAAGAGGGTAAACAAATTACTGTTCAGAAATTGATAGAAAAGCGCATAGTTATGCAATATTTATTCACGACAATAATCATCTATATAGGCATCACGTCCATAAACAAGTAGACTGACTCCTGCCTGCATCTACTACTATTACTCCACCCATCGACAAAAATGTGTGGATACTTAGATGCATGTGTGGATACATAGATAATCGTTATTATCATATTTCCTTGTTCATGATAATCGTTTATTATCCATGCTATAATTGTATTGATCGGAGACTTAGATGCATGTGTGGATACATAGACAAAACCATGTCCCTAGTATGCCTCTAATAGACTAGCTCGTTGATCAAAAGATGGTTAAGGTTTCCTAGTCATGGACATGACATGTCATTTGATAACAGGGTCACATCATTAGGAGAATGATGTGATGGACAAGACCCAAACTACAAACGTAGCATATGATCGTGTCAGTTTATTGCTACTGTTTTCCGCATGTCACGTATGTGTTCCTATGACCATGAGATCATGCAACTCACAGATATCGGAGGAGTGCCTTGTGTGTATCAAACGTTGCAACATAACTGGGTGACTATAAAGGTGCTCTACAGGTATCTCCGATGGTGTCTGTTGAGTTGGCATGGATCGAGACTGGGATTTGTTACTCCGTGTGATGGAGAGGTATCTCGGGGCCCACTCGGTAATGCAACATCACAATAAGCCTTGCAAGCAATGTGACTAATTGTTAGTTGCGGGATCTTGTATTACGGAACGAGTAAAGAGACTTGCCAGTAACGAGGTTGAACTAGGTATGGAGATACCGACGATCGAATCTCGGGCAAGAAAGATACCGAAGAACAAGGGGAACGTTATACGGGATTAACTGAATCCTTGACATAGAGGTTCGACCGATAAAGATCTTCGTAGAATATGTAGGAACCAATGTGGACGTCCAGGTCCCGCCATTGGTTATTGACCGTAGAGGTGTCTCGGTCATGTCTACATAGTTCTCGAACCCGCAGGGTCTGCACACTTAAGGTTCGGTGACGTTTCGGTTGTGTAGAGTTATGTATGGTGGTGACCGAAGTTTGTTCAGAGTCCCGGATGAGATCCCGGACGTCATGAGGAGCTCCGGAATGGTCCGGAGGTAAAGATTCATATATAGGAAGTCCCAGTTTGGTCGCCGGAAAAGTTTCGGGCTCATCGGTAGTGTACCGGGAGTGCCGGTAGTGTACCGGGGGACCTCCGGGAGGGGTATTTCGACCCCAAGAGGTCCATGGGCTGTGGGAGAATAATAACCAGCCCTTAGTGGGCTGGAAAAACAGCCACACCAAGACCCATGGCGCAGGAGGCAAAAGTCCTAAAGGAAAAGGTGGAAAAAAGGCTAAAAAGGAAGAGTCCTACTCCTACTAGGAGTGGAGGAGGAGTAGGACTCCTCCCCCTCTAGTTTGGCCGAATCCTATTGGAGTTTCTCCTTGCGCCATCCCTCCTCTCTCTCCCTCCTTTATATAGTGATGAATTGGGTGCTGTTTGGACATAGTTTACGGCCACGTGCTACCCGTTTCACCGGTGCTCCTCTAGATCGGTTTTCTGCAGCGCTTAGGCGAAGCCCTGCCGGAATTGCTCCACCACCATCACCGGAGCGCCGTCACGCTGCCGGTGAACTCTCTCTCCTCTCCACCTCCTCTTGCTGGATCAAGATGGTGGAGATCGTCTTCAAGCTACACGTGTGCTGAACGCGGAGGTGCCGTCCGTTCGGCGCTAGATCGGAAGGACCGTGATCGAGATCGCGAGACGGTTCGTGATGAGATTGCGGAACGGATCATGATGAGTTTGCGGGACAGATCATGAGATGGATCGTGATGAGATCACGGGACGGATCGTGTGAGTTCACGGGACGGATCGTGATTGGATCGCGGGACGGATCGTGATGAGATCGCGGGACGCTCGGCGATTTGGATCGCGAAGATGTTCGACTACACCAACCGCGTTTCTTAACGCTTCCCGCTTAGCGATCTACAAGGGTACATAGATCAACTCTCCCTCTCGTAGATGCTCATCACCATGGATAGGTTTGCGTGTGCGTAGGAAATTTTTTGTTTCCCATGCGACGTTCCCCAATAGTGGCATCATGAGCTAGGTTGATGGTTCGATGAGATCTCGAGTAGAACACAAAAGGTTTGTGGGCTTTGATGTTTATATTGCTTCCTCCCTTGGCCGTATTTTGGTTCAGCGGGATTGTGAGATGAAGCGGCCCGGACCAACATTACTCGTACGCTTACGAGAGACCGGTTCCCTCGACGCAACTCGTTGCCTAGATGGCTTGCGGGTGACAGTTTCTCTCACTTTAGTTGGATCGGATCCGACAAAGGCGGTCCTTGAGAAGGTTGAAAAGCAACTAGTGTATCACCGTTGTGGTTTTTGTGTAGGTGAGAATTGTTCTTGCTAGATACCAGTAGCAGCCACGTAAAACATGCAACAACAATTAGAGGACGTCTAACTTGTTTTTGCAGGGTATGTTGTGATATGATATGGCCAATTACATGATGTGATATATGTGATGTATGAGATGATCATGTGATGTATAGATTATCACGACTTGCATGTCGATGAATACGGCAACCGGCAGGAGCCATAGGGTTGTCTTTAATTATTGTATGACCTGCGTGTCAATCATTAAGCGCTATGTAATGCTTTACTTTATCGCTAAACGGTAGCAATAGTAGTAGAAGCATGCAGGGCGTGACAACCCCGATGGCGACATGTTGATGGAGATAAAGATGATGGAGATCATGGTGTCATGCCGGTGACGATGGAGATCATGCCGGTGCTTTCTAGATGGAGATCAAAAGCACAAGTTCATGGCCATATCATGTCACTTATGATTTGCATGTGATGTTAATCCTTTTTATGCACCTTGTTTTGCTTAGGACGACGGTAGCATTATAAGGTGTTCCCTCACTTAATTTCAAGATAAATTGTGTTCTCCCCAAGTGTGCACCGTTGCGAAAGTTCGTCGTGTTGAGACACCACGTGATGATCGGGTGTGATAGCCTCTACGTTCACATACAACGGGTGCAAGCCAGATTTGCACGTGCAGAACACTCGGGTTAAACTTGACGAGCCTAGCATGTACAGACATGGCCTCAGAACACAAGAGACCGAAAGGTCGAACATGAGTCATATAGTAGATATGATCAACATGATGATGTTCACCATTGAAACCTCCTCAACTCACATGATGATCGGACTTGAGTTGGTGAATTTAGGATCATGTATCACTCGAATGACCGGAGGGATGCCAATTTGAGTGGGAGTTCTTAAGTAATATGATTAATTGAACTCATTATCATGAACATAATCAATAGTGTCTTTGCAAATTATGTTGTAGATTACTAGCTCGCGCTGTAGCTCCCTTAATTTTTATATGTTCCTAGAGAAATAGAGTTGAAAGATGTTGGTAGCAATATTGCGGACTGGGTTCGTGATCTGAGGATTGTCCTCATTGCTGCATAGAAGCCTTATGTCCTTAATGCACCGCTCGGTGCACCACCCCCTCTAGCGTCGTCTGTAGATGTTGTGAACATCTGACAGGCACGTTTCAATGACTACTTGATAGTTTAGTGCGTCATGCATTACGACTTAGAATAGAGGCTCCGAAACGTTTTGAACGTCACGGAACATATGAGATGTTCTAGGAGCTGAGATTGTGATCTCATGCTCGTGCCCGTGTTGTGAGATATGAGATCTCCAACAAGATTCTTTCCCTGTAAGATGAAGGAGAACAGCTCAATGATTGAGCATGTACTCAGATTGTCTGGGTACTACAATCGCTTGAATCAAGTGGGAGTTGATCTTCCAGATAAGATAGTGATTGATATAGTTCTCCAAGTCACTGTCACTAAAGCTACTAGAACTTAGTGATGAACTATAAAACGCCAGGGATAGAAGTATTGATCCCTGAGCTGTTCGCGATGTTTGACACCGCGAAGGTAGAAATCAAGAAGGAGCGTCAAGTGTTGATGGTTAATCAAACCACTAGTTTCGAAAAGGGCAAGAGCAAGGAGGGAAACTTCATGGATAGCAAGTCAGTGGCTGCTCCAGTGAAGCAACCCAAAGTTGAACTCAAACCCGAGACTAAGTGCTTCTATTATGAGGTGAGAGGTCGCTGCAGCGGAACAACCCTAGATACTTGGTAGATAAGAAGGCTGGCAACATCGACAGAAGTATATTTGATATACGAGTTATTGATGTGTACCTTGCTAGTACTCCTAGTAGCACCTGGGTATTGGATACCGGTTCGGTTGCTAAATGTTAGTAACTCGAAATAAAAGCTACGGAATAAACGGAGAACTAGATAAGGGTGAGGTGATGATGTGTGTTGGAAATGTTTCCAAGGTTGATGTAATCAACATCGCACGCTCTCTCTACCTTCAGGATTAGTGACGAACCTAAATAAATGTTATTTGGTGTTTTGCGTTGAGCATGAACATGACTAGATCATGTTTGTTGCAATACGGTTATTCATTTAAGTCAGAGAATAATAGTTATTCTGGTTACATGAATAATACCTTCAATGGTCATGCACCCAGTGAGAATGGTTTGTTGAAATCTTGATCGTAGTAATACACATGTTCATAACATTGATGTCAAAAGATACAAAGTTAAATAATGATAGTACCACATACTTGTGGCACTGCCGCAAAATGTCATTTGGTATAAAGCGCATGAAGAAACTCCATGGTGATGGATATTTGGACTCATTCGATTTCGAATCGGTTGAGACATGCGAACCATGCCTCTTGGGCAAGATGACTAAAGGACCCCGTTGGATGGAGCGGGCAAGTGATTCATTGGAAATGATACATGTTGATGTATGCAATCTAGTGAGTCTTGTAGCGTGCAGTGGATATCGTTATTTTCTTACCTTCACTGATGATTTGAGTAGATATAGTGTATATTTACTTAATGAAACACAAGTCTGAATCGTTGAAAGGTTCAACCAAATTCAGAGTGAAGTTTAAAGATCATCGTGACAAGAAGATAAAAATGACTGTGATATGATCGTGGAGGTGAATATCTGAGTCACGAGTTTGGCATACAACTTAAGACAATGTGAAAGTTGTTTCACAACTAAACGCCACCTGGAACACCATAGTGTGATGGTGTGTCCGAACATCATAGTTATGCTCTATTAGATATGGTGCGTGCTATGCTGTCTCTTATCGTTTTACTACTATAATTTTGGGGTTATGCATTAGAGACAACTACATTCACTTTAAATAGGGCACCATCTAAATCCATTGAGATGACACCGTGTGAATTATGGTTTGACAGAAACCTAAGCTGTCATTTCTTAATGTTTGGGGCTGCGATGCTTGTGTGGAAAATGTTTTCACATAATAAGCTAGAACCCAAAGCAGACAAATGTATCTTCATAGAATACCCTAAGAACAGATGGGTATGCCTTCTATCTCAGATCCGAGTGCAAAGTGTTTGTTGCTAGAACTGGGTCCTTTCTCGAGAAAAAGTTTCTCTCAAAAGAATTGAGTGGGAGGAAGATAGAACTTGATGAGGTTGTTAAACCTTTGTTCAACCAAAGAATAGCGCAGCGCAGAAAGATGTTTCTGTGAAGCCTACGTTAGTTGAAGAGGAAGTTAATGATGATGATCATGAAGCTTCAGGATCAAGTTACTATCGAACTTCGTAGGTCGACAAGGATGTGTACTGCTCCTAAGTGGTACGACAACTCTGGAGATCATGTTGTTGGACAACGATGAACCTACCAGCTATGGAGAAGCGATGATGGGCCCGGATTCCGACAAATGGTTAGAGGCCATGAAATCCGAGATAGGATCCATGTATGAAAACCAAGTATAGACTTTGGTAGACTTGCTCGTTAGACGACAGGTCGTTGAGTACAAATGGACCTTTAGAATGAAGACAGACACTGATGGTGAATGTCACCATTTGTAAAGCTCGACTTGTTGCAAAGTTGTTTGTGACAAGTTCAAGGAGTTGACTACGATGAGACTTTCTCAGTCGTAGTGGTGCTAAAGTCTGTTGGAATTATGTTAGCAGTTGCTGTGTTTTCAATTATGAAATCTGGCAGATGGATGTCAAAACATCGTTTCCTTAACGGTTTACTTGAGGAAAGGTTGTATGTGATACAACTAGAAGGTTTTGTCAGGCCTAAGGATGCTAAAAGGTGTGCAAGCTTCGATGATCCTTCCATGGACTGAAGCAAGCATCTCGGAGTTGGAATATACGCTATGATGAGGTGATCAAAGTTTTGATGTTTATACAAAGTTTACGAGAAACTTGTATTTGCAATAAATTGAGTGGGAGCACTATAGAATTTCTGATAAGTATATGTGGATGACATATTGTTGATCAGAAATAATGCAGGGTTTCTTGAAAGCATAAAACAGTCATTTGGAGAGTGATTTTCAAAGGAAGACCTGGATGAAGCTACCTAATTGTTGAGCATCAAAATCTATGGAGATAGATCAAGATGCTCGATGAGACTTTCAATGAGTGCATACCTTGACAAGATTTTGAAAGAGTTCAAAATGGATCTGTCAGAGAAAGAGTTCTCGGCTGATTTGTAAGGTGTGAAAGTTGAGTGAGACTCAAAGCTCGACAACGGCAGAAGAAAGAGAAAGGACGAACGTCGTCCCCTATGCCTTAGCCATAGGCTCTATATTATGCCATGCTGTGTACCGCACCTGTGTGTGCCTTGCCATGAGTCCGTCAGGGGGTACAAGAGTGAACCAGGAGTGGATCACTGGACAGCGGTCAAGATTATCCTTAGTAACTAAGAGACTGAGGAGATGTTTCTCGATTATGGGGGTGATAAAGAGTTCGTCGTAAGGAGTTACGTCGATACAAGCTTTAACACTAATCCGGATGACTCGTAGTAGCAATCTGGATACGTATAGTGGAGCAGCCATTTGGAATAGTACCGAGCGGAGTGTGGTAATAGTGTTTACAGTTTGACATAGGTATTTGCAAAGTGCACACGGATCTGAATGTTACAGACCCGTTGACTATAAGACCTCTCTCACATGCAAAGCATGATCGAGCCCCAGAACTCGTTGGGTGTTAGATTCATAACAATGCGAATCACATGGTGATGTGAACTAGATTATTGACTCTAGTGCAAGTGGGAGACTGTTGGAAATATGCCCTAGAGGCAATAATAAATTAGTTATTATCATATTTCCTTGTTCATGATAATCGTTTATTATCCATGCTATAATTGTATTGTTCGGAGACTTAGATGCATGTGTGGATACAGAGACAAAACCATGTCCCTAGTATGCCTCTAATAGACTAGCTCATTGATCAAAAGATGGTGAAGGTTTCCTAGCCATGGACATGACATGTCATTTGATAACGGGGTCACATCATTAGGAGAATGATGTGATGGACAAGACCCAAACTGCAAACGTAGCATATGATCGTGTCAGTTTATTGCTACTGTTTTCCGCATGTCAAGTATGTGTTCCTATGACCATGAGATCATGCAACTCACAGATATCGGAGGAGTGCCTTGTGTGTATCAAATGTTGCAACGTAACTGGGTGACTATAAAGGTGCTCTACAGGTATCTCCGATGGTGTCTGTTGAGTTGGCATGGATCGAGACTGGGATTTGTTACTCTGTGTGACGGAGAGGTATCTCGGGGCCCACTCGGTAATGCAACATCACAATAAGCCTTGCAAGCAATGTGACTAATTGTTAGTTGCGGGATCTTGTATTACGGAACGAGTAAAGAGACTTGCCAGTAACGAGGTTAAACTAGGTATGGAGATACCGACGATCGAATCTTGGGCAAGTAACATACCGAAGAACAAGGGGAACGTTATACAGGATTAACTGAATCCTTGACATAGAGGTTCGACCGATAAAGATCTTCATAGAATATGTAGGAACCAATGTGGACGTCCAGGTCCCGCCATTGGTTATTGACCGTAGAGGTGTCTCGGTCATGTCTACATAGTTCTCGAACCCGCAAGGTCTGCACACTTAAGGTTCGGTGACGTTTCGGTAGTGTAGAGTTATGTATGGTGGTGACCGAAGTTTGTTCGGAGTCCCGGATGAGATCCCGGACGTCACGAGGAGCTCCGGAATGGTCCGGAGGTAAAGATTCATATATTGGAAGTCCCAGTTTGGTCGCCGGAAAAGTTTCGGGCTCATCGGTAGTGTACCGGGAGTGCCGGTAGTGTACCGGGGGACCTCCGGGAGGGGTATTTCGACCCCAAGAGGTCCATGGGCTGTGGGAGAATAATAACCAGCCCTTAGTGGGCTGGAAAAACAGCCACACCAAGACCCATGGCGCAGGATGCAAAAGTCCTAAAGGAAAAGGTGGAAAAAAGGCTAAAAAGGAAGAGTCCTACTCCTACTAGGAGTGGAGGAGGAGTAGGACTCCTCCCCCTCTAGTTTGGCCGACTCCTATTGGAGTTTTTCCTTGCGCCAGCCCTCCTCTCTCTCCCTCCTTTATATACTGGTGGATTGGGTGCTGTTTGGACATAATTTACCACCGGTGCTCCTCTAGATCGGTTTTCTGCAGCGCTTAGGCGAAGCCCTGCCGGAATTGCTCCACCACCATCACCGGAGCGCCGTCACGCTGCCGGTGAACTCTCTCTCCTATCCACCTCCTCTTGCTGGATCAAGATGGTGGAGATCGTCTTCAAGCTACACGTGTGCTGAACGCGGAGGTGCCGTCCGTTCGGCGCTAGATCGGAAGGACCGTGATCGAGATCGCGAGACGATTCGTGATGAGATTGCGGAACGGATCGTGATGAGTTCGCGGGACAGATCGTGAGACGGATCGTGATGAGATCACGGGACGGATCGTGATGGGTTCACGGGACGGAGCGTGATTGGATCGCGAGACGGATCGTGATGAGATCGCGGGACGCTCGGCGATTTGGATCGCGAAGATGTTCGACTACACCAACCGCGTTTCTTAACGCTTCACGCTTAGCGATCTACAAGGGTACATAGATCAACTCTCCCTCTCGTAGATGCTCATCACCATGGATAGGTTTGCGTGTGCGTAGGAAATTTTTTGTTTCCCATGCGACGTTCCCCAACATAGATAAAAGGAGAAATACTCGTGAATCAGCAAATCCCTAAACACTCTCTCCCCCTTTGGCATCAAGACACCAAAAGGGGCACAGAGGACTAAAGTAAGACCAAGTGATGATAGGCATAGAATAGTCACTCATACGACTCATCATCTTCCTCCTCATCAGTAGGAGCAGGCACATCATTCTCTGACTCAGCAAAAGGGCAATTATTCTTGATCCACTTGTCCTCATCAGTAATCCTCTCCTCAAACTCGTTGTCAATATCCAGATCAAGCTTCCTCATGATCCTCTTGTCATGGCTGCGAGCCTTCTTGGCCTCCACATGGGCCTTGTACTGTCCCTTGATATGAAAGCAGAGTAGATTCTTCATCTTGGTTTTGAGCTTGGAAGCCCAAGAGGGAATAGTCTCAGAACATGGACATAGGTGTGATCATCACAGTCAGGCTCAGACTCATCATCAATGTTGGTGGGGGCAATCTCTGGCACAGAAGGCGCAACTCCCCAATTGTCCTTCACACGGAGCTTAAGAATACCATGGTTCACCATGTCATCATTAACCATAAGCTCACCAGGGAACTACCGAGACCAAGTATCCTCAATGATCTTAAAAGAGATAGGGATCGTAGATAGGCACCTTCCTGTCAAGAACAGCTAAGCAAAGCTCCCTCCACATGATGTGGGAAACATCCAAGGTTGAAACTCTACCTTTTTCCTTTATGCACAACAGAAGCAGATTCACGAGATAAGAGTGAACCTGATCCAAGTTGCACACACGAGGAAACAAAGTGTTGCGAACGATACAGTGCATAATGTCCAATAATGGAAGGAGTTCAGTGCGAGTACCCTTGGCAGTCTTCACATTCCTCTGGTAGCGCACGAGCTTGGACTTGTGAATAGGTTTGGCTTCAGTGTGCGGTCGAAGACCCAATGGCTCATCGTCTCCTGAGTTTGCATATCCCAAGGAGTTCATAAAGGCCTTCCAGTTGGAATGCATAACTCTGCCACCTGTCATGCATGTCAAGCTCCTCTCCACATCAGTGTGAAAGTGAACAGTGGCATAAAACCGAGCCACAATCTCAGAGTCAAAATCCTTGTTGAATCCAATAATGCGATCCAGACCTCATTGCTGGCAAAGAGCACGAGCTTTAGCAAAATAGTCAGCGTGAGGGTTGCTGACCATATGGCCCGTGTTAATGGATTTGACATTAGGCACATAGAGGTTCGTCTTGCCCTTGAGGACACCAACATAAATGAGGGACTGAGCCCTGTTTTAGAAGGGATGACCAACAAACATAGGGTCCTGAGCATGGCGGTAAGGATTGCGCTAACGAAACTCATAGAACTCAGTGCCAGACGTATCCTGAGGTTCCTTGATAACTTGCATCTTGTTGGTAACATTCTTCGTGGACTACCTCTGGGGTTGATCACTTGAGCCAGCATGTGCCTCATCAGACGTGCGGTACCGCTTGGAACCACCACGGCTCGGATTCACGCGACGAGCAGAGCCATCATCACCTGAACTCACAAAGAAGCAATGGCAAGAGACACACCAAATGTAAATAACCAACAAAAGCCAAGAAAAAAAATACTAGATAGAGATTAAAGCACAAGGAGATGGAGCGATCTAGTGATCTGCGGTAGTACCGCTGGGGCAGGAACGGTACTTTTTCTTAGAGCTGTAGTACGGGTCATGCCCGAGCGGTAGTACCGCCCTAGCAACAGTAAGATCCTGCGGCAGGGAAGAACCCATGGATCCAACACACACCGAGTCCCTAACATTCATATGAATCTCTAGACATCATTCACGTCCTACTCATGCCAAGAAATAGCGAGAAAACAAGAGACACCACACGCATTGCCCTAGATGCAAGATCTAAGAAAAACTAGGCCAAAACGAGAAAGAACGAGGGCAATACCGGGGTCCATGGCATCAGGGAAAGGTGGGGATCAATCCCACTGGACGAAATGCAGAGAACGACACGGAATGGGAGATCCAGAGCCGGCCTCCAGGAGAGTTTTGGTCGCCATAGAAGGAGAAGAGACAATGAATGGGTATGGGGAGGATTTAGAACTCCCCCCGCCCACCACTTGAATCGTTAGCGAGCCCCCGAAGTGGTAGTACCGCTGGCATGGACAGGACTTCCGCTTGAGCGGTAGTACTGTCCACCAAAGCGGTAGTACCACTTATGACCAAAAACTACTCTCGGCAAACAAAATAAAGAATGCAACAAATCTGAGACCATGAAGAGCATCCTGACATTCTACAAAAATACATAAAAAGAGTTAGTCCAAGTCTTTACGAGAAACCAAACGCGAAGAGGCAAAGACTTGGATCAACACATTCGACCCAAAAATGCTCTAGAAAAGCAAATGCCTCACTAGGAGGTGGGGGCGGTGGCTGAAGCTACCTATGTTTGAGTCAATTGGTATGGCACCGTGAAGATTTTAACCTTGGGCCCATGACCAAAACTCATCTTTGAAGAACAAGTGTCATAAAAAAATGACTAATGTGAAAGACTTGATCAATTTAGGCATAATAGGAGGAGGGATAGTTCATTGAGAGAACTAGACTCCCCCTATGTTCATGCCTACATCTAAACTAGACATAATGATGAGTGTGGTGGGGTGTGCACACGTTCAAACCACATTGCTTGAATCAATGATATTTAGCTCATGCCTTAACTCGCGAAATCTTGCTTCATCCAATGGCTTCATGAAAATATCTGCAAGTTGCTCATTAGTGTTGAGATGGATAAGATTGATATCTCCTTGCTTGACTTGATCCTGGAGAAAATGATGACGAATATCAATGTGCTTCGTCATGCAATGTTGAACCGGGTTGTTGGAGATCATAATGGCACTTTCATTGTCACAGTAAAGAGGCACTTTGTCACAATTGACATCATAATCCTTTAAAGTTTGCCTCATCCAAAGAATCTATGCACAACAACTGGCAGCGGCTACATACTCGGCCTCGGTGGACGAGAGAGACACAATTTTGTTTCTTTGAAGACCAACTTACCAGAGAGCGACCAAGGAATTGGAAACCTCCAGAAGTTGACTTCCTCTCCACATGGTCTCCCGCCCAATCCGAGTCTGAGTATCCTATGAGATCAAATGAAGCACCTTTGGGGTACCAGAATCCAAAGTTTGGGGTATGAGACAAATATCGAAAGATTTGTTTGACTGCCACATAGTGGCTGTCCTTAGGTGCAGATTGAAAAGGTGCACACATTCCCACAACCAATATAATATCCGGTCTAGATGCACAAAGGTAAAGCAAGGAGCCAATCATGGAGCGATATACCTTTTGATCCACGGATTTATCATCGGGATCAGTGTCGAGGTAGCATTTGAAAGGCCTAGGAGTGTTGGCCTTGGGCAGATTAAGTTCATTCATGTTGAATCTCTTGAGCATGTCTTGAGTGTATTTAGCTTTATTGATGAAGGTTTGTTGAATTCGTTGCTTGACTTCGAATCCAAGGAAGAACTTCAACTCTGCCATCATAGACATCTCAAAAGTATTGGTCATTAGTGTGGCAAACTCTTCATTGAAAGCTTTGTTAGGAGAACCAAATAAAATATCATCAACATATAGTTGGCATATGAACAAGTTCCCATTAACCTTCTTCATGAAAAGAGTGGGATCGATTTTCCCAATTTCAAACCCACGGTCTTGCAACATCTTGCTAAGGTGCTCATACCATGCACGTGGGGCTTGTTTAAGGCCATAGAGAGCCTTGTCGAGAACATATACATGATTGGGTAACTTGGGATCCTCGAACCCTAGGGGTTGATTAACATATACCAACTCCTTAAGAGGACCATTAAGAAATTCACTTTTAACATCCATTTGATATAATTTAAATTTATGATGAGAAGCATATGCAAGCAACATGCAAATAGATTCAAGGCGAGCAACAGGAGCAATGGTTTCACCGTAGTCGATACCCTCGACTTGGGAGTAGCCTTGTGCCACTAATCTTGCCTTGTTGCGAATGACGACACTGTTCGCATCTTGCTTGTTTTTGAAGATCCATTTATTTACAATGATATTGTGGTTCTCCTTTGGTCTTGGTACCAATCGCCACACTTGGTTGTGCTTGAAGTTGTTGAGTTCATCGTGCATGGCTTCAACCCACACCATGTCCTCGAGTGCATCTTTTACCTTGAGGGGCTCAATGCAAGAAACAAACGCGTGATGTTCACAAAAGTTTGTCAATTGTCTATGAGTGGTTAACCCTTGTTCTAAGCTGTCGTAGATGTTTTGTAACAAATGTTGTAGTTTTTCCATCTTGACAGCATCTTTGGCAGCTCGTCTCTCTAAGATCTCCTCCCTAGAAGGTTGAGAGTCAACATCCGGAGGAGGAGGATCATCTTGATGATATTGAGTGGCGCCATGAGCTTGCTCTTGATCTTGAATGAGATCTTGATCTTCAGCTTGCTCGGGGTCGTGGACTTGATCTTGGGTATAACTTGGTATGACACCATTGTCAGTAGATTGATCTTGCCCTTGACCTTGTCCATGTGGTAGAGGGCCTTCATTTTGTTCTTCGGAAGAGTGTGGCTCTTGTGTCGGTGATGGTTCCACTTGAGTGGAACATTGTCCTTCTCGTTCGGCCACAAGGGGTTCCTCAACAAGTAGGAAGTGTCCCACACCCATTCCTCTTATGGTTTGGGGAGGAATTTCATCACCTACATCACAAAGACCACTTTGCTCCACTTGGTAGCCATTATTTTCATCAAACTCTACGTTACACATCTCCTCAATGAGTCCATTGGACTTATCGAGGACACGTTAAGCATGAGAGTTTGTAGCATAACCAACAAATATGCCCTCTTGAGCTCTAAGTTCAAATTTAGACAAACGAACACCTTTCTTGAGAATGAAACACTTACACCCGAACACACTGAAGTACTTGAGATTGGGCTTGTTACCGGTAAGAATTTCATAAGGAGTCTTGTTCAAGCCTTTCAGGAGATAGAGCCGATTGGATGCATAACACATGGTGTTGATGGCTTCGGCCTAGAAATTATATGGAGATTTGAATTCTTCCATCATGCTCCTTGCCGCATCCATCAACGTCCGGTTCTTCCTTTCCGCAACACCATTTTTTGAGGGGTATAGGGTGCAGAGTATTGGTGCTTCATCCCCTCATCACTAAGGAACTCATTCAAGGTGTAGTTCTTGAACTCGGTGCCATTGTCACTTCTTATCATCAAAATCTTTGCCTCATGTTTTCGTTGAACTTCATTTGCAAAGTCGATGATGGTTTGTTGAGTCTCACTCTTCCTCTTGATGAAATATACCCAAGTGTATCTTGAGTAGTCATCCACGATCACCAAACAATACTTCCTCCCCCAAGGTTATCGAAATATGGAGGACCAAAGAGATCCATGTGGAGGAGCTCCAAGGGCCTCTTTGAGTAAATGGTAGTCATGGGGCGATGAGCTGTCTCATGTAGCCTTCCTTCCATACAAGCACTGCAAGCACGATCTTTGGCAAAACTCACATTCCAAGAACGTGATCCCCTTTGAGAAGACTTTGCAAAGATATCATATTAATATGGGCTAGCCAGCGATGCCAGAGCCATCCCACATCAACTTTAGCCATTAGGCAAGTCGCGGTCTTAGTAAGTTGCTTCGAGAAGTTAACCACATAGAGACTGTTCTCGGCATGCCCAACAAAGGCTACTTTAAGAGTCTTGCTCCACAAAAGGGCCACTTAGTCAACACCAAAGAAGGTACAAAAACCCATGAGTGCAAGTTGATGAACATAAAGTAAATTGTATGCAAGGCTCTCAACAAGCATACTATTCTCTATGGAGAGTCCCAGAGAGATTATAACCTTGCTAAGACCCAATAACTTTGAAATTGCATCATCACCAAATGATACTTGAGTGGCCACGGATGGGTTAGGATGTACGTCCACCACCAAGTCCTTGCTTTTGGTCATATGATATGTTGCTCCGCTATCGAGCAACCAAGACACTCCTCTGGAAGCAAACCCCTACAAGAGATCAATGTTTGGTATTAGGTATCCATTCTTTAATGGGTCCTTTCATGTTAGCAACAAGGGTCTTAGGAATCCAAATAGACCATTCAATGTACTCATAAGAAGAACCAACATATTTGGCATAAACATGCCCATCACTAGCACGGCATAAAACATAAGAGGGGTCAAAGTCGCAAGCTTTGTTGGGGTGGGTGATCTTGCCCTTCTTGACATTACCAACCACAACCTTGTCTTTCTTCTCATGAGGAACATCTCCTGCTCTCACAAAGGTTTCCTTGAGCGATGGAACTTGCTTGGTTTTCACCTTATTCTTCTTCTTCTTCATCATCATCATCATCATCATCATCTTCTTCTTCTTGTTGTTTTTGGGTGCAAACCCAACTCCTTCTTTGAAACAACTTCCTTTTGATTACTCAAAAGGTCATTGAGATTCTTCTCACCTTGGATACATGTCACACGACCTTTCTCAAGCTACAGTTTTAGCATAGCATTTTTCTCCACAAGATGTGCATGCTCACAACATAGGTTAGTAGCAGAGACATTAGCAATTAAAACAAAAGGAGGGCACGTGGCAATTTCCTTAGTGATTTTTTACTTGGAGTTGATCATGCGACTCCTTAGGAGAAGCATGAGCATTGTCAAGTGAGTCAAGCTCATCCTTGAGTCGATCATGGTCAACCCCAAGTGCAACCTTTTCAGATTTGAGCACACGGTTAAGAACGATAGCATGATCATAATCTTTACGTAATTTAGCAAGGTCATCATTTTGTGACTCCTCAAGAGTCATACGAAGACCTCGCTCTTCTTCAACAACAATAGAAAGATCTGCTATCTCGTCAGCATCGACTATGGCCTCCCAACTCCTCAAAGTGTTCCTCTTGAGACTCAATAGTGTCATTGGCCTCACCAAGTTGTTCCAAGAGAGCAACAAAGTGCTTCTTGGATTCTCCCTTGAGTTTACCCAAGAACTTGTCAAACTCATTCTCACACTCCTTCGCCTCCGCATGTTCGTCCACACAATCTAACAAAGAAGGAGTGGAGGAAATAGAAGTTTTAATGTTTGAGTTTTTGACGTTGGAGGTTACCTTGGTGATACCTTTTGCCATGAGGCACCTAGCGATGTGGTTCTCGTTGGGGGCGTCTAAGAATGACACCTTTGTTGGAGTAGAGGATGCAATTACCATAGATGCCATTGCCATTCCTTCACCACTTGTGTCTTCATCATCAACATCATGATCAAAGGCATACTCTTCTTGAGCCACCAACACTTTGTGAGGAGTATTCTTGGTGAAGTTGGTCTTATTGGTGAAAGACTTGGCCTTATCTTTGCGGATGAGCTTGCCACCATTGTATTCCCCCTTCTCATATGGACAATCCACCACAAAGTGACTCACATTACCACAGTTGTAGCAGGACCTCACACGTTGCTTGCCCTTTGATCCGATTGAGTTGTTCTTGGAGAAGTTAAGCCTTGTGTTTCTCTTGTTGCCCCAAAATTGCCTGGATGTAAGAGCCATATGCTCATGGTAAGCATATTGGGTGTCCTCGGGGCAACCCTATTCTTCTTCTTCTTCCTCTTCCTCTTGACTAACCTTGGCCTTCAAAGCATGGTTGGGAGATGATTTCTTTGACCGTTGCACACGAGCAAGAGCATTGTCTGTTGTCGAGTTCAAGATGTTCATTGCAATAAATTCATCCAACACATTGCCAGAGGACAAGGTGTGAAAGTATGGTCTTTGACGGATGACGGCAGACATGGCCTTGTTGTAGGGCATGATGGCCTTCAGAAACTTACGCTTGACCCAGGTGTCATCCACATACTTGCTGCCATGATCTTTGAGGGCAACGGCAAGAGTAGTCACCCTCCTATAGAGCTCACACGGTTCCTCATCTTCAATCATTACAAACTCATCAGAATGATCAAGCACAACCTCATAGTTTGACCGTTGAATTCTTGAGCTGCCCTTGTACATGGTGATAATGTGTTCCCAACACTCTTTAGCAACAGTGAAGGGACGCAGATGAGGTAGATCTTTGATAGGAACAACAGCTTGGAGTATGAACAAGGCGGAGGAATTTAGTTGTTTATCCGCCTCTTCTCTTGGAGTGAGGTTGCGTGGATCACGAGGATAGTATCCATATTCAATGACTCGCATGAGTTAGTTGAGCCGTGATCCAAATGAGACTTGATACGAAAAATCCAATTAGCAAAATCATTCTTAACATGTTTAGGAGGTGGACCGAGATTAACTATATGAGGTGGGGGCGCCGGTCCTCCATAGACTAAGGGAGGGGGAACCGAGGCAAAGGTCCCTAACCCATTAATTCCTTGAGAACGATTATCCTTATCAGCACTAACCCCCTCCTTACCGGAGTTGACATCCGATGTCGAGTTAGTGGGATTAGCCACTTGCACCGCATCGGTGGAAAGTTTAAGAGTATCAAGGAAATATTTAAACATGGATTTGACCTCAGTCATCATGGAGTATTTTAGCAAGGACATACCCTCATTCAAATCCTCGTGAGAGACCGTGTTCACTCCCACGGCCTCGGCAAGTTCTCTCAACCGCCCCTTCGCCAACCATACTCTTTGGGTGGTGAAACCCCCAATAAAGAGACATGGCTCTAATACCAATTGAAAGGATCGATATGGTTGACTAGAGGGGGTGAATAGGCAACTACCACTTTTTAACTTTTCTTTAACAGTTTAGGCTTAGCAACAAATAGGTTAGCTAGATATGGAACTAGGTGAGCAACCTATATGATGCTAAACACGACAACATGACAAGCAAGCAAGATAAACAATATAAGTAGCTTGCACAAAGTAAAGGTAAGAAGTAACCACAAGAGGAACCAATGGAGACGAGGATGTGTTACCGAAGTTCCTTCCCGATAAAGGGAAGTACGTCTCTGTTGGATCGGTGTGGAGGCACAGTGCTCCCCAAGAAGCCACTAGGGCCACCGTATTCTCCTCACGCCCTCACATGATGCGAGGTGCCGTGATTCCACTAGTGGTGCCCTTGAAGGCGGCAAACGAACCTTTACATACAAGGTTGGGGAAATCTCCACAACTTAATTGGAGGATTGCAACGAGACCATCAAGCTTCACCACAATGGAATTGCTAGACCTGATACTAAGCATAAACATAGACCAGTTGTTGGCATGCCTGTTGTTTCTGTTAAAATAGGAGATCATTGTTATCATGGCTTATGTGATATGGGTGCTAGCATAAGTGCAATTCCCTATTCCTTATACAAAGAAATCATGCATGATATTGCACCAGTTGAACTAGATGATATTGATGTTACTATTAAGCTCGCTAATAGAGACACTATCGCACCAATAGGGATTATTAGAGATGTTGAAGTCTTGTGTGGGAAAGTAAAGTATCCTATTGATTTTCTTGTTCTTGGTTCCCCACAATATAATTTTTGTCCCATTATATTTGGCAGACCCTTCTTGAATACTGCTAACACTAAGATTGATTGTGAGAAGGAAATAGTTACTGTGAGCATTGGGGATGTGTCCCATGAGTTTAACTTCTCTAAATTTTGTAGACAACCCCATGACAAGTAATTGCCTAGTAAAGATGAAATTATTGGTCTCGCTTCTATTGTTGTGCCTCCTACTGATCCCTTAGAACAATATTTGCTAGACCATGAAAATGATATGCATATGAATGAGAGGAATGAAATAGATGAAATTTTCTTTAAGTAACAACCTATTTTGAAATATAACTTAACTGTTGAAATACTTGGGGATCCTCCTCCACCCAAGGGTGATCCCGTGTTTGAGCTCAAGCAACTACCCGATACGTTGAACTTATCTTGATGAAAAGGCGATATATCCTGTTATTATTAGTGCTAACCTTTCAGAGCATGAAGAAAAGATATTATTGAAAACTCTGAGGAAGCACCATGCTGCTATTTGTTATACTCTTGATGATCTTAAGGGCATTAGTCCCACTATATGCCAGAATAAAATTAATATGGAGCCTGATGCCAAACCAGTTATTGATCAGCAACGACGATTGAACACTAAGATGAAAGAAGTGGTAAGAAAAGAAGTACTAAAGATTCTGGAGGCATGTATAATTTATCTTGTTGCTGATAGTAGATGGGTTAGTCCCATCCATTGTGTCCCTAAGAAGGGAGGTATTACCGTTGTTCCTAATGATAATAATAAATTGATCCTGCAAAGAATTGTTACAGGTTATAGAATGGTAATTGATTTTAGGAAATTAAATAAAGCTACTAAGAAAGATCATCACCCTTTACCTTTTATTGATAAAATGCTAGAAAGATTATCCAAACATACTCATTTTTGCTTTCTAGATGGTTACTCTGGTTTCTCTCAAAGACCTGTATCAAGCCAGGATCAAGAAAAAACCACTTTTACTTGCCCTTTCGGTACCTTTGCTTATAGATGTATGCCTTTTGGTTTATGTAATGCAGCTGCTACCTTTCAAAGATGTATGATGGCTATATTCTCTGACTTTTGTGAAAAGATTCTTGAGGTTTTCGTGGATGATTTTTCCGTTTATGGAACTTCATTTGATGATTGTTTAAGCAACCTTGATCGAGTTTTGCAGAGATGTGAAGAAACTAATCTTGTCTTGAATTGGGAAAAGTGCCACTTTATGGTTAATGAAGGTATTGTCTTGGGGCACAAGATCTCCGAAAGAGGTATTGAAGTTGATAAAGCTAAAGTTGATGCTATTGAAAAAATGTTGTGCCCTACAGATATCAAAGGTATAAGAAGTTTCCTTGGTCATGCTAGTTTCTATAGGAGGTTTATCAAAGATTTCTCTAAGATTTCTAGGCCTCTCACAAACCTTCTGGAAAAAGATGTCCCGTTTTTTTATGATGATTGCGTAGAAGCATTTGAAATTCTGAAGAATGCCTTGATTACCGCACATGTTGTTCAACCACCCGACTAGAACGTACCTTTTGAAATTATGTGTGATGCTAGTGATTATGTTGTTGGTGTTGTTCTAGGACAAAGAGTCGATAAGAAATTAAATGTTATCCATTATGCTAGTAAAACTCTAGACAATGCTCAAAGAAACTATGCTACTACTGAAAAGAATTTTTAGTAGTCGTGTTTGCTTGTGATAAGTTTAGACCTTATATTGTTGATTCCAAAGTAGCTGTTCACATCGATCATGCTGCTATTAAGTACCTTATGGACAAGAAAGATGCTAAACCTAGACTTATTAGGTGGGTCCTTCTACTACAAGAATTTGATTTGCATATCATTGATAGAAAGGGTGCTGATAACCCTATGGCCGATAACCTGTCTAGGTTAGAAAATGTTCTTGATGACCCACTACCTATTGATGATAGCTTTCCTGATGAACAATTAGCTGTCATGAATACTTCACATAATGCTCCTTGGTATGCTGATTATGCCAATTACATTGTTGCTAAATTTATACCTCCCAGTTTCACATACTAACAAAAGAAAAAGTTCTTCTATGATTTAAGGCATTACTTTTGGGATGACCCACACCTTTATAAAGAAGGAGTATATGGTATTATTAGATGTTGTGTACCTGAGCATGAATAGGAATAGATCTTACGCAAGTGTCACTCTGAAGCCTACGGGGGACATCACGCTGGAGATAGAACCGCACACAAGGTACTACAATCTGGGTTTTATTGGCCTACTCTCTTCAAGGATGCTCGTAAGTTTGTCTTATCTTGTGATGAATGTCAAAGAATTGATAATATTAGTAGACATAAGGAAATGCCTACGAATTACTATCTTGTTATCGAACCATTTGATGTTTGGGGATTTGATTATATGGGACCTTTTCCACAATCTAACGGGTACACTCATATTCTAGTTGTTGTTGATTATGTCACTAAGTGGGTAGAAGCTATTCCAACTAGTAGCACTGATCATAACACTTCTATTAAAATGCTTAAAGAAGTTATTTTCCCTAGATTTGGAGTCCCTAGATATTTGACAACTGATGGTGGTTCGCATTTTATTCATGGTGATTTCTGTAAGTTGCTCGCTAAATATGATGTTAATCATAGAGTTGCATCTCCTTATCATCCTCAGTCTAGTGGTCAAGTAGAATTGAGCAATAGAGAGATTAAATTGATTTTGCAGAAGACTATTAATAGATCTAGGAAGAATTGGTCTAAGAAACTCGACGATGCATTGTGGGCTTATAGAACTGCTTAGAAAAACCCTATGGGTATGTCTCCGTATAAGATGGTTTATGGTAAAGCATGTCACTTACCTCTAGAGATAGAACAGAAGGCTTATTGGGCAATCAAAGAGCTCAGTTATGATTTCAAAATTGCTGGCGAGAAGATGTTATTTGACATTACCTCACTTGATGAATGGAGAACCCAAGCCTATGAGAATGCTAAGTTGTTTAAAGAAAAGATTAAGAGATGGCATGATAGAAGGATACAAAAGTGGTAATTTAATGTAGGTGATCATGTCTTGCTATACAATTCTTGTTAAAGATTTTTTGCAGGAAAACTTCTTTCTAAATGGGAAGGTCCTTACGTCATCGAAGAGGTATACCGTTCCGGTGCCATCAAGATTAACAACGCCAAAGGTACAAACCCGAAGGTGGTGAACGGTCAAAGAATCAAACCTTATATCTCAAGTACTCTCATAAATGTTGAAACCAGTATCATCAATACCATAACTCCGGAGGAGTACATCAGGGAGACTTACCAGAGCGTTTCAGACTCCAGAAAGGAATAGGTATGTGGTACGGTAAGCAAAAAGACTCCAAGTCTTTTTCATTGGTAAATTTTATCTGTTTTGGAATATTCAAAAAATTAGGAAAATTTAAAGTATTCCGAATAGTGCACGAGGAGGCGACAAGCCTGCTCGATGCGGCCACACCTTGGCCGCACCCCTGGGACTTGTGGCCACCTCGTGCACTACTCGGACTCCGTTTTCTTGTGGCATACTCCTTCGGGTCGGTAAAAATTCATTATATAATCTCCCGAAGGTTTTGATTCTCGTATCACGACAATACCTCCCATTTTCTTTTTGAGTTTTTTCTGCAACAGATTTAGAGCAATATGTCGTCCCAAGATTCTGATGGGGAGAGCTTCATATCACATTATCTTGCCAATCCCAAGCTCTATGGGGACTTGGACCCTTATGGATTGTTCTCAGAGGAGGAACAAGAAGGCAAGTACAAGGAAGAAAGCTCGGATGAAGAAGAGGCCTCCCTACTTCAGCCAGGAGATATGCATGTGGAGTTCAAGAAATCAAGCCTCCCAAACACAAGGCAAAAACCCAAGGTTCTATTCATCCCTTCTCGCTTCCTGCAGGAGAGCAAGGAAGAATTGTGTCAAAGGATATTGAAGCTCGAGCAGGAAGTGGATGATTTGAGGGAACCGAATTTTATGCTTAGGAGGAAACTAAAAAGGCTTCCAACCCCATCAACAACTCCCACATCATCACCTCTGAAGCAAGACAACTAAACACATGGGTATGGGCACTCCCCTTTCCTTGTGCCAAGCTTGGGGGAGGTGCCCCGGTATCGTATCACCATCACATCTTTCATTTTCATTTTTATTTTTATTTTTATTTTCATCATCTTTTCTTAGTTCAATCCTTTTGGTTATATCTTGATCTAGTAGAATAAAGTTTTCGTGTGATCTAGTTTTGGGTCTTTGCTTTTATGATTCCTCCTATGTAAGCAAGTCCGTGAGTTATATAATGAAAGGTGCTTTTGAGTTGAGGGCTTTGCTTGTTTGGTATGATCTTAATCTTGAGAAAGATAAAGCAGAAAGATGTGTAGAATAAAAGCAAAGAGTACATATGAAAATCTTATGGGGAGTGATGACTTCACATATAAAAAGTATGTCGATTGAAACGTGTTGTGGGTTGACAAACATAGCTGTCGGTCATTGGGGCAATTAAAAGGAAGTAATAAAGAAAGAGAGGTTCACATATAAATATATTATCTTGGACATCTTATATGATTGTGAGCACTCATTAAAATATTATATGTTAAGAAGTTGATGTTGGACAAGGAAGACAACATAATGGGTTATGTTTGCTTATTTGCGAATAGAAGTTATATTATTATAGATCGATCAACATGTGTCACTTGCTTCCACCTCATATCAGCCAAAACTTCCGCACCAAGTAGAGATACTAGTTGTGCATCCAAACACCCTTAACCCAGTTTTGCCATCAGAGTCCACCATACCTGTTGGGGAACGTTGCATGGGAAACAAAATTTTTCCTACGCTCACGCAAGACCTATCCATGGTGATGAGCATCTACGTGAGGGAGAATGGATCTACATACCCTTGTAGATCGCTAAGCGGGAAGCGTTAAGAAACGCGGTTCGTGTAGTCGAACGTCTTCGCGATCCAAATCGCCGAGCGTCCCGCGATCTCATCACGATCCGTCCCGCGATCCAATCACAATCCGTCCCGCGAACTCATCACGATCCATCCGGTGAACTCATCATGATCCTTCCCGCGAACTCATCACGATCAGTCCCGCAAACTCATCACGATCCGTCTCGCGATCTTGGTCACGGTCCTTCCGATCTAGCGCTGAACGGACGACACCTCCGCGTTCAACACACGTACAGCTCGATGATGATCTCTGCCTTCTTGATCTAGCAAGAGGGAGCGGAGAGGTAGACGAGTTCTCCGGCAGCGTGACGGTGCTGCGGTGATGGTGGTGTAGCAATTCCGGCAGGGCTTCGCCAAGCACTGGAGAAAACCGATCTAGAGGAGAAACTATGCACTAGAGGAACGGGTAGCACGTGGCTGAAAAACTAGTGCCAAAACATTAAAACCCTCTAGTATATATAGGAGGAGAGGAGGAGGAGGCTTGGATCCCAAGGAGCCAACCCTTGGGTCGGCCGAACCAAGGAGGATTGGAGGATTCCTCCTCCAATCCTAGTAGGACTAGGACTCCTCCTTATTTTTGCCTTTTTGCCTTTTTCCACCTTTTTCTCTTTGGGCTTTTCTTCCCAGCCGCATGGGCCTTGTGTGGGACTTCCAACAGCCCATTAAGGGATGGTATTTACTCTCCCACAGCCCATGTAGCCTCTTGGGTTGGAATACCCCTCCCGATGGTCTCTCGGTACACTACCGGCACTCCCGGTACAGTACCGATGAGCCCGAAACTTTTCCGGCGACCAAAATAGGACTTCCTATATATCACTCTTTACCTCCGGACCATTTCGGAGCTCCTCGTGAAGTCCAGGATCTCATCCAGGACTCCGAACAACCTTCTGTCACCACCATACATAACTCTGTACTACCGAAACGTCACCGAACCTTAAGTGTGCAGACCCTGCGGGTTCGAGAACTATGTAGACATGACCGAGACACCTCTACGGTCAATAACCAATAGCGGGACCTGGATGCCCATATTGGTTCCTACATATTCTATGAATATCTTTATCGGTCGAACCTCTATGTCAAGGATTCAGTTAATCCCGTATGATGTTCCCTTTGTTCTTCGGTATGTTACTTGCCCGAGATTCGATTGTCGGTATCCCCATACCTAGTTCAACCTCGTTACCGACATGTCTCTTTACTTGTTTTGCAATACAAGATCATGTGGCTAACACTTAGTCACATTGCTTGCAAGGCTTGTTGTGATGTTGTATTACCGAGTGGGCCCTAAGATACCTCTCCGTCACACGGAGTAACAAATCCCAGGCTTGATCCATGCCAACCCAACAGACACCCTCAGAGATACCTGTAGAGTACCTTTATAGTCACCCAGTTACGTTGCGACATTTTATACACACAAGGCACTCCTCCGGTGTCAGTGAGTTGCATGATCTCATGGTCATAGGAACAGATACTTGACATGCAGAAAACAGTAGCATTAAACTGACACGATCATATGCTACGTTTGTAGTTTGGGTCTTGTCCATCACACCATTCTCCTAATGATGTGATCCCGTTATCAAATGACATCTCATGTCCATGGCTAGGAAACCTTAACCATCTTTGATCAATGAGCTAGTCTATTAGAGGCATACTAGGGACATGGTTTTGTCTATGTATCCACTGTAACATTCCAAATTTTGGAATGCTATAATAAATAGATGAATGCTTGATTGTTTGATTGAGTGATTGAATTTGAGTGAAAATTTGGAACTTTTTGAAACTTTTGAATGAGAGGGAATAAAATGACTTTCCCCTTTGTTTTTGAATTCAAATTCATCCAATTCCAAATCAGCGAGCGAAGATGACATGACTTCTTCATAATAAAACATTTGAAAGGTGAATTTGAAAACTATTTGAAATCTTTCAGTTACGGAGTTCATTCCATATTTGGTTCCATTTTAAGGTTTGAAAGAATTCAAATTCCCTTGACAAAAATTTGAGAGGAGTAATATGACACTCCAAACCAGGGGCCATTTGAATCTTATTTGAATTTATAAAACTCGGAAAACTATTTCTGAATTATTTCATATTAGGTTTCAATGCCATTTTTGAAATTGGTTTAAAAAATATTTTATCCAAAAGTAAAATATATGGAAAATAGGGTAAAATGATTCCCTTCAACATAAAAATTGGGGAAGATGAATTTGAAAATATGTTGGTATTTTCAAAATGTTTTCTTTGCATTTTATTTGCAACAACAACACTGTTTGAATTTTCTGATTTTGTGAGATTTTGTTTCGGCTCTAAATATATGTTCATGTTTTAGGAAATATTTTTCTGGTCATTTTGATATATAATATTTCTATATAAAACTTTTATTTATTCGTCCATTCTTTTTTCTTTCTCACTATTTGAATAAAAAAACTGCACAGCCCAGGGAGGCTGGGCCTCCCTCACGAGGTCGTCTTCCACCTCTCGTTCAACTACTCCCATATCACTGCTGCAACACCACCTCCGTGATCCTCGCGCCCCAATGCCCCCTCTCCTTCCTCACCTCCCCGAGGAAGCTTCCTGCCACCCCTACCTTCCTTTCCCCGCCTCCGTTCGTATTGATGGCCATTGATGGCCGAGATCGCCTCTGCAAAAAAATCCGGCCATGGCCGGAATTGCTCGCCTTGCCATCGTGCACTCGGCCATCCTCGACCCTATATAAAGCCCCCTAGAGGTCCCTCTCATTTCACTCGACCGATTTTTACCCTTGAGAGCCCAAACCATCCTCCCCATCCAGAGCAATTGCTCATCGGAGTTCGTCAACTCTGACGGCTTCTCCACTGCCGTGTGATGCACGGTTGGCCCTACCACGGCCTCTCTCGAGGTTGCCGTGACGACCCCTTCACCGTCCCGAGCTCTTCTTCCACTTGGAGTAACTACATCACCGGATCCGAGCTCATCTAACCCTTCTTCCCCAACTCCGGTGACCACTCTGGTGAGATCCACGAAATCCCGTATTGTAGTTTTTTTTAGAAACCTAGCAATCTTAGAAAATTCATATCAATTAGCATACAACTCCAAATTGAGTGATTCGTTTTGATATAGTTTCAAAATTTTATGTTGTTTCTGATGGAGCACTTGGATTTCAAATTTGAGTAATGTACTTTTGAGTTTACTTAATTTTGTTCAAATCACTAATTTGTCAATATCTTGAGATTTATAATATATTTTTGATTGATTCTTTTTGCCATTGTTTTGTTATTGATTGGTCTGTCCATTAGCATTGAGTTATTGATTTTATTTATTTATTTAAATTAGGATTTTAACTAAAACTGTACTGTTTTGTTTATATAGTTGTTTTAGTCATTTAATTATTGTTTTTAATTATTTTTAGTTAGTTCTTTCTGTAGATTTTCACATGTGGTTATATGGTTCTGTTAGACTACAGTAGATAGATTTTATAATAATTTATTACTATTTTAGCTATTGTTTTGTTGTATTGTTGTGTAGTTATTTAACTAGAGTAAATAGAATAGTTTTATCGTCACAAAAGTAATTCTTTTTCCACATCAAATTATTTTTATGGTTGTTTGTGTTAATTAGAAACATAATAGTTTTTATAAAATTTTGTTATGGTCTTGGTGTTTTTATTGTTGTTATAGTTGTTTGGTGATAACTAGATAGTAATTTTAGCTATTAAAGCATTTCCTTTTTTTCTAGTTAATTGTTTATTAAATTGGTTGCTATTAAATAGTTGTTTAATTAGTTATTTTTTGTTATTGAGTGTTTAGAATAATTTAATGTTGCTATGATAAAATTTGTGTAAATTGGTTTCTCTCTAGTTTTCTTTAAAGTTTGCGTTGCATTTTTTTTGGTTTCCTTTGATTTCATTGTTGTTTTCCTTGATGGTCTTATATTACTTTCACTAGATGTTATTTATTGTTTGGGAATGTGTTTGCTTATTGTGTGAATTGTTTGTTTTGTTAGATTATCCAGAGTGCGAAGCTTGTTATTACGAAGCTTTAGAATTTCAAGACCGTCATCAAGGCAAGTCATTTGATCATGTTTTACCCAAGTTTTATTTGCATTAGATGATATTTTCCACCATGCATGTAGTAGGAGTATTAAACTTGTTGAGTAGTATCATGAAGTAGGACACCCCACAAATCCCCCGTTAACCTGTCCTGGGACGCTATTTTCATTTGATGCTATGCTTAAGTAGACGAGGTTTTGGTTGAGTGTTACATGGGAGTTGTGAGTATTTTGGATGAGGACCAATTTAAGATGATGAATACCACTTGACGTGATCAAGGCTACTTCGACGAGATGAAGACTTCATGATTCAAGACAAACTTTAATACACCTACTGGGTGGATTTGGAAATAGGCTCCCTGGAGTAACCAGTGGGTGTGCACCTTGATAGGTCGCTAGAATTCCCAGTGTTTGTGAACCATTGATAGGCGCCCCTGGAATACCTCAGAGGAGTGAACCTAACCCTGTTGGAGAGATACCAACAGACAAATCCACCAAGACTCAAAGAGACGGATGTAAACGTCACGACCGGAAGCTTACATGTGCAACCGCAAGTCATTATGGGCTCTGGCTTGGTTGATCTTAGTGGTAACTCTAACCTGAACTCTTAACCGGGGTTAGGAAAACTCTTTGAAAGACCATGTTTTGGTCATCTGGTTCTCAAACACCCTGAAGTGCGAGGACATAAACGGAGGGACCAAATCTTGCGGGAAAATTGCGCAAACCTCTGCAGAGTGTTAATCCTAATCGATTAGTCGTGTCCCCGGTTACGGACAATTGAGCCTCTGGGAATGATACTATTAGGAACTCTCAACACCACACTTGATGATAATTGATGAGGGTACAAGATAATAATTGGGTTATGAGATTTGGTTGGCGGAACCATCTCATTAAATAACCGACATTTTGTAGTAATTTCATGATGCCCCTTTGTTGTAGGGAAAAAATTTCCTTTTATGCAAAACTCATACCTTTGCCACCATCAACGAAATGCATATAGTTGTGATAGCATTATTGTTTTTATCATTTTTTGTGATTTGCCTGCATATTCCGTATGCTGACCTACACGGCTGCAACATCTCATGTTGCAGAGGTTTTCTCCGACAAAGTGTGAGGTCTACGTCCTATGCTCGGTGTTGCCTTTGGAGTTAGATGGACTCAGCTACCTTTAGGCTTCCGCTGGATTTTGATAGCGCTATCTCTTGAGTTGGATTTTAGCCAAGTTACTTTTGTAATAATGACTCTATATGAGATTTTGATTAATAAAGCATGTGTGATTGAACTCTGTTATATACATTGATGTACTGCGTGTGTACCAGCATGATCTTGGGATGGTACGGAAACACCAGAGACTTGACTGTTTCAGGTCGGGTTGCTATAGATATGGTATCAGAGCACACGCTGACCGTAGGACGTAACCACTAGGACTGGAAAGGCCATAGGAAAAAAATTAATTTGGAAATTTTCCTATTTATCTATTGGTCGATGCCCTTCTCTATTCATTTCTATGCCTTCTCTAATTCATTGTAATAGTTGTTGCCCCGTCATCGAGTCTGCTCAACCCAGCGAGACCATGCCCTATGAAGACGACATTGACGAAGAAGAAGCTGGAGCCAACGTTGGCATGATGAAGTCCTTCACAGATGAGAACTAGATTCAGACCACCATCTAACCAAGAGAAATTCGTTAGTCGATTGGATTCTCGATTAGTTCGATCGATGCGTGAGTCTTAATTGAAGTGATTGGTGTGTTAATTGATTGTTGCAAGCATATGGGTAGTGTTATTTTCCCTTTAGACCCTTGTTCTATGCTAATTCTCTTCCACTCTAAAACACAAGATGCCTCCGAGACGTGACCCTAACTTCACCTTCCCACCGGAACTCACACAACTCCTCCAGCAACAGAATGCCTTGATGCAGCTATTGATCCAGAACCAGGTCAACAACAACAACAACCCACCACCCCAGGCTGACAGCCTCACCTGCTTCTTGAGACTGAATCCACCCACCTTTTCTAGCAAAACCGAGCCCATTGTGGCTGATGATTGGCTCCGCAAGATGGAAAGGGAGTTGATTACCGCTGGTTGCACAGAAGCAGAGAAGGTGCGTTTTGCCGCACACCAACTAGAAGGACCAGCAGCTTCTTGGTGGGAGAACTACACGACCATGTATCCCATTGCCGGTGTGACTTGGGATCAGTTCAAGCAGGCCTTCCGTACTGCTCATGTCTCAGGTGGAGCCATGAGTCTGAAGAAGCGTGAGTTTCGCAACTTGCGCCAGGGGAATCGCTTAGTGGCTTAGTATGTGGATGAATTCAGCATGTTGGCCCGTTATGCACCAGGAGATGTGGCTGATGATGCAGCCAAGCAGGAGAAGTTCCTGGAAGGACTCAACGATGAGTTGAGCATGCAACTGATGGTGGCTACTTTCAACAATTATGAGGAGCTGGTAGACAAGGCACTTATTCTGGAGGGAAAGCAGCAGCAGATAGAGAACCGTAAGAGGAAGTATGACAAGCTTTATTCTTGAGGTAATCAGAAGCCCCGTGTAGCACCATATTCAACATCCGGGAAGTTCGATGGTCATAACCACCATAACAATGGAGGACATGTTCACCATGGAGGAAATAACTACAGTAGTCATAAGAATGGCAATGGAGGGAATGGCAATCAACACCATTCGTCTCCGGCCCAGAAGAATTTGAAGCACATCACCTGCTACAATTGCAGGAAGAATGGCCACTATTCCACTGACTGTCCGGGAAAAAAAAGCCCGGCGATGGCAATGAAGGTCCCAACAAGGAATCCCATCATTTTCCTCGAGCTCACATGAATCACACTACTATGGAGGGAGTTAATGGAAAGCTGGATACAGTTACTGGTAAGTTCTTGTTAAACACACCAACTGTATTGGTACCTTTGATTCTAGTGCATTGCACTCATTCATATCAAGGGTGATTTTGAAAAAGTATGGTTTACCCACCTAGACCCGTGGCAGACCACTTTAGACCAGCTTCACTACTGACCCAGGATTTGACCAAGGTACAAGCAATCCTATTGAAGGAAGATATCTGGAAAAATTTATGGAACATCTACCAACGAAGTCATAATAATTTCATAAGAGGATACATAAAACCCTAGAGTTGGGAAGAAATGTTAGTTGATTTTTTGGCTGGCAGAACCCATGGATTTACCCAAACCCAGTTCATGGATAAGAGAAATCACTGAACGCTTGTGAGGAAGCCCAAGTGTTAGAATACGAGATTCGCTAAACCTTATACAAGGTAATGATTTGGGTGCAACATGGCTTGGCCACCATGACGACATACTCTTATCATTTCTCTTGATATTCGGAGTGGTAAATCTGAGTGACTTACCCATAGTAAAGAGACGACGTTCTTTGAAAGCTTTTGTTTAAGCCTTAGAATGGTATGATGATGAACCCTTGTACACGGTTGCCAACCGTAGGAATTATACGGTGAGATTTAACCCAAACCCATTTCCTGTAGGAGAAACCATTAATTGATTGACTACCATGAGATTTCGATAAGTATTTAGTATTGGAGACACGCCTGTCAGCAGATCCAGTATTGAAAGAAACTTACCAGGATGAAAGGACTCAAGATTTGAGGAAAAGGTTATGCCCTCACCGGAAGAGCCCCGTGGAAGAGTTATCCCAGAGATTATGAGAAGGTTGACACCGTCAATTATCAGGATGGATTACATTAATTTTGTTGGAACCATAACTTCGTTTCTAAGTGTGGTAGCACCCCGGACATAATGATCAATGGATTTGCAATGATACCCCAACCCCAACCTACTTCTAGCCTCTTCGAATCTCGAGGACGAGATTCATTTGAAGTGTGGTAGGTTTGTAACATCCCAAATTTTGGAATGTTATAATAAATAGATAAATGATTGATTGTTTGATTGAGTGGAAATTTGGAACTTTTTGAAACTTTTGAATGAGAGGGAATAAAATGACTTTCCCCTTTGTTTTTGAATTCAAATTCATCCAATTCCAAATCGGCGAGAGAAGATGACAGGACTTCTTCATAATAAAACATTTGAAAGGTGAATTTGAAAACTATTTGAAATCTTTCTGTTACGGAGTTCATTCCATATTTGGTTCCATTTTAAGGTTTGAAAGAATTCAAATTCCCTTGACAAAATTTTGAGAGGAGTACTATGACACTCCAAACCAGGGGCCATTTGAATCTTATTTGAATTTATAAAACTCGGAAAACTATTTCTGAATTATTTCATATTAGGTTTCAATGCCATTTTTGAAATTGGTTTAAAAAAATATTTTATCCAAAAATAAAATATATGGAAAATAGGGTAAAATGATTCCCTTCAACATAAAAATTGGGGAAGATGAATTTGAAAATATGTTGGTATTTTCAAAATGTTTTCTTTGCATTTTATTTGCAACAACAACACTGTTTGAATTTTCTGATTTTGTGAGATTTTGTTTCGGCTCTAAACATATGTTCATGTTTTAGGAAATATTTTTCTGGTCATTTTGATATATAATATGTCTATATAAAACTTTTATTTATTCGTCCATTCTTTTTTTTCTTTCTCACTATTTGAATAAAAAAACTGCACAGTCCAAGGAGGCTGGGCCTCCCTCACGAGGTTGTCTTCCACCTCTCGTTCAACTACTCCCATATCGCTGCTGCAACACCACCTCCGTGATCCTCGCGCCCCGGTGCCCCCTTTCCTTCCTCCCCTCCCCGAGGAAGCTTCCTGCCACCCCCTACCTTCCTTTCCCCGCCTCCGTTCGTATTGATGGCCATTGATGGCCGAGATCGCCGCAGCAAAAAAATCCGGCCATGGCCGGAATTGCTCGCCTTGCCATCGTGCACTCGGCCATCCTCGACCCTATATAAAGCTCCTTAGGGGTCCCTCTCATTTCACTCGATCGATTTTTACCCTTGAGAGCCCAAACCATCCTCCCCATCCAGAGCAATTGCTCATCGGAGTTTGTCAACTCTGACGGCTTCTCCACCGCCGTGTGATGCACGGTGGCCCTACCACGGCCTCTCCCGAGGTTGCCGCGATGACCCCTTCACCGTCCCGAGCTCTTCTTCCACTGGGAGTAACCCTTCTTCCCAAACTCCGGTGACTTCTCCGGTGAGATCCACGAAATCCCGTATTGCAGTTTTTTTTTCAAAAAACTGGCAATCTTAGAAAATTCATATCAATTAGTATACAAATCCAAATTGAGTGATTCTTTTTTATATAGTTTCAAAATTGTATGTAGTTTCTGATGGCGCACTTGGATTTCAAATTTGAGTAATGTAATTTTGAGTTTGCTTAATTTTGTTCAAATCACTAATTTGGCAATATCTTGAGATTTATAATATATTTTTGATTGATTCTTTTTGCCATTATTTTATTATTGATTGGTATGTCCATTAGCATTGAGTTATTGATTTTTTGATTTATTTAAATTAGGATTTTAACTAAAACTGTACTGTTTTGTTTATATAGTTGTTTTAGTCATTTAATTATTGTTTTAATTATTTTTAGTTAGTTCTTTTTGTGGATATTCACATGTGGTTATATGGTTCTGTTAGACTACAATAGATAGATTTTATAATAATTTATTACTATTTTAGCTATTGTTTTGTTGTATTGTTGTGTAGTTATTTAACTAGAGTAAATAGAATAGTTTTATCGTCACAAAAGTAATTCTTTTTCCACATCAAATTATTTTTATGGTTGTTTCTGTTAATTAGAAACATATTAGTTTTTATAATATTTTGTTATGGTCTTGGTGTTTTTATTGTTGTTGTAGTTGTTTGGTGATAACTAGATAGTAATTTTAGCTATTAAAGCATTTCCTTTTTTTCTAGTTAATTGTTTATTAAATTGGTTGCTATTAAATAGTTTTTTAATTAGTTCTTTTCTGTTATTGAGTGTTTAGAATAATTTAATGTTGCTATGGTAGAATTTGTGTAAACTGGTTGCTCTCTAGTTTTCTTTAAAGTTTTCGTTGCATTTTTTTTGGTTTCCTTTGATTTCATTATTGTATTCCTTGATTGTCTTATACTAGTTTCACTCGATGTTATTTTTATGGTTGTCTCTGTTAATTAGAAACATATTAGTTTTTATAATATTTTGTTATGGTCTTGGTGTTTTTATTGTTGTTGTAGTTGTTTGGTGATAACTAGATAGTAATTTTAGCTATTAAAGCATTTCCTTTTTTTCTAGTTAATTGTTTATTAAATTGGTTGCTATTAAATAGTTGTTTAATTAGTTCTTTTCTGTTATTGAGTGTTTAGAATAATTTAATGTTGCTATGGTAGAATTTGTGTAAATTGGTTTCTCTCTAGTTTTCTTTAAAGTTTTCGTTGCATTTTTTTGGTTTCCTTTGATTTCATTATTGTATTCCTTGATGGTCTTATATTAATTTCACTCGATGTTATTTATTGTTTGGGAATGTGTTTGCTTATTGTGTGAATTGTTTGTTTCGTTAGATTATCCGGAATGCGAAGCTTGTTATTACGAAGCTTTAGAATTTCAAGACCGTCATCAAGGCAAGTCATTTGATCATGTTTTACCCAAGTTTTATTTGCATTAGATGATATTTTCCACCATGCATGTAGTAGGAGTATTAAACTTGTTGAGTAGTATCATGAAGTAGGACACCCCAGAAATCCCCCGTTAACCTGGCCTGGGACTCTATTTTTATTTGATGCTATGCTTAAGTAGACGAGGTTTTGGTTGAGTGTTACATGTGAGTTGTAAGTATTTTGGATGAGGACCAATTTAAGATGATGAATACCACTTGACGTGATCAAGGCTACTTCGACGAGATTAAGACTTCATGATTCAAGACAAACTTTAATACACCTACTGGGTGGATTTGGAAATAGGCTCCCTGGAGTAACCAGTGGGTGTGCACCTTGATAGGCCGCTGGAATTCCCAGTGTTTGTGAAACATTGATAGGCACCCCTGGAATACCTTAGAGGAGTGAACCTAACCCTGTTGGAGAGATACCAACAGACCACTCCACCCAGACTCAAAGAGACGGATGTATACGTCATGACCGGAAGCTTACCTGTGCAACCGCAAGTCATTATGGGCTCTGGCTTGGTTGATCTTAGTGGTAACTCTAACCTGAACTCTTAACCGGGGGTTAGGGAAACTCTTTGAAAGACCATGTTTTGGTCATCTGGTTCTCAAACACCCTGAAGTGCGAGGACATAAACGGAGGGACCAAATCTTGCGGGAAAATTGCAAAAACCTCTGTAGAGTGTTAAACCTAATCGATTAGCCGTGTCCCCGGTTACGGACAATTGAGCCTATGGAAATGATACTATTAGGAACACTCAACACCACACTTGATGATAATTGATGAGGGTACAAGATAATAATTGGGTTATGAGATTTGGTTGGCGGAACCATCTCATTAAACAACCGACATTTTGTAGTAATTTCATGATGCCCCTTTGTTGTAGGGAATTTTTTTTGCTTTTATGCAGAACTCAGATCTTTGCCACTACAACCAAATGCATATAGTTGTGATAGCATTATTGTTTTTATCATTTTTTGTGATTTGCTAGCATATTCCATATGCTGACCTACACGGCTGCAACGTCTCATGTTGTAGAGGTTTTCTTCGACGAAGTGTGAGGTCTACGTCCTATGCTTGGTGTTGCCCTTTGGAGTTAGATGGACTCAACTACCTTCAGGTTTCCGCGGGATTTTGATAGTGCTATCTCATGAGTTGGCTTTTAGCCAAGTTACTTTTGTAATAATGACTCTATATGAGATTTCGATTAATAAAGCATGTGAGATTGAACTCTGTTATATACATTGATGTACTGCGTGTGTACCAGCATGATCTTGGGATGGTACAGAAACACCAGAGACTTGACCGTTTCGGGTCGGCTCGCTACATCCACACATGCTTCTACGTCTCCGATCAATACAATTATAGCATGGATAATAAACGATTATCATGAACAAGGAAATATGATAATAACTAATTTATTATTGCCTCTAGGGCATATTTCCAACAGCCTCCCACTTGCACTAGAGTTAATAATAAAGTTCACATCACCATGTGATCCGCATTGTTATGAATCTAACACCCAATGAGTTCTGGGGCTCGATCATGCTTTGCATGTGAGAGAGGTCTTATAGTCAACGGGTCTACGACATTCAGATCCGTGTGTACTTTGCAAATATCTATGTCAAACCATAAACAGTGCTACCACACTCCACTTGGTACTATTCCAAATGGCTGCTCCACTATACGTATCCAGATTGCTACTACGAGTCATCCGGATTGGTGTTAAAGCTTGCATCAACGTAACTCTTTATGACGAACTCTTTATCTCCTCCATAATCAAGAAACATCTCCTTAGTCTTTTAGTTACTAAGGATAATATTGACCGCTGTCCAGTGATCCACTCCTGAATCACTTTTGTACCCCTTGACAGGCTCATGGCAAGGCACACACCAGGTGTGGTACACAACATGGCATAATATAGAGCCTATGGCTAAGGCATAGGGGACGACGTTCATCCTTTCTCTTTCTTCTTCCGTTGTCGAGCTTTGAGTCTCACTCAACTTCACACCTTACAAATCAGGCGAGAACTCTTTCTCTGACTGATCCATTTTGAACTCTTTCAAAATCTTGTCAAGGTATTTACTCATTAAAAGTCTCATCGAGCATCTTGATCTATTTCTATAGATCTTGATGCTCAACAATAGGTAGCTTTATCCAGGTCTTCCTTTGAAAATCACTTTTCAAATAACCGTTTATGCTTACCAGAAATTCCACATTATTTCCGAATAGCAATATGTCATCCACATATACTTATCAAAAACTCTATAGTGATCCCACTCACTTTATTGAAAATACAAGTTTCTCATAAACTTTGTATAGACTCAAAAACTTTGATCACCTCATCAAAGTGTATATTCCAACTCCGAGATGCTAGCTTCAGTTCATAGAAGGATCACTGAAGCTTGCGCACCTTTTAGCATCCTTAGGACTGACAAAACCTTTTGGTTGTATCTCATACAACCTTTCCTTAAGGAAGGAAATGATGTTTTGGCATCCATCTGCCAGATTTCATATTTGAAAACTGCAGCATCTGCTAACATAATTCCAACAGACTTTAGCATCGCTACGAGTGAGAAAGTCTCATCGTAGTCAACTCCTTGAACTTGGCGGAAACTTCTTTGCGACAAGTCGAGCTTTATAAATGGTGACACTCACGATCAGCGTCTGTCTTCATCTTAAAGGTCCATGTGTAATCAACGACCTGCCATCCAATGAGCAAGTCAACCAAAATCTATACTTGGTTTTCATACATGGATCCTTTCTCGGATTTCATGGCCTCTAACCATTTGTCAGAATCCGGGCCCATCATCGCTTCTCCACAACTCATAGGTTCATCGTTGTCCAACAACATGACCTCCAAGATAGGGTTGTCATACCGCTCAGGAGCAGTACACATCCTTCTTGACCTACGAGGTTTGATAGTAACTTGATCTGAAGCTTCATGATCATAATCATTAACTTCCTCTTCAACTAACGTTGGCTTCACAGAAACAACTTCCTGCGCTGTGCTACTCTCTGGTTGAACAAAGGTTCAACAACCTCATCAAGTTCTATCTTCCTCCCACTCAATTCTTTCAACAGAAACTCTTTCTCGAGAAAGGACCCAGTTTTAGCAACAAACACTTTATGCTTGGATCTTAGATAGAAGGTTTACCCAACTATTCTTAGGGTATTCTATGAAGATGCATTTGTCTGCTTTGGGTTTGAGCTCATTAGGTGAAAACATTTTCCACATAAGTGTCGCAGCCCCAAACATTAAGAAATGACAGCTTAGGTTTCTATCAAACCATAATTCACACGGTGTCATCTCAACGGATTCAGATGGTGCCATATCTAAAGTGAATGTAGTTGTCTCTAATGCATAACCCCAAAATTATAGTAGCAAAACGATAAGAGACATTATAGCAAGCAACATTTCCAATACAACACGACTATGACGTTCGAACACACCATCACACTATGGTGTTCTAGGCGGCATGAGTTGTGAAACAACTTTCACATTGTCTAAAGTTGTATGCCAAACTCGTAACTCACATATTCACCTCCACGATCATATCGCAGACATTTTTATCTTCTTGTCACGATGATCCTAAACTTCACTCTAAATTTGCTTGAACCTTTCAAACGATTCAGACTTGTGTTTCATTAAGTAAATATACACTATATCTACTCAAATCATTAGTGAAGGTAAGAAAATAACGATATCCACCGCACTCTACAAGACTCATTGGATTGCATACATCAACATGTATCATTTCCAATAAATCACATGCTCCAAACATTAAGCGTGTGATGTTGATCACAAGCGTCGCAGCCCCAAACATTAAGAAATGACAGCTTGGGTTTCTATCAAACCCTAATTCACACGGTGTCATCTCAACGGATTTAGATGGTGCCCTATTTAAAGTGAATGTAGTTGTCTCTAATGCATAAACCCAAAATTATAATAGCGAAACGATAAGAGACATCATAGCATGCACCATATCCAATAGAGCACGACTATGATATTCGGACACACCATCACACTATGGTGTTCCAGGTGGCGTGAGTTGTGAAACAACTTTCACATTGTCTAAAGTTGTATGCCAAACTCGTAACTCGGATATTCACCTCCACGATCATATCACAAACATCTTCTTGTCATGATGATCTTTAAACTTCACTCTGAATTTGCTTGAACCTTTCAAACAATTCAGACTTGTGTTTCATTAAGAAAATATACACTATATCTACTCAAATCATCAGTGGAGGTAAGAAAATAACGATATCCACCGCACGCTACAAGACTCATTGGATTGCATACATCAACATGTATCATTTCCAATAAATCACTTGCCCGCTCCATCAAACCAAAAAACGGGGTCCTTAGTCATCTTGAAGAGGCATGGTCTGCATGTCTCAACCGATTCGAAATCGAATGAGTCCAAAGATCCAGCAGCATGGAGTTTCTTCATGCGTTATATACCAATATGACATTTAGCGGTAGTGCCAGAAGTACGTGGTACTATCATTATTAACTTTTTATCTTTTGGCATCAATGTTATGAACATGTGTATTACTACGATCAAGATGCAACAAACCATTCTCACTGGGTGCATGACCATTGAGGGTATTATTCATGTAAACAGAATAACCATTATTCTCTAACTTAAATGAATAACCGTGTTGCAATAAACACGATCTAATAACGTTCATGCTCAACGCAAGACACCAAATAACATTTATTTAGGTTCGTCACTAATCCGGAAGGTAGAGAGAGTGTGCGATGTTGATCACATCAACCTTGGAAACATTTCCAACACACATCGTCACCTCACCCTTAGCTAGTTCTGCGTTCATTCCGTAGCTTTTATTTCGAGTTACTAATATTTAGCAACCGAACCGGTATCCCATACCCAGGTGCTACTAGGAGTACTAGCAAGGTACACATCAATAACACGTATATCAAATATACTTCTGTCGACATTGCTAGCCTTCTTATCTACCAAGTATCTAGGGTTGTTCCGCTTCAGCGACTGCTCTCCTCATAATCGAAGCACTTAGTCTCGGATTTGTGTTCAACTTTTGGTTGCTTCACTGGAGCAGCAATTGACTTTCTATCCATGAAGTTTCCCTCCTTGCTCTTGCCCTTCTCGAAACTAGTGGTTTGACTAACCATCAACACTTGACGCTCCTTCTTGATTTCTACCTTCACGGTGTCAAACATCGCGAACAGCTCAGGGATCATTATTTCTATCCCTAACATTTTATAGTTCATCACCAAGTTCTAGTAGCTTAGTGACAGTGACTTGGAGAACTATATCAATCACTATGTTATCTGGAGGATCAACTCCCACTCGATTCAAGCGATTGTAGCACCCAGACAATCTAAGCACATGCTCAACGATTGAGCTATTCTCTTTCACCTTGCAGGCAAAGAATCTTGTTGGAGATCTCAAATCTCGCAACACGGGCATGAGCCTGAGATCCTAATTTCAGCTCTTAGAACATCTCATATGTTCCGTGACGTTCAAAATGTTTTGGAGCCTCAATTCTAAGCCGTAATGCATGACACACTAAACTATCAAGTAGTCATCAGAACGTGCCTATTAGATTCTCACAACATCTACAGATGACGCTAGAGGGGTTAGCACACCGAGCGGTGCATTAAGGACATAAGCCTTTTGTGCAGAAATGAGGACAATCCTCAGATCACGGATCCAGTCTGCAATATTGCTACCATCATCTTTCAACCCTATTTCTCTAGGAACATATAAAAATTCAAGGGAGCTACAACACGCGCAAGTAATCTACAACATAATTTTCAAAGACACTACTGACTATGTTCATGATAATGAGTTCAATTAATCATATTACTGAAGAACTCCCACTCAAATTGACATCCCTCCGGTCATTCGAGTGATACATGATCCAAATTCACCAACTCAAGTCCGATCATCACGTGAGTTGAGGTGGTTTTAATGGTGAATATCATCATGTTGATCATATCTACTATATGACTCATGTTCGACCATTCGGTCTCTTGTGTTCCGAGGCCATGTCTGTACATGCTAGGCTCGTCAAGTTTAACCCGAGTGTTCTGCATGTGCAATACTGGCTTGCACCCGTTGTATGTGAATGTAGAGTCTATCACACCCGATCATCACGTGGTGTCTCGACACGAAGAACTTCCGCAACGGTGCACACTCGGGGAGAACACAATTTATCATGAAATTAAGTGAGGGATCACCTTATAATGCTACCGTCTTCCTAAGCAAAACAAGGTGCATAAAAGGATTAACATCACATGCAAATCATAAGTGACATGATATGGCCATGAACTTGTGCTTTTGATCTCCATCATGAAAGCACCGACATGATCTCCATCGTCACCGGCATGACACCATGATCTCCATCAACGTGTCGCCATCGGGTTGTCGCGCCCACCATGCTTCTACTACTATTGCTACCGTTTAGCGATAAAGTAAAGTATTACATAGCGCTTAATGATTGAAACCCAGGTCATACAATAATTAAAAACAACCCGATGGCTCCTGCCAGTTGCCGTACTCATCTACATGCAAGTCATGATATTCTATACAACACATGATCATCTCACATCATGTAATTGGCCATATCACATCACAACATACCCTGCAAAAACAAGTTAGACGTCCTCTAATTGTTGTTGGATGTTTCACGTGGCTGCTACGGGTGTCTAGCAAGAACAATTCTCACCTACGCATAAACCACAATGGTGATACATAAGTTCCTTTTCAACCTTCTCAAGGACCGTCTTTGTCGAATCCGATCCAACTAATGTAGGAGAAACTGCCACCCGCTAGCCATCTTTTGCAACAAGTTGCAGTTCAGGGAACCGGTCTCTCGTAAGCGTACGCGTAATGTTGGTCTGGGCCGCTTCATCCCACAATACTGCTGAACCAAAACACGACCAAGGGAGGAAGCAATCTATGCATTAACGCCCAGAAACTCTTTGTGTTCTACTCGAGATCTCATCTACACATAGACCTAGCTCATGATGCCACTGTTGGGGAACGTTGCATGGGAAACAAAAAATTTCCTACGCTCACGCAAGACCAATCCATGGTGATGAGCATCTACGAGAGGGAGAGTGGATCTACATACCCTTGTAGATCGCTAAGCGGGAAGCGTTAAGAAACGCGGTTGGTGTAGTCGAATGTCTTCGCGATCCAAATCGCCGAGCGTCCCGCGATCTCATCACGATCCGTCCCGCGATCCAATCATGATCCGTCCCGTGAACTCATCACAATACGTCCCGTGAACTCATCATGATCCGTCCCTCAAACTCATCACGATCCGTCTCGCGATCTTGATCACGGTCCTTCCGATCTAGCGCTGAACGGACGACACCTCCGCGTTCAGCACATGTACAGCTCGATGATGATCTCTGCCTTCTTGATCCAGCAAGAGGAAGCGGAGAGGTAGACGATTTGTCCGGTAGCGTGACGGCGCTGCGGCGATGGTGGTGGGGCAATTCTGGCAGGGCTTCGCCAAGCACTGCAGAAAACTGATCTAGAGGAGAAACTATGCGCTAGAGGAACGGGTAGCACGTGGCTAAAAAACTAGTGCCAAAACCCTAAAACCCTCTAGTATATATAGGAGGAGAGGAGGAGGAGGCTTCGCTCCCAAGGAGCCAGCCCTTGGGTCGGCCGAACCAAGGAGGATTGGAGGATTCCTCCACCAATCCTAGTAGGACTAGGATTCCTCCTTATTTTTGCCTTTTTGCCTTTTCCACCTTTTTCTCTTTGGGCTTTTCTTCCCAGCCGCATGGGCCTTGTGTGGGACTTGCACCAGCCTACTAAGGGCTGGTATTTACTCTCCCACAGCCCATGTAGCCTCTTGGATCGAAATACCCCTCCCGATGGTCTCCTGGTACACTACCGGCACTCCCGCTACACTACCGATGAGCCCAAAACTTTTTTGGCGACCAAAATAGGACTTCCTATATATCAATCTTTACCTCCGGACCATTCCGGAGCTCCTCGTGACGCCCGGATCTCATCCGGGACTCCGAACAACCTTCGGTCACCACCATACATAACTCTGTACTACCGAAACGTCACCGAACCTTAAGTGTGCAGACCCTGCGGGTTCGAGAACTATGTAGAGATGACCGAGACACCTCTACGGTCAATAACAAATAGAGGGACTTGGATGCCCATATTGTTTCCTACATATTCTACGAATATCTTTATCGGTCGAACCTCTATGTCAAGGATTCAGTTAATCCCGTATGATGTTCCCTTTGTTCTTCGGTATGTTACTTGCCCGAGATTCGATCGTCGGTATCTCCATACCTAGTTCAACCTCGTTACTGACAAGTCTCTTTACTCGTTCTGTAATACAAGATCCCGTGACTAACACTTAGTCACATTGCTTGCAAGGCTTGTTGTGATGTTGTATTACCGAGTGGGCCCTGAGATACCTCTCCGTCACACGGAGTAACAAATCCCAGTCTTGATCCATGCCAACCCAACAGACACCCTCGGAGATACCTGTAGAGTACCTTTATAGTCACCGAGTTACGTTGCAACGTTTAATACACACAAGGCACTCCTTCGGTGTCAGTGAGTTGCATGATCTCATGGTCATAGGAACGGATACTTGACATGCAGAAAACAGTAGCATTAAACTGACACGATCATATGCTACATTTGTAGTTTGGGTCTTGTCGATCACACCATTCTCCTAATGATGTGATCCCATTACCAAATGACATCTCATGTCCATGGCTAGGAAACCTTAACCATCTTTGATCAACGAGCTAGTCTATTAGAGGCATACTAGGGACATGGTTTTGTCTATGTATCCACACATGCATCTTAGTCTCCGATCAATACAATTATAGCATGGATAATAAACGATTACCATGAACAAGGAAATATGATAATAACTAATTTATTATTGTCTCTAGGGCATATTTCCAACAATACCTACCTAAGGATAGAATAAGATCCTTCAAGTAAGTTGTCATCGGTGCAAGCAATAAAAATTGTTCTGTAAATATGTGTGATCTATTAGTGTGAGGAAAATAAACTTTATACGAACTTGTGATAGGGAAGAAATAAAAGTGACGAACTGCATAATAAAGTTCTCTATCACAAGGGGCAATATAAAGTGAACTTCTTTTGCATTAAGAGATTGTGCATTCAATTATAAAAGCGCATGAAAACCTCTGCTTCCCTCTGCGAAGGGCCTATCTGTTACTTCTATTTTCTAGTACTTACCTTTATGCAAGAGTCGTGGTGATATCAATCACCTTCTCTATTCTCGCCTTTATCTCCTGGCAAGTGTCACGTGTTGGCGAAAGATCTAGGCACATATACCCACTCGGAAGTGGATGAGCATGAGTTATTACTGTTGATGTTACCCTTAAGGTAATTAGTTGGAAGGCAACACTATAAGCCCCTATCTTTCTCTATGTCCGATTGAAACTTTGAACTCATAGGTACCTCGTGAGTGTTAGCAATTGTGAAAGACTAAAAGATGATTGAGTATGTGGGCTTGCTTTACAAGCTCTTATATTAACTCTTTCCTATGTTATGATAAATTAGAATTGCTTCAATGACTGATATCATAGTTTGTCAGTTCTCACTAGAGTTCTTAATTCATAACTTTGCCATTGTGAATGAATTATTACTTTAACATAAGAAATTATATATCAATATATGTTGCTGTTCTAAAGATGATCATGATGCCTTCATGTCCGTATTTTATTTTTTCGACACCTCTATCTCTAAACATGTGGACATATTTATTGATCTCGGCTTCCGCTTGAGGACAAGCGAGGTCTAAGCTTGGGGGAGTTGATACGTCCATTTTTCATCGTGATTTTATATTGATATTTATTGCATTATGCGATGTTACTACACATTTTGGTATAATACTTATGCCTTTTCTCTCTTACTTTACAAGGTCTACATGAAGAGGGAGAATGCCGGCAGCTGGAATTCTAGACTAGAAAAGGAGCAAATCTGAGATAACTATTCTGCGCAAATCCAAAAGTCCTAAAAATCCATGGAGAATTATTTTAGAATATATAAAAAATACTGGGCGAATGAAATACATCACGAGGCCCACCAGGGAGCCACTAGCCTGTTGGGCGCGGCCACCCCCTAGCCGCGCCCCTGGGGCTTGTGGCCCACCTGGCATCCCTCTGATGCCCATATTATGCTATATTTAGGGTTTCATCCTGGAAAAAAATCATAAGAGACCTTTCGGGACGAAGCGCCGCCGTCTCGAGGCGGAACTTGGGCAGAACCAATCTAGAGCTTCGGCAGGGCGATCCTGTTGGTGAAACTTCCCTCTGGGAGGGGGAAATCGAAACCACCGTCATCACCAATGATCCTCTCATTGAGAGGGGGTCAATATCCATCAACATCTTCATCAGCACCATCTCCTCTCCAAACCCTAGTTCATCTCTTGTATCCGATCTTTGTCTCAAAACCTCAGATTGGTACCTGTGGGTTGCTAGTAGTGTTGATTACTCCTTGTAGTTGATGCTAGTTGGTTTACTTGGTGGAAGATTATATGTTCAGATCCTTGATCATCAATTATACACCTCTTATTATGAACATGAATATGTTTTGTGAGTAGTTACATTTGTTCCTGAGGACATGGGATAAGTCTTGTTATAAGTAATCATGTGAATATTTAGTATTCGTTCGATATTTTGATGAGATGTATGTTGTCTATCCCCTAGTGGTGTTATGTGAACATCGACTACATAACACTTCACCATTTTTTGGGCCTAGAGGAAGGCATTGGTAAGTAATAAGTAGATGATGTGTTGCTAGAGTGACAGAAGCTTAAACCCTAGTTTATGCGTTGCTTCGTAAGGGGCTGATTTGGATCCACACGTTTCATGCTATGGTTAGATTTATCTTAATTCTTCTTTCGTAGTTGCGGATGCTTGCGGGAGGGGTTAATCATAAGTGGGAGGCTTGTCCAAGTAAGGATAGCACCCAAGCACTGGTCAACCCACATATCAAACTATCAAAGTAGCGAACGCGAATCAAATGAGCATGATGAAAACTAGCTTGATATTCCCATGTGTCCCCAGGAGCGCTTTTCTTTATATAAGAGTTTTTCCATGCTTGTCCTTTGCTATAAAAAGGATTGGGCCACCTTGATGCACCTTTGTTACAATTGTTACTTGCTACCCGTTACGAATTGTCTTATCACAAAACTATCTATTACCGATAATTTCACTGCTTGCAGAGAATACCTTACTAAGAACCTCTTGTCATTTCCTTCTGCTGCTCGTTGGGTTCGACACTCTTATGTATCAAAAGGACTATGATAGATCCCCTATACTTGTGGGTCATCAGTGCTCCGCAAGCAAAGGAACTTGGACGGATGAAACCGAGACGAAGCGAATTGTCAATTTCTTGATTAAGTTGAAGGAGCTCACGAGGAGGCATCTTATAAGGACGCTTGGCTCTAGGAGGGTACCGGGTACGAAGTCGATGACAAACTCGATAGCTCTAGCAGGGGGAATCCCTGGAAGTTTTTCTCGAAAGACATCTTGGAAATCCCGTACAACTGGGATGTTTTCAATCCCCTCCAGAGGTGACGCATTTAATGCATTGAAGGCATATAGCCGGGCTTCAGTATCTCGAACAAGATGATCATGCTAACTTACTATCTCATTTGAAGGATGCAGGAGGTGGACGGTTTTGGTGGCACAAAGGATTGAAGCACTATGAGCCTTCAACCAATCCATTCCCAGAATGAGGTCGATTTTGGAAGACTTCAATATAATGGGAGAGGCATAGAATTCCAGCCCTTAACCTTCAAGGGTGACGTTGGGACTAACCATGGAGGTTTGACATTGGCCCGCGGGGGTGTTTACCACTATTGGAATGTCCATCTCTTCGTACTTAATGCCATGCTTGTATGCAAAATTTTCAAACATAAAATAATGTGATGCTCCTATATCGAACAATACAGAAGCTGGTATTGAGTTAGTAAGAAGAGTACCCATCACAGTGGCTATCTGGTCTTGAGCTTCAGTCATCTCAATGTTGTTAGCCTGACCACGACCAGGAGAAGGCCTAGCATTGTTGTTGCAGGGCTGGTTGGAAGGCAGTGCAAGCTAATTCTGATTCTGCCTGCATTCTCTGGCACGGTGTCCCGGACGACCACACTTGAAGCACACCCCATCCTCAGGACGAGAATAGGGAACAAGAGCTCATGCTGGCGGAGCTAGAAGCCTTGGCTGCCTTGGTGCTAGAGGATCCAGACGAGGGGCAACATAGGATGGCCTTGGAGTAGGAGCAGATGCATGGTACATGTTGTGGGGAATCCATATTTTGCGCTTCTATGATGATGAGACCGAAGATGAGCCCATGTCACGGTTGCGCTTGTTGCTGTCCTTGTAGTCCTGCAGACCTGTTTCAACTTGAATGGACTTGTTCACCAAGGTGGTGAAATCAGCAAAGTCCTGCACAACGAGTGTGAGCTTGATATCAAGGTGTAGGTGAAACTGCGTTATATCGACTAGAGGGGGGTGAATAGGCGATTTTTACAAATTCATCACTAAGGAATTACTCTTTGAGGAATTAGCTAAGTGATGAACTACTTGCAGCGGAATAAGTACTCAAGTGCATGCAAAGCAGTGCAATAGCATAGTCATCATGATGAAAATACCATGGACATATTACATGTAGCGTGATACAGGATAAGCAAGCGAAGAACAAGGTGACTGAAGAATTTGCGATGAGGAAATTGAGAAAGTCTTCAGTCAAAGTCTTCAAACAGTAACGATCAATTTCATCAACAAGTATTCAAGTAAATGAAGGAGTTGAGGAAATGGAACCATGACCTCGGTGAAAACAATGATTTGATAACCTAGTTCCAACTGATGTGACAGTCGTACGTCTGGTTTGGAGTGGCTTGGTATTTAGACCAAAGGACACATAGTCCCAGGACACACGATCCTTACCGTATTCTCCTTGAGCTAAGGTCACATATAACTCACCAAACACTCGCGGTAAGTCTTCAGGGCAGACTTCCAAAGCCCTCACAAACTAGGTCACCCTACAATCCACAATTTCCTCTTGGATGCTCTAGACCATGATGCCGAACTGTTTGGAAGATACACAGTCTTCAAAGGTAACAAGCATCAGTTCCAAACATGAACAATCTCTTCAGTGATGCTCAATCACTTCGGGTTTGGTTGTTTTAGTTTTGGGATTTTTCCTCACTAACGATTTTCTCTCAAAGTCCTCGAGGGATGGGTTGCTCTCAAATGACAAGTGTCGGGTTCTCTCTCGAAGCAGCCAACCAACTAGTGGTTGTGGGGATGGCTATTTATAGCCAGGGTGCAACCCGACATGATAAGAAATAAATGCCCCCTAATGATATGACCATTATGTGGATAAAAATAAAATATCTATACAGCTAGCACAAAGCAAAACAACGGTTGGAATTTGAACTATAAAATTCCTCAAGGCTCATCATATTCCTCAAGGTAGGCAATTCGCACTGGTGAAATCCTAACTCCTAAGCCAGACCAATTTCCTCAAAGACCATAAGAACTTCGTCTCTGTCACTAAAGAACTTGACTGAACTGCAAGAGATTTTCAAAGGCTTCACTCGAAGGATTGGGTATGTTGAGGTTTTTGAGTTGAGCATCACTTGGAAATTTTTCCTTAGTTTTCCCTCAACCCCCTTTAACAGTACGGTGTTTCCTATGACTCAAAGAAAGGAAATGAAACTAAGAAAACAAAATTCTTCACGCTTCATAGTCCTCGTATCAGTATCTTCAAGGTCACCCGAATTCTTCAGCTTCAAAGTCTTCATCTGAAGAAATTCATTTTTAGGGGTCTACATTCTTTGAATAGTTTAAACTCATCGACTTATATAACCCGTGTACACTCACAAACACATTAGTTCCTTAATCTATAAGTCTTCAATATACCAAAATCACTAAGGGGCTAGATGCACTAATAGTAGGCCTTCGCAAAACTTTTCCTGCATACGACCATTAGTTGCGACATCCTGTTCAGCATACCAGGACAAGTCCAGAAACTCCAGATGATAAGCATCCACATTCTTGTTACCCTGGGCAAGGTTCCAGAAGTCATGCTTCTTCCTGACCATAATTCCCTAAGGAATGTGGTAGGCATGGAAAGCGGCTTGGAATTCCAGCCAGGTGATGATGGTTCAACAGGCTGTGAGCGCCTTTGACTGTCCCACCATTGAGCAGTGGGACCCTTCAAGAAGTACGAGGAAAAAATGACATAGCTAGCCATTGGGGTGCCTACAAACTCCAGCTCATAGGTGATGTCACAGAGCCTATCAAGCAGTTGAGTTGAGCTGCGGTAGATAGCAGGGTTGAGGCGCATAAACTCCTATAAAGTTATTGGGGCTGGCTGCTAATTCATGTTTGGCCTCGAGAACTAATCCATAAGTCCTTGCATAAACTGGCAGTTCAGCTCAAACTGTTGCATCATTCCAGCCATGTATTCAGGCGGTGGTGGGTGATCGGCACCATGACCACGTCCAGCTGGCCTAACCATTCTGTCAAAGTTTTAACAGTGGTAGTTTAGCATTGAGTAATGGCAAAGACAATGAATCATTCATGAAGGAACATGCACAAAGAAAGGAAGTGCAATAGATAGGTCATAGTAGTCAAACACGACATACATATCCATACATAGATCTATTACAAACCATAAGTCTGATGCAAGCCAGTGATACAAGTTCGGAAAGGTAAACCTTAGACAACTAGGTGGCACGCATGCACGCGATAGAGAGATACAACAAAAAGGCATAGCTATATGCTACATCAATGTCAGGGAAAACCATTAAATCCATGTAATTTACGATGATCACCTATGGAAAACCTGGGGGCAGGATTCTACCAACCATGAACACTTTGATGCAGGTTCTGGTACCGAACGGGGAGTAGAGGTCCACGTGCAAGGATATGACCTCCAACAGCCGACCACTTAAGATCTGGGGGTAGCTCTGTCCTACACGGGTAAAGGATGTACTCTGGATGCATCGTCACTCTGACTGTCGGTATCAACTGCTCCATAGCATCATAAACACAAGTATGAGTGGCGTACAACTCAAAAGTTAGAGCTCATATAGTATGATCCAGCGCCTCAGTGTATTGAACCAGAATTGATGGGTCGTAACAATGACTCACATAAGGGGTACAGACCGCAGTGTAGGACCGGTCATTGCACTACTGCTCATAAGGGGTGAAGGCTGCAGTGTCTAGTCCAGTCTCATCCCCAGCGGGGACATACGAAATGTATCTGAACCCAGTCTCCTCCAAGAAGGGGTGCTCTCTACGAAGGTGGGTGATAGCAGTATAGACAACATCATGGACTGCCATCTCAACAGTCACTCCAATACCGCAGTAGGTGTGCAGCTCAGTGATGGAGTGATTCCGTTGATCCCCGATAACAACCACAGCCTAGTATTTCTCGTGGTTAAACTCATGGTAATCATCGTAAACAGTGTACTCGCGGTACCAACGATATCCCAGCCTGGTCAAGAGGGTGATCAGAATGGCCGGGAACCCAGTCGCATCAACAACCATAGTCAGACATACGAGCTGCCTTTCGGGACGCATGTGTAACAAGGAGGTTCAAAATGTGAAATGACAATGAGTGCATCATAACTTCAAAGGAAACATTTGTTGATAAAAACAACTGTTTGGTGGATGTGATCACGAGAACCTAATGTTAGAGTTAGCAAAATCTTTAACTCGAAAGATAAGAGAGATCAGAACCCAGAGTATAGACGAGGAATAAAAGATCCTAATACCACCGGATTGTGATGTGGGCTCATAAGCCACACGACAATGTTAGTAAAAGTTTTCAAGTACTAGACTAACCTTCGACCAAGGAGTTGGAAAGGAGGCTACCTACAGGTAGTCGTCTCTGATACCAACTTGCGACGCCCCCATTTTTATTATACACTAATCATATACGTAAATGCGTATGACCAAGATTAGGGACTCACGACAAGCTATCACAACACAATTCTAGACACAAATTAAAGTCATACAAGCTTCATATTACAAGCCAGGGGCCTCGAGGGCTCGAATACACAAGCTCAAATTCAAACGAGTCAGTAGAAGCAAATATTATCTGAGTACAAACATAAATTAAACAAGTTTTTGCCTTAAGACGGCTAGCACAAGCACAAACTACTGATCGAAAGAGGCAAGGCCTCCTACCTGGGAACCTCCTATCCTACTGATGATCGCCAGCGGCCTCCACATAGTAGTAGGCTTCGTCGGTGCAGTAGTAGTCGTCGGGCGGATCCACTATCTCCTGTGCTTTGTCATATGGTCACGACAATCGTATCAAGGGGAAAAGTGGGGAGCAAAGCAACGGTGAGTACGCATCCAAAGTACTCGCAAGACTGACATCAGGACTATGCTAAATATGCAACATTATCAAAGGAATGGGGATATATCTTTAGACTATCTGAAGAAAGGCCAGAACATAGAGAAAGCCTACTCGTATCGAAGACTAGCATCTTCAACATGTTGCAGCATTAGATGAGTGTAGATTGGTAACTCATATGTAGCAATATTATTGCAGCAATTTTATTAAGTAACCACACCCAGAGATTCTTCCTCGACTCCCTGAGAGAAAGCAATCTCGTATCCAACATTTTAGTTCAAGTCATCATTCTAGTTATATTAGATCGGTATATAACTCAAAGTCGTCCTGTTACTGTGGACACGGCTATTCGAATAGTTGAATTCATCCCTACAGGGTTGCACCACATTTTCCAACACGCTTGATAACCTCTAGCCGGACAAACTTTCCTGGGTCATGCCCGGCCTGGGGAGATCAACATGTCGTTGCCCTACCTACACTCAATAGAGAGGCCAGCCCGTTGGTCTAAATCCTAAGCACGTAGGGGTCATGGGCCCAATCACCTTTTGCACTCCTGCACGATGCGAGGGCAGCCGAGATCAGTCCTAGCACCTCTTATACAAGATCAATGATGTCGCGGACCACTCGGGCGCGCACCACTCTATTGCTAACATCCGAAGAGCTTCGACTGATACAATGGTGCTGACTACCCATAACTTCTCCCACGTGAAGGTTGCGAAAAAGGTCAATCAACCAACCCAGATAAAATACCCAAACTGTCGTGGTTTTATCACGGCAAATGTCCGAGGACTTAGATTCGAGGCCATCTCTAAGGTGATGGACTCAAAGGGGTTGATCAGGACGAAGGACACAGGGTTACCCAGGTTCGGCCCCTCAAGTAGAGGTAAAATCCTACGTCCTACTTGTGCTTGTATTACTTGAAATCTTGATTACAAGGGAGCGGAATTGCTTGACCTAGCTCTCGATTAGTTAGTCTCTGTCTAAGTCGCCCCGGGTCTCGCCTTTATATAGGAGGTCAAGACCACGGGTCATACAAGTCGTAACCGACTCTCACAACGTGTTCGAGTCTATCTCTATGTTGTCTTGCCTTCCTGAGCAATCCGTCTCTGAGCGGCTCACCGCCCGGGTCTTCATACCTTCTCTGCCCGGGCCCCATCTTAGCCCATCTTGGCAAGCCGCCCAATGTCTTGGGCTTGAATCTTAAAGGTCCATCCTTGGGCTGGTGTATGACCCGCCAGGTGTGACCTGGAGTCTCCGAGGAGGGTCTCACCACGGGGTTATATCCCCAACATTAGGCCCCAGGTTGATTTGAGCTTGCTCATTTCAACCTCCTTCTTAATTGGCGGCGAGTCTCACTTATGTCACCTGAAAGTAAGACAAAATGACCCGCTGTGACGTCACATAAGATATGTTAAAAACATCCGCCTCGGTCAATCAATATCTGTTGCCTGGATTCTCACGCCCATTTCCACATTTTGCCTATTAAATAGGACCGCAAGGAGCGGATTTCATTTCCTTCTCCACTTTGTACTTCTTCTTCTTCCTCCCGACGTCGCCGGTCTAGCGTATCTTGCTCCGGTGAAACTTCCACACCGACGTCGTGCCGGGCCGCTGCATCAACCTAATCATACCATAGATTCTCTCGCGTCCGTCGCATCCCATCCGATGAGTTATTCTCCTCCCATAGATCCGAAGGTCTCGGTAGGGTTTCATGGAGTCCTCCGCCCGCGTAGAACACGAGCTTCTCCGTAATGGTAGATAATGCCTACATCATTGAATATGATATTACCTTCTTTTCCATTGCGGTGCACCGTAGGAGAGTGATAATAGCACCACACAGATCTGTTTGTGGTCTTCACGGACGTCACTGGTTCGACTGTTCATCACTAAGTCTAGGATAAATCTGATTTTCCTCTGTTTTGTACATCTATAACTGCATAGGTAGTTTGTAAAACTTGTTTTCCACACTTAGTGAAATTTTACTTCGTCTTCTCGTAGACTTGACCTGCCAGCGAAATTCTGGCTTTTGCCAAACAGCTCTTGGCGGCTTAACTTTATAGAACCTTGAACTTTTTAGCCACCCCTAGTTGCCTGGCATCTCCTGACTCGCCGCACGTTGTTACTTTGCGCAGTTTCGAGTCGCCGCCATGTCTCGTGCATCCAATTCATGCAATTGGGTCGGCTCTGCTATCACAAAGGAGTTCCTGATGGATTTTGTAAATGCAGGTACCTTACCCGCCAAAGATGTTATCCATTGGCGGGTTCCGAGTAGTGAGCTAAAGCCTGTTCCTCAAGAGGGTGAGGTAGTTGTATTTTCAGATCATCTCGAGCGCGGGTTTGTCCCCCCGGCTCAAAATTCTTCCGGGACGTTCTTCACTTCTTCAAACTACGCCCTCAAGACCTCGCTCCCAATTCCGTCTCCAACATTTGCAACTTCCAAGTACTCAGTGAGGTTTACTTGCAAGAAGAGCCATCCGTTCGTCTATTTCATGAGTTTTTTATGCAAAGCGCTAGACAGAGGTGAAGGCCGGTCCAAGCTTAGAGCTTGGAGGGATTTCCATTCAGAGGCGACGGGACATAACCTTTCCGGCTGTTCAGATGCCGAGTCATCGTAAAGACTGGAATAAGACTTGATTTTACTAAAAAGGCACCTCCCCAGAAGGAGAGCATCCCTTGCCGGGTTATCGTCCATCCCAGCTCAAGACAACCATTGAGTTTCCTGGGCGGCTGTCAACCACTGAACGGGCAAAGCACACTCCATCTCACGCAAAAATTAAAGCCCTTATGGCCAATGGACTGACGGGCCTGGATTTAATCCACTGCTGGATTTGCTGGAGGGTCATGCCCCTGAGCCGGCGCTGCCGCCTCATGTGCGAATATCCAAGCCAGTTTGATGACCCCCACTGCTTTAACCAGATAACATTATCAGAGGATGATATTGTGGCTGTCATCAGGAGCCTTGTCCATGAATCTTCAGGAGCTTGCACTGCCATTGGGCTAGCACCTTTCTATGCCGCAAACCCGGCCCCAGATGTAAGCGCGACTCTCAATGTCCTTGTCTCTGTATTGACTTTTACTTTGTAATCTCTCAACCTTTTGTCGGCTTATACTTTCAAGCAAATTCCGGCTTCTGGAAAAAGAAGTACATTCCTCCTCCGAAGAAGTCAAAGAAGAAAACTGACGGCCGGAAGAAGAAACCTACACCCCAAGAACAGCCCGAGGAACAGCCGGAAAGTGATGACTCAGAGGTAGAGCCTGATTCTTTTGGTCGTCTCTTTATGCACCTTATTGGCAATAATTATTCACAGGACGAAACAGAAACAAGCCACGCCAACGTTCCTAAGGTAACTTACATTTCATCCGACTCAGAACATCTTATACCACAAAAGATACGGCGGAAAGTCCACTTTCTCATCCTCTTGCTCACTTAGACCCCCACTTTCTTTTGAAAAATCAATAGCAAATCTCCCGATGCCAGACCCGGAGCACCGGCTCTAACGATCTCATGGACGGATTATCTCCGACTCAACGGAAGCGGCCGGCTGAGGTACGTGTTCAACCTGACTTTGTTTGTTCATCTCGTCTTTTGCAATTCGACTTTGTCTTATATTGTCTTAAATGTTTTTCAGGAGTCACCCCCTTCGTCCGATGACTATACCGGAACTGCTCTACCGCCTCTGAAGATTAACCCAGAGTTTGTGTCTTTTATGCTTATGTTCAAACTTGTGTTATATATGAAGCTCGAACCATGACCTGCTACGCTTTCCAGGGCCCAAGCAAAACGAAGGAAGACCAGCGGGTCTACCCTTGGCCACAAAGCTCGAGAGCTGGAGCCTGCCAAGCCGGATTCTCCCATGTCGCATGTTGACCCCTCGACGGCTTCCAAGGAGGCACCTAAAGAGGCTCGTCATTCTGCCGAACCGGCGACCGACAATATGATTCCTGAGAGTCCTCCAAGGGTCCATTCCAAGCTGCCGAGCCCTTCAAAGGCTGCTGATGAATCAACTACTCCGGACGTCTTTGTTACCGGCACCGACTTCCAAACTCCTCTGGCTCGTGTTTTCACAAAACATACTGAGCAGACCGAGGCTTCAGAGAAGATGGACATTGAATTCACCGCGTTGGAGAAGTTAACAACTGATGAGCTGCACGCCGACTATTTAAATCGCCTCTCCATCAGTCGGGACATGGAACTCATATTCGTTAACTTAATGAAGAAGAAATATGAGGTACTCATACTCTATTACCTTCTACCCTTACTTAGCCCCCAAGGTCCGGCTTAGTGTTGGCTAATGATAATCCGGGTCTTCAAGTCTTGTTTAGAAGTAGAAATAGCTAGCTTGTAGGCCTATATGAAAGAGTCATCCTTAGCCCCCAAGGGCCAGCTCAATTTTGATGAAATTGAGTCGGAGCTTCAAATGTAGATAACCTTAAGAGTCAAAATGTAGTCCCCAAGGGCCGGCTCAATTTTGATGAAGTTGAGTCGGTTCTTCAATAAAGATGTTTGAAAAGCCATATGTAGCCCCCAAGGGCCGGCTCAATCTTTGATAAAGTTGAGTCGGAACTTCAATGTAGATGTTTGAAAAGCCATATGTAGCCCCCAAGGGCCAGCTCAATCTTTGATAAAGTTGAGTCGGAACTTCAATGTAGATGTTTGAAAAGCCATATGTAGCCCCCAAGGGCTGGCTCAATCTTGACTAAGATGAACTGGGACTGCATTGTAGTGTTGAAGAGCAAATAGACATTAGCCCCCAAGTGTCAAACATATTGCTTGCAATCTGCTTGAGACTTGCATGACATTGTCTTAATCTTCATCGACTTATGATATATCATTATGACGACTTAATCCTCATTTTGCTTTGAATATGTCACATGAAGCTTTAACTGAGGCCAGCTCTGGACTAACCGGTTTGAAAAGCCAGCTAGCCACTCAACAAGCCGCCCGAAGCGAAGCCGATGAGAAGTGTCGGCTCCTTGCCGAAGAACTGACAAAGATTAAAGCTGAATTTGTTGCCATCAAAAAATCGTTTGGGATGGAACGAGCCGCCCTGGCTCAACGAGCAGACGATGCTGACCGGCGGCTCGTGATCGTATCGGATGAGTTGCAGTCCTTGAAGCGCCATATTAGGAAGATGTCAGCCGCCATATTTGGTAAGCATATAAATACTTAGCAAAAATCTTTGTATGAATACTTATACTAACGACTTATGACCAAAAATTTAACATCCCAAATTTTGGAATGTTATAATAGATTAGAATGATTGTTTGTTTGATTGAGTGATTGAAATTGAGTGAAAAATTTGAATTTTTTTGAAAACTTTTGAATGAGAGGGAATGACATGACTTTCCCAAATGCTTTTGGAATTCAAATTCCTACATTTCAAATCACTGAGAGAAGATGACATGAATTCTTCAATACAAAAAGATTTGAAGAGTGAATTTCAAAACATTTGAATTTTTTTGATATGGAATTCATTTCATATTTGGTTCCATTTTACATTTGAAAGAATTCAAATACCCTTGATAAGATTTTGAGAGGAGTAACATGACACTCCACACCAGGGTTATTTTTGTGAAGTATTTGAACCATAAAACCTAGGGGTTATTTGAAAATTTATTGCAAAAGATTTAAAATCAATTTAGGCATTTTCTAAAAATAAATTCTTTAAAGTATTTATTTTGGCCGTGGAAAAATGTTCATTAAATTGCATTTACTCCCCTGGTCAATTGAGTATATATATATATTCATTTATTGGAAATGTATTGATGGCCATAAAGGAGTTTTCCTTTCTCTGTAAATTAATAAAAGGAAAAAATTCACGTAATAGGAAAGTCCACGGCCCACCCCACACCCCGCCAGATCCGAATTTAATTCGGATCGGCCATCGACGCCGTGCCCCCCTCTCTCTCTCGCTGACCGCATGGCCCCACCGACCGCCAGCACGATCTCCATGGTCGTCTTCCTCCCATTTCCTCGCCGGCGAGATCACCGCACCGGATCTCTCTCTCCTTTCCTTTCTATGACCACCGAGGCTGCCTATAAATACAGGAGCTCATCCTCGACCCGTTCCCCTCCAAACCCCCACCGCACGTGCGTTGCCCTCGCCGCAATTGCTCGCTGGAGCTCTCGACCACCGCCGCGCCATTGCCGACCCACTGCTCGCTTCCTACCTCCTGAGCCACCGCACTCACCACCATCCGCTCTTCCTCGCTCACCCGCACCTCCCCATCCACTCGCCCGAGCCCCGCACCCACTAGAACACCGTCCCCGTCGACACCCGAGCGCCATCGCTGCCTCGAAGCTCGCTGTCGTCGCCACCGTCATCCCCGAGCTCCTCCACGACCATCAGAAGCCTCGCCGCGCTCGTCCGCATCACCTGGTGCCGCCGCCGTTGCCGGAGGACCACCAGAGCGACGTCCCCGTCGACCTCGCTGCCTCGGACGTCGCCGGAGCATCGTCGGAGCTCCCCTCCTCCTCCGTAAGTCACCGAAGCCGTTTCCCTCCGTTAGATCTCATTTGAACGGCGTAGATTAGAAACAATATAACCTTTCGGTTTATTTAAAAGAACCGGTCGGTTTTATTTATTTTAAGTTAGACCAAACCGTTTTTCTTTAAGTACCGGCCGTCCGCTCGAATCGCTAGAACGCGCACACACTTCAGTCAATCAGAGACTGCCACGTGTACCCTATCCGTTAGTTAGATTTTTTCTATTTTTCTGTTTTTGTTTTAAAAACAGAATAGTTTCTGATTTGTTTTCTTTATATCTTTTATGTTTTTAATTGTTTTAATGTGATTCTTTTTGCATTGTTTCAAAAATTTTATCTAGTTTCTGTAGATATAAAGTTTGACCATATTTGAATAATTTAAATTTGAATTCAAACAGATTTGATTCAAATCTTATTTTCTGAATATCTTGAGTTTCGAAATATTTTTTTAGTTGATTCGTTTTGCTACTTGTCACTAGTAACTTTATTTAACAGTAGGTATAATTTTAGAATTTTTAGAATAATTTAAGCTAGCATTTTTAACAAAAAAGATTCTGTTTTAGTTCTTTTTAGGTTTATTTATATTTTCTTTGTTTTAAATTGTTTTAATTTATTTTCTTTTTTATTAGTTGATAGATTTTATAAAGTTTTCTGCTAGATAACAGTAGCCCTTCAAACAAATATTATTTTATTAGTTCATTGCATGAAAATCAATTCTAGTTAATTATAACTTGTAATTGATTTCCATTGCTAGTTTGATTTCCTTTTTGAAAATACTTTTATAGATTGTTTTATAAGTCTACTTTAGATTAACTTAGTTGATTTATAAATTGTTTTATTTTATTCTATTATTTTTATTTGTTTTACTTGTTGTTAAGAGTATTAGCTAGAAAACTTATTGTGTTTAGTGTGTTATTTATCATAGTTCTTAGTTGATTTTCAAAAGTAATTCTTTTTCTAGTAAAATATTTACTAAAATACTTTTGTCATATTTTACTTTGTTTTTGTTTTGTTACTTTTGAAAAATAGGATTATTTGTAGAGAAAGCCAATTTTAGTTGTGTTGATGAAACTTTGTTGTTTTGAGTTTTGTCTTAAGTATTTCCTTCATCACAACCTTGTTGTTTTGAGTTTTGTGTTTCCTATTGATTGTTAGTATTGATTGCTAGTATGATTGCTTATATGAATGCAATGCTTGATTATATAGATTTTCATCAAAGAGTGATGAATAGTTCTATCAAGTTATTTTTGAGAGCGATATTTTTATCTTCATCAACAGTACAGGCAAGTTCACTTTGACCATCTATTTCATACCTATGTTTTATTGCATGTAGTGACATCATTCAACAAATCCCTCCAGTAGTGTTATTGAAATTCTTGTAGTTGAGTAGAATGCATGAGGTAGGAACCCACAACTTGTTACTAAAGCCCCGGGAACGTTAGTTATTTTAATGCTATGCTAAAGTGGACGGGGTTTGGTATGAGTGTTCGTGAGTGGTGTGAGAAGGAGGACTCCACGTCAATACGACAACTTCATGAAGGCATCTTCAAGTCCTGCATATTCAAGACCTGAAGACTTTGAGACTCGAGAAAACAAGTTTTCAATACACACTACTAGGTGAAGGATGGTTGATTGGGCCCTGGAGTAACCAGTGGATGGCCGGGATGCATGGAGAAGCGCCATGACATCTTGCGGAAAGCTTCACCCAGACTCAAAGAGATGGATGAATACTTCATGCTCGGAAGCATACCTGTGTAGCCACAATTCATTATGGGCTCTAGCTTGGTTGATCTTTGTTGTGACTCTGGCGGGGCAGTGCTACCAGATGTAGTCAACGTTAGGAATGGATGGGCACTGACAGTAGTCAGGGAAACACTCTGAAAGACCATGTTTCGTTCATCCTGTTCTCAAACATCCGGCAGTGCGAGGACTTACCAGGAGGGAATGAATCTTGTGGGTAAAGTACACAACACTCTACAGAGTTAAACCTAATCGATTAGCCGTGTCCCTGGTTAGGGACAATTTGAGCCTCTGGACTTGGATCTATCTCTCAACTCTCAACACTAGACTGATAATTAATTGTGGGCAACTTATGATACTTCTGGGAATTAAGACATCGGTTGGCGGAACCATGTCAGGTTAGGTAACTCCGTAGTGAAAACTCCTGATATTCCTTTGTTGTAGGAAAAGAAAATAAAAATCAGCTTTTATGCAAAAACTCAGACCTAGAGCCACAAAGCCTTACTGCATATAAAATAGTTTTTATCTTTTGTTCTACTATGGTGATCTTGACGATACATTCAATGTACTGACCTACATGGCTACAATGTCTCATGTTACAGATACTCTTCTTCGACGAGTAAGAGTACAATTCAAGGTTACGGTCTGCACTCAACCTGCCGTTGGTGTTATTGGGACTCCACTCCCGTTGACTGTTTCCGTTGAGATTTTAAGGTATATACCAGTTTTATGTTAATTACATGTGATTGCACTTTGATATATACATTGATGTACTGTGTGTGCCAGCATACTGATCCAGGGATGGCACAGAGCACATAGAGGCTTGACTCGTTTTGAGTCGGGTCGCTACAAAAAATCCGGTTTATGCAGGTCCAAGGAGCCGTCAACTTGCTTCTGACAGTTTGTTGCCTCTGAAGGCTATCTATACTTTGACAGAGCAGCTATATACAGAGCTGTCTGCACGATCAAGGCGGTACTTTATAATGATAACATCCCTCCGACTATGAAGGGCGTCATAGAACTGTTGTCCACCCTGCCAAAACAGATCCGAGAGCTGAAGAAATCAGCTGTCCGATAGGGAGCCATCGCAGCCATAAGTCGGGCGTTGGCCTTTGCTCCGGATTTGACTCCTGAAGACATGATGGACGGGTGTCCTTCCAATAAGGATGATGGCTTAGAGTTTATGAAGGCTCACTACGCACGGTGTGTGAAGGCTTCCAAAGTCCTCGCTTTCGTGTTAGCAGAGGAAGTAAGCTTGTCAACATACCAGGCGGCTTACGGTGCCGATCAGAAGAGAATCCGCGGCCCCCTCTTTGAAGCCAAGGACTTGACGCCTGCTCGTAGTAAGCACCTCTTTGCTTCTGATCTTGACCCGTCCCCCCTCTTTGAAGAGGGAAACTTTGCAGCTTTAACCCACTACAACTGGGACATGGATAATCTTCAGATCGTGGAGGTCGAAGACCTGGAGCAGGTTGACCTGCCAGCTAACTGACAGATTTGGTGACGCCGTGGATGAGTCGGCTCTATGACTTGCCATGAGCGATGTAAAAAACTTTGAATCACTTTTGAGCTCTACAAAGAGCGTTTGTAACAGGCTTGTAGTAAATTGTGCCTTTCTTCGAACTTGTGCCATAGTGCACATATTAGATTGTCCGGCTTAATATATGACATCTTCTTTGCACTTTCATATTGGATGTTTTGCCAGCTCTTGGCGGTTTAATCCACCTACAAGAATAGATGTATCTTCACATTATTAGTAGGGCAGCTTATGATAGCATCACCCAAAGATGTTGTATCTTTCCTAACTTGTTTTTTATAACAGCTCATGTGCCGGTTCTACTGGGTTGACTCATCACTTAAAACTCCTTAACAGTACAGGGTCTCTATGGAGATTGTCCATTAAGTTTTTGAACTGGCTCAGGGTCTCTAAGCGAGATTAACTGAAAGGAAGTGTGACATCCCAGAAGAGACACGGCAGGGCATGAGTACCCTGATAGCCCAAAAACTGCCTCTCACGTGACATAAATCCGTCGGTTTAACCTTAAACAGTACAGGGTCCTCAAGGATTAACTGTCTAAGAGTACGAATGGGCCACATAGCAGAGAGTCGGCAGTAGATGGGAGAGTTTATCCTTGCTTTCCGTAAGCCGACCCTCACGTGACAAGAGCCGCCGTTTTAACCTTAACCAGTACAGAGTCTCTATGGAGATTGGCCGTCAATTTCTTTGAACCGGCTCAGGGTCTCTAGGCGATATTAACTGGTAAGAGTTCGGCGGGTCACCTAGCAGAGTAGTATCAGCTTATAGACAGGTTTAACCCTGTTTGGCTTGAGAGCCGATCAAGAGGGTGTGTAAGCTACACCCGGTGGGTGGGAAGCCCCCAAGTGACCTTTGTTAATGGAATCAACTGTTTGGCTTAAGAGCCGACCGATAGGGTTTGATAAGCTACACCCGGTGGGTGGGAAGCCCCCTGGAGGATCACGATGATGGAGTCCACTATTTGGCTTGAGAGCCAACCGATAGGGTTTGATAAGCTACACCCGATGGGTGGGGAGCCCCCTGGACGATCATGTTGACAGAGTCAACTATTTGGCTTGAGAGCCGACCGATAGGGTTTGATAAGCTACATCCGGTTGGTGGGAAGCCCCCTAGACGATCATGTTGACGGAGTCAACTATTTGGCTTGAGAGCCGTCTGACAAGGTTTGATAAGCTATACCCGGTGGGTGGGAAGCCCCCTGGACGGTCATGTTTTTGCACAGATTGAGATATGCAAAATGGCACAGGCCCCGGCTTGCAGGGATGCGAACTTTTATCCATATATAAATATGATATGTACATGATAGTGTATGATGTCGAGTCTAAACAACTTAGGTATAGTAAGGCCGTAGATGCACTATGTTCCACGGCCGGCAGGTCTCCTGCCCCGAGGTATTTGAGTCGTCTCGGATGTCAATGAGGTAATATGACCCGTTGTTGAGATTTATGCTGACCATGAAAGGTACTTCCCATGGAGGAGATAACTTATGCATATTTGTCTGGTCTTGGATCAACCGCAATACTAAGTCGCCTTCTTGAAACGTCCGGGTCTTGACTCTGCGGCTATGATAGTGGTGCAGGTCTTGCTGATAAATCTCCGAATGAGCCGCCGCCAGATCACGCTCCTCCTCCAAGGCATCCAACGCGTCTTGACATGCCGTCTCATTGTCTGTCTGAACGTAAGCCGCCACTCATGGTGAGTCATGACGGATGTCACTTGGTAATACGACCTCTGCACCGTAAACCATGAAGAAAGGTGTATAACCCGTTGATCTGTTGGGGGTAGTTCTGATGCTCCATCAGACGGATGGAAACTCCTTGAAAGGCCCGACCATAACTTAGTAAATTTGTCAACCGTCACCAAGAGGTGGGTATTTTTGTCTTTGGATCTCTTGAAAGGCCCGACCATATCAAGCCCCCAGACTGCGAATGCCAAGTGATTGGAATCATGTGCAATTCTTGAGCCGGAACATGAGCACGCCAGCCAAACTTTTGACAACTGTCACACTTGCGGACCTGATCCTATGCATCCTTGTGAGCCGTCAGCCAGAAGAAACCATGCCTAAAGCCTTGGCCATCAGAGATTTTGAGCCGGCATGATGTCCACAATCACCAGCATGAATTTCATTCAAGATTTCCTTGCCCTCCTCACATGAGACACAACGTTGAAACACGCTGATGACGCTGCACTTATGTAACTCGTCATTGACTATCGTCATAGACTTAGACCGTCTGGTGATCTGTCTGGCCAGATTTTCATCATCGGGTAACTCGCCACGAGTCAAGTATGCCAAGTAAGGCACAGTCCAATCCGGAATAGCATGCAGAGCCGCCACCAGCTATCCCTCCGGGTCAGGAATGGCTAAGTCTTCCTCTGAAGGTAACTTAACTGACGGGTGATGTAAGACATCCAAAAAGACATTAGGCGGCACCGGCTTTCGTTGAGAGCCTAACCTTGACAGGGCGTCAGCCGCCTCCTTCCTGCGATGATCAATATGATCCACCCGATAACCCTTGAAGTGACCAGCAATGACATCCACCGCCTGACGATAAGCCACCATCCGCGGATCCTTGGAGTCCCAAGTGCCGGAAACATGCTGAGCCACAAGATCCGAGTCGCCGAAACACTTAACCCGGCGTAAATTCATCTCCTTAGCCACCCTGAGGCCATGAAGCATGGCTTCATACTCGTCTGCATTGTTAGTACAAGGGAACATTATCCGTAGCACATAACAAAACTTGTCACCCTTGGGGGAGGTTAAGACAACTCCTGTCCCTAATCCTTCCAGCTGCCTGGACCCATCAAAGTGTATTGTCCAATATGTCTTATCCGGCTTTTCTTCGGGCGCCTGACACTCTGGCCAGTCGTTTATGAAATCCACTAGGGCTTGGGACTTGATAGTCGTATGAGGTACGTATTTCAGATTGAGAGGTCCAAGCTCCAATGCCCACTTAGCAATCCTGCCAGTGGCTTCTCTGTTTTGAATTATGTCTCCCAACGGGGCAGAGCTGACCACGGTGATCTGGTGCCCTAAGAAATAGTGCTTCAGCTTGCGGTTGGCCATGAACACCCCATATACTAGCTTCTGCCAATGTGGATATCTCTGCTTGGACTCTGTTAGGACCTCACTAATATAATAAACTGGCCTCTGAACCGGATACTACTTCCTTGCCTCTTTGTGCTCGACCACGATTGCAGCGCTAACAACCCTATTGATAGCCGCCACGTACAAGAGCAAGGGTTCTTTCTCAACCGGAGCGGCTAAGACCGGCGGCTCAGTGAGCTGCTTTTTGAGCGCCTCAAACGCTTCACCCGCCGTCGTACACCAGACAAAGTTGTCTGTCTTTTTCATCATTTGATATAAAGGGATGGCTTTCTCACCGAGGCGGCTTATAAACCGGCTCAACGCGGCGATCCGTCCTGCCAGGTGTTGAACATCATTGATGCACACCGGCTCAGCCAAGGAGGTGATAGCCTTGATCTTATCTGGGTTAGCTTCGGTGCCACACTCAGAGACCAGAAATCCCAAGAGTTTGCCTGCCGGAACACCAAAGACACACTTCGTCGGGTTAAGCATCATCTTATAGACCCGCATATTGTCGAAGGTCTCCTTTAGGTTGTCAAGCAGAGTCTCCTTCTTCCTTGACTTGATCACAATGTCATCCACAAATCCCAGTCTCGATTCGTGCCATCCCAACAGACAGTTTCGGAGATACAGGTAGTGTACCTTTATAGCCACCCAGTTACGTTGTGACGTTTGGCACACCCAAAGTATTCCTACGATATCCGTGAGTTGCACAATCTCATGGTCTAAGTAAATGATACTTGATATTGGAAAAGCTTTAGCAGACAAACTACACGATCTTGTGCTATGCTTAGGATTGGGTCTTGTCCATCACATCATTCTCCTAATGATGTGATCCCGTTATCAACGACATCCAATGTCCATGGTCCTAAAACCGTGACCATATATTGATCAACGAGGTGCCAACTAGAGGCTCACTAGGGACACGTTGTGGTCTATGTATTCACACATGCATTACGATTTCCGGTTAACACAATTATAGCATGAACAATAGACAATTATCATGAACAAGGAAATAAAATAATAACCATTTTATTATTGCCTCTAGGGCATATTTCCAACATGTTGAGCATATCCTCCAAGTTGAAAGGAGTCTTACCCTTATTGAAAGGTGGTCTAAACTTCCCATTGCCCTTAGGACGATTGTGGCCGGTGCTGGCATTGGCCACCAATTCTGACCCGCCATCCGGGTTCTTCCTTTTGCTTTGGTTACCATTGCTTGCCTTACCCTTGCCATGGTTATTATTTTTACCTTGGCCAGTTCTCTCTTCATCAGAGCCTGGATCCTTTGTGTTATCAGAATCGACATACTTCGTGAGAGCCACCATGAGTTCCCCCATGTCTTGACATGTGCGTTTGAGCCGGCCGAGCTTCTGCTTCAGAGGGACAAAGTGATAGTTCTTTTCCAGGATCAACAACGCTTGAGCTGCCGTGATCTGTTCAGACGAGTGGATGGTGGTCGACACCCGCCGGACCCAATGATGAGCCGACTCATTCTCCTATTGAACACAGTGATCCAAATCCACAATCGTCATAGGCTGCTTGCAAGTTCCTTGAAATTTTTGATAAACCTTGCCTTCAGCTCAGCCCATGAGTTGATGGTATTGGGTGGCAAACCCTTCAACCATTTGCGAGCCGGACCTTCCAGCATCATGATAAAGTATTTGGCACAAACCGCGTCATTGACATCCAACATCTCCATAGCCAGCTCATAACTTTCAATCTAGGCCTCTGGGGGCAGGTCTGCAGTGTAGTTTGGGACCTTACGAGGGCCTTTGAAATCCTTCGGCAGACGCTCGTTCCGCAGAGCCAGCACCAAGCACGGGACTCCCACGGCCCTGGTGGTTACTCCCGCTCCAACTGAGATGGAATGAGCGGGCTCTTGATGAGGTGCCCCTGCCAGAGCCGCTGCCTCTCGCTGTACTCTTGCCCAGTCTATGAGCACCTGCGCATCCAGAGGCGTCTGATGGTCTCGCGGTAGCCCCGGTGCCTATCATTGCTAGAACCCGTCGGCGACTCATAACGCCGACTGAAGCTATGGTTGGGGAGGGGGGTTGAATGTACGCGGCTCCGGCTGTAAGTATATTTCTCTTGTTGGGCCATCGCTGTTCGAAGGTATCCAAGGGCGTCCCGCACCTCCTCCGCAAAGGGCGCCTCGTCAGGAATAGGGATTGTTTCAAGCCAGGTTGCTGTCGCCACCATGTTCTCCACAGGGTTTGAGTAGTGACCCGCCGGTGTTGGAAAAGCCGTTGGTGACGCCTGGTTTTGTCTCGGCGGGTTAAGCTGTTGTCGAGCCGCTGGCCGACTCCCAGGTGCGTCCGCTGTCCATCCCGTTACCAGTGTGTTAAAAAGATTCCTGGCCTCGTATTATTCTAGTAAGTGGGATTGATATCTCATCCGCTGCACCGCAGCTGCTGACTGCTGCTCTAGCTCAAGGCGGAAAACATCTGTCCTAAGGCGCTCTGCCTCCGCGTCCATCTGAGCCTTTAACTCGCCAATCCCCTGTTGGACTTCCGACATTCGGTTCTTAAGTCTTGTGATCTCCAAGTTCCGGGCCGCTTGATTATTTGGTATGACTTCAGTCGCTATCAGGGTTGCGAGCTCGTTCATCAGATCTAGAAGAACCTGAGCCGACGGCGGCGGGTCAGCCTCCGTGTTTGCGGCTCTAGCGGCTGTGCTGCTCGTGCCCGACGCTGACCCCGCCATGAACATGGCCATATGGATCAGCAGCCCGTGATCCTTCGGCTCAGAACGCTCCGACTCTGGGTAAAGCTCGTCCTTACCCCCGAGCCCGCCGTTGTGAGCTAGTAGATTGATTCCATTCTCCGCTCGAAGATCCGTCCTCTGAATAGACGAGAGTCACCTGCGACATAGAAGCCTCAAGATCCATACCTTTAGTGAAGCCCACGAAGACATGCTTCCGGCCCGGGTTAGCATAGGCGGGTCGCACGTGTTGGGTGGATTGCGCGCTTCGAGCCGGCTCGACGATGTTGGTGCATACGTCCGGCCCGGGTGTAGATCCATCAACCTTGCCGATGAAGACGTGGGTTCCCCCGAAGGGTACTCGGAATCCATATTCGACAGAGTCAGCCTTAGGGCCCCAACCGTCGTCGTCGATGTGGAGCCGACCACGGCGACTTTTGCTTACCCTTCCGACCACGTATCCCTCGAACCTGGGAGAGAGCCCTTTGAGATCTCAACACCACGGAGCGCTAGCCCCACGGTGGGCGCCTACTTTCATGGTTTTGTCACGGCAGATGTCTGAGGACTTAGATTCGAGGCCATCTCTAAGGTGATGGACTCAAAGGGGTTGATCGGGACGAAGGACACAGGTTTACCCAGGTTCGGCCCCTCAGGTAGAGGTAAAACCTTACGTCCTGCTTGTGCTTGTATTGCTTGGAGTCTCGATTACAAGGGAGCAGAATTGCTTGACCTAGCTCTCGATTAGTTAGTCTCTGTCTAAGTCGCCTCGGGTCTCACCTTTATATAGGAGGTCAAGACCACGGGCCATACAAGTCATAACCGACTCTCACAACGTGTTCGAGTCTATCTCTACGTTGTCTTTCCTTCCTGAGCAAGCCGTCTCCGGGCAGCTCACCGCCCGGGTCTTCATACCTTCTCCGTCCGGGCCCCATCTTAGCCCATCTTGGCAAGCCGCCCAACGTCTTGGGCTTGAATCTTCAAGGCCCATCCTTCGGCTGGTCTATGAGCAGCCACGTGTGACCCGGAGCCTCCAGGGCGGGTCCTACGGGGTTATATCCCCAACACAAACCATTAGCATTTTGTTAATTGCGGTGATAAGCACGATACACGATATGTGGTCCCGTCGCCCGATCTCAAGGACTTGTGACAAGGGCCAAGAATGCCCGGCCACGCCTCATCGTATTACACCAACACCCTCCTGTCATCCTGACCTCATCATGTATCAACAGTAAGTAAATGTAACTGTGTGTATATAACACCAAGGGTGAAACCCGAGGAATCAACCTCGGAGAATCCCACCCGATGTAACTGTCAAGGTGACTAAAAAGGATTCACCCTCAATGCTCTACACTTGAGGGGTTGCATGACAGAGTCGTCGTCGGGAGTGCTGAAGGAGGAATCACACTCGGTAACCACGACCGACTAGCTACACTTTGCATCATGCGGACTTCATGAGGTGTCACCCTCGGTACTTAATAGTAGATCTATAGAGTCATACAACTAAGGGGTTTTGCGGTGATGTGACGGGCCCGACTCATCGATCGAGATGATCGAGTCTTCAACTCTTCGAGTCGTCGATGATGAAGCAGGGGCAACAAGTGCGAAGGGGTCTCAGGGGATTACTATTCAACCTATACTAAGCAGGTGATATTACATCACGTACAGTAGTAGTTTAACAAAAACAGGCTATGCATCAGAATAGAAGCTATCGACAAAAGCAGCAAAAACTAATGCAAGCGTGGGAGGGCAAGAGATGGGCGATATCGGGATGATCAAGGTGGGTTGCTTGCCTTGCTGCTCTACTGCAAAAGGTTGATCGTCAGTGGCGTAGTCGTACCTAGCAGCAACGTCATTCTCGGGGTCTACTGAGGAAAAGAGGGGGAAGAAACAATAAATATAAAGCAAACATATGCATCACGATGCATGGCATGGCAATATGCAACGCTAGGAATGAGCTAACGCAGTACTACACGTTGCTGACGAAGCGGGAAAACATCTGACGTTGTTTCCCGAGTCTCAAGCTTCTACCGGACAGATGATCCTAGCGTCAAATGTTCATGTTCATCATGCTAGGAGCATGTGACAAATGAACGAACAACGTATTCGGATTTGTGGGATTTTTCTGAGCATTTTTCATGTATAAAACCTTTTCATCTCACTTATAAATTATTTTATATTAATTTTTAAAATTTTATTAATATTTTAAAATTATTATTTATTTATTTATTTGAATTATCCAAAACAGTAAATGCTACGTGTACCCAGGTTTGCACCCAGTCAGCTCACACAGTGGTTGATTGGTGGGCCCTATTGACCCGAGTCAACTCCGAGTCAGCAGAGACTGACTGGTGGACCAGTTGCCTAGTCAGCAGGCTGACTTGACTGGCCTTATCCACTGGAACAGTGGATAGGCCCCACCGGTCAGTCTATGTGGGCCTAACAGTGTTTATTTTAATTAACTTAGATTAATTAACGGGTAGGGTCCGGTCGTGGTTGTTAGTCTAAGGGGGTGTTTGTTTCCAGAGAAATTTTCGTGTAGGGACTAAAAAAAGTCCCTTTTAGAGACTTTTTAACCAAACATGAGGGACTACTAGGGACTCAAAGTTGCTTTTTGAAATTATGAAGAAGACTCTTAAGGATAGTCTTTTTAGGACTTTTTGGACTTTTCCAACAATGCTCCTCCTGCACCCATTGCCCCGTCGTCTCATGATGTTGTTTGGTTGTTATTTTTCTGTATATTAGGAATAGCATGATCTTTTAGCATATCATTTAATAACCTCTAAGAATGGACTAAGGATTTTAGTCCCTGGAAACAAAAAGAGAAGGACTTGAGACTTTTTAACGGGCCCAAACTAATTACCCTCTAATTAGTAGGGGGCAGGCCCCACTAGTCAGCGGCACACCACGCACGCGCGCACACACACGTTGCTCGGCCAACAGCAGTAGCTGATGTCGGCGATCGCGGCAACAGCGGCGGCCAACACGCGGGTGAAGGTAGGCGTGACAATGCCGCCAGGCACAGAGGGGCGGAGCGACGAGGGGCGAGTGGCGCACGGAGGGGGCAGCGGTCGTTGCATGTGCGCGATGTCGGCGACATCCGGAGCACAGTGACAGAGGAGCACGGTGCACGGGCGACGCGCGTGCCGGGCGTGGGAGGGCGCACAAGACGCGCGGGAGGGTGAGGTGAGCGCGACCAGTAGGGGCATCAGGCGCGGCAACGGGGGTGTACGAGGCTCATCGGCGTTTAAGGGAAGCTGGGTCGGCAAGGTACGATGGAGGCCATCGAGGGGACGGGGGAGCGGAGCGGCTCGACGAGGCGGCGGTTCGGTCGCGGGAGCCCGATGCAGCGGCGACAGAGAGAAGGGTGAGGGGAGAGGCGAGGGGGAAAGCGGATAGGGTTGAGGTGGTTAGGTTCGCCAATGCTTTTAAACGCCGCCTGGGGGAGTCTCCACAGGATCCCGGATGGCCGGCGCGTGGCCACATTTCGCCGTGGCGGCATCTGAGCTCTCGTGCCCCTGTAGCAGGAGGAGGGAGATTTTTTTTGAAGTAATCAGGAGGAGGGAGATGGGGAGAGGTTTTCGGCCGGCTGGGGGGCTATGGCCCAGCAGGGAGGAGACGTGGTTGGGCCTCTCCTCTTTATTATTTTTCTTTTAACTTTTCATTTTATTAGTTTTTGTTTTTATTTATTTAGTGAAAAAACACTTTTGTAAAAATATGGCACTTCGCCTAGTATTAGTGTTGCAATATTAGGTAGTGCCAAAAAAAGTTTGAGGATTTTTTGAAATTATTTGAAATCTGTAAAGTTCAAAGGGGCATTTACACAAATGATTTGGCCTCTATTATATTTAATTTTAGGTACCAAAACAGTTTGCAAAAAGTTGGTTACAATTTTATAATAGCTTATGGAATATTTGCAAACCATTCATGATGTTTACTTCATGGTTTGCAAAAAATTTAAATCCAGCTTTCAAACGAATTTGAACTGCAAAGGAAAATGAATTAGGATTTGATTCCAAAAGTGACCACACATGGATTAGCAAAATCATTAGCTTAAATCTTGGCCATCGTTGTATCTTAATTATAATGATTACTGTACCACTGAGTCCAGGGTGTCACATAGAGTTATGTCTAGTTCAGGCTGCTTGATTATTTAGTGAACTTGCTCGGTTTAGTAAATGTGAGCTATGTGTCCACTAAATTGTATACCCTAGTTAGCAGTTGATACTGTAATGACGTGGATGTTAACTATAACTAGGGAATACATGGGGACAGCCAAAATTTTGTATGTTCTATATCATCACACATGATAAAAACAGAAACACCGTGTGTCATGAATCTTTGCGCACCAAGTTTGCGTGCAACGAGCAAAAACTTTTGCCGACCGTTGAAATATCTGCCTCCCCCTCCAAGGGCCACATTTCCCCTATTACCCCATCCACCCCTCGGCCGCCGGCGCCACATCTCTCCCCTTAGCATCTGACCACAGTGGACACGCCATGGTCTCCTCGAATGACTCCTCAAGCAGTATCTCCAATGACGAATCTCTCACCGGCCAGGTATTAATCTCTCTTCTCTCTGGCTCAACTAGTCTTAGGGTTTTGGTTTGGAATAGGGGATTTTAAAGCGGCAGGCCAATTTGAGTAATTTAGTTCTCATGTAGCTCCTTAGGACATTCACTTCCAAGGAATGGAGCGGGGTAGCTGAAGACCTGCTTGTTCATGGTCAACATCAATTTCCATCCCTGAAGTTACGAGCTTTTGAATCTGGGTACAATGGGAGGAAGTTTCTGGCACATGCAAAGAAGGTTAGCCTAACTCTCATTGTTAGAAATCATTTGTTATATTAGGAGTGATTCAGACACTTCCCATGTGCTTTTTGATTCTAGATGTGATTAAGACACTCACTACTGGAATCGGACAATTTGCCGTCTGCCTGCTCTTTGCCGTGTGCTAGCAGACGACAAAGAATGTCTTTGCCGTCAGCTAGCACAAAGTAGACGGCAAAGAGCTAGCAAACGGCAAAGAGGGGCTTTGCCATTAGCCAGCTCTTTGCCGTCTGCTAGCGGATGGCAAAGATTCTTTGCCGTCAGTGAGCGGACGACAAAGAGGTGGGTGGGGTCCAGTTGATGGCACTATTGTAACGGCCCACCACCCCACCTCTTTGTCGTCCGCTAGCGGACGGCAAAGAGATGGATACCTAACCCTCTAACGGTGGACCCCCACGCCTCTCATCTCTCTCCCTCGACCCATCTCCCAAGCCCCCACCCCTCACCGTGCCCCCGCGCCAACAGCGGCCCCGCCCGCGTGCTCCCGGCCGCCGTCGCACCCCGGCCGTCGTCGCGCCCCCGTCGCACCCCCCGCCAGCCACCGCCTGCGCCCCCCACCGCCCCCACCCTCGCCGCCCACACCCACCGTCGGCCCCCGTCGCGCGCCCACCGCCCCCCACCCCTACCGCTGGCCGGACGCCTCCCCGGTCGTCCTGCCTTGTCCCTGTCCTCTCTCGACCCTCCCGCCGCCCGTCCCCGCCTGATCCTACCTCCACCTCGCCGCCACCCTCGCTGTCGGCTGAGAGAAGTGCCTCCCTAGACTTGGTAGAAGCTCTCCACTCCTCGATCGGCGATCGACGACCACCTTCCTCGACGGCAGCACCAGCCATCTCCGCCTTCGCCGCCCAGCAACAGCTCCCGTAGCCTCCGGCCCCGACGACCAGAAAGAAGCAATGGTGATGATGGAAACAGCGAATCTCTGCCTAACCCCTTTCAATTCTCGGCGTCACGTGATTATTTTGTGTGAGCATCTCCATCATGATGCAGTTTTTATACCCTGATGCGTATCTGCATCATGACTTGAGCCGGTAGAATTTCGCAGAGTAGCATTTGGGGCTGCTGCAGGGAGAAAAATAGTCTGTGTGGAGCAGTGGAGGAAACTGCGTGCATTTGTTTGTGATACGAGTCCATAGGTTTTATATGTATGCATCATGCTTATTCATGAGCTAGACTGTATTAGCGTAAGAAGCGCTGACTATTTTCACAGCCCCCACCCCCGCCGCCCGCCCCCACCACCCGTTAGTTAGTTGTAGTTAATTAGTTTAGTTAGTAATTTAGTTAGTTAGTTGTAGTTAATAGTTTAGTTTAGTTAGTAATTTAGTAATGTAGTTAGGTTAATTAGTTGTAGTTAGTTAGAAGAAGAGAGAAGAAGAAGAAGAAGAGGAGGAGAAGGAGAAGAAGAAGAAGAAGTGGAAGGAGAAGAAGAAAAATAAGAAGAAAAGGAGGAGGAGGAGGAGGAGAAGAAAAGAAGAAAAAGAAGGAGGAGAAAAAGAAGAAGAGGAGGAGGAGGGGTGCGTCGGCACCGACGTAACCGGGTCGAGGATCGCCGACACGACACCACCGACACCCCGACTCCCGACACGACACCCCGACACCACGACATGGCACCCCGAACCCCGACACGACACCCCCCACACCTCGACCCCGACACGACACCCGACACCCCGACCCCGACACGGCACCCTCGACACCCCGACCCCGACACGGCATCCCCGACACCCGGACCCCGACACGACACCCCCGACACCCCGACCTCGACACGGCACCCCCGACACCCCGACCCCAACACGACACCCCCTACACTCCGACCCCGACATGACACCCCGACACCCCGACACGGCACCTCCGACCATGACACAACACCCCGACCCCAACACGACACCCCCGACACCCTGACCCCGACACGACACCCCGACCCCGAACCCGACACCCCGGCACGACACCCCGACACCCCGACGCGGCACCCCAACCCTGACACCCTGAGACCCCGACACAGCACACCTACCCTGACACCCCGACACGGCACCCCCGACCACGACATAGCACCCCGACCCCGACACGTCACCCCCTACACCCCGACCCCGACACGACACCCCGACACCCCGACATGGCACCCCCGACCATGACACAACACCCCGACCCCGACACGACACCCCCGACACCCCGACCCCGACACGACACGGGTCATATATTTGTGAATTATGAGTTAGGTCATATATTTTTCGATTTTGTTATACAGAATATCATATTTATGTTGATCAGGTGGATTTAAATGTGTAGTTGTTTCGTCGCTGTGAGGGTCTGGTATTCTACGACCTCCCCATGCGTTCGACAAGCTCCGCCCCTGCATTCGTGGGTGAGCACAAATGACATCTCCACCTGCAGCCTTCATTTCCTCTGTTCCGATCTTCGTGCCGATGAAACTTGCTAGCTATAGGTGTCTTCAATCATCAGTATGCGTGACCACTATGCGTCTCCCGTTCGAAAGGGTTACATCTATAAATATGCATTCATTAGCATATTTATAACCTTGATTCTTTCAAATTGTCCAATGTTATCCATCGACAACCCGAGTATGTGTAGATTGGGTTCGTTTTCCCATATGCTCTACTTCGGATCCGATGCAGAATTTCGTTAGTGCCTCCCTGTTGTTCTCTGGGTACACATCCTCTCTACTTATTGCCGAGACGTGTATCAGGAGAACAGCGGGGAGGTGCTGCCGAAATTGTGCGTCGGATCCGGAGCGGAGCATGGGAAAACGAACCCAATCTACACATACTCGGGTGGGATTAGCACCTATCTTTACCTACTAGCGTCTAGGTTGCATCGACGTAATGAAACTGACAAACTCTATTAACTGATGAATATGGTTTGCTGAACTATGTATATATTTTGTGTGTATCTAGTAGCTAGGCACGATCAGTTATTGTGGGTGGATGTACACCGGTCACACTAGTGAGAAAGACATGACCCGTGAATGGTTAACAAAAACCAAGGAGTTTGTGAGAGTCGCATTTGCAAATGGACATAAAACAACCTGGTGCCCTTGTGTCGATTGCGACAACTATAAGAAGAAGTCAGAGATTGAAATGATCAAACACCTGCAGAAGTGGGGTTTTACGCCTAATTATACGGTCTGGACATTTCATGGTGAGTCTGCCCAAAGTGCCAGAGCTGAGGTGCTTCGTCGTCGCATCGACGAGCATGGTACTGGGATCGAAGACATGGTGCAAGACTTTGATGATGCTCGGGATTTAGACGATGAGATGGAGGAATCTGCAAAGGCCTTTTATGAAATGTTGGAGTCTTCAAAACGTCCTCTCCGCGAGCACACTGAGCTTTGTCAACTGGATGCCATCGCGCAAGTAATGACTCTAAAGGCTCAGTTCAACCTGGGCAGAGAATGCTACGACGCGATGATGACGATATTTGGACGCTTTCTACCCAAAGGCCATGTATTGCCACCAAACCTGTACCAGTCAGACAAAATCCTGCGTGCGCTTAAGATGCCCAATGAGAAGATAGATGCCTGTGAGAATGGATGTGCCTTATTTAGGCTTTAGTATGCGGGCTTGAACTATCGCCCCATTTGCAATGCTTCCAGGTATGTTCTGGTAGACAACGGTATGGGCGAGAAGAGTCAGACCAAAATCCCCATTAATGTTCTTCGGTATCTACCAATCATACCAAGACTTCAACGGCTTTTCATGGTCGAAGAGACGGCTAGACAGATGACGTGGCATAAATTGCACAAAAGAACAGAACTGGATGTAGATGGGAATCCGATGTTGGGACACACTTCAGATGCTTTTGCGTGGAAGCACTTCGATGCATTACATAAAGATAAAGCGGCAATCCAAGGCATCCTCGAGTTGCCATCAGCACGGATGGGTTCAATGTGTATGGTATGAAGGCAGCACAATACAATTGTTGGCTTGTATTTGTCATTCCACTCAATCTCCCCCAGAGAGATTATGAAAAGTAAGAACATTTTCCTGGCGTTGATAATTCCAGGGCCCAAATATCCGGGGAAGAATATGAATGTGTACATGCAACCGCTTAAGGATGAATTGCAAGAAGCCTGGGATAATGGGATCAAGACATACGACGCCGCTACAAAAAAGAACTTCAAAATGCATGTGTGGTACATGTACTCGATGCATGACTTGCCGGCATATGCGCTATTCGTTGGCTGGTGTGTGCATGGAAGGTTTCCGTGCCCCACATGCAAGGCAGCTCTTCAGTTCTGTTGGCTGGAGGCGGGTCGCAAGTTTTCTTGCTTCGACATGCATAGACAGTTCCTGGATCCTGACCATAAGTTCAGAAAAGACAAGAAGAATTTCATCAAAGGTAGAGTTGTCAAAAACATTGCACCACCTGCGTTGACAGGCCAACATATCCTGGATCAGATAAACACTCTCGAGCCGGATCCAGATCGTCCAGGGTATTTCAAAGGGTATAATACGAAACACGCCTGGACTCACAAGATATGTTTGTGGGATCTGCCTTACTTTAAATACCTCCTTTGCCCACACAACATCGATGTGATGCACACTGAAAAGAATATCGCAGAGGCCTTTTTTGGTCCATTGTTCGGCATAGAGGGGAAGTCGAAGGATAATCCTAAGGCTATAGTTGACCAGGAGGCTCTATGTGATAGACCGTTACAAAACATTTGACAACCGAAAGGAAAGAAGAACTGGAGGAAGCCAAAGGCATGGTTCAATCTTGGAAGGCCAGCTATGAGGGAAATGATCTTGTGGGTGAAAATGCAGTTGATGTTCCCCGATGGGTATGCAGCGAATATAAAGAGGGGAGCGAGTCTTGACATATTGAAAATATTTTGTCTCAAGAGTCATGATTGGCACATATGGCTTGAGCGGGTAATGCCGGTGATGTTGCATGGCTTTATCCCTGAGGATGAATGGCTAGTACTGGCTGAGCTGAGCTATTTCTTTTGTGCTCCTTGTGCGAAAGAACTATCACCTGACGTGATAGATGAACTGGAAGAGTTGGCGCCGAAGTCGACCTCTATACCATGGCCCATACTGCCTCGTACAAGAAGGCCAAGGCATTCTCTGAGGAGGACCTCGATCATCCAGAGAGCTTCGGCAACATCTCCTCCCACAACAAGCTTGTGAGCTACAGAGATGAGGGGAAGGCGAGGAAAGGGGAGGACTTCAACCCGAGCCAGAGTCCTTTTGATCCAGAGCTCGTGATGATATCTGGTGGTGGGAGGTCTCATGTCTTGATAGCCATTGGGGATGGACTGATACATTGTCCTAGAACTCTCCCGGAGATCAAGAAGCGCCAGACGAGCTCTGATCCTGAGATAAGGCCTCATCCACGGCCAATGGAGCTCGCCATTGAGGCTAGGGCCCAGGAGCTTTTGGCGGAGGCAAACAGGCAGGCGGCGCAGAGGGAGAGGGACATGGAGGAGAGGACGGCTAAGCTATTGGAGGAGGAGAGGAACCGGAACAACGCGTCTCACCAGGCCCTATACGAGCTCCTCGTGGTAAGTTTCTCCTGCGTATTAGCCAAATCATGCACGTAATGTTCGTTTCATCACTAACTAATATGAATGACTCGTGAAAACAAAATGTGCAGACCGTGTGCCAGAACAATGGTCAGACCCCTCCGTCGATGCCCCATATTGCTATAGCACCCACGGTGAGTTTCATTCAAATGGTCATTAATTACTAGTATTCACATTTGAGTTGGATCATGCTAAGGAGACATTGCAACTGATCTTTGGTGCAGCGTGCCTCCTGGCAAGCATCGACCAATCCTTCTGCGTCTGCCGCAACCCCGACCGGTCCTTCTACATCTCACCCTGGCCCAAACCCTACCAGTGCTTCACCTCCATGTTGATGGTAAGTTTTCCCAAGTGTTTTCATTAACAAATGCATACTTAGCTTAAGAAATGACCTACTTAGCTCCAAAATGACCTATACTTAGCTTATCTTCCTCAAAAATGACTTGATATGCTTAGTTAGCTAGAAAATGGTATATTCCACCTAGGATAGCTATAAAATGACCTATACTTAGCATTTTTTCCTCCAAAATGACTTGATATGCTTAGTTACTAGAAAATGGCATTACTACCTAGTATAGATCAATAATGATCTATAGCTAGCTTAGCTAGTTCATTTATGGCATAATTAGCTCACTTAGGTACAAAATGTTATAACTACCTAGAATAGCTCAATAATGATCTATAATTAGCTTAGCTAGTTCATTTACGACATAATATGCTCACTTAGGTAAAAAAATGGCATAATTACCTTAGTTTAGCTCCAAAATGACCTATACTTAGCTTATTTTCCTCAAAAATACATAATAACCTTACTTACCTCCAAAACGACATATTCTACCTAGGATAGCTATAAAATGACCTATACTTAGCATTTTTTCCTCCAAAATGACTTGATATGCTTAGTTAGCTACAAAATGGCATTACTACCTTGGAGAAGAGGAGAGGAGAGGAGAAAAAGAAGGAGAAGAAAAATTCTTCTTCTTCTTCTTCTTTTTCTTCTTCTTCTTCTTCTAGCAAGTCTTCTTCTTCTTCTAACTATCATCTTTCTTACTTTGCAGATTTGGTATAGATGAGGAAGAGTGCATTGATGGACTGTACTCTTCTATTTCTGCTTCCTTTGTGTTTATGGAAACTTGTTTTGGATACGTATGTATGGATATGTTGTTGGAAACCATTGTGTGTTGTTGGAAACTTGTATATATGTTGGAACAGGTAGTGACTGTCAAAGTTCTATGACTGTGAGTGTCATTCTAATTGACATCAGTTGTAATGTGTTATAAGTTTGTTCGGATCACATTGTATGAAACTCACAACATGACTATAAAATATAGCATTTAGGGACTTAGTGAAAATAACGATTTTTCACAAATTGTTTTAACCTGAAGGCATATTGACAGCAAGAAAATTATATCCTACAGGATTTATCATGGCATGAAAATTTACAACATAGTAGTAAACTTGATGCACTTCATTTCATTCAACATGAGCAAGGTCTAATTATGCACAGAAACAAGGCTAGCATCAACACAACATGGCAATTAGTAATAAACATATTCTCAGACTTGGTGAAAATAACAGGGTGCAAGAGCAGCAATTTTAACAGATTGGCATGTTTGAAAGGAGAATGTAAATACCTGTCAATATTAATTTGATCTCATTCAAACACTACCAATGTGCATCATGTACTACAAAGACTGTTGCATTTATATTTAGCTTCCTGGTAAAATTGGCAATTTGTTATTACACATCAAAGAAACAGAGGAGGGATGAGAACCAGAGCATCCTACTATAAATATTCTTCTAGCAGAACCATGGCATGGCCAATGAACACACATGTTAAGCACACAAGTACAAGCATGGCCAACCATTTCTTGTTGGGGAGTACTATGAGGAGTGCAGTTCCACTTGTCGCAAATTAGATTAATATTGCATGGACAGAATGTCAGGAGGAGAAGATACTAACATTCTACAAGTGCACTACGATAGTTGGCATTTCAATCATCGTGAGGGTACCATCAATGTGGAATTCGAGGACTTTATCTCTTCTTCAACATCGATGAGCTTGATGACACTCTTGTCAAATGCTTGATGTTATAAGTACTTCACAAACTCTGATCAACTTCTCCATACAAGGTTGTAAATGAAAAAAAACTAATTTTATTGTACTCCTCTCGGGGGGATTGATGACGCAGAGATCATCAAGGATGCATGCGTATTTCATATATCTTGATTTAGCAAATGGCGTTTGTTTAAGTAAAAATGAGAAACAGAATGCTTCCATTAATCATGTCACCAAGATCTTATTTGACTTATAGATAGCAGAATTCTTCATGCGACCATATCATGAATGGTAAGTTAAATATACAACCACGCACACATTGATCCTCTTCCAGTTTCCGACATAGTTCGTAAGTTCATGGTTTTCTTAAACTGTAGACGTCATTGGAGCTTGGTGGTCATTATTCCAAAACACAACACTGTTTATTACCTGGATTCTCTCAAAGAGTCAAATGGGCCTTAGGATCTGAATAATCTTCAGGATTTCATGGATAGGTACTGAATTCTTTGATATAAATATGTTGTGTTCTTATCTGGTTCAAGAATTGAGTATGTGAAAATTCATCTTGATTTGTAGTGTATTGTCAAAGAATATAGCTATAGGAGGGTTCCGGTTTGACCGCCAACTACCTCTGGAGCACGTTATCGTTTTTCCGGCAAGATAACAAAATCCGTTATTTTCATAAAATGCTAGTCATATGTTCAAGTTTCTAAGTAAACCTCTTTCTATTTCTCAACAAAGAAAAAATAAGAAACAACTTACATCGGTTAGGATGTTCCTAACAAGGCAAATACATGACTAATATTGTACAAAAAAATCAATGTCCTCAACAACAACAAGGGACCAGCCTATGTGGATACTATGTTTGCACACACATGATGAACCTATGTAGACGATCATAATGTGATGTCCATGCTGACTAAAACCAGTAAGTCTGTTTCTTAATTACTGTCTTCTATTCCACATGTATGTCACATTCTGATCTAAAAGTCCTACAGTTGATCTCCGGATCGATGACCTCTGAACCGCTCGCAGCAGATGAAATTATTTTTGTTAGGAAATTATCAGCACCTTCTTTGTGAAACACTATATCAAGCCCACTAAAGACGTCGAAGGTTTACAGATTCATATCCCCTAATAATAAGTACGCATTCATGTAGTGTTATTAGTGAAACATATACACATGGATGCATTGCTTTCCATGTGATCATGTCTTCGTATTTCATACACTATGACTATGTACTGCATATGTCGGTCTTACAGTTGTGGAATTTATCTAGAATTTTCTCAATTGCATATTGTCGTGAATTATGATGAATGTTCTTCCTGTGGACACTGTTTGTTCAATTGCATATTATGGCAAATTACGACGAATGTTCTTCATGTGGACACTATTTGTCAATTCCATATTGTGGCGAATTTGCTATTCGCAGGGTGAGTTAAATGCGATATCTTACAATAACCTGGGCATTTCAGTGCACACAGTACAAGGAACTAAGTGTGTGCGATCCAGAACGGAAAGCACAAGCAACTCATTGTGCAACCGCCTAATCTATAGGAAAAGCACACGAGATATAAACTGAAATGTTGGTGATACATCGGAAATCGCAAACGATTTGCAGCACTTCTACATGTGCGTAGGAGGTCCTCAACCATTTGCGATAGCACCTTATCTCACACGTGAGCCAACAGGAAACCGTGCCTAATGCAAAGACGATCCCACGCGTAAATATTTCGGGAATTGTGTTTGATGATATCATGCATGGCAGACGGTTGCCAAGGGAATCTCATGTGCAATGATGAAGATATCACACACAGTTTACACCATTGCCTGTGTGGATTAGGTAACATTTCAGAAATGGTAAAAGGTCAAACACCATTTGTTTTTCATGAGCAATTAGACGCAATTGACTCGTGTTAGATGTGTCTGATTAATCCCAAATCCCACACGTACTCCTAAAATATTGTGTGTGCGATATGTTCCTCCACCACACATGATTATGTTTGTAGTTCGTTTGCGTTCATTGGTCACCATCGCCGACTGGTTTGTCGTGTCGTGTGGGATGGACCCCCCTATTGCTCACACATGCAAGGCAACAGTTTAGAACTACATCGTGGAAAGGGGTTAACAAACGTCTGTATAGAACGCTGCTGCATCAGTGAAAGAAGGTGCATGCAACACAATAACATCGTGAGTCTCCTTGCTATATACAAAGTTATAATGAATGTGTTGCGGTGGCTGAGGTTCCTTAGTGAGCTGGTGATCTAGCATGGAATGGTTATCAAGATAAACCTTAGGAAACATGTAGTCAGTGGGGCGTATGGAGTCATTAAAACGTTTTGCTAAGCACGTGCCATAAATAACACCATGAACCTTACCCTTGGTTTGGTTAAGACATAAGTGGTGCGTGAAAATAGCTCCTTAGTTGTAACTGTTATCACCATAAAGTATGTGACGCAAAATAGCGAGGGTGGGGGCACTCAGACTACCACCCAGAGTCCTAGCAGTTAAACATTTCCCTAAGAATAAATCAAAGTAACGCACAGACAAAAAATGTAAACTGGTGGCCCTAGCGTCTGATTCACCCCTAGGTTCTCCACAAGTTAATCTCAGGAGGAAATCCTCGAACTCCTCTGGTTTAGGATCACGCATTCCCTCGTCATAGGTAAGCAAGCATATTTCACAAAATTCAGGAAGTGATATTTCATAATGTGATGCATATAAATCAAAGAGTACCATGGGAGTACTGGGCATATTTGCAAAATGAAAATTTCACACAAAGGAATTTGTAAGGAGATAGTATTGGTGTAATGCCCAGTTACGCCTACAAGATCTAGACTGGCCGCATAGACCAACACTAGTCTATCATTCCTATTAAGCCAGGCTCTCACATACACCCCCACTTAAACGAACCTACATCCTCATCGGCCCAATAGGAACGTTCCCTCTTGGAACACGTATGCGTGTCCAGTCTGGCACATATGCCATGTCGTGTGCCACAAGGGGCCACATGCACCAAGCGCCACGTGCCCGAGTGAAAGCACAACTTCTCCCTAGGTGGTTTTGGCAATTAATAACAACATATATTTCATTGGACTAATGTTTCCACTAAGTGTATTTCATGAAAAGTTCAATGATGTGTTGGCTAAAGGATTGTGAGGAGAATCTCTAGATGCAAGGAATACCCACTGGCAACAAGCTTGAAGACACTACATTTTAAATTTTGGGAGAAATCACTTTTGAGTCCATAGGAAAGGCAATACTTTTAAAAGGGGATGAGGAATTATGATGATATGGTTGCTCAAGTGATTAGAGATTAGCCACCAAAAATACTCACCCATTCTCTCACAAAAATTCTCTATCCAAAGCCTAAAGTTCAAAATCAGTGCCACCAACAACTCTCATTCGGCCCTACCGAGTTTTGACTTAGACAGAACCCATGCCAAACCCTAGCTTCTCGGTGACACCAACTTTCACTTTTGGTGAAACCAAAAATAGTGACCATCCTTGTGTTGTCCCATTTCAAAAAATCGAAATTTCCAAGTTTTAGGAATCGGTGACACCAAGATTTGGGAATTGTCTAGGTTAGCCAAATCGGTCCCATCGAGATTTATATATCGGTCTCACTGAAACGCCAAAAGTTTCCACATTTTGCACTAGTCGGTGCAACCGAGTTTTCACTTCAGTTTCGCCGAGTTGGACAATAATGTTGTAACAGTTGGATTTATAGAGATGCCTATATATACCCCTCCACCACCTCTCACTCGTAGAGGAAGCACTCAGAACACACAAACACTTGCCCCATCCATTTTTGAGGTAGAGCCACCTACTCATGTGTTGAGAGCAAGATCATCCACTCCAACCATATGGATCTTGATTTCTAGCCTCCCCAAGTTGCTTTACACCTAATCAATCTCTTCTACCCAAACCAAATATGTGAGAGAGTGATTGAGTGTTGAGGAGACTATCTTTTGAAGCACAAAAAAGGAGTTCATCATACTTACCACATCTATTAACTTTTGGAGGGTGGTGCCTCCTAGATTAGTTTGGTGTCTCTTGGGAGCCTCCTATTTTGTGTTGTGGAGTTGAACCAAGAAGTTTGTAAGGGAAAGGAGATCGCCTACTTCGCGAAGATCTACCCCAAGTAAGGCTAGTCCTCCGTGGACGAAGGCCATGATGGCATAGACAAGGTTGCTTCTCCACAAACACTTTGTGGGTGGAGGCCTTCATCGACTCTCGTGGCCACTACCCTCCATGGGTTGAAGTCTCCATCAACATGGACGTATGATAGCGCCACCTATTGCAACCATGCCAAAACTCTCCATGTTAACCTTGCGTTTGATATTCCAATCCCTATGATGTATTTACGTGTGCTTGTCTTTACTTTCTGCTGCTATACTCATAGACATGCATGTGTAGGGTGTACTTTATTTGCAACAAATGCTAAAACATGCCTAGAACTAAAATTGGGAAAAGGTTAGGTTTTTAATTTGTCAAGTAGTCTAATCACACCCCCTAGACTTTCTTTTGATCCTACAATTGGTATAAGAGCTTTGGTCTCCATCGTATTGGTTTCACAACCTAGGAGAGTATGGAGTCTAGTGAGGGAAATTATCACCATAGAGGTCCATATTTTGATGGTACAAACTTAACTAGTTAGAAGCATAATATGAAGATGCATATTCTTGCTCATAACCCCGTCGTATGGGTTGTTCGTCGTGTTGTCTTGCAATGTGAATTCTTTTTTGATGGAAAGGAACCAGATCGTGAAGCGACCACGAAAGAATTGAAGATGTTGCAATATAACACCCAAGCATGTGACAGTGTATTCAACTGCCTATGCCCCTAAGAATTCAACAATATTAGCCGTCTTGATAATGCAAAGGAAATTTAGGATACCTTAGTTGATATGCATGAAGGTTTCGAATCCGTTGGGGAATCTAAGTTGCATGTGCTACAAAGTCAACTTGATAAGTTCAAGATGAAGGATGGTGAAGGAGTCACGGAAATGTACTCTAGGCTTTCTCTCATCACCAATGAGATCGCCGGCTTAGGAAGTGAAGAGATGACTAACAAATTCATCATCAATAAGATACTTAGAGCCTTGGATGGGAAGTACGACATCGTGTGCACATTGATCCAAATGATGCCAAACTACAAAGATCTCAAGCCAACGGAAGTCATTGGAAGGATTGTTGCTCATGAGATGTCACTCAAAGATAAGGAAGAGCTTCACAACAAGTCAAGCGGCGCATACAAAACTTTGAGTGACACTCTGTAGGATCGAAAGTAGGTCTATAGGGGGTGATTAGACTACTTGACCAAATAAAAATCTACTTCTTCCCAATTTTAAGTGTTGGCAGATTTTAGCATTCATAGCAAGTCAAGTACACCCTACACATGCATGTCTACGAGTATAGCAGCGGAAAGTAATGACAAGCATGACTAGTAAAGGAAGGGTAGGAAGATCAAACACAATTTGGAGACACGATGATTCTTCACGTGGTTCCGATAGGTGGTGCTATCGTACGACAAAGCACATTTGCTCCCTTGGTGGTTTTGGTAATTAATAACAACATATATGTCATTGAACTAATGTTTCCACTAAGCATATTTCAGGAAAAGCTCAATGATAGTTGGCAAAAGTATTGTGGAATACCCCAAGATGCAAGGAAATAGATTAGAAAATCTTCAAGCAAGAGGACTCTACATTTTACTTTGTGAGAAATCACATTGAGTCCATAGGAAAGTCAATACTATCAAAAGGGGGTAAGGTACTGTTGGTGAAAAAATGCTCATACATTCACAAGTGATAGTCACCACATAAAATCACAAGCTCTTCCACAAAAGTCTGTCCAAAGCCAAATATCCAAAATCCGTGCAACCAACATTTCCACTCGGTGCCACCGATTCTCAGCCTCAGACAGACTCAACCAAACCCCGGCCCTTCGGTGCAACCGATTCTGCTTCGGTGCCACTGAGTTTGGGTTGCCAACTTTTTGTCACACAAATTCACAAAGTTGGTACCACCGAGTTTGTTGAATCAGCGTCACCGAGTCTGGCAATCTGACCATTGGTCACCTTATCGGTGAAACCGATTTTTATGTATCGATCGCACCGAGATACAAAAGTTGCTACCTTTGAGGAAACTCGGTACCACCGAGATTAACACGTTGGTGTCACCGAGTCTAACTTGTTAGGTGTAATGGTTGGATTTTTGGATATTCCTATATAGACCCCTCTACCTCCACCGACTCGCAGGAGAAGCACTCAGAACATATACCCACCTACGCATGTGTTGAGATCATGCCATTCCATTCCAACCATATGAATCTTGATCTCTTGCCTCCCCAAGTTTCTTTCCACCCAATCAATCTCTCCCACCAAAGCTAAATCTGTGAGAGAGTGATTGTGTGTTGAGGAGTCTATCATCTTGAATCACAAGAGCAAGGAGTTCATCGACATTATCGAGCCTATTACCTTGTGGAGGGTGGTGCCTCCTAGATTGGTTAGGTTTCGCTTGGGAGCCTCCTACTTCGTGTTGTGGAGTGAACCAAGAACTTTGTAAGGGCAAGGAGACTACCTACTTCGTGTAGATCTACCCCGAGTTAGGCTAGTCCTCCGTAGATGTAGGCCATCATGGTATAGTCAAGGTTGCTTCTTCGTGGAACCCTCTGTGGGTAGAGCTCTCCATGGACTCTCGCGACCGTTACCCTCTGTGGTTTGAAGACTCCATAAATGTGGACGTACGATAGCACCACCTATCGGAACCACGGGAAAAATCATCGTGTCTCCAAATTGTGTTTGATCTTCCTACCCTTCCTTCACTACTCATGCTTGTCATTACTTTCCGCTGCTATATTGGTTGACATGCGTGTGTAGGGTGTACTTGATTTGCTATGAATGCTAAAATCTGCCAACACTTAAAATTGGGAAGAAGTAGATTTTTATTTGGTCAAGTAGTCTAATCACCCCCCCTCTAGACCTACTTTTGATCCTACAAGTGGTACCCTTTTGATAGTATTGGATTTCCTATGGACTCAAAGTGATTTCTCACAAAGTAAAATGTAGAGTCCTCTTGCTTGAAGCTTTGCCAATCTATATCCTTGCATCTTGGGGCATTCCACAATCCTTTTGCCAACCCATCATTGAACTTTTCTTGAAACATGCTTAGTGGAAACATTAGTTCAATGACATATATGTTGTTATTAATTACCAAAACCACCAAGGGAGCAAATGTGCTTTCAATTCCCCCTTTTTGGTAATTGATGACAACATATAGGTCAAAGCTTCGACATATGATATAATCAATGAATATAATCGTCACTTTGAGAAGTAGGTGATAAGCAAGAGCTCCCCCTAAATTTGTGCATTATTTTTAAATTTGTGCTTGAATGCAAATGCACAATTGATTATGTACATGGGGAACTTCTTCCATGTCACATATATACAACTTGGTGATGTGCGAGAGTAATAAGAGTTAATATGATAACACAACACATGAAGCAAAGTGAATGATCATCTCATAACCATCAAAAGGATAGGAAATAGTAGCAACACACATTAAAGTGTATGATCAAACAAGAACAAAAGTATAACACGAGGAACCAAAAGACCAAATGTTTTTTAATACATAAATAAAAGCCAAACACTCTCAAAGCCTGAAGATCTTTATACAACTTCTCCCCCGTTGGCAACAAGTTACCAAAAATTTCAAAGAGATATAGCTAATCGTCCTTCTGGGGATGATCTCCTCTGATGGTCGATGTCGGAGTCGAGAGAACTGCGTCGGCGAAGACCTCTGCAGATGTTCTGGATGGAGTTGGAGTAGAAACTGGAGGCACTGGAGGAGCTGATGGAGCTGAAGTCACTGCAGCTGGTGCAGACGATGAAGGTCTCATCTCCGGAGCTGGCACTGTAGGTGTCCTAGCCTGAGTCCTGAACTGGGCAGTCGTCTTGACAGGTGCACAATCCTCATCATCATCAGAATCAGACTCTGAACAGGTGCGACGGATAGGAGCTTCATCTACTTCCTTCTTGAGCTCGTTCATGGTCTTGGTCAGCCCATCCACCTTGTCATCGAGGGTCTTCACTCTATCCTCAAACATGTTCACAAGACTTTTCCGGTTGTCCAGTATGCCTTTGATATACTTCTTCATGTCCATGACTGTATACATCAAGAGATCCATCTGCTCGTTCCAGGATCTAAGCACTTGAGCACTAGTGGCTCTAGATGCCTCTACTTCTGCCTCTGCTTATGCTTGAGCTGTAGATGACGTGGGATGGTCTAGGTCCATCACCGCAATGTTGTCCTTGAAGTCTGGCTATAAGGGCAAGTGGGGTCTCTCTAGAGCAAAGATGTGCTTCTCCAGCTTGGAGTTGATGAGCATCTGAATGTAGGGTGCATAGCAGCATGAGCTTTTGTGATCAGCAACAACCCTCTTCACATTCTCCACTATTAGATCCATCACTCTGAATCTCTGGTGCTGGTTAATAAGAAGCAGCAGGTTGATGGAGTGGCGTCGGATCACCTTCTCGTCAACTGACTTGGGCATCAAAGTATGCCTCAAAATAGTCTTGATGGTGCGGAGACCTGCCTGGAGGTGATAGATAGATCCTAGCTTGTGGGACTGAAGCTGTGTAGCAAGAATGGCATTGTACATCTCCTTCATGGCATTGTGGATTGTGTTGGACTCTGAGTATACACATATATCTCCATCATGTGCCTTTGGGACTCCTAAGATGGCAGCCCATTCATCAACAGTAGACTCATATCTTGCTCCTTTTGTCATCCACACAATCCGACCATCTCCATAGAAGTGAGCAGTGGAGTAGAATTGCATGATCATCTCGTCGTTCCATGTAGTGAATTATTTGCCAACAAACTTGCCTAGGCCAATGCAGTGGAAGTTGTCTTGCACACTCGGGAAGTAGTCTTCATTCTCCTTGATGTACTTCCAGTGAACATATCTCATGTCACTCATAGCTGGACTCTTGTCAAGCAGCACAATCACATAGAAATCCTGTTGCTCCTTGGTGTAGAACCAGTAGTCCACAACTGTCTTCCTCCTCTGAGAGTAAGGATCAATGGCTCTCCACTCTCTCAAACCTACATCCTTCTTCTTCATATCAACATCAAGTGGATGGGTGGCTTTGTGCTCCGGAAGGTGAGGTCTGAGCTTCATCAAAGCACACATAGCATCCTCATCAGCTTCTCTGAAGGTAGATCCCTTGTTCTTCTCAGAAGCTGGGATGTCTCTCATAGTCCTCTTGGACTTCTCAGCAGCAGCCTTCTGGGGTGCAGACTTGGTGCTCTTGGAGGGATCTTGCTTTGGCATAGCATCTACCAACAACTACTTCTGCTTCTTTTTGGGATGGGCCTTGACAACTTGCTCTTCCTCCTCCTCAACAGCAGCAACCGCAGCCTCCTCACGGTCCTCAAACATTGAGGTAGGCCTGCCAACAACACCAATGATCCTCTTCCTGGCCTTCTTCTCTCATGCCTTCTTAGACAATGACTTCCTTGGGGCTCAATGGTCATGGTAGCCCTAGCACTCTCAGGTGCTCTCATAGTATCTGGAGGGGCATATGTTTTGCTGACCACCCTCCTGGAAGAGGTGGCTTCATTTGCTGACTTCTTGGTAGCCTTCTCTTGCTTCTTGGCAAGAACCTCCTCTAGCACAAAGTCTGAATCCTCCCCATCTAAATTTATCTTATTCTTGGTCCTTGTAGCAACCTTGGGCAACCCATGAGAACTAGGGGTGCCTGGATCTGAAAAAGAACTAGACCCAGGGCTAGTGCCTAAACTCATGTCAATGTTCTGCTGCTGCAAATTCTGGTTGTCCTCAGCATCTGACATATCTGACCCTGTGAATAGCATATAGAAGAGTGGAATAGGATAAGTCATCACAATGCAACTGGTTTTTGAAAATTTGAACAAAAGATTCTCAAGGTTTGCATTTTGTCACATGAAAATCGGTACAGCTGAATCAAAATTTTTGGTGCTACCGAGACTGACTTTCTCTTTAACAGAAACTTGGCACTCTTTTCGGTGAGACCAAAAAAGAGTACTAGGTTTCACTGAGATCATTCTCAACAGCACAGAGGGAAAATCGGTGACACCAATTTGTTTGCTTCGGTTCCACCAAGTTTCATCAAGCGGACGACAAACCCTAGAAAATTGATTGTTCGCTATTCTAATGGAATTTTTCATGGATAGATCGATCTCAAATGTCGGCTTATGGATGGAAAATCCTTAATGCGCAAGAATCAGAGAGGGGACTGCATGAAGGGTTCGAAATTGTACCCTAGCTTGGTGACGACATCGCTACGGCGGCGACAGGGTTGAAGATTCCGTCGACGTCGTGGACTTCCAACGGCGGAGGCGCTCGGGAAGACAATGGCGATGACTAGGGGGTCGTTTTCGGCATCTTAGGGTTGTGGGGCGTGATGGTTTGAGGACTGAATTTCAAAGCATCGGGTCGACAACATATATACCCCTTGCTATCGGTGATACCGATTCTAAATTTTCAGTGTCATCGAGTTTCAGTTTCTCAACTGTCAGCTAACAAGGAAACTTGGTGTAACCGAGAATATGGAATCGGTAGTACGGAGATAGAAAACCAGATCAACCCTAGGCATTTGGTGAGACCGAGATTTTTGAGTTGGTTCCACCGAGATGCACCTAGGAGGTTTTAATGGTTAGTCCTTTGTCGATAAGGAACTCCGAGTGCTCCTCACACAGAGAGATCGAAAAGTACTTGTTCAAATTTTGTGATGCATTATGAATAGAACATGAGTGAGAAAGAATATATATCTAGAGGAGTGGTCCTAGTCATTCTTGTACATCCAATTGGCAGGTAAAAAAACAAAAGCCAAATAGCAACAATTGGATGTCCTCGAATGAGTAAATAAATGCTGACCAACATGCTCACACAATAAGATGTCAAAAGAAAACATGGAAAACATGCACAAACACACTAGCATCTAACAAGCACTTTGGTGATGATGGAGTCATCTATATATGAGTATATTGACTTAGGAGCCAAGTAAGAATACTTGATCATAGGTAATACTCATCGTTTAAGCACAAGTGGGGTTACCACTTTTACATAAATCATTTAATCTCAAGTCTTAGAGTAAAGCCCCGCCTTGATGTGAGATCCCCCCATAGGAGGGATAAACTAAGTTTGGGTTTTGTCGATGAAGACTTCATGTAGGTGAAGTAGTGGTGGATGCTCAATGTTGATGAAGATCACCATGAGTTGGGAGCATCCTTGTTGTTTCATTACTCTTCTCACCTACATGCGTTAGTTCCAACACACAAGAGACAAATACAAGGATATCTATGGACATGGAGTGCAAAGCATACATGATGATGTCCATTGATTTGTTGGTTACCTTGTCCCTTGCTTACCTTTGAAGGAATGTGTGACTCCTTGAACTATTGCATGATGTTGAAGTTGATTGCAACTAGTTCTTGCCAAAAATGAATATGAGTGGATTTCATTGGCGGAGTCACCCCTCAAGAAATTTTCTAGTTCTTCTTCTTAGGGACCCACATCAAGTTGATGGGGATCCTTGGTATTGAAGTAGCACTTGTAGAAGTTGAGATTGTAGCAGCCTTGGGAACCCACATCACCAAAGCTTGGGATTCATCTTCATATGAGCAATGTCCTCTTGAAGTTTGTTTTTCCCTTGAGCTTGGGGTCTTGTGGTGGAAGGTCATCTTGAACTTTTGTTCCCTTGGGGAGATTATTTTCATACTTCTCTTTTAGAGGAACAAACTTGGGATTGGGGTATTGACCTTCTTCCCATTCAACTCCATTAGCATTAAAATAGCCAACACCATGGTTCTTCCGGTATCCTCTGTGCTTGCATACAACCTCCTCAAATTCTTTGCACCCGGCAAGACTCTTGTAGACACCTTTCTCTATAACCCCTTTCAAAAAGTTCATTTTCTTGCTCAAGTGTAACTTGGCTAAGAGAAGAGTTTGTAGGATCAATGGAACTACTAGAAGCAATATCATTGGATTTATCATTTTTATTGCTACTAGTTGAAGAACCTTTCTTACCTTTGTTACTAGCTTGCTTAGTCTTAACTTGTGGCATGAATGTAGACAAGAGAAGTCATTTGTCTAGATAAGATGAAGTCTTCTTTCGAAGATTGTCATTAGCTTTAAGGAACACATGCTCTTGCTCTAAATTGAGCTTCTCAAAGCGGACCTTCTCATGTGCCCTTTCAATCTCTCTATGATCTTGTAGAGTAGACTCATGAGCTAACTTAAGAGTTTTTAGTTCTTTAGTTAGTCGTTCTATTTCCAAATTATCATCATCACATGACTTATCTAGACTAGCATTACTAGGAGAAAGCTTAGTAGTAGCGCTGGAATTACCCTTAGTAGCAACACTGGTGGTCGCGCTACTACTAAGGCGCCACAACTAAGTTGTAGCAGTAGTGGTGGATAACCAGCACTACTGGTAAGTAGGCTTAGCAGTAGCACTGGAAGAGAAACAACGCTACTGGTAAACGAGCGCTGCCACTAGATGTAGACCAGCGCTACTGCTAATATTCTTGCTTGCTAAGATTACATTCCCCTCTACGTATTTATCCATGCTCTATACAATAGTTCATCATATGACAACATCAATAATTATTGTTCCAACAACTACATTTGAATTAAAGGGCATGGATGTGGATGATCATGTTGAATTATAAGAAAAAATCATAATAGTAATCATCCTAATTGATCATACAATTTAACTAAGCTTTTCTCTCATAGGACCTAGTCCTCCCTCCTAGGTAAAATGGCATAAAACAAAATAACACCTATGTCTCCATGATGAAGCAAAGAGATCCAACGGTCTCCAACTTGTGGCTTGCGATCCTTCTTTATTTGTCCCCATGCTTCAATTTGGATCCGTCTTGGTGGTTTGCACTCAATCGAGTATGCAAAAGAGAACTCGGGATGGAAGGGGCTTTTAATTGTCATATTACCTTCGTCTTGCATCAACGGTGGCACAACTTCATATGGCAATTTCTGTTGAAGAACATAATAGTAGCCTAGTTAGCAATGTAATCAATACCATTTACGCAACAGTACTAGTGTACTTAATTAGCAACTCTTACCAAGATATTTTGGCGAATGTCATCCGACCTCAACCTATGCACTAGTGTCCTGTACAATGTATAATTTGGGCCAGTTCCCAAATTATACGGGAAGATCTCCCTACCAACTAGGACACCAATAACAAAGTTGATAAGATCATCAGTCTCCTCCCAAGTTGGATTTGACTCGTAAGTGTAGTGTGTAGTGTCGATTATGTTCTGTGTTTCACTCGAAGAAATGAAATAAGATGTAAATTAAAAATTAAAAAAATTGGTATGGATGAACACCAAATATTTTTAAATATAGAATGCAAATTACTTGACAAATATGGATGGTTGACAAACCCACATGGAGGTAAAACACGAAGCATATCGACATCCACCCAAATGTCGATGTTTCCTTCAATATGATCTTCAGGACGAAGATCGAAGGTTATTTCCATATCCTCCTGAAATCCATATTCCTTGCAAAGAGCTTCCCAATTTGAGCACCCTAATTCTGTGTTATTAGGTGCATTCATTACTTTCACAAGAAATGGGTGACCATGTTTAGTCCCCAGGTTGGTTGTCCTCGTCTCAAAATTCTCATGCTCTTCGAAACCGAGCCTCTCCAAGAAATACCGTCTTGCATGATAGGGGATGAACTAGTCGAATTGTATAAAACAAAAATTACGCATTGAAGGAAAGAAACAGAATTCATGCTTAATTACGAAAAAACAGTTGTCACCGTTGCGTACCATAGTAATATCAAAGTCCTCGTAAAGCTTCATGGTGAAGAACATGCCGCCTTGCAACCCAGGCTGGTCGCAAAGACCCTTATATTCACCGCAAAAATCACACGCTTGGATCCTATTGTCATCTTATGACGATGACATTTCCTGTGTTCATGATTCAAGAATTACGGCACGCTTGGATCCTAATGCATGTTTCACGTTCGGTCCGTCGAGGATTTCCTTAAATAACTCGCATATCTCATGGTGTGTTGGTGCGCACTCCCTCACACTAATATGGTGGTGTATATATGTTGGTGGACACTCTCTCACAATAATAGTTCGACCATCGGTGATGGACGCCCCCCTCTTCTCTTCTTGCGCATTATACCAACGAATATATCGCAAGGAAAAGAAGATGAGGAGGGGGCCCCCACGACAACAGTCGGGATTCCTCCATCAAGAACACACATGAAAGTCACACAAGGAGCAACGACAGACTGAAAATCACGCACGCATTATACCGATAAAATTTCACTAATACATTTATAATGAACTCGAATATAATATCACTAATACATCATCCGTAATAATCCAGTTAATGCATCATCAAATATTAACTAATACATCTCGAATAGTATCATATAAGATCACTAATACAGATTGAATACTATCGAATAATCTAAGTCACTAGCGGTTCCTGAGTCGCGGGTGGTGGACACCCAAAGATAACTAACCATCATGGGATCATAACTCGGGTGAGATCCTTGAAGAATCTGCCAGGTATTGTTGAACCTGGCGTCCAACGCCGCCATGTAGCGACGGACGTGCTCGTCCTCCTCCCTGACATGGCAACGTACCACCTTCGCAAGGGCCCGCTCCCTCTGCACCGAAAGTGCTCCACGTGACCGCCACCACAGATGCTCCGGGTCAACGACGAGACCTGGATTCCTCACCAAGCTCTGAGCCCAACAAGGTAGCACCTCCCAGTGCTAGCCTGGCGGAGCCCAGTCCCGGACATGGTGCCTATCAAGCAGGCTCTTGCCGACCACTCGACGACGAGGATGCGGGCCAGGCATCGTCGATGTCAAAAAAAATTCCTATGAGAAAATTTTCTTATCGTTTCATTTTACTTTCTAGTTATCATTTGTATAGAAATCATCTCATTTGAATTTAGCTAGAGCCCACTAACCTATTTTTCTCAACATGCAAGTATGACACCTCATCAAGCAAATATATAGAAAATAATAAAATACAATATCTATTGAAAATATTCCCGCAAAAACGTTTGGGGCGTCATCTAGTCCCTAGAAAGAACCCTATAAGCGTGGGGATGTCTCACCAGAGGTCGGGGTCAATGTCGGGTCAGGGCCGGGGTCGAGGTTGTAGAGGTCGAGGTCGGTGTCGGGGTTGGGGGCGAGGTCGCCGGGGAGGACCTGCGCCGGTGGCGGCACAGAGTGGAGAGGGAGAGAGGGAGGAGGGGGACATGGAGGGGGTGAGGGTTGGGCAGCGGCACAGAGTGGAGAGGGAGGGAGTGAGGGGAGGCAGCGGCGCAGGGAGAGGGAGGGAGTGAGGGGCGAGGCAGCGGCGGCGCAGGGAGAGGGAGGGACTAAGGGGCGGCAATGGTGCAGGGAGAGGAAGGGAGGGAGGAGGGAGATAGGGAGAGAGTGAGACAGAGGGGCCATGCGGGGCGAAGAGGATAAGTGCACGGCCCACTTAGCAGTAGCGCTGGTCGGTAACACGCGCTATTGATAGGAGACTTAGCAGTAGTGCTTTCTTCAGGAAAGCGCTGCTACTATAAATATTGTCAGTGGGTGCTACTTCTCGAGCATGCGTTGGTTTCCCGTGAAGGGGAATGGTCTGGTGCAGCAAAGTAGATAAGTTCCCTCAGTTTTTGAGAACCAAGGTATCAATCTAGTAGGAGATACAAGCGAGCCACCAATAGATGTACCTGCACAAAGCATCAAACTCTTGCACCCAACGCTATAAAGGGGTTGTCAATCCCTTCACGGTTATTTGCAAGGATGAGATCTATTAGAGATAGATATAATAGGATGCTTGAACGGAAAGTAAAACTAAAATTAAAAATAGGCAGCAATTATTTTTTCTATTTTTGGTTTTAGATCTGAAAGTATAGTATGGAAAATAGACACGGGGGCCATAGGTTTCACTAGATGGCTTCTCTCATGATGGCAAGTATTACGGTGGGTGAACAAATTACTGTCGAGCAATTGATAGAAAAGCGAATCATTATGAAGATATCCAAGGCAATGATTATGCATATAGGCATCACGTCCGTGACAAGTAGACTAAAACGACTCTACATCTACTACTATTACTCCACACATCGACCGACTCCTGCCTGCATCTAGAGTATTAAGTTTATGAAGAACAGAGTAACACATTAAGCAAGATGACATGATGTAGAGGGATAGACTCAAGCAATATGATGAAAACCCCATCTTTTTACCCTTGATGGCAACAATACATTACGTGCCTCGCTACCCCTACTTTGTCACTGGGGGAGGACAACGCAAGATTGAACCCAAAACTAAGGACTTATCCTATTGCAACAATTACCAATCTAGTTGGCCAAACCAAACCAATAACTCAAAGATACTTGCAAAGATATGAAATCATGCATATAAGAATCCAGGAAAGACTCGAATAATATTCATGGATAATCTGAACATAAACCCACAATTCATCGGATCTCGACAAACACACTGCAAAAGAGTATTACATCGGATAGATCTCCATGAAGATCATGAAGAACATGGTATTGAGAAGCAAACAGAGAGAAGAAGCCATCTAGATACTAGCTATGGACCCATAGGTCTATGGTGAACTACTCACGCATCATCGGAGGGACAATGGTGTTGATGTAGATGCCCTCCGTGATCGAATCCCGCTCCGGGAAATTACCGAAAAAGGCTCCAAGATTGGATCTCTCGAAACGGAGGCTTCTAGCGGCGGGAAAGTGTTTTCGTGGCTCTCACTGATAATGGTGGAATATTTGGGAATTTATAGGCCAAAGATTAGGGTTAGGATGTTGCTAGGGGCCCACAAGCCTTCCCGATGCGGGTGGCCCCCCTGGCTGTGGCTAGCGGGCTTGTGGCCCCGTGGCAACTCCTCTGCCTTGGTTCTCAAGTCTCGTGGCTTCCATTTATTCCAGAAAAAATCATTCAGGAGGTTTTATTCCGTTTGGACTCCGTTTAATATTCCTTATCTGCGAAACTCAAAAACAAGGAAAAACAGAAACTGGCACTAGGCTCTAGATTAATAGGTGAGTCCAAAATAATATAAAATAGCATATTAATGCATATAAAACATCCAAAACAGATAATATAATAGCATGGAACAATCCAAAATTATAGATACATTGGAGACATATCAGCATCCCCAAGCTTAATTCCTGCTCGTCCTCGAGTAGGTAAATGATAAAAACAGAATTTTGATGTGGAATGCTAGCTAACATATTTATCCATGTAATATTCTTTATTGTGGCATGAATATTCAGATCTGTTAGATTCAAAACACTCGTCTAATATTGACATAAAAACAGTAATACTTCGAGCACACCAACAAGGTAGTCGTGTCCTTTCGAAATAACATGGCCTTAGAAAGTTATACCTACAAAATCATATGGTCTGGCTATGCTCCATCTTCTCCACACAAAGTATCTAAATCATGCACAACCTCGATGAACAAGTCAAGCAATTGTTTCACACTTTTGGTGTTCTCAAACCTTTTCAACTCATGCAATACATGAGCGTGAGCCATGGATATAACATTATAGGTGGAATAGAATATGGAGGAGGTGCAAAGTAAAAAGGAGAAGATAGTCTCACATCAATTAGGTGTATCAATAGGCTATGGAGATGCCTGTCAATAGATAACAATGTGAGTGAGTAGGGATTGCCATGCAACAAATGCACTTAGAGATATAAGTGTATGAAAGCTCAAAAAGAAAACTAAGTGGTCGTGCAAGATGAATATCCACTAGTTATATGAAAGTGACAGAATAGGAGACTCTCTATCATGAAGATCATGGTGCTAATTTGAAGCACAAGTGTGGAAAAAGATAGTAGCAATTGTCCCTTCTCTCTTTCTCTCATTTTTCTATTTTTGTTGGTGGGCTTCTTTGGCCTCTTTTATTTTTTGTTTGGGCTTCGCTGGCCTCTTTTTGTAAAGTCCGGATACTCGTCCCAACTTGTGAGGGAGTCATAGCCTCCATCATCCTTTTCTCTCATGGGACAATGCTCTATTAATGAAAAATCATCACACTTTTATTTACTTATAACTCAAATAAAAAGAAATTACAACTCGATTCCTATGACAAGATATAATTCTGTATGCAATATGAAGTGATGATGCAAGTCATAGAAAAACTACATGGTGGAAGTTGCATGGCAATATATCTCGGAATGGCTATGGAAATGCCATAATAGGTAGGTATGGTGGCTGTTTTGAGGAATATATGGTGGCTATTTTGAGTAAGGAGGGTTTGATGTAGCGGCAAAAGTTGCGCGGTACTAGAGAAGCTAGCAAAGATGGAAGGGTGAGAGTGCGTATAATCCATGGACTCACATTAGTCATAAAGAACTCACATACTTATTGCAAAAGTCTATTAGTTATCAAACAAAGCATTAGGCGCATGCTCCTAGGGGAGAGGTTGGTAGGAGTTAACCATTGCGCGCTCCCGACCCTCACACAAAGGTCGACAATCATTAAACAAATCATGATCCGACTTCGTTACATAGCGGTTCACCATACATGCATGCTACGGGAATCACAAGCTTTAACACGCGTATCTCTCCAATTCACAACTACTCACTAGCATGACTCTCATATTAACATCCCTATTATCTCAAAACTATATGCAAGGAATCCAACTTCTCATAGTTGTTAATGCAGTTAATATGAAAGTTTTTATTACATCCCTCTTGGATGTCCATTATATTAGGACTAAATTCATAAACTAAAAAAATTACCATGCCGTTTTAAGAAACTTTTAAAATAATATAAGTGAGGAACGAGAGTTCAATAATTGCTATAAAATATAACACCACCATGATCTATAAAGATATAAGTGAAGCACTAGAGCAACATTGCCTAGCTCAAAAGATAGAAGTGAAGCACATAGAGTATTCTAACAAATTCACGATTCAACGTGTCTCTCTAAAAAGATGTGTGCATCAAGTATGATTTTGTCAAACTAACAAGCAAAGACTCAAATCATACAAGAGCTCCAAGCAGAACACATATCATGTGGTGAATAAAAATATAGCCTCAAGTAAATTTACCGATGGATTGAAGACGAAAGAGGGGATGGCTTCCGAGGCATCCCCAAGCTTAGGATTTTTGGTATCCTTTAATATGACTTGGGTTGCCTTTGGTATCCCCAAGCTTAGGCTCTTGACACTCTTTATTCCATAGTCCATCAAATCTTCACCCAAAACTTGAAAACTTCACAACACAAAACTAAATAGAAAACTTATGAGATCTGTTAGTATAAGAAAAATAAATCACCACTTTAGGTACTGTTGTGAACTCATTATTTATTTATATTAGTGTAATACCTACTTTATTCTAACTTTTCCATGACTCATACCCCCGATACAACCCATAGATACATCAAAATAAGCAAACAACACAAAGAAACAGAATCTGTCAAAAACAGAACAGTCTGTAGCAATCTGTAAACTTCGGACACGTATGGAACTCTAAAAATTGTGAAAAATTAGTACAACCAGGTACATTTTTATATCAATCCTGTGTAAAAATTTCAGATCAATTTGAAGCTCTTAAAAATTCATAGAATTCCTGTACTGAGCGCAAATGTTTCTGTTTTCCAACAAGATCAAATCAACAACTACCATAGATCACCGCAAAGGTTTTACTTGGCTCAAACACTAATTTAAACACAAAAACACAATTACTACAGAATTAATAATGTGCCAAACGCACCAAAATAGGAGCAAAAAGTAGAAAGCAAAATAAAACTGGGTTGCCTCCCAACAAGCGCTATTGTTTAACGCCCCTAGCTAGGCAAAACACAATGGATCTAGGTATTGTCATAATAAAAATAAGGTAGATCATTCATGCTCATCTCATAGTCCCTTCTTTCAGCAGATAATTTCTGTTGTGGCAAGCAAAAGTAATCAAACGGGGTGAATTTAAGAGGATTGGGATCATCAAGATCAAGTGCGGGAGGGATAGGTTCCTCCTTATGTCCCTTATAATGTATAATCAGTTCATCATTATAAGATTTCCTTTGGTTAAAGGCCATCAGCCTTTTCTTAATAATGAACTCTAATCCGTTATTTTTTATAGCAAAATTATAATTGAGTTCAGAAATCTTATCAACCAAATGTTGGAAATATGCCCTAGAGGCAATAACAAATTAGTTATCATATTTCCTTGTTCATGATAATCGTTTATTATCCATGCTATAATTGTATTGATTGGAGACTTAGATGCATGTGTGGATACATAGACAAAACCATGTCCCTAGTATGCCTCTAATAGACTAGCTCGTTGATCAAAGATGGTTAAGGTTTCCTAGCCATGGACATGAGATGTCATTTGATAACGGGATCACATCATTGGGAGAATGGTGTGATGGACAAGACCCAAACTACAAATGTAGCATATGATCTTGTCAGTTTAATGCTACTGTTTTCTACATGTCAAGTATTTGTTCCTATGACCATGAGATCATGCAACTCACTGACACCGTAGGAGTGCCTTGTGTGTATCAAACGTCACAACATAATTGGGTGACTATAAAGGTACTCTACAGGTATCTCCAAGGGTGTATGTTGGGTTGGCATGGATCAAGACTGGGATTTGTTACTCCGTGTGACGGAGAGGTATCTAAGGGCCCACACAGTAATACAACATCACAACAAGCCTTGCAAGCAATGTGACTAAGTGTTAGTCACAGGATCTTGTATTAAGGAACGAGTAAAGAGACTTGCCAGTAACAAGGTTGAACTAGGTATGGAGATACTGACGATCAAATCTCGGGCAAGTAACATACCGAAGAACAAAGGGAACATCATACGGGATTAACTGAATTGAATCCTTGACATAGAGATTCGACCGATAAAGATCTTCATAGAATATGTAGGAACCAATATGGGCGTCCAGGTCCCGCTATTGGTTATTGACCGTAGAGGTGTCTCGGTCATGTCTACATAGTTCTCGAACCCACAGGGTCTGCACACTTAAGGTTCAGTGATGTTTCGGTAGTATAGAGTTATGTATGGTGGTTACCGAAGGTTGCTAGGAGTCCCAGATGAGATCCCGGACATCACGAGGAGCTACGGAATGGTCCAGAGGTAAAGCTTGATATATAGGAAGTCCTATTTTGGTCGCCGGAAAAGTTTCGGGCTCATCGGTAGTGTACCCGGAGTGCCGGTAGTGTACCGAGAGACCATCGGGAGGGGTATTTCGACCCAAGAGGCTACATGGGATGTGGGAGAGTGAATACCAGCCCTTAGTGGTCTGGTGGAAGTCCCACACAAGGCCCATGCGGCTGGGAGAGAAAACTCAAAGAGATAAGGTGGAAAAAAGGCAAAATAGGGAGGAATCCTAGTCCTACTAGGATTGGAGGAGTCCTCCTCTCCTCCTTAACTCGGCCGAACCAAGGGCTGGTCCCTTGAGGGCCAAGCCTCCTTCTCTCTTCCTCCTATATATACTGGAGGTTTTAGGGGTTTTGGCACTAGATTTTAAACCATGTGCTGCCCGTTTCTCCAGTGCATGGTTTCTCCTCTAGATCGGATTTCTGCAGTGCTTAGGCGAAGCCCTGCGGGAATAGCTCCACCACCATCGCCGGAGCGCCATCACACTGTCGGAGAACTCTTCTACCTCTCCGCTCCCTCTTGCTGGATCAAGAAGGTGTAGATCGTCATCGAGCTATACGTGTGCTGAACGCGGAGGTGCCGTCCGTTCGGTGCTAGATCGGAAGGACCGTGATCAAGATTGTGACCCGGATCGTGATGAGATCGCGGGACGGATCGTGATGAGTTCGTGGGATGGATCGTGATTGGATCATGGGACGGATCATGATGAGATCGCGGGACGCTCGGCGATTTGGATCGCGAAGACGTTCAACTACACCAACTGCGCTTCTTAACGCTTCCCGCTTAGCGATATAGAAGGGTATGTAGATCCACTCTCCCTCTCGTGGATGCTCATCACCATGGATAGGTCTTGCGTGAGCATAGGAATTTTTTTGTTTCCCATGCGACGATCCCCAACACCAAAATCTTGGTAGGGACTTTCTTTGTTAATTTTTCATTATAAGCAACTTGATCTTGAGATCGTAGTCTCATTATCTCTTCTTGATTAAAAAGGATCTCCTCAATAGGGGGACATCCACCGTTAATTTTATAATGATCAAAGATTTCACTAGCCTCTTTCATGATAAATCTAAGCTCGTGAGCTAGGAGTATAGTGGCGGCACGCTTAACAGAAGAATGTTGAATATTAGAAAACTCAAGGAAAATCATTTGTATGCAAGGGTGCATGTGCAAGAATTGTCTCTCAAGTTCACTAATTAACAAATTTATTGCGTCCGCAAGACTATTCGTTTTATTGAGAATGGAATCTCCTAAAGTAGGAAGCGTTCCCGCCCAAGTGAAAAAATCTTCAATAACACCTTTTCCAATGATATTACCACTACCTATACGGAACCTTTTTGTATGAATGATACTAGGTTCTTTTTGAGGGTTGTCATTATCAAGGGCATCAAGATTCCCTTAAAGATTATTACTAGCGATACCCCCTAGATTTTCAGCAATAATCTCCTTGTTTCAGACATGATGGCAAAGCAAGCAATCAAGCACACAGTCAAGAAGCAAGCGAAAAGACGAACAGGAAAGGGCGAATAAAAAGCCAAATCTTTTTGGTGTTTTCTAAAAATAGTTATAGAAGTGGGGGAGAGGAAAACGAGAGGCAAATGGAAATAATGTAAATGCAAGAGATGTGTTTGTGATGGGTACTTGGTATCCTTGACTTGCGATGTATCTCCTCGGCAACAGCGCCAAAAATCCCTCTTGCTACTTCTCGAGCATGGGTTGGTTTCCCATGAAGATGAACGGTTTGATGCAGCAAAGTAGATAAGTATTTCCCTCAGTTTTTGAGAACCAAGGTATCAATCCAGTAGGAGATACAAGCAAGCCACCAATAGATGTACCTACACAAAGAATCAAACTCTTGCACCCAACGCTATAAAGGGGTTGTCAATCCCTTCATGGTTATTTGCAAGTATGAGATCTAGTAGAGATAGATATAATAGGATGCTTGAACGGAAAGTAAAACTAAAAGTAAAAATAGGGAAGAAATTATTTTTGGTATTTTTGGTTTTAGATCTGAAAGTATAGTACGGAAAATAGACCCGGGGGGCATAGGTTTCACTAGATGGCTTCTCTCATGATGGCAAGTATTACGGTGGGTGAACGAATTACTGTAGAGCAATTGATAGAAAAGTGAATCATTATGAAGATATCCAAGGCAATGATTATGCATATAGGCATCACGTTTGTGACAAGTCGACTGAAACGATTCTGCATCTACTACTATTACTCCACACATCGACCCACCTGCATCTAGAGTATTAAGTTCATGAAGAATAGAGTAACACATTAAGCAAGATGACATGATGTAGAGGGATAGACTCAAGCAATATGATGAAAACCCCATCTTTTTACCCTTGATGGAAACAATATATTACGTGCCTTGCTACCCCTACTTTGTCACTGGGGGAGGACAATGCAAGATTGAACCAAAAACTAAGCACTTCTCCTAATGCAAGAATTACCAATCTAGTTGGCCAAACCAAACCAATAACTCAAAGAGACTTGCAAAGATATGAAATCATGCATATAAGAATTCAAGAAAGACTCGAATAATATTCATGGATAATCTGAACATAAACCCACAATTCATCGGATCTCGACAAACACACCGCAAAAGAGTATTACATCGGATAGATCTCCATGAAGATCATGAAGAACATGGTATTGAGAAGCAAAGAGAGAGAAGAAGCCATCTAGCTACTAGCTATGGACCCGTAGTTCTGTGGTGAACTACTCACGCATCATCGGAGGGGCAATGGTGTTGATGTAGATGCCCTCCATGATCGAATCCCGCTCCGGCAAATTACCGGAAAAGGCTCCAAGATTGGATCTCTCGAAACAGAGGCTTCTAGCGGCGGAAAAGTGTTTTCGTGGCTCTCACTGATAATGGTGGAATATTTGGGAATTTATAGGCCAAAGATTAGGGTTAGGGTGTTGCTAGGGGCCCACAAGCTTGCCCGGTGCGGGTGGCCCCCCTGGCCGCGGCTAGCGGGCTTGTGGCCCCGTGGCAGCTCCTCTGCCTTGGTTCTCAAGTCTCGTGGCTTCCATTTATTCCAGAAAAAACTCATTCGGGAGGTTTTATTCCGTTTGGACTCCATTTAATATTCCTTATCTGTGAAACTCAAAAACAAGGTAAAACAGAAAGTGGCACTAGGCTCTAGATTAATAGGTTAGTCCAAAAATAATATAAAATAGCATATTAATGCATATAAAACATCCAAAATAGATAATATAATAGCATGGAACAATTAAAAATTATAGATATGTTGGAGTAGTGTCCGGGCTTCCCACAATTGTAGCAGTTTCGGTCATGACTTGACGAACGCTTCTCTTCATATCTTGAGTTGGAGCTTCGATCCTTGCCTCTATTCTTGTAGAACTTGTTGAATTTCTTGACCATGAGGCTTATCTCTTCATTTGTGACAAGGTTGTCTCTTGAGGTAGAGGGAGCATCACTTGTGGCTTTGTATGCACCACTAGACTTGTGGTGAAGCTCTTCCTTGTCCTTGATTTTCATCTCATGAGCAACAATCCTTCGAATCACTTCCGTTGGCTTGAGATCTTTGTAGTTGGGCATCATTTGGATCAATTTGCATACGGTGTCATATCGATCATCCAAGGCTCTAAGTATCTTCTTGATGATGAATTTGTCGGTCATTTCTTCGCTTCCTAAGCCGGTAATCTCAATGGTGATGAGAGCTAGCCTAGAGTACATCTCAACGACCCCTTCACCATCCTTCATCTTGAACTTGTCAAGCTAAATTTGAAGAACATCCTATTTGGATTCTCTCACGATTCGGTACCTTCATGCATATCAACCAAAGTATCCCAGATCTCTTTTGCATTCTCAAGACGTCTGATTTTGTTGAATTCTTCGGGGCATAGGCAGTTGAATAGAATGTCACATGTTTGAGCATTTAGTTGCAACATCTTTGATTCATCTGCAGTCGCTTCGCGATCCGGTTCCCTTCCATCCACAAAGAATTAACCTTGCAATCCAACATGAACAATAGCCCAAACGGTGCGGTTATGACCAAGAAGATGCATTTTCATTTTGTGCTTCCAACTAGCAAAATTAGTGCCATCAAAGTACGAATCTCTATAGTGATAATTCCCCTCAACAGACGTCATACTCTCCTAGGTTGTGAAACCAATGCAATGGAGACCAAAGCTCTAATACCACTTGTAGGATCGAAAGTAGGTCTAGAGGGGGATGATTAGACTACTTGACCAAATAAAAATCTACTTCTTCCCAATTTTAAGTGTTGGCAGATTTTAGCATTCATAGCAAGTCAAGTACACCCTACACATGCATGTCTACGAGTATAGCAGCGGAAAGTAATGACAAGCATGAGTAGTAAAGGAAGGGTAGGAAGATCAAACGCAATTTGGAGACACGATGATTTTTCTCGTGGTTCCGATAGGTGGTGCTATCGTATGTCCATGTTTATGGAGTCTTCAACCCACGGAGGGTAACGGTCGCGAGAGTCCACAAAGGGCTCTACCCATAGAGGGTTCCACGAAGAAGCAACTTTGACTATACCATGATGGCCTATGTCCACGGAAGACTAGCCTAGCTCAGGGTAGATCTTCATGAAGTAGGCGATCTCCTTGCCCTTACAAACTTCTTGGTTCACTCCACAACACAAAGCAGGAGGGTCCCAAGTGACACCTAACCAATCTAGGAGGAACCACCCTCCAAAAGGTAATAGCCTTGATAATGTCGATGAACTCCTTGCTCTTGTGCTTCAAGATTTTTTCACCAACAATACCTTACCCTTTTGATAGTATTGGCTTTCCTATGGACTCAAAGTGATTTCTCAAAAAGTAAAATGTAGAGTCCTCTTGCTTGAAGCTTTGACAATCTATTTCATTGCATCTTGGGGTATTCCACAATCCTTTTGCCAACCCATCATTGAACTTTTCCTGAAACATGCTTAGGGGAAACATTAGTTCAATGACATATTGTTGTTATTAGTTACCAAAACCACCAAGGGAGCAAATTTGCTTTCACACTCTCGCTACATCAAGTGACAATCTTGTAACCAATGAATAGATAAGCCTCTTGGTCAAGAAATTCAACATGTTCTACACGAGTAGAGGCAAAGAGAGAAGCTCCAACTCAAGATATGAACATAGGCGTTCATTTAGTCATGACCGGAATTGTTACAATTGCGGAAGGACCGACACTACACTAATGAGTTCATGCCCCCCCCCCACAAAAGAAGAGAAGAGTCACCTAGAAGAAAGATCTCAAGAGATGAGTCACCTCGGAAAGAGAGAAGCAGTACAGATGATCGTTATGAACGAATACCCTCCCGGAGAAGTAAACACTCGGAGAAGAAGCACAAGTACACCAAGAGCTACACAAGAAGAAGATATCAAGCTCATGTTTATGAATGGGTTTTCGGCTCCGACTCCGACAATCAAACCAAGAGAAGCTATCACCCCGACTCTGACTATAGTCAAGAAGAATGTGTTGTCGGACTTGCACTCGTTTCCTCGAACTCCTATGACATATTTAATTCACCAAATGAAGGGAGTGAAAGTTCTTCATGGCTAAAGGCCCCAAGGTATCACACCCCGAATACATTGACTTTAGTAGTGATGAGGATGACTTACTTGGAGATGATGACTTGCTCTTTGATAAAACTAGTGATGTTAGTCAAAACGAAATTGATCATAATCATGCTAGTCAAGATAAGTCATGCGATGATGATAAGAAGGAAATAGAGCATCTGACTAAAGAAATAAACACTCTTAAGTTATCCCTTGAATCTACTCTAGAAGATCATATAGAGCTTGTAAGTACTCATGAGAAGCTACGCTTCGAGAAGCTCGGTTTAGATAAATAGCATGGATTTCTTAAAGCTATCAATGACGATCTTCAAAAGAAGACTTCCTCTTATCTAGCCAAATGACTACTCTTGTCTACTTTCGTTCCTCAAGTTAAACCTAAGCAAACTAGTAACAAAGGCAAGTAAGGTTCGTCATCGAGTAGCAACAATAAAAATGATAAATCCAATGATGTTGCTTCTAGTAGTTCTATTGATTCCACTAATGATTCTCTAAGCCAAGTTCCACTTGAGAAAGAAAATGATTTATTGAAATCGATTATAGAAAAGGGTGTCTACAAAAGTCTTGTCGGATGTAAGCAATTCGAGGAGATTGTACACAAGCATGGAGGATACAAGAAGAACCAAGGCATTGGCTACTTCAACGCCAATGTAGTTGAATGGTAAGAAGGTCAATAACCCAGGCTGATGTTTGTTCCCCAAAAGGATAAGTATGAACATACTCTCCCCAAGGGAACAAAAGCTCGAGATGACCTTCCACCACAAGACCACAAGCTCAAGGGCAAGGACAAGCTTCAAGGGGAGATTGATACATTTAAAGATGAGTACCAAGCCATGGTGAAGTGGGTTCCCAAAGCTACTACAAGCTCTACTTCAACAAGTGCTACTTCAACTCCAAGGATCCCTATCAAGTTGATGTGGGTCCCAAAGAATAATAACTAGAGAAGTTCTTTGCGAGGTGACTCCGCCAAAAAAATTCACTCACATTCATTTTGGCAAGGACTATTTGCAATCAACCTCAACTTTATTCACTAGTTTAAGGAGTCACACGTTTCCTCATAGGTAAGCAAGGGACAAGGTAATGAATCAATCAATGGACATCATCATGTATGCATTTCACTCCATGTCCATAGATATCCTTGTATTTGTTCCTTGTGTGGGACTAACCCACGTGTGTGGAAAGAGTTAGAAACCACAAGGATTGCTCCCAACTCAAGATGGTCTTTATCAACTATGAGCGTCCACTACTACAAGGTTAGTTTATCCCTCTTAGGGGGATGTCACATCAAGCAGGAGATTTACTCTAAGAATTGAGTTAAAAGCATCTCTTAAGATGTGAACACATTAAATGCTTTATGTAAAAGTGGTAACCCCAGTTGTGCTTAAATGATGAGTATGACCTATGAGCAAGTATTCTTACTTGGCTCCTAAGTCAATATACTCATATATAGATGACTCCGTCATCGCTAAAGTGCTTGGTAGATACTAGAGTGGTTTTGCATGTTTGCGATATTTTATTTGACATCTTATTGGGTCGGGATGTTGGTATGCATATTTATGATCATTCAAGGATATCCAGTTGTTGTTAATTGGCTTACATTTTATTTGTCCAATTGGGTATACAAGAAATCCTAGATACCTCCCTATATCTATTTATCCTTTCTCGTCTCAAATTCTATTCATGCTTCATCAGAAAATTTGATCAAGCACTTCTCGAACCCTTTGTGTGAGGAGCACTCGAAGTTCCATTTTGCAAGAGCAAATCTCCAAAACCTCCCATGTTCCACTCATTGTAACCAACTCCAAAAACTCGGTTCCACCGAAGCATTAGGGTTGATCTGGTTTCTGAACCTCGGTAGAACCGATCCCTAAATCTTGGCCTCACTGAGTTTCACTGTCACCTGGTAGTTAAGAAACTCGGTGGCACTGAAATTTCTGAATTGGTTCTACCAACCGTAAGGGGGTATATATATCCACGGACCCAATTTTTGAAATTACTTCTTCAAACGTTGTCCTCCGCAAACCCTTGTTGTCGCTCGTCAGTCTTCGGACGTTGCCCTCAACTCACGTGCACCCTCGCCACTCGGAATCCTTTCCGTCGACTGCAATCTCATCCGCCGCCGTCGCCGTAGGAGGTCTACACCAAGTTACGTTAAAGATCCCTCCCCTGTTGCGCTCCCTTATCTGAATCTTGCGCATTAGGTTTCGTTTGTCTTCATGCCACAATTTTCTAAACTCCTATCCACGAAAAACTCAGATTAGATTAGAGAATGAAAGTATTTAGGTTTAATCTTCCGCCATCTGTGTCTTAGCGTCACCGGTTCAGGACAAATCGGTCTTACAGATTTGTAGATTAGGGTTACTGAGAACACTCTCGCTGAAACCGAGTTGCTCCTTTCGGCAAAACCGAATTGAGTGGCCAAGTTACGTTGTTGAGAGTGTATGTCTTAGTGGCTTCAAAATTCTTGACTCGGTGGAACCAAAACACACTTAACATAAAGTTAAATTTAAAATTTTGAGTTCAAATTCGCAAAAACCTTCTGTGTTTTGTGATCCTTATCCCTTCTACTCTTCTATATCTATTCACAGGGATAGTTTGACAGCATGTCAGGTTCACATGACCGCCAAAATGATTTCAGAGAGTAGAGTGTTGATTTGGAAGGTGGAACTAGTCCAGAGGCCATTTCTTCTTTAGAAGACCCTGGCACACCCAATTCTCATGGCTTGCCCAAGGCAGCCAATAGGGCCTGGAGAAAAGTCAACTCTAATGAGGAAGATGCAGATTTTGTCCCTGAAGAAGTTACTTCCAAGAAGCCACATGAGAAGGCAGCTAAAAAGAAAGTTGATGAGGCCACTTCTTCAAAGAGGCTAGTGAGAAAGGAACATGCTAGCTCGTATGCTTTGCGAGAACCAGAGAGTGCTAGAGCAAATGTGTCTCTGACTGTTGAGCCTTCCATGCCAAACAAGGCAGGAGAGAAGAAGAGATCCAGGAAAAGGATTGTTCATCTTGTTGGAAGACCTACCTCTATGTATGAGGACCCAGCTAAGCATGAGGAAGATGAGGAAGAGGAACCTGCAACAAAACCTCTTCCTTCGAAGAAGAAGAAGATTTGTTGGCTGACGCTATGCCTAGCCAGGCCCCATCCAAGAGCAAGCCAACTACTCCAAAGAAGTCCACAACACCTAAACCCAAGAGGACTACCAGAGGCATCCCTCTTACCGAGAAGAACAAGAGATCTTCCACCATGGGAGATGAAGAAGAGTTGACCGTGTCGAGGAAGCTCAGACCTTATCTATTGGAGCATAATGATGCTCATCCATTTGTAGAGGATATGAAGAAAAGGAGAGATCAAGGGCTAATGAAGTGGGGAGAAATTGATCCATATTCCTCCAGGAGGAAGACTACTGTTGTTCACACATTCTACACCAATGAACATCAAGACTTCTATTAGACCGTCCTATTGGACAAGAGCCCTACAGTGAGTGACATGAGATATGTCGACTGGGCATGCATCAAGGAGAATGAGGATAACTTTGCCATGTGCTTGAGAACTTCAAGGCCATTGGCATTGACACATTTGTTGTCATAGAGTTCACAGCTTGGAACAATGAGATGAACATGCAGTTCTACTCTACAGCACACTTCTACCCGGATGGACGTATCATTTGGATGACTGAGGGAGTCAGGTACCAGTCTACAGTGGATGAGTGGGCTACCATATTAGGAGCCCCAAAGGTAGAAGAGAGAGATCTTGATGTCTACACAGAAGCCAAGATGAATCACAACTCAATGGCTGACATGTACACTCCTATCCCAGCTGCATATCTGAAGACACATAAGTATGGCCCTGTCTAGTATTTGCAAGCAGGACTACCCACCACCAACATTCTCATGAGATACACTTTGATGCCCAAGTCTGGAGATGACAAGATGATCAGGGGGTAATCCATCAACATGATGTACCATGTAGACACCCACACCATATTCAGAGTGATGGACTTGATTGTAGAGACAATCAAGAGGACAGTGCCGATAAAAAATGATCTTGTGGATATACACCATACATCCAGATACTCATCAACTCCAAGTTGGAGAAGGATTTATATGCACTTGATCGTCCTCATATGCCACTTCAGCCGGAACTTGACGATAATGTTGTGGTGATGGATCCATCTCATCCCACTTCAGCTACTGCACAGGCAGAGGCAGAGGCAGCCAGAGCCACTAGTGCTTGAGTGCCCAAGACAAAGAGCGACCAAATGACACTTCTTATCAGCTCTATCCAAGTTATACAAAAGAATGTTGTAGAGATCCTCAAGAACCAGAAGTGTCTTGAGAGAATTGTGGAAGACAAGTTCTATGATCTGGATGTCAAGGTGACCAAGCTAGCCACTATTGTTGATGAGTTGAAGAAAGAGGTGGATGCAGTGCCCAACCCCCACTCTACTGATGACGATGAGTCTCCTCTCTACCCTCATACGCAATTTAAGACTCGGGTCAGATCAATTGTAGTGCTCACTTTGGAGAGACAATCAGAGTCTTCTCCTGCCACAACTCCATCAGCTCCAGCACCTTAGAAGACCTCTGTCGAAGCATTTGCAGATTCTCTTCTCTCGACTCCTTCTATGTCCACAGGCACAACTTCATCATCTCATGGAGGAGATCATACCCAGAGCGAGGATTAGCTCTGTATCCTTCGAATTTTTTGGCAACTATTGCCAAAGGATAGAAGTGTATATAGATCATAGGGCTTCGAGAGAGTGTGTTTTTATTTTTGTTGCTCTCTTCGGTTTCAAAAAACATTTTATCGTGTGTTATGGATTAAAATTTGTTGGTGCTCTATCATATACTCTTTGTGTGATGCTACTATTTCCTATCCTTGAGATGCTTATATGATGATCATTCACTTATGTTTGTTGTGATGTGATTCGTAATTCATTCATATTATTCCTGCACACCAGCAAGTTGTATGTGACATGGAAGGGTACCCCCATGAACCTAATCGATTGTGCATTTGCATTCAAAAACAAATTTAAAAATAGTGCACAAATTTAAGGGGAGCTCTTGCTTATCATATACTTCTCAAAGTGATGATGCTATTCATTTATTATATCTTATGTCGAAGCTTTGATATATATGTTGTCATCAATTACCAAAAAGGGGAAGACTGAAAGCACAACTTCTCCCTAGGTGGTCTTGGTAATTAATAGCAACATATATTTCATTGGACTAATGTTTCCACCAAGGGTATTTCAGGAAAAGTTCAATGGTGGGTTGGCTAAAGGAATGTGAGGAGATTCCCTAGATGCAAGGAATACCCATTGGCAACAAGCTTGAATACTCTACATTTTACATTTTGTGAGAAATCACTTTTGATTCCATAGGAAAGCCAATATCATTAAAAGGGGGTGAGGAATTATGAGTATCTGGTTGCTCAAGTGCTTAGAGAACAGCCTCCAAAAATACTCACTCATTCCATCACAAAAATTCTCTTTTCAAAGCCTAAAGTCCAAAATCGATGCCACAAACAATTCTCATTCGGCCCTACCTAGTTTTTACTTAGACAGAACCCATGCCAAACCCTAGCTTATCAGTGACACCAATTTTCACTTTCGGTGAAACTGAAAACAGTGACCAACCTTGTGTTGTCCGATTTCTAAAAATCAGAATTTCCTATTTTTAGGAATCGGTAACACCGAGATTTGGAAACTGCCTAGGTTAGCCAATTTGGTCCCACCAAGATTTATATATCGGTCTCACCGAATAGCCAAATGTTGCCACATTTTGCACTAGTTGGTGCAACCGAGTTTTCACTTTAGTTTCACCGAGTTGAACAATGATGTTGTAACGGTTGGATTTTTCGAGATGCCTATATATACCCCTCAACCACCTCTCACTCATAGAGGAAGCACTCAGAAGACACAAACACTTGCCCCATCCATTTTTATCAAAGAGAGCCACCTACTCATGTGTTGAGATCAAGATCATCCACTCCAACCATATGGATATTGATTTCTAGCATCCCTAGGTTGCTTTGCACCCAATCAATCTCTTCTACCCAAGCCAAATTTGTGAGAGAGTGATTGAGTGTTGAGGATACTATCTTTTGGAGCACAAAAACAAGGAGTTCATCATACTTACCACATCTATTACCTTTTGGAGGGTGGTGCCTCCTTGATTGGTTAGGTGTCGCTTGGGAGCCTCCTACTTCGTGTTGTGGAGTTGAACCAAGAAATTTGTAAGGGCAAGGAGATCGCCTACTTCGTGAAGATCTACCTCGACTAAGGCTAGTCATCTATGGACGAAGGCCATGATGGAAGAGACAAGGTTGCTGCTCTGTGGACCCTTTGTGGGTGGAGCCCTTTGTGGACTCTCGTGGCTTCTACCCTTCATGAGTTGAAGTCTCCATCAACGTGGACGTATGATACCACCACCTATCAGGACCATGCCAAAAATCTCCGTGTCAACCTTGCATTTCATCTTACTATCCCTATCCTCTATTTACATGTGCTTGTCTTTACTTTCCGCTGCTATACTCGTAGACATGCATGTGTAGGGTGTACTTGATCTATAACAAATGCTAAAACATGTGCTTGTCTTACTATCCATATCCTCTATTTACATGTGCTTGTCTTTACTTTCCTCTTCTATACTCGTAGACATGCATGTGTAGGGTGTACTTGATCTGTAAGAAATGCTAAAACATGCCTGGAACTAAAACTGGGAAAAGGTTAGGTTTTTAATTTGTCAAGTAGCCTAATCAACGCCCCTCTAGACTTACTTTCAATCCTACAAGTGGTGTCAGAGCTTTGGTCTCCATTGTATTCATTTCTTAACCTAGGAGAGTATGGCGTCTAGTGAGGGAAATTATCACCATAGAGGTCCATATTTTGATGGTTCAAACTTTTCTAGTTGGAAGCATAAGATGAGGATCCATATTCATGGTCCTAACCCCGCCATATGGGTTGTTGCTTGTGTTGTCTTGAAAGGTAAATTCTTTGGTGATGGAAAGGAATCGGATCGTGAAGTGACCCTGGAAGAATTGAAGATGTTACAATACACCGCTCAGACATGGGACATTCTATTCAACTGCCTATGCCCTGGAGAATTGAACAACATTAGTCATCTTGAGAATGCAAAGGAAATTTGGGATACTTTGGTTGATATGCACGAAGGTACCGAATCCGCCAGGGAATCTAAGTTGGATGTGCTACAAAGTTAACTTGATAAGTTCATGATGAAGGATGGTGAAGTAGTGGCGGAAATGTACTTTAGGCTTTCTCTCATCACCAATGAGATTGTCGGCTTTGGAAGCAAGAGATGACCGACAAATTCATCATCAAGAGCATACTTAGAGCTTTGGATGGTAAGTATGACACCGTGTCCATATTGACCCAAATGATGCCAAACTACAAAGATCTCAAGCCAACGGAATTTAATGGAAGGATTGTTGCTCATGAGATGTCACTCAAATATAAGGAAGAGCTTCCCAACAAGTCAAGCGCTGCATACAAAGCTTCAAATGATACTCCCGCTACATCAAGAGACAACCTTGTAACCAATGAATAGATAAGCCTCTTGGTCAATAAATTAAACATGTTCTACAAGAGTAGAGGCAAAGAGAGAAGCTCCAACTCAAGATATGAACATAGGTGTTCATTTAGTCGTGACCGTAATTGTTACAATTGCGGAAGGACCGACACTACACTAATGAGTGCATGGCCCCCACAAAAGAAGAGAAGAGTCACCTAGAAGGAAGAGCTCAAGAGATGAGTCACCTCGAAAAGAGAGAAGGAGTAGAGATGATCGTTATGAACGAAGACCCTCCCGGAGAAGTATAGACTCGGAGAAGAAGGACAAGTACACCAAGATCTACACAAGAAGAAGACGTCAAGGTCATATTGGTGAATGGGTTTCCGGCTTCGAATCTGACAACCAATCCTAGATAAGCTATCACTCCGACTCTGACTATAGTCATGAAGAAGGTTTTATCAGACTTGCACTCATTTCCCTCAACTCATATGACATATATGATTCACAAAATGAAGGGAGTGGAAGATGCTTCATGTCTAAAGGCCCCAAGGTATCACACCCCAAATACATTGACTTTAATAGTGATGAGGACGACTTACTTGGAGATGATGACTTGCTCTTTGGTAAAACTAGTGATGTTAGTCAAAATGAAATTGATAATAATCATGCTAGTCAAGATAAGTCACATGATGATGATATGAAGGAAATAGAGCGTCTAACTAAAGAATTAAACACTCTTAAGTTAGCCCCTGAATCTACTCTAGAAGATCAGAGGGGGCTTGTAAGAACTCATGAGAAGCTATGCTTCGAAAAGCTCAATTTAGAGCAAGAGCATGAATTTCTTAAAGCTATCAATGACGATCTTTGAAATAAGACTTCCTCTTATCTATTTAAATGACTACTCTTCTCTACTTGTGTTCCACAAGTTAAACCTAAGGAAACTAGTAGCAAAGACAAGAAAGGTTCTTCATATAGTAGCAACAATAAAAATGTAAATCCAATGATGTTGCTTCTAGTAGTCCTATTGATTCCACTAATGATTCTCTTAGGCAAGATACACTTGAGAAATAAAGCAATTTATTGAAAGGGTTTATAGAAAAAGGTGTCCACAAAAGTCTTCTCGGATGTAAGCAATTCGAGGAGATTGTGTGCAAGCATGGAGGATACGAGAAGAACCAATGCATTGGCTACTTCAATGCCAATGGATTTGAATGGGACAAGGTCAATACCCCAAGCCGAAGTTTGTTCCCCAAAAGGATAAGTCGAACATACTCTCCCCAAGGGAACAAAATCTCAAGATGACCTTGCACCATAAGACCATAAGCTCAGGGGCAAGCACAAGCGTCAAGGGGAGATTGATACATTTGAAGATGAAACCCAAGCCACGATCAAGTGGGTTCCCAAAGCTACTACAAGCTCTACTTCAACAAGTGGTACTTCAACTCCAAGGATCCCCATCAAGTGGATGTGGGTCCCAAAGAAGAAGAACTAGAGAAGTTCTTTGAGGGTTGACTCTGCCGACAAAATTCACTCACATTCATTTTGCCAAGGACTATTTGCAATCAACCTCAACTTTATGCAATAGTTTAAGGAATCACATGTTCCCGCATGGGTAAGCAAGGGACAAGGTAATGAATGAATCAATGGACATCATCTTGTATGCATTTCACTCCATGTCCATAGATATCCTTGTATTTGTTCCTTGTGTGGGACTAACCCATGTGGGTGGAACGAGTAAGAAACAACAAGGATTGCTCCCAACTCAAGATTGTCTTCGTCAACTATGAGCATCCAATACTACAACACGTACATGAAGTCTTCAATGACAAAACCCAAGGTTAGTTTATCCCTCTTAGGGGGATGTCACATCGAGCAGGAGCTTTACTCTAAGAATTGAGTTAAAAGCATCTCTTAAGATGTGAACACATTAAATGCTTTATGTAAAAGTGGTAACCCCACTTGTGCTTAAACAATGAGTATGACCTATGATCAAGTATTCTTACTTGGCTCCTAAGTCAATATACTCATATATAGATGACTCTGTCATCGCCAAAGGGCTTGGTAGATACTAGAGTGGTTTTGCATGTTTGCCATATTTAATTTAACATCTTCTTGAGTGATCATGTTGGTTTGCATTTTTTTTATCATTCAAGGATATCCAATTGTTGTTATTTGGCTTCATTTTCTTTGTCCAATTGGATATACAATAATGCCTAGGTACCTCCCTCTATCTATCTATGCTTTCTCATCTCAAATTCTATTCCTGCTTCATCACAAAATTTGAGCAAGCACTTCTCGAACCCTCTCTGTGAGGAGCACTCGAAGTTCCGTTTCGACAAGATCAAATCTCTAAAACCTCCCTTGTGCCACTAGGTGCAACCAACTCCAAAAACTTGGTTCCACCGAAGCATTACAGTTTATATGGTTTCTGAACCTCGGTAAAACCGATCCCTAAATCTCGGCATCACCGAGTTTCATAGTCACCTGGCAGTAAACAAACTTGGTGGCATCGAAATTTACAAATTGATGTTACTGATGGTAAGGGAATATATAAATATTCACGGACCTGATTTTTGAAAATACTTCTTCAAACGTCGCCCTCGGAAAACCCTTGCTACCGCTCGTGAGTCTTTAGATGTCACCCTCAAATCCCGAGGGCCCTCACCACTGGGAATCCTCGTCGTCGACAGCCATCTGATCCGCCATTTCTGCCATAGGAGATCTGCACCAAGTTTGGTTAAAGATCTTGCACCTGTTGTGATCCCTTATTTGAATCTTGCGCATTAGGTTTCATTTGTCTTCATGCCACAATTTTCTAAACTCCTATCCACGAAAAACTCAGATTATATTAGATAATGAATTTATTTAGGTTTAATCTTCCACCCTGTGTGTCTCGGTGTCATAGGGTTAGGACGAATCGGTCTCACCACTTTCTAGATTAGGGTTACTGAGAACACTCTCGGTGAAACCGAGTTGCTCCTTTGGCGAAACCGAATTGAGTGGCCAAGTTTCTGTTGATGAGAGCGTATGTCTTGGTGGCTCCGAAATTGTTGATTCGGTGGAACCAAAACACACTTGGCCGAAAGTTAAATTTAAAATTTTGAGTTCAGATTTGCAAAAACCTTCCGTGTACTGTGATGTGTATCCCTTCTTCTCTTCTATATCTATTCACAGGGAAAGTTTGTGAGCTTGTCAGGTTCAGATGACGGCCAAAATGATTTTAGATAGCAGAGTGTTGATTTGGAAGGTGGCACTAGTCCATAAGCCAGTTCTTCTTTAGAAGACCCTGGCATACCTAGTTCTCATGGCTTTCCCAAGGCAGCCAGTAGGGCTAGGGGAAAACTCAACTCTGATGAGGAAGATGCATATTTTGTGCCTCAAGAAGTTACTTCCAAGAAGCAGCGGGAGAAGGCAGTTAAGAAGAAAGCTAATGAAGCCACTTCTTCAAAGACGACAGTGAGAAAGGAATATGCCAGCTTAGATGCTATGAGAGCAACAAAGAGTGCTAGAGAAAATATGTTTATGACTGTAGAGCCTAGAAAGAAATAGATGCAAAGAAGGTAGGAGAGATGAAGAGGTCCAGGAAGAGGATTGTTCATGTTGTTGGAAGACCTACCTCTATGTATGAGAAACCAGCTGAGCATGAGGAAGATGAGAAAGAGCAACCTGCAGCAAAACCTCCTCCTTCCAAGAAGAAGAATTTGTTGGTTGATGCTATGCCTAGCCAGGCCCAATCCAAGAGCAAACCAACTGCTCCAAAAAAGCCAGCAATACCTAAACCCAAGAGGACTACCAGAGGCATCCCTCTTACTGAGAAGATGCGGGATCACTAGAAGTGTATGTCTAGAGGGGGGTGAATAGACTACTTGCAGGAAGTTAAGAGTTGACAGTTTTTAACATACATAGCAAATGTAGAACACCCTACACATGCAAGTCATCAAGTATAGCAGTGGAAAGTAAAGACATTGCACATGAACGTAAGAAGTAGAGATCAAACACAAGAGGGACACAATATTTTTCCCGTGGTTCCGATAGGTGGCTCAATCATGCATCCACGTTCATGGAGTCTTCAACCCACGAAGGGTAACGGTCACGAGAGTCCACGGAGGGCTCTACCCACGGAGGGTTCCACGACGAAGGAACCTTGACTATACCATGACGGCCTACATCCACGGTGGACTAGCCTAACTCGGGGTAGATCTTCACGAAGTAGGCGATCTTCTTGCCCTTACAAACTTCTTGGTTCACTCCACAACACGAAGCACGAGGCTCCCAAGCGACACCTAACCAATCTAGGAGGCACCACCCTCCAAAAGGTAATAGGCTCGATTGTGTCGATGAACTCCTTGCTGTTGTGCTTCAAGATGATAAACTCCTCAACACAAAATCACTCTCTCAAAGATATGGCTTGGTAGAAGAGATCGATTGGGTGGAAAGCAAATTGGGGAGGCTATAGATCAAGATTCATATGGTAGGAATGGAATGGCATGATCTCAACACATGAGTAGGTGGCTCTCTCTCAGAAAATTAGTAGGTATGAGTGGGGAACTATTCTGAGTGCTTCTCTTTCGAGTGAGTGGTGGTGGAGGGGTATAAATAGGCATCTCCAAAAATCCAACCATTACACACAAAATGACCAACTCGGTGACACCGATGTGTTAATCTCGATGGTATTGAAGTGACCAAAAGGTGGCAAGTTTTGAATCTCGGTGAGACCGATATAGGAAACTCGGTTGCACCAATAAGGTGACCAACGGTCAGATTGCCCAATCTCGGCGATGTCGATCCAACAATATCGGAGGGACCGATATTGTGAACTTGCATAACAGAAAGTTGGCAGCCTAACACGGTGGCACCGAAAGCAGAATTGATTGTACCGAAAAGCTAGGGTTTGGCTGAGTCTGTCTACGGTTTGGAATCGGTGGCACCGAGTGGAGAATGTTGGTTGCACCGATTTTGAATATTTGGTTTTGGACAGACTTTTGTGGAAGACCTTGTGGGTGTATGTGGTGACTATCACTTGTCCACGTATGAGCATTTTGTTCACCAACAAAACCTTACCCCCTTTTAATAGTATTGGCTTTCCTATGGACGCAAAGTGATTTCTCACAAAAGATAAAATGTAGAGTCCTCTTCCTTGAAGCTTGGACAAAGTTATTCCTTCTTTTTCTTCTCCTTGGGGATACTCTTCACACTCCTTTTGCCAACCCATCACTCTATGGACTTTATCTGAAATACACTAGATGAAAGTATTAGTCCAAGAGACAATGTATGTTGTCATGAATTATCAAAACCACCAAGGGAGCACATGTGCTTTCAATCTCCCCTTTTTGTAATTGATGACAAAATACAATCAAAGCTTCAAATAAAGATAAGCATGAATATAATGAAGACTTTGAGTGACACATGACTTGGACATGCTCTCCCTAAATGTGTGCAAGCCCTTTAAAGGATAGTTACTTTGGAATGCATGGACACACATGTACTAGAAGGGATATAAAAAGCCATGTGTATCTTGGTTATATGCATCAAGTGTATATGAATGAGGTGTATCTTTGATCAAGACTTCACTCTTGCAAACAATATGTGTAAGAAGCAAGATATCATGTTAATCAAAGATATGATGCATATACTTACCTTGAGTTCTTGAGCATTCTAGTAGTAGAGATACACTTGGGAAAACAATGTTAGGAAACACAAGAGTATTCTATCAATCAAAGGCAATGGAACTCAAAAGTACCAAGATATGGAGAACATATACAAGATAGTATTCTTTAGGATTAATATGTCTCCAAGATCATTTAAAACTTTCTCCCTTAGATATGAAAATGTAGGGAATCCTCTCCCCCTGAATCGTAGCATGTATATATTGGGATTGGATAAGGTGAGAAAATTCTAACATGAGAGAATCAAATGCAATACATAAATCTTTCTCCAAAACATATTTTCTCCCCTACTTTGGTATTCTCCCCTTGTTTATATGTAAGTGTAAACTTTTGATATTCCTCTCTCCCTAGATTATATCTCCCCCTTTGCATAAGCATGTATCTTCCTCTTTAGCTTTGAATCTTTGTATATTCTCCCCCTTTGGCATTAATTTCCAAAAAGGTCAGACATAGATTCAAATACAGGGATCATTGAATAAGAAGGGATCCTTGAGAACAAGGGTTATTGCAAGTAGGATTCATAGAAATGAGAATTTGAGGGGATCATTGAAGATGATTTCCCTCCTTATGGATAAACAGAAAATTTGCAGAACTTCTCCTCCTTAGAGTTAGGGATCCTTGAATAAATTTTCACCCCCTAAGTTTTTTTAAGAGAAGGGATCATTGAAGTATCAGGGACATCACTAGTAAGATACCAATTGAAAAAAATCACTAAATAAACTTAGACTAAGAAAAAACGGTGACTCCGGAACAAATCAATTGGTGGAACCGAGATGAAGTTTTGTAGCTCATCTGCTAAATCGATAGAACCGAGTTCTTTGAATTGGAGGCTCCAAGGCATACAACAGAAACTTGGATGAATTTTCAAATTTGCAAAGTATGTGAAAAATTAATCTAAAGACAAAGTTGTATCCAAAAATTAAACATGAAGAGAAACGAATTTTTTGTACCAATTGGAAATAATTTACATAGAAGTATCAACTAGAAAAGATTTGAATGGTTCCAAGAGATTTGCAAAAGAGAATGGACCAAACAAGATTCTTATCTAGATGACGGGCGGTGACTAGGTCACCTATATTAGAGTTTATTGACTTAGGAGCCAATCAAGTATACTTGATCATAAGTCATACTCATCGTTAAGCTCAAAATGGGGTAACCATTTTTCAGTTCAGCATTTTAATGTCTTCATATCATTTGAGTTGCTTTATCTCATGACTTGGAGTAAATCTATATCAAGAATATGAGTACATACCTTTGAGTGATGTTGTTGACAAAGCTTTTAGGTGAACTTGATGAGGATGCTCAAGGTTGATGAAGATCATCTTCAGTTGGGAGCAATCCTTGTTGTTTTTGTTCACTTTTCGAGTACATAGGTTAGTCACGCAAGGATAAATACGATATATCCAAATGACTTGATACCAATTGAGATTTAGCAATTGAGGGATATAAGTCAAGGATATGTTTTTCTTGTCCTCTCCCTTTCATCATCAAAGGGAGGTTGTGAAAACTTGGTCATGACAAGATTGCCTAAGATATGAGTTGTTGGCAATCTTGTGGAGTGTTGTTCTTCCAACTACCTAGAAAGGGTTATATGCAAGACAAGGGAGAATAGAATTCCAAGGTATATGATATTCAAGATAGTAGCATGGAATAAACAATGAAGCTCATCTCCTCGCATGCATCCAAGCGAGCTTAGCTCAAGTTTGAAGCATCAATGATGTTCAACTCACTCCTCAAATGACAAAACACTTTTTCATAAAGTGGCTTAGTAAAGATGTTGACCAATTGCTTGTTAGTACGAACATGCTTAAGATTAATATCTCCTTTGGCAACATGATCACGAATGAAATGATGCCGAACTTGAATATGCTTGGTTCGAGAATGTTGCACAGGATTGTGACCAATCTTAATAGCACTTTCATTATCACAAAGTAATGGCACATTTTTAACATGTATTCCATAATCTTTAACCATTTATGTCATCCATAACAATTGCGCACCACATGATCCAGCAGCAATATATTCTGCTTTGGCGGTAGATAGAGATACGGGTTTTGTTTCTTGGAGGACCAAGACACAAGAGATCTACCAAGAAATTGACATGTACCCGAGGAGGATTTTCTATCAACCTTGTCTCCGGCATAGTCCGAGTTGGAGTAGCCAACAAGATTAAAAGAGGATCCCTTGGGATACCAAATGCCAAAGTTTGGTGTATAAATCAAGTATCTCACAATACGTTTAACAGCCTTAAGATGATATTCTTTAGGTGCAGCTCGATATCTAGCACACATGCAAACACTAAGCATAATATCGGGATGGGAATCACATAGATAAAGCAATGAACCAATCATTGATCGATAAACCTTTTGATCAACCGGCTCAGCCTCCTTAGTGAGATCATCATGTCCGCTAGTGGGCATGGGAGTTTTCATATCTTTGCACTCCTGCGTGTTGAACTTCTTGATTAAGTCTATGGTGTACTTAGTTTGAGAGATGAAAGTTCCTTCTCTTGATTACTTAATTTGCAAGCCAAGAAAGAATTTTAGCTCACACATCATAGACATCTCATACTTCTATGACATCAACCTTCCAAACTTCTCACTAAATTGTGGGTTAGTAGATCCAAATATAATATCATCCACATAAATATGGCACACAAATAATTCACCATTAACTCTCTTTGTGAATAAGGTTGCGTCTATTTTACCAATTTCAAATCCTTTTTCAATAATGAACTACGTTAGACATTTATACCAAGCGTGAGGTGCTTGCTTAAGTCCATATAGAGCTTTGCGAAGTTTGTAAATGTGGTCAGGTTTCTTAGGATTTACAAAACCAGGTGTTTGCTTAACATAGACTTCTTCTTCAATCTCACCATTTAAGAAAACACTTTTAATGTCCATTTTATAAAGTGTGATATCATGGTTATTAGCATAGGCAAGAAGAATTCTAATAGCTTCTAGTATAGCAACGGGGCCATAGGTCTCACCGTAGTCCATACCGTCGACTTGCGTATATCCTTGGGCTACGAGATGTGCCTTGTTGTGAATGACTTGACCGTCTTAATCTTGCTTGTTCCGAAACACCCATTTGGTTCCGATGATGTTTTGATCATTCTTGGGATTCTCCACGAGTGTCCACACATCGTTCCTCTCGAAGTTGTGAAGCTCTTCATTCATAGCGTCCACCCAATCCGCATCTTCAAGAGCGTGTTCTACCTTCAAGGGTTCAATGCTAGATATGAAAGAATAATGCTCACAAAAGTTAGCTAGATGAGTTTTAGAGCGAGTGATTCTCCCAGTTTGTATGTCACCAAAATTTGGTTTAGGGGGTGGTTCTTGGTCACTTGTGCTCGAACCCTGGTCAACTTTCGATTGTTGGATGGCGGAGCTTCTTCATCATCATCGTCGCCGTTGTTGTCAATGTGGTCATATCCTTGAGGTGGTGGTTAAGGACGTTGTGGTGGATCTTCATGATGTACTTCCTCCTCCTCTTCATCTTGTCATGTACCACTTGTGGATGCTTCCATGTCCTATTGTTGGTAGCCTTGATCCAAAGTGGGAGCTTCCACTTGGGTTGGTGAAGTGCATTCCTTCACCTCCATGGGACGAATCTTGCCAATAGACAAGTCTTGGATAGCTTCTAAAGGGTCCTTATCACCTACATCATTCGGCAATTGTTCGACTTCCGAACCATTAGACTCATCAAACTTCACATCTACAGTCTCTTCAACTTTTTGAGTGAAGTTGTTGTAGACACAGTAAGTGTGAGAGTTTGATCCATAACCAAGTAGGAATCCTTCATGAGACTTGGGAGAAAATTTAGTACGACGATGATTATCAAGGATGTAGCACTTTGAGCGGAATACTCAAAAGTATCCTACTTGGGGTTTGTTACCTGTGAGAAGCTCGTATGTCATTTTACCGAGAAGCTTGTGCGAGTAAAGTCAGTTTGTGGCATGCCATGTTGTTTCCACAGCTTCTGCCCAAAATTCTTTTGGCGTCTTGTATTCATCAAGCATCATTATTGCCATCTCAATGAGCGTCCGGTTCTTTCTCTCAACAACTCAATTTTGTTGAGGTCTGTATGTAGCTGAGAACTCATGTGAGACACCTTCTTCGTCAAGAAAGGTATCCACATGGGTGTTCTTGAACTCCGATACGTTATCGTTCCGAACCTTCTTCATCTTCACTTCAAAGTGATTTTCTGCTTTGCGAGCGAAGTTCTTGAAGATATTTCGTACCTACGACTTATCATCAAGAAATAATACCCACGTAAATCTGGAAAAATCATCAACTATAACCAGACCATAAGAGTTTCCATCGAGACTCTTGTAAGCATTGGTAACAAAGAGTATGAAGTAACTCTAGTGGTCTCCTAGTAGTCATGATATTCCACCTACTTGCTTTACTGCTTGACAAGCGCTACAAAGTCTATCTTTGTCAAAGATAACATCCTTAACACCTAGAATGTGACCGCCCTTGATTATCTTATCTAGATGGCGGATGCCTACATGTCCAAGCCTTCTATGCCGCAGCCAACCTTTAGATGATTTTGCAATGAGATAAGTACGAGGTTGAGCCTTTTTAGTGAAATCAACAATGTATAGATAACCTTTACGAATATCGGTAAAGTTAATTTTATGATTATCAAATCGAAACACTTGGCAATCTACTTTAGTAAATAGCACATTGAAACCAAAGTCTGCTAGTCTAGATATGGAAAGAAGATTGTAACCAAGGGATTAAACAAGCATCACATTTTGAATTGAGCTATCATGAGATATGGCCACCTTACCAAGGCCAACTACCTTACCCTTAGAGTTGTCTACAAAGGTCACACACCTTCGAGGTCCTTGATTAGGCATGATCTCTTGAAACATGTCTTTATCACCAGTCATGTGATCCGTGCATCCACTGTCGAGAATCCAATCTTTTCCGCTAGACATGTAATCCTTGAAGTTCACCATTAGACTGAGATTCTTCATGATCTTCTCATACTCGATGTCAAACAACTCATCTTCATCATAGTAGACATGTTCCACATTGTCATCATCAAGTGGGAAATCCTCGTCATAAAGAACAAGAGATTCATTAGAATTATGATCATGACAATGTTCAAGTTTATGAATGCGAAGGGCCTCTATAATGATATTGTTCATAGTTATGACATCTCCTTTAGCACGCATAAGATCACGAAGCTCAAATATGCATTTATCAAAGTTTGGATCACTAGGCTTCATTTTGTGAAAAGTAATAGTTTGATGAAGAATTTCATCAAGATTACCTAATGAGAGATTTGGATATCGTTTATCCAAATCAGTCCACAAAGTATAAGCACATGCAAAGTTCTTCAATTGAGAAAGCACGAATCTTGGTAAACCTCTAACAATAAGATTGCCAATTATTAGGTTACCAAGCATGTTAATTTCCTCTTCGTGTGTGGGATGCAATTCGTCAATGGGGAGCACATAGGTATTTTCAATATGTTTTCTCAAATGGAATTTGTCAAATAGATCAATCATGGTACTCTTCCATCGACTATAGTACTCACCATCAAGAATGGCCACTCTACAATAAAAACTCTCCACACTAGACACATCCATCTTGCTCCACGATGTTGAAACCGAAGCAATGGAGACCAAAGCTCTGATACCAATTGCGGGATCATTAGAAGTGTATGTCTAGAGCGGGGTGAATAGACTATTTACAGGAATTTAAAACTACCTCAAGAACAAATAAAGTGTTGGCAGTTTTTAACATACATAGCAAATCTAGAACACCCTACACATGCAAGTCCTCAAGTATAGCAGCGGAAAGTAAAGACATTGCACATGAAAGTAAGAAGTAGAGATGGAGAGATCAAACGCATGAGGGACACAAGATTTTTCCCATGGTTCCGATAGGTGGCGCTATCATACATCCACGTTCATGGAGTCTTCAACCCATGAAGGGTAACGTTCGCAAGAGTCCACGAAGGGCTCTACCCATGGAGGGTTCCATGAAGAAGCAACCTTGACTATACCATGACGGCCTACATCCTCAGAGGACTAGCCTAACTCGGGGTAGATCTTCATGAAGTAGGAGATCTCCTTGCCCTTACAAATTTCTTGGTTCACTCCACAACACGAAGTAGGAGGCTCCCAAGCGACACCTAACCAATCTAGGAGGCACCACCCTCCAAAAGGTAATAGGCTCGATTGTGTCGATGAACTCCTTGCTCTTGTGCTTCAAGATAATAGACTCCTCAACACACAATCAATCTCTCACGGATATGGCTTGGTAGAAAAGATTGATTGGGTGGAAAGCAACCTGGGGAGGCTAGAGATCAAGATTCATATGGTAGGAATGGAATGGCATGATCTCAACACATGATTAGGTGGCTCTCTCTCAGAAAATCAGTAGGTATGAGTGAGGAACTGTTCTGAGTGCTTCTCTTTCGATGAGTGGTGGTGGAGGGGTATATATAGGCATCTCCAAAAATCCAACCGTTACACACAAAATGACCAACTCGGTGACACCGATTTGTTAATCTCGGTGGTACCAAAGTGACCAAAAGGTGGCAACTTTTGAATCTTGATGAGATCGATATAGGAAACTTGGTTGCACCGATAAGGTGACCAATGGTCAGATTGCCCAATCTCGGTGACGCCGATCCAAAAATCTTGGAGAGATCGATATTGTGAACTTGCGTAACAAAAAGTTGGTAGCCTAACTCGGTGAACTGAAAGCAGAATCGGTTGCACCGAAAAGCTAGGGTTTGGTTGAGTGTGTCTAGGGTTTGGAATCGGTGGCACCGAGTGGAGAATGTTGGTTGCACTGATTTTGAATATTTGGCTTTGGATAGACTTTTGTGTAAGAGCTTGTGGGTGTATGTGGTGACTATCACTTGTGCACGTATGAGCATTTTGTTCACCAACAAAATCTTACCCCCTTTTAATAGTATTAGCTTTCCTATGGACTCAAAGCGATTTCTCACAAAATATAAAATGTAGAGTCCTCTTCATTGAAGCTTGGCCAAAGTTATTCCTTCTTCTTATCCTCCTTGGGGATACTCTTCACACTCCTTTTGCCAACCCATCACTCTCTATGGACTTTATATGAAATACACTAGATGAAAGTATTAGTCCAAGAGACAATGTACGTTGTCATGAATTATCAAAATCACCAAGGGAGCACATGTCCTTTCAGAAGAACAAGAGACCTTCCACCATGGGAGATGAAGAAGAGTTGACAGTGTTGAGGGAGATCAGACCTCATATGTCGGAGCATAATGATGCTCATACAGTTGTAGAGGATCTGAAGAAAATGAGAGATCAAGGGTTGAGGAAGTGGAGAGCAATGATCCATATGCCTCGAGGAGGAAGACTGTTGTTGATGACAGATTCTACACCAAATAACAGGAAGACTTCTATGGGACAAGAACCCTGTAGTGAGTGACATGAGATATGTCGACTGGGCATACATCAAGTTGAATGAGGATATCTTTCTCCATGTGCTAGAGAACTTCAAGGCCATTGACATCGACACATTTGTTGGCAGAGAGTTCACATCTTGGAACAATGAGATGATCATGCAGTTCTGCTCTACATCGCACTTCTACCTAGATGGACGGATCATTTGGATGACTGAGAGAGTCAGGTACCAGTCTACAATGGATGAGTGGGCTACCATCTTAGGAGGCCCAAAGGTAGAAGAGGGAGATCTTCATATCTACATAGAGGCCAAGATGAATGACAACTCAATGGCTGACATGTACACTCATATCCCAGCTGCATATGTGAAGACACATATGTATGGCTCTGTGTACTATTTGCAAGCAGGACTACCCACCACCAACACTATCATGAGATACACTTTTATTCCCAAGTATGGAGATGAAAAGATGATCAGGGGGTACTCCATCAACATGCTACATCATATAGATACCCACACCAGATTCGGAGTGATGGACTTGATTGTAAAGACAATCAAGAGGACAGCTGTCGATCAATAACGATCTAGTGGATATGCACCATACACCCAGATGCTCATCAACGCCAAGTTGGAGAAGGATGTATATGCAGTTGATTGTCCTCATATGCTACTTCATTCGGAACTTGAGAATAATGTTGTGGTGATGGATCCATCTCATCCCACTTCAGCTATTGCACAGGTAGAGGCAGAGACAGCCAGAGCCACTAGTGCTCCAGTGCCCAAGATGAAGAGCGACCAAATGGCACTTCTTATCAGCTCCATCCAAGGGATATAAAAGAAAGTTGCAGAGATTCGCAAGAACCTAAAGAGTTTTGAGAGGATTGTGGAAGACAAGTTTTATGCTCTCGATGTCAAGGTGACTAAGCTAGCCACTACTGTTGATGAGTAGAAGAAAGAGGTGGATGCAGCGCCCGGCCCCCACTCTACTGATGATGATGATGAGTCTCCTATCTAGCCTCATACGTAATTTAAGACTCATGTCAGATCAACTACAGTGCCCACTTCAGAGAGACAATCAGAGTCTGCTCCTGCCACAGTTCCATCAGCTCCAGCACCTCTAGTTTCTACTCCACCACCTCAGAAGACTTCTATCGATGCATTTGCAGATGCTCTTCTCTTGACTAATTCTACAGCCATAGGCGCAAATTCATCATCTCATGGAGGAGATCATGCCCAGAGCGATGATTAGCTCTATATCCTTTGAACTTTTCGGTAACTGTCGCCAAAGGGGAGAAGTGTATATAGATCATAGGGCTTCGAGAGAGAGAGAGACAGAGTGTGTTTTTTGCTTTTTGTTGCTCTCTTCGGTTTCAAAAACATTTTATCGTGTGTTATGGCTTAAACTTTTTTGGTGTTTTATCAAATACTCTTTGTGTGATGCTACTATTTCCTATCCTTGAGATGCTTATATGATGATCATTCACTTATGTTTGGTGTGATGTGCTTTGTAATTCATTCATATTATTCTCGCACGCCACCAAGTTGTATGTGACAAGGAAGCGTACCCCATGAACCTAAACGATTGTGCATTTGCATTCAAACGCAAATTTAAAAATAGCGCACAAATTTACGGGGAGCTCATGCTTATCACATACTTCTCAAAGCGATGATGCTATTCATTGATTATATCTTATGTCAAAGATTTTATATATATGTTGTCATCAATTACCAAAAAGTGGGAGATTGAAAACACAACTTCTCCCTAGGTGGTTTTGGTAAGTAATAACAATATATATTTCATTGGATTAATGTTTCCACTAATTGTATTTCAGGAAAAGTTCAAGGGTGGGTTGGCTAAAGGATTGTGAGAAGATTCCCTAGATGTAAGGAATACCATTTGGCATCAAGCTTGAAGACTCTACATTTTACATTTTGTGAGAAATCACTTTTGAGTCCATAGGAAATCCAATACTATTAAAAGGGGATGAGGAATTATGATGATTTGGTTCCTCAAGTACTTAGAGATTAGCCACCAAAAATACTCACCCATTCCCCCACAAAAATTCTGTGTCCAAAGCCTAAAGTCCAAAATTGGTGCCACCAAAAATTCTCATTCGGCCCTACCGAGTTTTGACTTAGAGAAAACCCGTGCCAAACCCTAGCTTCTCGGTGACACCAACTTTCACTTTCGGTGAAACCAAAAATAGTGACCAGCCTTCTGTAGTCCCATTTCTAAAAATTGGAATTTCCGAGGATTAGGAATCGGTGACACCGAGATGTGGTAACTGCCTTGGTTAGCTAATTCGGTCCCACCGAGATTTATATATCGGTCTAACCGAAACACCAAAAGTTGCCACATTTTGCACTGGTCGGTGCAACCGAGTTTTCACTTCGGTTTCACCGAGTTGGACAATAATGTTGTAATGGTTGGATTTTTGGAGATGCATATATGTACCCCTCCACCACCTCTCACTCATAGAGGAAGCACTCAAAACACACAAACACTTGCCCCATCCATTTTTCTAAGAGAGAGCCGCCTACTCATGTGTTGGGATCAAGATCATCCACTAAAACCATATGGATCTTGATTTCTAGCCTCCCCAAGTTGCTTTGCACCCAATCAATCTCTTCTACCCCAGCCAAATTCGTGAGAGAGTGATTGAGTGTTGAAGAGACTATCTTTTGAAGCACAAGAACAAGGAGTTCATCATACTTACCATATCTATTACCTTTTGGAGGGTGGTGCCTCCTAGATTGGTTAGGTGTCGCTTGGGAGCCTCCTACTTCGTGTTGTGGAGTTGAACCAAGAAGTTTGTAAGAGCAAGGAGATCGCCTACTTCATGAAGATCTACCCTGAGTAATGCTAGTCCTCCATGGATGAAGGCCATGATGGCATAGACAGGTTTGCTTCTCCGCGGAACCTTTGTGGGTGGAGCCCTTCGTGGACTCTCGCGGCCACTACACTCTGTGGGTTGAAGTCTCCATCAATGTGGACGGATGATAGCACCACCTATCGGAACCACACCAAAAATCTCCGTGGCAACCTTGTGTTTGATCATCCTATCCCTATCCTCTATTTACATGTGCTTGTCATTACTTACTGCTGCTATACTCGTAGACATGCATGTGTAGGGTGTACTTGATTTGCAACAAATGCTAAAACTTTCCTAGAACTAAAATTTGGAAAAGTTTAGGTTTTTAATTTGTCAAGTAGTCTAATCACACCCCTCTAGACTTACTTTTGATCCTACACCCCGCACCTAACCCGTGAATGCATGTGTAACCGCAAGGGTAGGCTCTGATACCAATTGTAAGGTCCCGTTATGCCTCTAATCACCCCCTATAGACTTACTTTCGATCCTACACCATGCACCTCACCCGCGCATACCCGTGTAACCGCAAGGGTCAGCTTTGATACATGCATACTTTGTCCTCACTCGTGCGCACCCGGGACCAACTTCCTAGTCTGTCACCCATCCTAGAATTGTTCCAAGCAAGCACACTTAACTTTGGAGTTCTTTTTGAGTGGGCTCCCGGAAAATAAGGAATTCCTTGTAGATATGAGTAGTCTATCATTCCTATTAAGCCAGGCTCTCACAATTGGTCACACTCATTTGTGAGGAAGTTGGTCATCTCAGCATTTGCAACGAACTGCATAAATTCTTTGATAGAAACCCGCTTCGCTAATGAAGGGTTCATGTGGCCATTCATAGGGCCTAACCTCCGCGTTGTGAAAGATGTTAATGTCTTGATCTTGAGTCCTCCCAAGAACTCCCTTGAGGCTCCAGCTCGAATAACCCCTCCTTAGAAAATTCATTTCCTAAAGCACAAATTTCTAAAAAATGGACCACATAATTATGTCAATAAAACTTTGCAAGATTGATAGCAACTACTCATATAGGTACCTAGAGGCCATATTATGCATTCATACTACTTCAAACTCAAAGAATTGAACATGCAATCTCCTTTTCGGTAGCACCAAGTGCAGCAAATATGAAAAATATAAATCACTAAATTAAAACTAATTGGAGTAATGGGAGAGTCACATACCATTCCTCAAAACAGTTTCGGGAACAGAATTCTAGGCAAAGAGATCAAAAAATTCAGTTTCACGAGCAAGAACACGAGAGAGAGAGAATGAATTTTTATTGGAGGTAAGGAATGATGGGTCGAAGAGATCAGCAGGGGGGCATGTGGGCCCCATAAGCTATCAGGGGTCTCCTAGGGGGGTGAGCATGCCATGTTGGCTTGTGTCCCACATGTGCTCCTCCCTGATGTGTTTTCAGCACCAAAAATTCTTCAATATTCCAAAATAATCATGTTAAAATTTTGTGGCAATCTGAGACATTTTATTTTTGGGTCATTTTTATTGCACGGGAAACTCAGAAAACTAGATAGTTATGCCATTTTATTTTATGTAACTAAAAATAGCAAAGGGTAAACTTTTCATACAGAAAGTTGTGCTTACTGAATTCATCAACTACATGTCTTTCAAAAAGGATCCATTAATAAGGTTGACCAAGTCTTATTAATAACCATTTCTGATTGACATGAAACCAAAGAATTTTCATATTTGCATATCCCCAACAATAAGAATATCATATTTCTTATTGGCAGTACGAAGAGGAAATTTGAAACCTCCAATGATGATTGTGGCACTTGGCTCAATGACATTAATATTATTAACTAAAGTTTGCTTCTTCAAAAAATGCACAGTATGTTATTTGCCATTGACGTGAAAAGTAACCTTGCTTTTGTTGCAATCAATAACAGCCCCTGCATTCTTTAAAAAGTGTCTACCAAGGATAATTGACATGTTGTCGTCCTTGGGCATCAAACAAAGTTTGTTAAGACAATAAAATTTGCAACCACAATAGGAACATCCTCGCAAATTCCAATAGATATAGCAATAGAATTATGATTAATTTGCAAAGATATCTCAATAGCTGTGATCTTATTAAAGTCAAGTCTTTTATAAAGAGAGAAAGGCATAACACTAGCCTCGGCTCCTAAATCACATAAAGTAGTTTTAACATAACTTTTGGAGCCAGGTATTGTTGGTATACCGAGATCTCCCAACTTCTTAGGCACTCCACCATAAAAAGAATACTTAGCAAACATAGTAGAAATTTTAGTTTTAGGTATTTTTCTTTTGTTGGTAATAATATCCTTCATATAATTAGCATACGTAGGAATTTTGAATATATCAGTCAAACGAGTGTGCAAAAGGACAGGTCTAATCATTTCAACAAAGCGTTCAAAATCCTCCTCATCCTTACTCTTAGAAGGCTTATGAGGGAATGGCATGGGTTTTCGAACCCATGTTTTCTAGCAACAAAGTCGTTCTTCTCAAAACGTTTATTTTTGGGATGAGGGTTATCAAGATCTTCTGCAGGTTCTATTTCCAAATCATTATCATGTTCTTTATTATTATCCGGATGAGCATCAACATGAATATCATCATCATTATTATCATTCTCATTATCACTAGGTGTATGTTCACTACCAAATTGTGACTCGGCATCAGAAATAGAAACATCATTACGTTTTTCAGCAAATTTTTCTATATCAGGTTCACTAGAATCATGTAAAGTCCTGTCACTTTTCTTTTATTTTTCTTCTTAGATGGACTAGGTGCATTATCATTAGTTCTTTGAGAATCATGTTCAATTCTTTTAGGATGACCTTCAGGATAAAGAAGTTCATGAGTCATTCTACCTCCTATGGTCATTACTTCAACAACATTATCGTTCATATTCTCAATTAATTTAGCAAGAAAATCATTTTGTGACTTAGCAACTTGGTCTAGTTGAATATTAACCATAGAAGCATGCTTACCCTAGACCCTTAACATAATTAGCAGTTCTAAACATCAAGTCACTCAAGCGATCTATCATCATGGCATTACATCTTAATTGATCTTTGACATAATTATTGAAATGTTCATTATTAATAATGTAATTATTAAATTCATCTATGCACTGACTAGGAGTCTTAGTATAAGGTATATCACTTCCTGTCGGTGCACTAGAGTTTTTGGGCCATCTAGTGCCCCTTTACTCATGCACGGGCAGTAGTAGCTGCCCCGGCGGCAGGGCCCAGCGAAGACTTACCAAGCACCAGCACATAAGACTCAAGACTACTGGCAAGACCTTGTCGGGAGGGCCATAGAGCCTCCAGGCCCCCGGCAAGGCAAGGTCCCGGCAAGGCAAGGCCCCGCCAAGCACCACCAGCACATAGGACAGGTGTCGATCCACCTGGACACGTGTCGCAGCGTCGGTGTTGGAGGGAGCTAAGCGGCGCCGATGGGACTGCCCCCGTCCCATCCCATTGATGGACTGAGGCCCCTGACGGTGCATTTAATGCTCTTGTCCTACTCCGTTAGGGTTAGGTATGATAGCACTGTAGCAGCACTATGCATCTCGTGTGCACATTGTACGCCACTGTTGAGATTCCCTTAAGTATAAAAGGAGGCCCAGGGCGTTATAGGAAAGGACTTTTGGACTCTTTGGCTTTTGGGCTTTCGGACAGTTAGGCAGTTAAACAACCGGACAGCCCGACGGTTAGAGAGGGGGGAAGGTTCCCAAGCTCACGTAGCAGCCATTCATGGCGCTCCTATAGCTCGAAACCTAGAACGGGATCAATACAACCAAGCATGAGTAGGGTTTTACGCATCCGTGCAGCCCGAACCTGGGTAAAAAAAGTCGTGTTGAGCTCACCAGACCGGCTCTTTGTGCTAGCTCCCCCCCCCCCCCGCTGAACCGGAAGGGGACCACGCGGTCCCATAGGTGTTCGTTCCCATGACATCTTTGGCGCGCCAGGTAGGGGGCGTAAGAGGTTCTATGAACCTGTTTTGGTGATCTGCGCCCCAGCTTCATCATCGCCATGGCCTCCACGAAGAAGGGCCTGACAGTAGTTGGCCCATCCGCATCTGCCGTTCCTGTATCTCCGCGGACGGGGGACGACGTAGACGCGTGTGGAGGAGGAGGAGGTGGAGGTTCCAAAGTTCCGCGGTGCTTCGGTGACCAAGACCAAGCAGTTGGCAACGCTCGTCGCGGAGACGCTCATGGCGGCGGTGAGAACCCCCGCGCCCGTGGGTCTCACGATGGAGTAGTACCGCCTGCAGGTGGTATGGCGAACTCCGGGGTGGAAGAGTGTCTTCTAGGGCACCCACACCGGCGCCTATGCCGTGACCTTCTCAGGACACGCGCGGAGAGCCGCGCCATGGCGCCCGCAGTTCTCAGCGTCCCCACGGAAAAGCTCCTACGCATCATTCCCAAGATGCACAAGACCAGCATGCGAGCAGGAGTGGCATGCCGACACGAGACCATGGAGGTGCTCCTTCTAACACGGTTAGGAGTCAGAGCACCTCGCATTCCTCGCGTCGCTCGATGCCGTCCACAGCGGAGGAAGCGATGGCGCGAGCGCAGCTACTCCTGAACTTCCCTCCTCCTACGGAGAAGCTCGACAAATGGAGAGCGACCATTCAAAGCCTCCTCAGCCTTGCAGACAAGCTTCAGCCCACAGGGTCGCCTCAGGCCAGCGGTGAAGTGCCCGGGGTCGGCGCGACCTCAACGCTCTCTCCTCCGCGACAACATCATCGGTCGCTGACCCGACGGACCGACGCCCATGACGGTTACTCAACGGCATCGTCTGACCCATGGACGCACCGTGATCAGCATCATGTTCTTCAGGAATGTGGCAAGGAGGACGCTCGAACCGCGATCGAGCGGCGACGGGAAGCGCTCCTCCGGTCGGACAGGCGCACGGGACCCACTATAGACAAGTCCGCATCGGGGTATCGTGTCTGCCTACCTTATGAGGTGGGCTGTCTAGCGTTTACCCTCGAGCTACGGCAAGTCCAGTGGCCCAACACCCGCACGTTCAAACCAGAAGTCTCAGAGAAGTATGATGGCAAGACCCATCCGTCAGAGTTCCTGAGAGTCTACACCATCGCGGTGCAGGCTGTCGGGGGCCGCGACGACAAGATATTGGCCAACTACTTCCCGTTGGTGCTTAAGCACAACATTAGGTCATGGCTGATGCACTTGCCAGAGAGATCCATCGCCTCCTGGGCGGACCTGTGTCACGAATTCATTGGCACCTTCACTGGGGGTCATCAAGGTCCTGGCCAGGAGAGCGACCTGCACATCATCCCCCAGAAGGAAGGCGAAACTCTGTGCAATTACATCCAGAGGTGCAGCCGCATGCACCACAACATCCCAAACGTTCACCCTGCCACTTCTATCAGCACGTTCCATCAGTACGTGTGCAACCACAGGATGCGGGAAGATCTGGCGATGAATAGAGTCATGGATGTCATCGAGCTTTATGCTTTGGCAGACAAATGTGCTCGGGCTAAAGAAGGGAGAAGACTCCATGGCGAGGATGCCGGCACGGAGGTCGACTCTGAGGACAAAGACAGAGCTGCCCTGGCAAAGAAGGGCCAGCAGCGAAACAAGAAGCGCAAGGAAAAGACCGTGCTAGCCGTCGAAGTATCTGGCAACCCCGGCGCCGCCAAGAAAGGCAAGGTCGATGACCCCGGCAATGATGTTGCCGGGTGCACCCCTGCCATGCTTTGGTGGTTGCCGGCAAGCCAGAAGACTCCGACAAGCAGTATTGCAAGATCCATCACACCAAAGGCCATGACCTCCAAGACGGCCGACAAGTTGAGTAGCTTGCCAAGAAGTAGAGGGCTGAATATGAAAGCCGCGACAAGGAGAAGGGTCAGGATGGTGCTGAGGGGTCTGGCAAGAAGCATGTTGGCTGAGGAGGTCACTGTGGCAAGCCCAAGCAATAGAAGGATCGGCCCGCCCGTGGTCGCGACAAGCAAGAGGGAGATGATGATGACGTCGAAGAGGACGACGAGTCCAGTGAGCATGAGTTTCAGAAAGCTACGGAGGCGATGTGCATAGAAGGAGGATCCTCGTCACATTCCTCTCACCACAAACTTAAATAGTGGGCGCGCGAGATTAATGCGGCAGAGCCCTCTATCAGTGCACAGAAACCTCTCAAAGGGTCCAACACTCCTACCATCTTCCACGCTGAGGATCACCCTGATCGTGTAACCGCGGTCGGGTGCCTACCGTTGTTGGTCTCGCCAACAATCAGCAACCTCAAGGTGACAAAGATGTTAGTCGACAGCGGGGCCAGCCTGAACCTGATCTTGTTCGATGTCATTTGGAGGCTGCAGATTCCCGACGAAGATCTCGAGCCGACAGGCGCTTTCCAAGGGGGACAATTCGGGAAGGACTCATCTGAAATGTAAGGTCATGCTACTGGTGACGTTCGGCAGTGAAATCAACTTCAGAATGGAGAAGATTGTCTTTGATGTTGCCGAGATCTCATTGCCATACAACAGCATTCTCGGGCGTCCGGCACTGGCCAAGTTCATGGCGGCCAATCATGTCTCTTACAACATGCTGAAGATGCCCAGACCGATGAGCGTTATTACCATCAACTCTAACAAGAAGAGGGCGCTTATCTGTGCTGACCAACTCTACCGGGGCACAGCCGCAGCACTTGCCACCAAGGCACTTGCTCTTGCCGCTGAAGCCCCCGGGGGAAAGAAGACCGGCAAGGCCTCTGGCGCACATTCCGGAAAGCGCACTCTTCGGAGTGTTGCGCTACTGTTGACGATGTGCTAGAGAGGTCCACCGGCAAGAGCAAGAAGTCCAAGGCAGCTCCACCAGAAACCAAGAAGGTGCCCGCCAAGGAGGATGGCACGGGGGGACTTTTACCATAAGTTCACCCTTGATGACAAGTAGGAAAGCGCGCTCGTCGCCTTCCTGCGGGCAAATGTCGATGTGTTTGCATGGCAACCATGTGATATCCCCGGTGTTCCCAGGAAGGTGATTGATCACCACCTTGTCTTCTGTCCGCACGCGCGGCCCGTCAACCTGAAGGTTCGGAAGCAAGCTTTGGAGTGACAATAGTTTATTGCCAAACAGATCAAGAAGTTAGAAGCAGCTGGTCTGATCAGAGGAATACTCCACCCTACGTGGTTGGCCAATCCAGTCGTAGTGCGCAAGGCGAATGGGAAGTGGAGGCTATGCATTGATTTTGTAGATATCAACAAGGCCTGCCCCAAAGATCCTTTTCCCTTGCCGCACATCGACCAGATTGTGGAATCCACCATCGACTGAGACTTGTTGTCTTTCCATGATGCCTATTCTAGTTATCATCAGATCTTTATGGCCAATGAAGACAAAGGGAAGACCGTGTTTATCACCCCATGTGGTATGTACTGCTTTTTGTGTATGCCTTTCGAGTTGAAAAGCACCGGTTCTACCTTTGCGAGAGCGGTCCAGATTGGTTTTGAGCCCCAGCTTCATAGAAATATGGAGGCTTATATGGATGACATAGTGGTCAAGACCAAGGACAAGGCCACGCTCATAGTGGACCTAGAAGAGACGTTCGCCAATCTGCGCAAGATCAAAATGAAGCTAAACCCCGAGAAATCTGTGTTCGGCGTCCCATCCGGCAAGCTTCTCTGGTTCTTTGTGTCTCAATGCGGAATCGAAGCGAATCCTGACAAGATAAAGCAATTGAGCAGATTGAGTCACCAAGATGAGTGAAGGACGTGCGATGCCTTGCCGGTTGTGTTGCTGCTTTGAGTAGGTGCATCTCAAAGTCTGCTGAGCACACCCTGCCCTTTTTCAACATCTTGAAGAAGGCAGGTCCAATGAAATGGACTCCGGAAGCGGAGGCAGCGCTGCAGGATTTGAAGAAGTACCTTTCCTTTCTGCCGGTCCTAGTCGCCCCAAAACCACAAGAGTCGTTGCTGCTATACTTGGAGGCAATGAATCAAGTGGTGGGTGCTGCATTAGTGGCTGAAAGAGAGGTTGACGAAGAAGCAGTAGCAACGGCAGAGGCGCCAAGGAATGAGCCAGGACATCCTTTGGCAGGGTCTGGTGCCGGCAAGGAAGGATCTACGCAGTTGAAAGAGATAATTCAGAAGAAGAAAGTGGTGCAGCGACCAGTCTATTTTGTCAGCTCCTTGTTGCAGGGGCTAGATCAAGGTATTCTGTCATACAAAAGTTTCTCTTCGGACTTCTTATGGCCTCGAGGAAGCTGTGCCATTACTTCCAAGCACATGAGATCACCGTTGTCACCTGCTTCCCGCTACAGCGGATATTCAGGAACCTAGAAGCTACCGGAAGGATTGTGGAGTGGGCTCTAGAACTATCAAGCTTTGGTCTTAAGTTTGAAAGCACTTCAACCATTCAGAGTAGGGACTTGGGGGAGTTCATTGCAGAATGGATCCGAACGCCCGATGAAGAGATTCCAGAGTCAACTCTCCCCGGCAAGGAGACTGATCGAGAGTGGATCATGTATTTTGATGGAGCTTTCTCGCTGCAAGGCGCTGGTGCCGGAGTGCTGCTTGTCGCACCCACCGGAGAGCACCTCAGATATGTGATCCAGATGCACTTTCCCTAGGAGAGATCAACGAACAACACTGCTGAGTACGAAGGGCTGCTTGCCGGTCTCAGGATCGGGGCGGACCTTGGGATCAAGAAACTTATTGTCAGGGGTGATTCTCAACTTGTCATCGAGCAAGTGAACAAAGATTACCAGAGTCCGTTGATGGAGGCTTATGTAGATGAACTGAGGAAGTTGGAAGAATGTTTTGACGATGTTGCCGATAGCCTATCAAAATGTGCTGCCCTTAAGTTACCTATGGAACCAAGAACTTTCATGATCCAACTAACTCAACGCTCTGTGACACCATTAACTGGACAAGAGAAGAGAAGAAAGTTAAGTTCCGGCAAGTATTTCCTAGCAGAGCTCCCCGAAGCCGCCGGCGAGAAAGTTGCCCAGGAGAATGACAGGCTTGCCGGTGAGTACTATGCTCCGGCAGGGCCATCAGCTCTTGTCGTAGAAGCGTGCGCTCTCTCCAGGCTTGCCGAGGCGCAGCAGACTCCGGCAGGCCCTTAGGCCCTTGCCGTCGAGGCAAATGCTCCCCCGACAAAGGATACACCTTCAGTCCTTGTTGTCGAGCCCCAGGCTCCAGCATGGGCACAACATCTTGTCCAATTCCTTTAGACAGGAGAACTGCCCAAGGAACAAGAGGAAGCAGAGAAAGTAGCCCGCCGGTCTCATATGTACCAGTTCATAGACAACGTCCTGTACAGAAAGAGATCGAACGGCGTGAAACTCAAGTGCATTTCTCGGGAGGATGGACTGGAGCTGTTGGCAGAGATACACGGAGGTATATGTGGCTCCCACATAGGATCAAGAGCACTTGCCGGAAAGGCATTCCAGCAAGGTTTCTTTTGGCCCACTGCCCTCCAGGATGCAACTGCGTTAGTAATCAAGTGTGAAGCATGCCAGTTTCATTCGAAGAAACTACATCAACCAGCTCAAGCCCTTCAAACAACCCCTCTCTCCTGGCCATTTTCAGTCTGGGGGCTCTACATCTTGGGTCCCTTTCCCCGCGCTACCGGGGGCTTTGAGTACTTGTACGTACGACAAGTTCACAAAGTGGCCGGAAGTGGAAGCAGTGAGGAAGGTGACAGCATAGTCAGCAGTCAGATTCTTTAAGGGACTAGTTTGTCTCTTTGGTGTTCCCAACAGGATCATCACTAACAATGGCACACAGTTCACGAGCCGCACCTTCATCCAGTATGTCCAAGACCTTGGTAGAAAATTTTGTTTTGCTTCCATTACCCACCCGAGGAGCAATGACCAAGCAGAGAGGGCTAATGCTAAAGTACTGCGAGGTCTCAAGACAAGAACTTTTGATAGTTGCACAAGTGCGGAAGAAACTTGATTGATGAGTTGCGAGTGTTTCTTTGGTCAATCAGGACGACACCAAATCGAGCTACCGGCCAGACACCCTTCTCCCTTGTCTATGGGGCGGAGGAAGTGCTCCCCACGGAACTCATATACGGTCACCTCGAGTGCTTGCTTATGATGAGCTCAAGCAAGAGCAGTTGCGGCAAGACGACACGACGCTCCTTGAGGAAGACCGTCTTTAGGCTGCTGTGAGAGCTGCACGCTACCACCAAGCCTTGCACCGCTACCATAGCCGTAAGGTCAATGCCAGAAGTCTTGAGGAAGGTGACCTTGTTCTTCGGCGAGTTCAGTCTGCCAAGAATCCAAACAAGTTGACGCCAAAGTGGGAAGGCCCTTATTGGGTAGTACGAGTCACTAGGCCCAGCGCATTCCACCTAGAGACCGAGGATGGCGTTCCGGTGAGCAATTCCTAGAATATCGAACATCTTCGAAAGTTCTACCCATAAGGCGCGGTTGCCGAGCCGGCCCCGACAACCACCTTTTGTACAAGTCTTGCCACTAAAGCATGTAATCCTTGGTACAAAGCCAGGATCAGACCCTGTGCGTAGATAAATAAACATAAGTGTTCTGCAATCCTGTTTGTCTCTCATGTTTACTTATGTGCAATTTTTATCTGGAGAGTTGCATTATGCTTAATTACGGCAAGAACTAACAAACCACCAAGGTTCCATATCCATATTTTCTCTTCTTTCTTTGTCCAAAGGGTAGAAGGTTCCCTCACGTGTAGCTTTGCCGGGGGGAATGATGGTACGGATACCTATGAGCTCAACATTCCAAAAAAAACTTGCCGAAAGGAGAAAGGCAACAAAAAGATAAGTTGCGACAACCCCATATGAAACCTTGCCGTAAAGTTATTTTCCTTGAGCAATTTCGACATCTGTATGGAAAACCTACATGCACGGGAACCTTGTCGCAATTGAATGCACCCTCAATGGCTTAAGTGGCTTCGCCCGCACTCCTTGTTTCGTTCCGAGTCCGCTCAATGATCCAAGTGACAGTGCTCGCGCCCTTATCCGGTTTTGAGTAAGGCCGACGCCCTAAACGGCCATGCCAAGGTCGCCAAGGTGTCTTGCTGGCAGTGGCACCGCCAGCAGGCTGCTAAGGACCCATTCCTCAAAGCACTTGCGATAGGGCTACACACGCCGGCAAGATTTTTCCAAAAAGGGCATAGGGAAAGTTCCATATATAGAATCGGTCTAACAAGGAAGATAATACACATTCATTCGAAATGGGGTGAAATTTACATAAGATACCGCTTTTTTATAAGTAAATCTTTATTTGACTTTCTCCCCTAAGGGAGATTACAAGAATAAAAGGTTGGAAAGGAGAGGCGGGATACAAGAAGAAAAGATGGCGAAAGGCCCCCAGCAGAAGCCCGGCCTGACCCCTCTGGACCAGCACTGCGCGGACAAGCAGGGCTGCCAGATGGGCAGGCAAGAGATGGTCCCTCCTGGACCAGCATTGCACGGAGGAGAAGACCGGAGCAAGCGGAAAGGAGGATGGACCCCTCAAGCCAAAGTCCACTAGCTTGCTGGAGGTGGAATATGAGGCAACGCCCGGGACTAAAGCACCCGGCAAGGACATCTTGCCGGGAGGGGGAGAGGCGTGAGGCTAGTGATGATGGTGCGGTCAACAGTCAGTCCAAGCTCGAATCTTCAGGCTCCGACTTGACCGGACGAGGACCGGACTTGTCACCGCTATCTTTGCCGATGTCCTCCCCGTCACTCTCGTTGGAGGACAGGCTTTTGGCACTGCTCGCGCTCTCTTTGTAGCAGCTGAGGCGGATGCCGGAGCTTCCATAAATCTTGATGGAGAGCGTATCGGCCTCCGTCATTTTAAAACAGAGAACGTGCCACACCTGGATGTTGTGGGCACGGGTGAAGGTCTTCCAACCGCGCCTGAGGAACATGATGCGGCGCGCTGAGTAATCAACGTCCACCGGCGTCGTGCCTTTGCAACACCCTGCCGCCCACAGCCACAGGAAGGACGGCCGATCGTTCTCCACCGCTCCGGTGAAGGGGTGTGGGAGACGCAGGTGGCTCCGGAGGGGACCGCCCAACTCGAGGACGAAGTTTAGGGTCGTCCCCTCGGCGTCGGCCTCTTCGTTGGAGATGCTTGGCGTCGGAGAAGGGGGTGGAGCAGCGCTCCGCCTCATCCGACCTCGACCTCCGCGCCTCCTCCTCCATGCGAACTCGAGCCCCCCGCCGCCTCCACGGAGGAAGCGGCGGCATGATCCTGATGAGAGCTCCTCCTTGCAGCTGAGGAAGGTGGTCGCCCTCTCCCCCTGGTCATGGCGAAGGGCGAGCGCTACCTGAACATTGAGAAGACGAGGGAGGAGGCGGACTGTGGAGTCTTGCACTCGAAGGGCAGAAGAAGGATGGATGAGCTCCGCCCCTGTCGTCCCCAATTTATAGGAGGAAGCGCGGGGGCTGGCTCTCCCCCACTCCAAAGGACGTCGCACACCTCCTCCAATAGTGGCGCCCTCGATCACGGGGCGAACAACAACCGCCCCATCGCCCCAATCCATGACGCCGCAGTTACTACCTTTTCTTAGGGACTTTAAATCACGGGTGCTCGTTGCTAGCCCCCCCCCCCTCGCTATGTATGCGGCGTGCGTGGCGGAAAAGACCTGATGCGGTAATTAAAAAACTTGATGGTCATGCCGCCACGTATCCCACTACCCGCATTCAGTGGGCATCGTGGGGAAGCGCAGCAAGCGCAATGATCACAACTGCAAGGCCCTGCCTTTTAGTGAAAAACGAAAAATCTTAAGGATGTACTAGTAGCGCATATTTTCCTCATTAGTAAACAAAGTGGTAATGCCATTCAGTTTAGTAAGATGTCCAACAATAGTTTCGGTTTCATAACCATGGAAAGGATCAGATTCAATTGTAGGGATTGACTCAGGGTCTACAAATAAATCATGATCCTTATCAGTAAAAAATATAGGAGAAGTGGCAAATTTAGGATCATGTATCATTTTCTCCATCATAGATTTTTGTTTCATTTTGCATAGTAGTTTCTTAAAATCATCTCTATCATTACAAGCAAGAAAGTCTATAGCTAACTTTCCATCCATAACATAACCCTCAAGTACATCAGGCAATTCATATCTATTTGGAGAGCAAGGTGTAATAGGTGACTCAAAATCTTCATCGGTTTCAGCATTTTCAAGTTCTCTAGCTTTAGCTATATGAGTATCAAGTAATTCGTTAAGTGGCATAGTTTCAGTTTCATCAAGTGTAGCAGTAGTATCATCATTAATTTCAGAAGTAGCATCATCAAGTTCATGCGACATATCAGAACGAGCAACATGTGGTGGTATTATAAGCCGATTCAAAATAGTAGGTGAATCAAAAGCCGAGCTAGATTCCAGTTCCTTACATGCTTCCGTACGAGAGGGGATGATCTTACTTCGAATATCTTTCAGATTCTTCAAAGTAGCAATTGGATATAGCTATGCTCCCCGGCAACGGTGCCAAAAAATGTCTTGATAACCCACAAGTATAGTAGTAGTAGTAGTAGTAGTAGTAGTAGTAGCAGCAGCAGCAGCAGCAGCAATAGTAGTAGTAGTAGTAGTAGCAGCAGCAGCAGCAGCAGCAGCAGTAGTAGTAGTAGTAGTAGTAGTAGTAGCAGCAGCAACAGCAGCAGCAGCAGCAGTAGGTGTAGTAGTAGTAGTAGTAGTAGTAGTAGTAGTAGTAGTAGTAGTAGTAGTAGTAGTAGTAGTAGTAGTAGTAGTAGTAGTAGTAGTAGTAGTAGTAGTAGTAGTAGTAGTAGTAGCAACAACAACAGGAGCAGCAGTAGCAGCAACAGCAGCAACAGCAGCAGTAGCAGCAGCAGGAGGAGGAGCAGCAGCAGCAGTTGTAGCAGCAGTAGTACTAGTAGTAGAGGAGTAGCAGTAGCAGTAGCAGTAGCAGTAGCAGTAGCAGCAGCAGCAGCAGCAGGAGCAGCAGGAGCAGGAGCAGCAGCAGCAGCGGTGCGGTGGTGGTGGTGGTGGTGGTGGTGGTCGTGGTCGTGGTGGTGGCGGTCGTGGTGGCGGTGGCGGTAGTCGTAGGGGTAGTCGTAGTCGTAGTGGTAGTCGTAGTGGTAGTCGTAGTCGTAGTCGTAGTCGTAGCAGCAGCAGCAGGAGGAGGAGCAGTAGCAGTAGCAGTAGCAGGAGCAGGAGCAGTAGCAGTAGCAGTACCAGTACCAGTAGTAGTACCAGCAGCAGTAGCAGTAGCAGTAGCAGTAGCAGTAGCAGTAGCAGTAGCAGTAGGAGTAGCAGTAGCAGTAGGAGTAGCAGTAGCAGTAGCAGTAGGAGTAGCCGTAGCGGTAGGAGTAGCGGTAGCGGTAGCAGTAGCGGTAGCGATAGCGGTAGCCGGTAGCGGTAGCGGTAGCGGTAGCGGTAGCGGTAGCGGTAGCGGTAGCGGTAGCGGTTAGCCGTTAGCGGTAGCCGTTAGCGGTAGCCGTTAGCGGTAGCGGTAGCGGTAGCGGTAGCGGTAGCGGTAGCGGTAGCGGTAGCGGTAGCGGTAGCGGGTAGCGGTAGCGGGTAGCCGTAGGGGTAGCAGCAGCAGTAGCAGTAGCAGTAGCAGTAGCATAGCAGTAGCATAGCGGTAGCGGTAGCGGTAGCGGTAGCGGTAGCGGTAGCGGTAGCGGTAGCGGTAGCGGTAGCGGTAGCGGTAGCGGCAGCAGTAGCAGTAGCAGTAGTAGCAGTAGTAGTAGTAGTAGTAGTAGTAGTAGTAGTATCAGTAACAGTAATAGTGATAGCAACAATTTTGTAGCGGTTATGACAGTAGCAGCAGCAGTAGTAACTTAGAAAGATTTAGTATATGCAAAGCATAGGCACATGGATAGGTGATGGATAATGATTTGGATGACATCAATCATGTAACAGTTACACACTAGGGTGACATAGAACTAGCTCCAATTCATCAATGTAATGTAGGCATGTATTCCGTATATAGTCATACGTGCTTGCGATAAGAACTTGTATGACATCTTTTGTCCTACCCTCTCGTGGCAGCTGGGTCCTAATGGAAAGTAAGGGATATTAAGGCCTCCTTTTAGTAGAGAACCGGAAAAAAGGATTATCACTTAGTGAATACATGAACTCCTCAAACTACGGCAATCATCGGAAAGAATCCCAATTATTGTCACCATGGGGTATGTGGATCATGACACATAATAGGTGCATATAACTTGCAAGATCGGATCCAAATCACTCTTATATTCATGAAAACATAATAGGTTAAGATCCTAAATCATGGCACTCGGTCCCTAGTGACAAGCATTAAGCCTAGCAAAGTCATAACAACATCAATCTCAGAACATAGTGGATATTAGGGATAAAGCCCTATCAAATTAACTTGATTACATGATCAATCTCATCCAATCCCATCACCATCCAGCAGGCCTACAAAGGAATTACTCACTCCTGGTGGCGAGCATCATGGCGGTGTTCATGAATAAGGGTTGGTGATGACGACAACGATGTATCCCGCTCTTTGGAGCCCCAAACGGACTCCAGATTAGCCCTCTCGATGAAGAGCAGGAGGTGGCGGCGGCTCTGTCTCGTAAAACAGGGTGAAATCGTCTCCTCGGTTTTTTCTTCGAAGAAGTGAATTTACAGGAGTGGAATTACGGATGGGGGAGCGACATGGGCCCCACAAGCTAAAAGGGCACGCCTAGGGGGTGGGTTTGCTCTGTTTCCTTGTGGCTTACAGGCAACCCCCATATGGTGGTTCTTCGCTCCATAATTCATTATATAATCCACAAATAATTCACACAAAAATCATCCAATTCTAGGAACTTTTATTTCTGCACAAAAATAATACCAAGGTACTTCTGCTGAAAACAGGGTGAGTCCAGGTTAGTTCCATTCAAATAATGCAAATTAGAGTCCAAAACCGGAGCAAATGTGTTTGGAAAAGTAGATATGTTTGAGACGTATCAAATGTAGGGGCCCTCCCTGATCGATTCTGCCTTCTGTAGGGCACCAGAACAGGGCTCTAGATGGGCACACCACAGAACAGAGACTTGCAGCGGCAGGAAAAGTGTTTCGGGAGGCTCTCTAGGGTTTGGGGGAATAATGAGAATTTATAGGCCATAGAACAATACTAGAGGGTCGGGGAGGTGGTCCCAATTCATAAGGGCACGGCCACCCCCCTTGGGCGCGCCCTTGCGTTTGTTTTCCCTTGAAGAGGAAAGGGTGATGCAGCAAAATAGATAAGTATTTCCCTCAGTTGTTGAGTACCAAGGTATAAATCTAGTTGGAGATACAAGCAAGTCCCCAATCTTCGCACCTACACAAACAATCAAGCACCTGCACCCAGCACTATAAAGGGGTTGTCAATCCCTTCACGGTTATTTGCAAGGATGAGATCTGATAGACATAGATATAGAAGATTACTAAAACGAAAAGTAAAACAAAAGTACAAAAGATTGCAGCAAAGTATTTTTGGTATTTTTTGTTTACAGATCTGAAAATATAATATGGAAAATAGACACAGGGGCCATAGGTTTCACTAGAGGCTTCTCTCATGAAGTAAAATAATACGGTGGGTGAACAAATTATTGTCGAGCCATTGATAGAAAAGCGAATAATTATGAAGATATCCAAGGAAATTATTATGCATATAGGCATCACGTCCGTGTCAAGTAGACCTAAACGATTCTTCATCTACTACTATTACTCCACACATCGACTGACTCCTACCTGCATCTAGAGTATTAAGTTCATGAAGGACAGAGGAACGCATTAGGTAAGATGACATGATGTAGAGGGATAAGCTCAAACAATATGATGAAAACCCCATATTTTTATCCTTGATGGAAACAATACAAATATGTGCCTTGCTACCCCTACTTTGTCACTGGGTGAGACACCGCAAGATTGAACCCAAAACTAAGCACTTCTCCCATTGCAATAATTACCAATCTAGTTGGCCAAACCAAACCAATAACTCGAAGAGACTTGCAAAGATATGAAATCATGCATATAAGAATTCATAAAAGACTCAAATAATATTCACGGATAATCTGAACATAAACCCACAATTCATCGGATCTCGACAAACACACCACAAAAGACTATTACATTAGATATATCTCCATGAAGATCATGAACAACATGGTATTGAAGCACAAAGAGAGAGAAGAAGCCATCTAGCTACTAGCTATGGACCCCGAAGGTCTGTGGTGAACTACTCACACATCATCAGAGCGGCAATGGAGTTGATGTAGATGCCCTCCGTGATCGAATCCCACTATGGTAGATTATCGGAAAAGGCTCCAAGATTGGATCTCTCGGGAACAGAGGCTTCCGGTGGCAAAAAATTATTTTCGTGGCTCCCTTTGGTATTGGGGGGAATATTTGGGAATTTATAGGCCGAACAATAGGGTTAGGAGACCTACTAGGGGGCACAAGCCTGCCAGGCGCGGCCAGGGGTGGTAGTCGCACCCTCCTGGCTTGTGACCTCCTGGCAGGTCTCTTGCCTTCCCCTCCAAGTCTGGTAGATGTCTTCTGGTCCAAGAAAAATCATTGCGAAGATTTTATTCCGCTTGGACTCCGTTTAATATTCCTTATTTGCAATACTCACAAATAAGGAAAAAACAAAAACTGGCACTAGGCTCTAGATTAATAGGTTAGTCCCAAGAATAATAATAAAATAGCATATTAATGCTTATAAAACATCAAAAAAAGATAATATAATAGCATGGAACCATCAAAAATTATAGATACGTTGGAGACATATCAAGTATCCCCAAGCTTCATTCCTGTTCATCCTCGAGTAGGTAAATGATAAAAATAGAATTTTTTATGTGGAATGCTACCTAACATATTTATCCATGTAATATTCTTTATTGTGGCATGAATATTCAGATCCATAAGATCCAAAACAAAAGTTTAATGTTGACATAAAAACAGTAATACTTCAAGCATACTAACAAGGCAATTGTGTCCTTTCAAAATAACATGGCCTCAGAAAGTTATCCCTACAAATCATATGGTGTGGCTATGCTCCATCTTCCCCACACAAAGTATTTAAATCATGCACACCCCCGTCAACAAGTCAAGAAATTGTTTCACACTTTTTATGTTCTCAAACCTTTTCAACTCTCATGCAATACATGAGCGTGAGCCATGGATAAGCACTATAGGTGCACTAGAATATGGTGGAGGATGTGAGGAAAAGGAGAAGGTAGTCTCGCATCAACTAGGCCTATCAACGGGCTATAGAGATGCCCATCAATAGATATCAATGTGCGTGAGTAGGGATTGCCATGCAACGGATGCACTAGAGATATAAGTGTATGAAAGCTCAAAAAGAAACTAAGTGGGTGTGCATCATGATGAAAAATTCCACTAGTTATATGGAAGTGACAAAATAGGAGACTCTCATAATGATCATGGTGCTACTTTGAAGCACAAGTGTGGAAAAAGATAGTAGCATTGTCCCTTCTCTCTTTCTCTCATTTTTGGCGGGCATCTATGTCCTCTCTTTTTTATTTGGGCTTCATTGTCCTCCTTTATTATTTGTAAAGTCCGGAGTCTCATCCCAACTCTTGAGGGAATCATAGCTTCCATCATCCTTTTCTCACACGGGACAATGCTCTAATAATGATGATCATCACACTTTTATTTACTTATAACTCAAGAATCACAACTAGATATCTAGAACAAAATATGACTCTATATGAATGCCTCCAGCGGTGTACTGGGATGTGCAACATTCTAGAATAGCAAATGATATCAAAAAACGGTCAAGCCATGAAAACATCATGCTAGCTATCTTACGATCATGCAAAGCAATATGAAAATGATGGTGCGTGTCATGAAAAATGGAATGGTGGAAGTTACATGGCAATATATCTCGGAATGGCTATGGAAATTCCATAATAGGTAGGTATGGTGGTTGTTTCGGGGAAAGGTATATGATGGCTCTTTTGAGGAAGGCGGGTTTATCGCACCGGCGAAAGTTGCGCAGTAATAGAGAGGCTAGCAAAGGTGGAAGGGTGAGACTGCGTATAATCCATGGACTCAACATTAGTCATAAAGAACTCACATACTTATTGCAGAAGTCAATTAGTTATCGAAGCAAAGTATAATACGCATGCTCCTAGGGGAGAGGTTGGTAGGAATTAACCATCGCGCGCTCTCGACCATCACACAAAGGATGACAATCATTAAACAAATCATGCTCCGACTTCATTACATAACGGTTCACCATACGTGCATGATATGGGAATCACAAACTTTAACACAAGTATTTCTACCAATCCATAATTATTCACTAGCATGACTCTAATATCACCATTTTTATATCTCAAAACTATATGCAAGGAATCGAACTTCCCATAGTATTCAATGCACTTTATATGAAATTTTTATTATATCCTCTTGGATTCCCATTATATTAGGACTAAATTCATAACCTAAACCAATTACCATGCTATTTAAAGACTCTCAAAAAAATATAAGTGAGGTACAAGAGTTCAATTATTTCTATAAAATAAAACACCACCGTGCTCTAAAAACATATACGTGAAGCACTAGAGCAACATTGCCTAGCTCAAAAGATATAAGTGAAGCACAAAGAGTATTCTAATAAATTCACGATTAACGTGTGTCTCTCTCAAAAGATGTGTGCAGCAAGGATGGTTGTGGAAAACTAAAAAGCAAAGACTCTTATCATACAAGACGCTCCAAGCAAAACACATATCATGTGGTGAATCAAAATATAGCCTCAAGTAAATTTACCGATGGATTGAAGACGAAAGAGGGGATGCCTTCTGGGGCATCCCCAAGCTTAGGCTCTTTGGTATCCTTGAATATGGCTTGGGGTGTCTTGGTCTCCCCAAGCTTAGGCTCTTGACACTCCTTATTCCATAGTTGATACGTCTCCAACGTATCTATAAATTTCTATGATGGCATGCTATTATATTATATGTTTTGGATGTTTTATATGCATTAATATGCTATTTTATATTAATTTTGGGACTAACCTATTAATCTAGAGCCAAGTGCTAGTTTTTGTTTTTTCCTTTTTTTTGAGTTTTGCAGATATAGGATATTAAACGGACTCCAAATGGAATAAAACCTTCGGAAGGAATTTTTCTAGAAGGAAACAAGTCGATCAAGCTTGGAGTACACGTCAGGGGAGGTGCTAGGGAGCGACAAGACTGCTACGCACGGGGCCCCCCTGGCCGCGCCTAGTAGGCTTATCGCTCCCTGGCAGGTCTCCTAACCCTATTCTTTTGCCTATAAATACCCAAATATTCCCCCAACATCAGAAAGATCCACTCAAATACTTATCCGCCACCAGAAGCCTTCGTTCCCGAGAGATCCAATCTTGGAGCCTTTTCCAATAATCTGTCGGAGGGGGTTTCGATCACGGAGGGCATCTACATCAACTCCATTGCCCCTCCGATGATGCGTGAGTAGTCCACCACAAACCTACGGGTCCATAGCTAGTATCTAGATGGATTCTTCTCTCTCTTTGATCTTCAATACCATGTTCTTCATGATCTTCATGGAGATCTATCTGATGTAATCCTCTTTTGTGGTGTGTTTGTCAAGATTTGATGAATTGCGATTTATGTTTAGATTATCCATGAATCTTATTTGAGTCTCCTTTGAATTCTTATTTGCATGATTTCATATCCTTGCAAGTCTCTTCGATTTATTGGTTTGGTTTGGCCAACTAGATTGGTAATTCTTGCAATGGGAGAAGTGCTTGGTTTTGGGTTCAATCTTGCGGTGTCCTCATCCAGTGATAAAGTAGGGGTAGAGAGGCACGTATTGTATTGTTGCCATCAAGGTTAACAAGATGGGGTTTTCATCATATTGCTTGAGTTCATTCCTCTACATCATGTCATCTTTCTTAAGGCGTTACTCTGTTCTTCATGAACTTAATACTCTAGATGCAGGCAGGAGTCCGTCGATGTGTGGAGTAATAGTAGTAGATGCAGAATCGTTTCGGTCTACTTGTCACTCACGTGATGCCTATATGCATGATCATTGCCTTGGAAAACTACATGATTATTCACTTTTCTATCAATTGCTTGACAGTAATTTGTTTACCCGCCATGACATTTGCCTTCAAGAGAGAAGCCTCTAGTGAAACCTATGGCCCCTGGGTCTATTTTCCATCATATATTTTCATATCTATACCTTGCAGCAATTTATTTATCTTTTACTTTCCACACTCGTTTACATCTATCTCTTTCAGATCTAATCCTTGCAAATAACCATATAGGGATTGACAACCCCTTTATAGCGTTGGGTGCAAGAGTTTGATTGTTTGTGTAGGTGCAACCATTGGTGACTTTTTTGTTCCTCCTACTGGATTGATACCTTGGCTCTTAACAACTGAGGGAAATACTTATCTACTTGGTTGCACCACCCTTTCCTCTTCAAAGGAAAACCAACACAAGTTCATGAGGTAGCAAAAAGATTTCTGGCACCGTTGTCGGGGAGTGACAAGCAAGTCAAGACAATATCTCTCCCGTCAACTTGCCAATTTCTGGCGCCGTTGCCAGGGAGGAAACATAGCAAGTCAATACAAGATCTCTCCTGTCAACTTGCCAATTTCTAGCGCCATTGCCGAGGAGGATACACATCAAGCCTACCAAGTACCCATCACAAACTCATCTCTTGCACTTTCTTTATATGTCATTTGCCTCTCGTTTTCCTCTCCCCAACTTCTAAAAAAAATTTCTGAAAATACCAAAAAGATTTGCCTTTTTTCGCCCTTCTTTAATTTGTCTTTTGTTTGCTTGTATGTTAGATCGTTTGTTCTTCTTTATGGCTCCACCCAATGACTTTAATCCTTATCTTAGGAAGTTGGAATATATTGAGGATAATTCTCAAAGATTCATGTCACTCCAATTTGACCATAATAACTTCTTTAGAAACGAGCTTAAAGAACGAAAGGGTATGATTGAATACATGAACAAGGAACTTGATTATGTGTCTAAAGAGTTTTATGGATTGAAATCTCAATTTACTCATCTTGAGGATTTAGTAGGCCAAAATTCTAATAAACAAGCTACCTTAGTCAATAAGATGGCCGCCAAGCTAGAATCTTTCAATAATGATGAAGATATCAAAGTGATTGATGTGACTCCTATTGAATCTTTGTTTTCCAATATAAATCTTGATAATAATGGGGCTGGAGATGAGTCAACTTCAGTTAAAAGGCGTCCCAATGATTCAGAGTCTATAGATCTTAATGCTAAGATTGATAAAAGTGGGATTGAAGAGGTCAAAACTTTAAATAGCAATGAACCCACTCTTTTGGATTTAAAGTATTTTAATTATGATAGTTGCTATTTGATTGATTGTATTTCCTTGTTGCAATCCATGATGAATTCTCCTCATGCTTATAGTCAAAATAAGGCTTTAACTAAACATATAGTTGATGCTATGATGAGATCTTTCGAAGAAAAACTTGACCTAGAAGTTTCTATTCCTAGAAATCTTCATGATGAGTGGTAACCTACTATTAAGATTAAAATCAAAGATTATGAGTGCCATTCTTTGTGCGATTTGGGTGCTAGTGTTTCCACGATTTCGAAAACTTTATGTGATGTGCTAGGTTACCATGGTCTTGATGATTGCTCTCTAAATTTGCATCTTGCGGATTCCACTATTAAGAAACCTATGGGAAGGATTAATGATGTTCTTATTGTTTCAAATAGTAATTATGTGCCCGTAGATTTCATTGTTCTTGATATAAATTGCAATCCTACATGTCCTATTATTCTTGGTAGACCTTTCCTTAGAACTATTGGTGCAATTATTGACATGAAAGAAGGAAACATTAGATTCCAATTTCCATTAAGGAATGGCATGGAACACTTTCCTAGAAAAAAAATAAGATTTCCTTATGAATCTATTATGAGAGTTACTTTTAGATTGCATACCAAAGATGACAATACCTAGATCCATCGCGTTTTTCCTAGCTAGGGGCGTTAAACAATAGCGCTTGTTGGGAGGCAACCCAATTTTATTTTTGTGTTATGTTTTTGCTTCTGTTCTTGAGTGTTTCCCACATTATTAATTCTGTATTAATTGTGCTTTTGTGATTTAATTAGTGTTTGATCCAAGTAAAACCATTGGGGTGATCTATGGTAGTTGTTGATTTGATCTTGCTGAAAAACAGAAACTTTTGCGCTCATTCCAGGAATTTTCTAACTTTTTCAGAGTGTCGAATTGATCTGAAATTTTGACAAAAGATTTACATATAAATTTCCCAAGTCTTACTAATTTTTCAGAATGTTTTGAGTTACATAAGTATACGAAGTTTTCTGTTTGCTACAGACTGTTCTGTTTTTGACAGATTCTGTTTTTCTTTGAATTGTTTGCCTATTTTGATGAATCTATGAGTTGTATCATGTGGTATGAGCCATGGAGAAGTTAGATTACAGTAGGTGTAACAACAATATAAATAAATAATGAGTTCACAACAGTAACTAAAGTGATGATTTATTTTCTTATACTAACGGATCTCACGAGTTTTCTGTTAAGTTTTGTGTTGTGAAGTTTTCAGGTTTTGAGTAAAGATTTGATGGACTATGGAATAAGGAGTGGCAAGAGCCTAATATTGGGTATGCCCAAGTAATGCCAATTCATATTCAAGGATGACAAAGAGCCTAAACTTGGGGATGCCCGGAAGGCATCCCCTCTTTCGTCTTCAATCCATCGGTAAATTTACTTGAGGCTATATTTTTATTCACCACATGATATGTGTTTTGCTTGGAGCATCTTGTATGATATGAGTCTTTACTTTTTAGTTTGCCACAATCATCCATTCTGCACACATCTTTTGAGAGAGACATGCTGAATCATGAATTTATTGGGATACTCTATGTGCTTTACTTATATCTTTTGAGTAGGGCAATTTTGCTCTATGTGCTTCATTTATATCTTTTATGGCACGGTGGTATTTGAGTTTTATAGAAATACTTGAAATATCGTACCTCACTTATATTATTTTGAGAGCTTCTAATACAGCATGGTAATTGGTTTAGGTTATGAATTTAGTCATAATATGATAGGCATCCAAAAGGGGTATAATTAAAACTTCCATACTAAGTGTATTGAGTATTTATGAGAAGTTTGATTCCTTGCATAAAGTTTGGAGATATAAAGATGGTAATGTTAAGAGTTATGTTAGGAAGTACTTGTGATTTGGTAAAAATACTTGTGTAAAGGTTTGTGATTCCCGTAGCATGCACGTATGGTGAACCGTTATGTAAGGAAGTCGGAGCATGATTTGTTTATAGATTGTCGACCTTTGTGTGAGGGTTGGGAGTGCGCGATGGTTAACTCCTACCAACCTCTCCCCTAGGAGCACGCGTTTAATACTTTGATTCAATGACTAATAGACTTTTGCAATAAGTATGTGAGTTCTTTATGACTAATGTTGAGTCCATGGATTATACGCACTCTCACCCTTCCACCTTTGCTAGCCTCTCTAGTACCGCGCAACTCTCGCCGGTACAACATATATACCTTCCTCAAAACAGCCACATTATACCTTCCTCAAAACAGCCACCATACCTACCTATTATGGAATTGCCATAGCCATTCTGAGATATATTGCCATGCAACTTCCATCGTTTCCTTTTATGACTTGCACCATCACTTCCATATTGCATATAGAGTCATATTTTGTCCTAGATCAAGTTGTAACTTTATTTTGAGTTGTAAGTAAATAAAAGTGTGATGATTATCATTATTAGAGCATGTCCCATGTGAGGAAATCATGATGGAAGCTATGATTCCCTCACAAGTGGGGATGAGATTCCGGACTTTATGAAAAAAAAGGCCAGCGAAGCCCAAATAAAAAAAAGGCCTTATATGCCCACCAAAAAAAGGAAAAATGAGAGAAAAGAGAGAAGGTACATTGCTACTATCTTTTTCCACACTTGTGCTTCAAAGTAGCACCATGATCTTCATGATAGAGAGCCTCCTATTTTGTCACTTTCATATACTAGTGGGAATTTTTCTTTATATAACTTGGCTTCTATATTCCAATAAAGGGCTTACTCAAATTTCCCTACATCTTCATGAGCAAGCAAGTTGGATGCACCCCCACTTAGTTTCCTCTTGAGCTTTCATACACTTATAGCTCCAGTGCATCCGTTGCATGGCAATCCCTACTCACTCACATTGGTATCTATTGATGGTCATATCCATAGCCCGTTGATACGCCTAGTTGATGTGAGACTATCTTGTCCCTTTGCTTGACAACCTCCACCACATTCTATTCCACCTATAATGCTATATCCATGGCTCACGCTCATGTATTGCGTGAGAGTTGAAAAAGTTTGAGAAAATAAAGGTGTGAAAACAATTGGTTAACTTTTCATCGGGGTTGTGCATCATATAAATACTTTGTGTGGATAAGATGGAGCATAGCCAGACCATATGATATTGTAGGGATAACTTTCTTTTGCCATTATATTTTGAAGAGATACAATTGCTTTGCTAGTATGCTTGCAATGTTATTGTTTCTATATCAATATTAAGCTTTTGTTTTGAGTCGTACGGATCTGAATATTCATGCCACAATAAAGAATATTACATGGATAAATATGTTAGGTAGCACTCCACATCACAAATTCTGTTTTATCATTTACCTACTCGAGGACGAGCAGGAATTAAGCTTGGGGATGCTGATACGTCTCCAATGTATCTATAATTTTTTATGGTGGCATGCTATTATATTATTTGTTTTGAATGTTTTATATGCATTAATATGCTATTTTATATTACTTTGGGACTAACCTATTAATCTAGAGCCAAGTGTCAGTTTTTGTTTTTTCCTTGTTTTTGAGTTTTGTAGATATGGGATATTAAACGGAGTCCAAACGGAATAAAAACTTTAGAAGGAATTTTTCTAGATGGAAACTAGTCGATCAAGCTTGCAGTGCACGTCACGGGAGGTGCCAGGGCGCCACAAGCCTGCTAGGCCCCCCTGTTGGGGAACGTTGCATGGGAAACAAAAAAAATCCTACGCGCACGCAAGATCTATCCATGGTGATGAGCATCTACGAGAGGGAGAAAGTATCTACATACCCTTGTAGATTGCTAAGCGGGAAACGTTAAGAAACGCGGTTGATGTAGTATAACGTCTTCGCGATCCAAATCGCCGAGCATCCCGTGATCCCATCATGATCTGTCCCGCAATCCGATCATGATCCGTCCCACGATCTCATCATGATCCGTCCCGCGATCCAATCACGAATCGTCTCACGTTCTTGATCACGGTCCTTCCGATCTAGCGCCAAACGGACGACACCTCCGCGTTCAGCACACGTACAGCTCGATGACGATCTCCGCATTCTTGATCCAGCAAGAGGGAGCGGAGAGGTAGATGAGTTCTCTAGTAGCGCGATGGTGTTGCGATGATGGTGGTGGAGTAATTCCAGCAAGGCTTCGCCTAAGCACCGCTGAAAACTGATCTAGAGGAGAAAACGATCTAGAGGAAGAAGAGGGCAGCACGTGGCAATTAGGGTTAGGGCTGCCCTCAAAACCTCTAGTATATATAGGAGGAGGGGAGGGAGGAGACTTGGCTCCCAAGGAGACAAATCTGGTTCGGCCGAAGTGGGAGGGAGGAGTCCTCCTCCTCCACTCCTAGTAGGATTAGGACTCCTTCCTTATTTTCCTACTTTTGCCTTCTTTCCACCTTGGGTTTTCTTCCCTAGCCGCATGGCCCTTCTATGGGACTTCAGCCAGCCCACTAAGGGCTGGTATTCCTTCTCCCACAGACCATGTAGCCTCTTGGGTCGAAATACCCCTCCCGATGGTCCCCCAGTACCCTCCTGGCACTCCCGGTACACTTCCGATGAGCCCGAAACTTTTCCGGTGACCAAAACAGGACTTCCTATATATCAATCTTTACCTCCGGACCATTCCGGAGCTCCTCGTGATGTCCAAAATCTCATCCGGGACTCCAAACAACCTTCGGTCACCACCATACATAACTCTATACTACCAAAACGTCACCAAACCTTAAGTGTGCACACCATGCGGGTTCGAGAACTATGTAGACATGACCGAGACACCTCTACGGTCAATAACCAATAGCGGGACCTGGATGTCCATATTGGTTCCTACATATTCTACGAAGATCTTTATCGGTCGAACCTCTATGTCAAGGATTCAGTTAATCTCGTATGTTGTTCCCTTTGTTCTTCGGTATGTTACTTTCCCGAGATTCGATCGTCGGTATCTGTATACCTAGTTTAACCTCGTTATCGGCAAGTCTCTTTACTCGTTCCGAATACAAGATCCTGTGGCTAACACTTAGTCACATTTCTTGCAAGGCTTATTGTGATGTTGTATTACTGAGTGGGCCCTGAGATACCTCTCCGTCACATGAAGTAACAAATCCTAGTCTTGATCCATGCCAACCCAATAGACACCCTCGGAGATACCTGTAGAGCACCTTTATAGTCACCCAGTTATGTTGCGACGTTTGATACACACAAGGCACTCCTCCGGTGTCAGTGAGTTGCATGATCTCATGGTCATAGGAACAGATACTTGACATGTAGAAAACAGTAGCAATAAACTGACATGATCATATGCTACATTCATAGTTTGGGTATTTTCCATCACATCATTTTCCTAACGATGTGATCCCATTATCAAATGACATCTCATGTCCATGACTAGGAAAACATTGCCATCTTTGATCAACGAGCTAGTCCATTAGAGGCATACTAGGGACATGGTGTTGTCTATGTATCCACACGTGTATCTGAGTTTCCGATCAATACAATTATTGCGTCGATAATAAAAGATTATCATGAACAAGGAAATATGATAATAACCAATTTATTATTGCCTCTAGGGCATATTTCCAACAATCTCCCACTTGCACTAGAGTCAATAATCTAGTTCACATCACCATGTGTTTCACATTGTTATGAATCTAACACCCAATAAGTTCTGGGGCTCGATCATGCTTTGCATGTGAGAGAGGTCTTTTAGTCAACGGGTCTGCGATATTCAGATCCATGTGTGCTTTGCAAATATCTATGTCATACTGTAAACACTGCCATCACACTCCACTTGGAGCTATTCCAAATGGTCGCTCCACTATACGTATCCGGATTGCTACTAAGAGTCATTCGGATTGGTGTTAAAGCTTGCATCGACGTAACTCTTTATGACGAACTCTTTATCACCTCCATAATCGATAAACATCTCCTTAGTCTTTTAGTTACTAAGGATAATCTTGACCGTTGTCCAATGATCCACTCTTGGATCACTCTTTGTACCCCTTGACGGACTCATGGCAAGGCACACACAGGTGCGATACACAGCATGACATACTATACAGAGCCTATGTCTAAGGCATAGGGGACGACGTTCATCCTTTCTCTTTCTTCTGCCGTGGTCAAGCTCTAAGTCTTTACTCAACTTCACACCTTACAAATCAGGCAAGAACTCTTTCTTTGGCTGATCCATTTTGAACTCCTTCATAATCTTGTCAAGGTATGTACTCATTGAAAGTCTCATCAAGCATTTTGATCTCTCTCTATAGATCTTGATGCTCCACAATTAGGTAGCTTTATCCAGGTCTTCCTTTGAAAAACTCTTTTCAAACAACCCTTTATGCTTTCCAGAAATTCTACATCATTTCCAATCAACAATATGTCATCCACATATGCTTATCAGAAACTCTATAGTGCTCCCACTCACTTTATTGTAAATACAAGTTTCTCATAAACTTTGTATAAACTCAAAAAAACTTTGATCACCTCATCAAAGCGCATATTCCAACTCCGAGATGCTTGCTCCAGCCCATAGAAGGATTGCTAGAGCTCGCACACCTTTTAGCATCCTTAGGACTGACAAAATCTTCTGGTTGTATCACATACAACCTTTCCTCAAGTAAACCGTTAAGGAAACGATGTTTTGACATCCATTTGCCAGATTTCATAATTGAAAAATGCGGCAACTACTAACATAATTCCAACAGACTTTAGCATCGCTACGAGTGAGAAAGTCCCATCGCAGTCAACTCCTTGAACTTGTCGGAAACTTCTTTGCAACAAGTCAAGCTTTATAAACGGTGACATTTACCATCAGCGCCTATCTTCATCTTAAAGGTCCATTTGTACTCGACGACCTGCCGTCCAACGAGCAAGTCTACCAAAGTCTATACTTGGTTTTCATACATGGATCCTTTCTCGGATTTCATGGCCTCTAACCATTTGTCGGAATCTGGGCCCATCATCGCTTCTCCCTAACTCATAGGTTCATCATTGTCCAACAACATGACCTCCAAGACAGGGTTGTCGTACCACTCAGGAGCAGTACGCGTCCTTGTCGACCTACGAGGTTTGATAGTAACTTGATCCGAAGCTTCATGATCATTATCATTAACTTCCTCTTCAACTAACGTAGGCTCCACAGAAACAACTTTCTGTGCTGCGCTACTCTCTGGTTGAACAAAGGTTCAACAACGTTATCAAGTTCTATCTTCCTCCCACTCAATTCTTTCGAGAGAAACTCTTTCTCGAGAAAGGACCTGTTTTAGCAACAAACACTTTGTGCTCGGATCTGAGACAGAAGGTATACCCAACTATTGTGAGGGTATTCCATGAAGATGCATTTGTCCTCTTTGGGTTCGAGCTCATTAGGTGAAAACCTTGTTTCACATAAGCATCGCAGCCCCAAACATTAAGAAATGGTAGCTTAGGTTTCTATCAAACCATAATTCATACGGTGTCATCTCAACGGATTTAGATGGTGCCCTATTTAAAGTGAATGTAGTTGTCTCTAATGCATAACCCCAAAGCGATAGTGGCAAATTGATAAGAGACATCATAGTATGCACCATATTCAATAGAGCACGACTATGACGTTCGAACACACCATCACACTGTGGTGTTCCAGGTGGCATGAATTGTGAAACAACTTTCACATTGTCTAAAGTTGTATGCCCAACTCGTAACTCAGATATTCACTTCCACGATCATATCGCAGACATTTTTATCTTGTTGTCACGATGATCTTAAACTTCACTCAAAATTTGCTTGAACTTTTCAAACGATTCAAACTTGTGTTTCATTAAGTAAATATACACTATATCTACTCAAATCATCAGTGAAGGTAAGAAAATAATGATGTCCACCGCATGCTACAAGACTTATTGGATTGCATACATCAACATGTATCATTTCCAATAAATCACTTGCCCACTCCATCAAACCAAAAAATGGGGTCCTTAGTCATCTTGCCCAAGAGGCATGGTTCACATGTCTCAACCGATTCAAAATCGAATGAGTCCAAAGATCCATCAGCATGGAGTTTCTTCATGCGATTTATACCAACATGAATTTCAATGGCAGTGCCACAAGTATGTGGTACTATCATTATTAACTTTGCATCTTTTGGCATCAATGTTATTAACATTTGCATTACTACGGTCAAGATTCAACAAACCATTCTCATTGGGTACATGACCATTAAAAGTATTATTCATGTAAACAGAATAACCATTATTCTCTCACTTAAATGAATAACCGCATTGCAATAAACACGATCTAATCATGTTTATGCTTAACGCAAACACTAAATAACATTTATTTAGGTTTGTCACTAATCTCGAAGGTAGAGAGAGCATACGATGTTGATCACATCAACCTTGGAAACATTTCCAACACATCGTCACCTCACACTTAGCTAGTCTCCGTTTATTTCGTAGCTTTTATTTTGAGCTACTAACATTTAGCAACCGAAACGGTATCCAATACCCAGGTGCTACTAGGAGTACTAGCAAGGTACACATCAATAACACGTATATCATATATACTTCTGTCGACGTTGCCAGCCTTCTTATCTTACCAAGTATCTAGAGTTGTTCCGCTCCAGCGACCGCTCTCCTCATAATAGAAGCACTTAGTCTCGGGTTTGGGTTCAACTTTGGGTTGCTTCACTCGAGCAGCAATTGCCTTGCCATCCATGAAGTTTCCCTCCTTGCCCTTGCCCTTCTTGAAACTAGTGGTTTTACTAACCATCAATACTTGATGCTCCTTCTTGATTTCTACCTTCGCGGTGTCAAACATCACGAACAGCTCAGGGATCATCATTTCCATCCCTGGCATAATTATAGTTCATCACGAAGTTCAAGTAGCTTAGTGATAGTGACTCAGAGAATTGTATCAATCACTATCTTATCTAGAAGATCAACTCCCATTCGATTCAAGCGATTGTAGCATCCAGACAATCTGAGCACATGCTCAACGATTGAGCTATTCTCCTTCATTTTGCAGGCAAAGAATCTTGTTGGAGATCTCATATCTCACAACATGGACACGAGCCTGAGATCCCAATTTCAGCTCTTAGAACATCTCATATGTTCCGTGACGTTCAAAACGTTTTGGAGCATCAATTCTAAGCCACAATGCATGACGCACTAAACTATCAAGTAGTCATCGGAACGTGCCTGGCAGATGTTCACAACATCTACAGATGATTCTAGAGTGGGTGGCGCACCGAGCGGTGCATTAAGGACATAAGACTTCTGTGCAGGAATGAGGACAATCCTCAGATCACGGACCAGTCCGCAATATTGCTATCATCATCTTTCAACTCTATTTCTCTAGGAACGTATAAAAATTCAAGGGAGCTACAGCGTGAGCTACAACATAATTTGCAAAGACACTACTAACTATGTTCATGTTAATGAGTTCAATTAATTATAATAGTCGTCAACCCGTGCATTCGCATGGGCTAGTTTAGTAATCTACAATGGGATGAAGTTCTGAGACTACCTTTCATTTACTGGGAGTAAGGAAATATCCTAATTTTTTATTGGAACAAATATTGAAGTATCATGGTTCCAATTTAATACTTCAAATAATAGAATATCAAATGGTGCATATACTCAAATACTCTCTATCAGCATATAAATGAAATGATTTAATTTCCTCTAATCTTGCTACATAATTACCTCAACACATTGTTTTTTTTTCTTTTTGAATTGTTCATTCACTTGACAACTATTCCGACTCATCTTTGAAGTCATTACGAAGTTTACTTCAGATGTAAGAAGAAAGAGGCTCACATAATCAACCACAAAAACAATTAGGACTTTTTAAAGAGATGAGGAATACATGAACACATGAGATACCATTTCTTATTACTTTTTTTCTTGTTCCATAATTTTCTCACAAAGGACAAAAGCCTAGTATCCAACTGATATAATCATGCATAGAAAACATAGTCATTAGGTTGAGCTTTTGTAGATGTTTCGATGTTTGTTCTTTTGGGCATCTCCTTTGCTTCCATCATATCCTAATGTATTGATCTAAACTTATTCACTTTTATTATATTATTTATTTCCTAACAGTAAAAGTTCTAATATGTTAACACATATGGGCTCTTTGGATGGCAGCTGATGCTCGCCTTGCCAAAATATGGGGTTGACCACAAGCGTAGGTGTCTTTTGATTGACAGCTAAATATTCTAACCTACGTCAAAAAAATGTCGCTAGTTTATTTCCTGCGCCAATGCTAGGGCTGTTCATGGTGGCGAATTTTATCGCCTCTTTTTTGGCTCACCCGTGATTTGGCGTGGCTGGCCTAGGTAAAAGTCAATCTGTTTGGGTCTCTATTTTTAGTTCACATGGACTTTGACTAATATGGTATATACAAAAACATATTGGAATACTTATTGTATTTAGCGAATTACTGATACAATATTTTATTTAGCGAAAAACTGATACAATATCATATTTCCTGAAGATACAATATTTACCTAAAATCGTATTTATCAAACAAAACAAACTGGCACACATGCCTCATTATTCATTATCTACCACCCTATATAGGTGTACCTACAAAGTAACGCGCATATTATTCCTAACGTGATAGTTTCTTATTTTTCGACACTCAACAATGGCTATTTAAATGTTTGTATAGTACCCAATAATAAGAACTGCAAATTTGATTGTTGTTGATGTACCTCTAGCCGAGTGATGTTTGCCGAGAACAGAACTCCACAAACTCAATGGCAAGTTGTTTCTACGATTTGCCGAGTATGATAGAAACTCAGCGAATTCGTCTATTTTGGTGATGACATGGCATTAACAAAAGACCTTATCCCGATCACGTCCTAAAAAATTAACAGTGTAAAAATGAGTAAATATCATTTCAAATGTAGATTTTTCTTACGTACATGTTTAGTTTTCTTGCTTGTATGCAAGATTGACCTTTATAACTTAGTACACTGGAATTCGGTTTCATCCAGTTGGTGTAAACTTTATTTGTATGTTTACATAGGTTTGGTCTAGTGTGCAATAATCTTATTATGCTGCAAAATCTCGAACAAAACATGTTTAACATATCCGTCCTCGCTAAACCAAACATGCATTTGTCATATTTCAAGAAATATTAACTTACAAAATTTATAGTTCATGGACTGATGAAACGTCTAATTTACTCATTAACAATGAAAATTGATTACACTAACAACCCGAAAAACAGTTGAGAGAAGATAGTCAGATCTAACCTTTGATGCATTAGGCAATGTAAAGTCTTGGCAGTCCTGATGGGATATATGATTCATGCATGGTCCTATTCTGCAAGGCGGGGTTACCATAGTTCCGTTGTAATTCGGTCTTGGGCATTCAAAAAAGGTTAATTAGAATACCTCCATTATCACGATCTGGTGGCTTTTGTCGATAAGGTAAAAAAATATGTGTACCTTCAAAGTCTATTGCATGGAACATGAACATTTTCTTTTTTGCATATAATAACCTATGCCCAACAATTATGCTACTCTGGGAAACAATTGATTGGTCGTCCTTCACAGAAATTACAGAAAACATAGAGAACATACCTGATTAAAATAGAATCTCTGGAGAAAATAAAATCTGTTGTAATATGGTTGGAACCTGGAAAAAATTGCCGAATCCGTTCAAATTCTTATAATACACATGAAATCAGACCCAACATCGAATGCGATGACAAAATGCACACATACGATAGGACGCCAAAAGCATAGTCCATGTATTAGAGGTCACAAAAACAAACTGGATAAAGAAAATACGTTTTTCACTCGTACCATGGGCATCGGTGATTCCTTGATGGACAACTTTATGGGCTGGATTGAATAATTTCGGCTTCAGAGGTCCGTACGATCAAGGGAGACAGCACTCTTATTAATAGAATTAGATAGTTTACGCTAAGTTTGAGAGATGAGTAATAGGGGAGAGGATCAAGGGATACTGGTGGTATAAAATATGAAAAACTGAGACGAAAAAGAGAGCTGATATGTGCGATAAGTAATTAAATACAGTAAGAACAATATCATATTACCTTGGAAAGAAACCAAACGATGCGCTTAATAGTCAGATTATCGCCTCGTCCTTGGGCACAATGGTGCCGCGGCCAAGAAGAGCTTCCCATATGTACCCTCGCTGCATAGTCTAGACAGTGCTAGCGTTGAGAGACTGCATGCAGACTGCATGGAGAGAGAACGCATTGTATTAATCTAATCAAAAGGCTAGGCAGGGCGATGTTTCAAATATTATCCAGTGCATAGTGAAAGGTTCACTTCGTCGCCCATTTTTATATACAGTGTGAAGGCAGCCAATTATATAATCAGCTGATGATATTCATCATGTACATACAAATCTCGCTTCCCTATTTGCGAGTGGGTAAAACTCACTGCAATATCTTCCTCACCTGCACACACAAAGAAAGGGAGAGGCTGATTTTTGATTGCACCGGGAGGAAGAGACCAAGGCCTACCCGCCATGATCTGGTGCAGATAGATTTTATTGGTAGATGTGATTTGCGGCTGGATCTAACACGCCCCCGATGAAAGGAAAGTCATGTTACTTGAACATGCCTATGCCCTGCCCACTAAGATTCGCAGCAGGTCGCCATGAAGAAGGCGATGGAGGCCTAGTCCAAGAACTCTCCACTATTAGGGATAAACTGTAGACGATTTCTTGAGCGACGATCTGGTTGGTAGGGTAGGGAAATATTAATAGATGATGACTCTGTTTTAGTTTTGAAAGAGGCGATATGGTTGTTTTTTGCGGCCAGAGTCTGATGGAAATAATTCATGGTTATAGATATTTTCTGTGATTAGCTGAGGCTTAATTAACGTGCAGACTTAAGGAAAAAAAATCTCGAAATGCGTATCATATATTAAAGAAGGGGTGGGCAGAGAGACCAATCCATCATCAATGTTACAGAGTTACAAACCAACACTGGAACATCGACACAAACCGCTGGACCACCCAAGATACAAAACACGCTACAAAACGAATCACTCGTGGCTCGTCCACCTCGACAGCATCTCAAACAAAGCATCAAGCTCACCCCTAAGCAGGCCTGCCCGCTGCCAGGCTCTCCCCTCAACCACTATACGCCTAACAACTGCCTCAAGCGATGGTACGACACCATCAAAGACCACTGCATTCCTATGCTTCCAAAGCTCCCAAAGCACTAGCGTGAACAAGGCCCGTAGCTCCTTGGGTTTTCGCACCCCAGACGTCCTCTCCACACACCAACTCGTAAGAGAGTCCTGAGTCGTGGGGCACCAATCTTGCTTGCCCAAGGCTAAGCACAAAGTTCTCCATACAGTTCTAGCAAACACACACGTCAGCAGGATATGGCCAATCGTTTCATCCTCCTGGTCGCAAAAGGGGCATGCATCCTAGTGTGGTAGCCCACGTCTAGCGAGATGGTCCGAGGTCCAGCATCTGTTTCTCATGGTCAACCAAGTAAAGAAACGGCACTGCAACGGTGCCTTAGACTTCCAAGAGAAATTCGCAGATGGCACTACCTCCCTGCCGACGAACAGAGCGGCATAGGCAGACCTGACCGAGAATTGGCCGTCAGCCTCCCACGACCAAGAGATGGTGTCCTCCACACCCTCCAGAAGCTGCACAGCCTGAAAGTGTTGCCACGTACCCAAATACTCCAGAAGGGCCTCAAAACTCATGTTTGGACCAATATCCTGCGCCCACATGCCTGCAGATATCGCCTCGTGAATTGTACGGGAGGCCTTAATCCTTGGCGCAACAGAGGCATATAGCGCTGGAGCAATCTCCTGCATCCTCCACCCTTCAAACCACCGGTCCTCCCAAAATAGAGTTGTTCTCCCATCACCAATCGTCACCCTGATGGCAGCCCGAGACAGGGCCATGGATTCTGTTGGGATGGTGAACCGGAACTCCTTCCAAGGCCTGTCCTGGTCCGCTCTACGCAGTCATGCCCATCGCGTCAGCATTGCTATGTTCAACCATCTAAGACACGGTATCCCGAGACCACCGGCCCACCTCGGAATGCAGACATATTTCCACGCAACCGAACAGTTCCCGCCGTTTGCTTGTGCCTTGCCGCACCACAGGAAGCCTTTGATAATCGTGTTCATATCCACAATCGTCTTCATTGGCAGGTCCAATGCCAACATCGCATGGAGCGGGACCGAGCAGAGCACCGAGAGAACCAGAATGAGCCTGCCACTTTTGGGCAGCGAGGCCGCCTTCCAAGTTGGTAGGTAACTCGCCAAGTGGTCCACCAGTCCACATAGGGTCGCCGCCGAAGGTTTCTTGAGGCACAAGGGAAGGCCCAGGTACTTGCAAGGAACGGAACCAATTTGACAGCCCAAGATGTCCGAAATGAGAACCGTCTCCGTCTCCGAGCACCGAATCGGCATGGCCGAAGTTTTCTGAAGGTTGACACGTAACCCTGAAGCCATACCGAACATGTCCAAGATCTTAGAAGTAGATTGCAGCTCCACATCCAATGGTTTGATGAAGATGATAACGCCATCCGCAAAGATTGACATACGATGGCCCAGACCCACCCGAGCTAGAGGTGCGAGAATCCTCCGGCCAGAGGCCATCTCAAACAAGCGCTGGAGGGGCTCCATGACGAGAATGAAGAGCATCGAAGATAGCGGGCCGCCTTGCCTGAACCCACGGCAGTTAAAAATTGGCGTGCCAGGCACACCATTGACCATGATCCGGGTGGTCGATGTAGATAGGAGTTCGGCCACCCAAGAGATCCACCTTGGGCCGAAGCCCATAGCCTGGAGGACCTCCAGGAGAAAAGCCCATTGAATAGTATCAAAAGTTTTCGAGATGTCCAACTTTAGCATGATCACCGGCTGCTTCAATGCATGAAGACGCCGAGCTGTACTCTGGGCCAACATGAAGTTATCATGGAGAGAACGCCCCCTCACGAATGCACTCTGGTGCACTCCCACCAAGCTAGGGAGGTCCGCCATGAGTCGGCACGCCAACACCTTGTCAAAGATCTTTACCGCACCATGCACCAAGCTGACTGGTATGTAATCCTTAAGTTCCTCCACGCCCTCATGCTTGGGCAAAAGAGTGACAAGAGCTTTATTGATAGAAGCGAGACCTCGCATGTCACCATGGTAGAAAAAGGAGAGCGCCCTCATGAAATCCTCCTTGATGATAGACCAACATGTCGCATAGAATCTCGTCGTGAACCCATCCGGCCCCGGTGCCTTGTCAAAAGGCATAGATTTAATCACCTTGATCACCTCTTCCTCTGAGAAAGGCACCTCGAGGTGGCTCAAGTCCACCGTAGGTAGGTCCAACGCCTCCAGGTTGAGGCCATGCTCGCGGACTGGAGGGTTTCCAAAGATAGCCTCATAATATGAATCCACCGCGTCCGTAATCCTCTCATGTTCGGTCAGAAGCTCCTCATTATGACGAAGAGACATAATCACATTCTTGCGCTGCCTATGCCGTGCATGCCGGTGGAAGAACCTCATATTGGCATCCCCATCCTTCAGGTGAAGCAAACGGGAGCGTTGCCTAGCAATGGATCGCTCTAGAGAGGAAAGACCCATGAGCTTCCTCTTTAACAACCTACGGAGCTCGATCTCCTCCGTACTTAGCCTCCTCGATTCCATAGCCACGTCCAAGCGGAGGAACAACTCAAGAGCTATAGCAATCTGCATGCGGATATTCCCAATCCACTTGTCACTCCACCTCTCTAACTGACACACGGTGGCTCACAGCTTATTGTTGAGCACGACAAAAGGATTCCCCACCGCAGGGGTAGCATGCCACGCATCGTGCACCGTTTGCATAAACCCGGGGGCCTCGGGCCAGAAGGCCTCAAATTTGAAGCGTCTGCTGAAATGGAAATCAGCATGGAGGTCCGCCAACAATGGACAATGGTCCGAAACCGCCGAGCTCAACGCCGTGACTAGATAGGAGGGGTACAAATCCTCCCAATAGTTGGTGGCAAAGACATGGTCAATCCTTTCTAGGGTAGCTCTAACCCTTTCATTCGACCAAGTATATCTCCTCCCATTGAGATAAATCTCTTTGAGCTCCAACCGGTTGAGCTTCGATCTAAACCGAGCAATCATTTGATGGCTTATGGAGTCGTTATTCTTATCCTCCGGGTGGACCAGGAGGTTAAAGTCACCCACTATTGTCCACGGGCCCACATGTAAGTCCCTCACATCCACGAGTTCCTGCATGAACCCCACTTTGGCCGCATCCGCGGTCGGCCCATACACACCCGTCAACCACCATGCCGTGCCCACCAAATGTTGGACCAAGGCCGACAAGGTGTGTTCGGTAGGGTGCGGGCTCGACATCATGACCACCGTCGGGTCCCAAGCCAACAAGATACCACCACACGTGCCAACAGCCGGGAGGTAGAAGAAACACCCAAATTTATTCCCAAGACATTGCTTCACCACATCTAAAGTTACAACCTCCAACTTGGATTCCTGCAAACACACAATGCTAGGATCCACCGAGTTCACCACTTGGTACACGGAGTGGCGCCTTGCCGGGGAGTTCAATCCATGGACATTCCACACGAGCAGTTTCAAAGGTTGTGCAGCCATAGGAAAGACCCACAAGAAACCACCAAGCAAGGGTTCAAACCCTTGCCATACCAACCACGTCCTCGTCCTGCATGGGGAGGACCAACGGCTCCCAACCGAAGAGAGCAAGAACTGCGACAATGTGAGCGTCACTCAACGGTTGCTCGAAGAGACGTTATGCCTGAAGCGCCTCGTCCCCAATGGTGTCGCCCTCATGAGCCAAACACAGCTTCCGTATGATCACCTGTTGTTGCTTGCTAGCCACGGACCCTTTGGCCAGCCGCACACTCCTACGAGGGGTGGTCACCACCAGCTGTCGTCTCTGCCTGGGCTTCTTCGCACTTGGGGGGGGCTCGCGAGGTCGGGGTGGGCAGAATAGGAGTGATAGCGCGTTGCACTTGCGCACAGAGCTCAGACAGAACAGCAATAGGCCGAGCAGGCGTGTCCCCCTGACCACCCTCATCCTGGACTTGTCCTGGATGCAGCCAGAGAGACTAACCAGAAACGTCTCCGGCTCATGGACTTGTCCTGAACGCAGCCAGCCCCCACTCAACTCACAACAGCCCGACGGGGGCGAAATTGCGGTGGAGAGCAAGAGGGGGGTACGTGGGGGAGTATCGGCCAGCGGCTGCATGGCCGCGGACGTAGGCGGCATCAGGATAAGCTGCATGGTCACATCATCCGGCCCAACCAGGGACCCCGAGGGAGACAGCTGGTCGCGGACCCCACCACAATCCTACACAACGACCGGCTCCCACAGAGAAGCTGTGATTGGCTGCATGCCATCCACCCCACTCAGCGCCGCGTGGGATCCCTCGCCCAGCGCCCGTCGTGGTGAGGCAAGTGGATGCATGCGATCGTCCACAATCCGCAAAGCCTGACCGCAGGCCCCACCGCTAGTGGACAACAGAATCGTCCCGACACGGATCGCCAGACCTGACCGCACGGCGTCCTCCCTCGATGCACCAATGGCTTCTTCCAGTCTCGAATCGCTTTGATGCCAGCTTTGCAGGCAAACTGATCCTGGCGACCCCATGCCCGTGTGATTCAAATGATGGGAGGAGACCGATCCACAGGAGGAAGGTTCCCGAGCCAAACAGCTCTCCGCAGAAAGCACCTGACAGCTCTCCTCCCTTTCCACGCGTCCAGCTGGGAGGGGCGAGACAGCCAGCCTCCCCACCACACTTTGACCATCATCCAGGGGCCCGCCCATGATGACAGGACGATCCCCATGGCCCACAGGAACTGGCTCCGCCGCCGCGGCAACCGCAGGAGCCGGAGCATCCGACGCCGGCAGCGCGCAGCCCACCATCCGTGATGGCACGACCTCCAAACCGCGGCGAGCAGGACCCGTAGCCGTACTGCTGCTGGCCATCCGCCGCGAGGGGAGGTGGCCGCCCGCACCGTCCTGGTCCTCCTGGTTCGCCTCCGCCTCCGATGGCAGCGACGGCGGCGGCGACGGGGGGTGAGCCTAGACCGAGAGACCCGCCTCGCTGCGCCGTGGCTCAGCCTCCACCACAATCTCCATAGGGTACCAAAGAGCATCCGCGCCGGCCGCTTCGTCGGCACCACCACGCCGCTCCGGCTCCCCGATGACCAGAATCTGTCCGGGGAGGGACGCGAGCAGGATCATCGGTCCGCAACCAAACCCGGAACCCAGCCATGTCATCTCGGCGCACTATGCGATCCACCACCTTCACCACTATACCAAGATTACGAAGCACCGCCTCCGCCGTGCGCCTCGTCCACGCATTCGCCGGAATGCCGACGAGAGAGAGCTGCATCAGGAACGGCATGACAATGGCCGTCACTCCAAGCTGACGGAGCCATGGCCGCAGCAGCAAGGAGAACTGTGGCGCCACCGTGAGCCCCTTAGACACCATCCGGTCCCTCGTGGCCATCGTCCTACAGAGAACCAGAAAATCCTGCGGGAAAAATGCTCTGATGGACATGTCCTCGGGGCCAAGCCCGAACTCAGCGTGCAGCAGTCGCGCCGCACCGGCGAGGTCCACGGCCTGAATAGCGCCAGAGACAGACACCACCACCGCTCTCTGAAGCTCCACTTCCAAGGCGCATACGTCCGGAGAACGCTTGAGGAAGCATACGTCCACCATCGGCTCCGACAGAACGGTCGGCGATGCCTCCGGCGAGACCGGGACAGAGAACCCCGGCCCCGCCATGCTCGCCGCGGAGGGAAGGGACACCAGAGCAGGGGGCTCCGCGCTTTCCACCAGCACAGAGGGCAACGCGCGTGCCGCCGGAGCAGGGGGGCCGCGGCAGCCACCATCGCCCAAGAACGCCCGGCTCGGATGGCACCAGCCAGCGAGGGGCCCAGCGGCGGAGGCGGGAGAGCAGAGCCGTAGGACGCCAGCGCGGGCGGGACCTCCACGAGGCACACAGCCCCAGACGGCAGAGGGCCAGGCGGCGGCGGCGGTAGTGGCCCAGAAGGCGTAGCCGACGAGCGAGCACGCAAAGCCGACGCCGGGCGCGAGGTAGGCGAGCCAGGCAAGCTTCGCGGCCGAGTACATCCACGGGAAGTGTGGTTCAAACCACTGCAGGGGACGCATTTGGTGGGGTTAGTGCACGCGCGCGTGATATGGCCATTGTCCTCGCCGCAATTGTAGCAACACCCATGGAGGGCGGCCGGGACGGCAGAGCACGGCGGGCGAGAAGCCAACAGACCACCAGCCCGCGTCCTGGTCGCGGAGGGCCGGCGCTCCTTCCGGTTCCTGACCTGCCGCCAGGAGGCGCCGCGCAGGTCCGCCGCCGGCTCGGAGGGTTGCCGCGGAGGAGCGACCACGATGGAGCGGAGACGCGGGGTGGGGACCGCGGCCGGAGGAGAGGGGGGGCGCGTCGAGCCGGCGTCGGAGGAGGGGCTCGAGCTCGCGGAGGAGGAGCCCGAGAGCTGGACGCAGCTCGCCATGGGGAGGAGGTGGCCGCCGGAGCCGGAGTGGCTGCCGGCGCGGCGAGGGGGGAGCGCTCGTTGGGGCAAACATAAGAATGTCTTTGTTATGTGTAGGGTGGGTCAGGTTGGTAGTTTTTCCCATCGCAATGATAATTTTGGGCGAGCCGATCAGTTTTTCTACTGGAAGAGTAACGGAAATAATTTATAGCTTTTCGCATCGGACTAATTAACATGTACACTTTTTTTAGGGGAATTAACATGGACACTTGAAAATGCCTATTACGTGTAGGTTGGGGCAGGTTGGCTTATTTTTCCACCGCAATAGTAACGTAAATTGAACGGTTAAGAAAAAAAATGTCTTATGTTATGATTGAATTTACACCGTAATAATTCGGTCCCACCAGATGGACAGTCCGTAAATTCTAATTAATGTCGGAATTTCTTCGGAGTGCCTAATTAGTATAAGTATATAGAAGTATAGATTACTTAAAAACTCCCACTCAAATTGACATCCTTCCGGTCATTCGAGTGATACATGATCCAAATTCACCAACTCAAGTCCGATCATCACGTGAGTTGAGGTGGTTTCAATGGTGAACATCATCATGTTGATCATATCTACTATGACCCATGTCCGATCTTTCGGTCTCTTGTGTTCTGAGGCCATGTCTTTACATGTTAGGCTCGTCAAGTTTAACCCGAGTGTTCTGCACGTGCAACACTGGCTTGCACCTGTTGTATGTGAACGTACAGTCTACCACACCCAATCATCACATGTGTCTCGACACGACGAATTTTCGCAATGGTGCACACTAGGGGAGAACACAATTGATCTTGAAATTTTAGTGAGGGATCACCTTATAATCCTACCGTCGTCCTAAGCAAAACAAGGTGCATAAAAATATTAACATCACATGCAAATCATAAATGGCATGATATGTCCATGAACTTGTGCTTTTGATCTCCATCTTGAAAGCACCGGCATGATCTCCATCGTCACTGGCATGACATCATGATCTCCATCATCTTGATCTCCATCAACATGTCGCCATCAGGGTTGTCGCACCCGCCATGCTTCTACTACTATTTCTACCGCTTAGCGATAAAGTAAAGCATTACATAGTGCTTAATGATTGACATGCAGGTCATACAATAATTAAAGACAACCCTATGGCTCCTGCCGGTTGCCGTACTCATCGACATGCAAGTCGTAATATTCTATAAAACACATGATCATCTCATACATCACATATATCTCATCATGTAATTGGCCATATCGCATCACAACATACCCTGCAAAAACAAGTTAGATGTTCTCTAATTGTTGTTGCATGTTTTACGTGGCTGCTACGCGTATCTAGCAAGAACAATTCTCACCTACGCATAAACCACAACGGTGATACATAAGTTGCTTTTTAACTTTCTCAAGGACCGCCTTTGTCGAATCTGATCCAACTAAAGTAGGAGAAACAAACACCCGCCAGCCTTCTTTGTGCAACGAAGTTACACGTCAGTCGATGGAACCGGTCTCTCATAAGTGTACGAGTAAGGTTGGTCCGGGCCGCTTCATCCCACAATACCGCTGAACCAAAACACGACCAAGGGAGGAAGCAATCTAAGCATCAACGCCCACAAACTCTTTGTGTTCTACTCGAGATCTCATCTACACATAGACTTAGCTCTGATACCACTGTTGGGGAATGTTGCATGGGAAACAAAAAAAATCCTACGCGCACGCAAGATCTATCCATGATGATGAGCATCTACGAGAGGGAGAGTGGATCTACATACCCTTGTAGATCGCTAAGCGGGAAGCGTTGAGAAACACGATTGATGTAGTCGAACATCTTCGCGATCCAAATCGCCGAGCGTCCCGTGATCCCATCACGATCCGTCCTGCGATCCAATCACGATTTGTCCCGCGATCTCATCATGATCCGTCCCGCGATCCAATCACGAATCGTCTCATGATCTTGATCATGGTCCTTCCAATCTAGCATCGAACGGACGGCACCTCCGCGTTCAGCACACGTACAGCTTGATGACGAACTCCGCCTTCTTGATCCAACAAGAGGGAGCGGAGAGGTAGATGAGCTCTCCGGCAGCGCGACAGCGTTGAGGCGATGGTGGTGGAGTGATTCCAGCAGGGCTTCGCCTAAGCACCGCTGAAAACTGATCTAGAGGAGAAAACGATCTGGAGGAAGAAGAGAGCAGCACGTGGCAATTAGGGTTAGGGCTGCCCCCAAAACCTCTAGTATATATAGGCGGAGGGAAGGGAGGAGACTTGTCTCCCAAGGAGCCAAATCTGGTTCGGCCGAAGTGGGAGGGAGGAGTCCTCCTCCTCCACTCCTAGTAGGATTAGGACTCCTTCCTTATTTTCCCACTTTTGCCTTCTTCCCACCTTGGGTTTTCTTCCCTAGCCGCATGGCCCTTCTGTGGGACTTCAGCCAGCCCACTAAGGGCTGATATTCCTTCTCCCACAACCCATGTAGCCTCTTGGGTCGAAATACCCCTCCTGATGGTCCCCCGGTACCCTTCCGGCACTCCCGGTACACTACCGATGAGCCCAAAACTTTTCCGGTGACCAAAATAGGACTTCCTATATATCAATATTTACCTCCGGACCATTCCATATCTCCCCATGATGTCCTAAATCTCATCCGGGAATCCAAACAACCTTCGGTCACCACCATACATAACTCTATACAACCAAAACGTCACCGAACCTTAAGTGTGCAGACCCTGCGGGTTCGAGAACTATGTAGACATGACCGAGACACCTCTACGGTCAATAAACAATAGCGGGAGCTGGATGCCCATAGTGGTTCCTACATATTCTACGAATATATTTATCGGTCGAACCTCTATGTCAAGGATTCAGTTAATCCCATATGTTGTTCCCTTTGTTCTTCGGTATGTTACTTGCCCGAGATTCGATCGTCGGTATCTGTATACCTAGTTTAACCTCGTTACCGGAAAGTCTCTTTACTCATTCCATAATACAAGATCATGTCACTAACACTTAGTCACATTGCTTGCAAGGCTTATTGTGATGTTGTATTACCGAGTGGGCCCTGAGATACCTCTCCGTCACACGGAGTAACAAATCCCAGTCTTGATCCATGCCAACCCAACAGACAGCCTCGGAGATACCTGTAGAGCACCTTTATAGTCACCCAGTTACGTTGCAATGTTTGATACACACAAGGCACTCCTCCGGTGTCAGTGAGTTGCATGATCTCATGGTCATAGGAACAGATACTTGACATGCAGAAAACAGTAGCAATAAACTGACACGTTCATATGCTACATTCATAGTTTGGGTCTTGTCCATCACATCATTCTCCTAATGATGTGATCCCGTTATCTAATGACATCTCATGTCCATGATTAGGAAACCATAGCCATCTTTGATCAACGAGCTAGTCCATTAGAGGCATACTAGGGACATGGTGTTGTCTATGTATCCACACATGTATTTGAGTTTTCGATCAATACAATTATAGCATGGATAATAAATGATTATCATGAACAAGGAAATATGATAATAACCAATTTATTATTGCCCCTAGGGCATATTTCCAACACAGACCGGGCCTAGCAGGCTTGTCGCTCCATGGATGGTCTCCTAACCCTATTCTCTGGCCTATAAATACCCAAATATTCCCCCAACATCAAAAAGAGCCACGCAAATACTTTTCCGCCGCCGAAAGCCTACGTTCCCGAGAGATCCAATCTTGGAGCCTTTTCCCGTAATCTGCCGGAGGGGGTTTAGATCACGGAGGGCATCTACATCAACTCCATTGCCCCTCCAATGATGTGTGAGTAGTCCACCACAGACCTACGGGTCCATAGCTAGTAGCTAGATGGCTTCTTCTCTCTCTTTGATCTTCAATACCATGTTCTTCATGATCTTCATGGAGATCTATCCGATGCAATCCTCTTTTGTGGTGTGTTTGTCAAGATCCGATGGATTGTGAGTTTATGTTCAAATTATCCATGAATCTTATTTGAATCTCCTCTGAATTCTTATTTGCATGACTCCATATACTTGCAAGTCACTTCGAGTTATTGGTTTGGTTTGGCCAACTAGATTGGTATTTCTTGCAATGGGAGAAGTGCTTGGTTTTGGGTTCAATCTTGCGGTGTCCTCACCCAGTGACAAAGTAGGGGTAGCAAGGCACGTCTTGTATTGTTGCCATCAAGGGTAACAAGATGGGGTTTTCATCATATTGCTTGAGTTTATCGCTCTACATAATGTCATCTTTCTTAATGTGTTACTCTGTTCTTCATGAACTTAATACTCTAGATGCAGGCAGGAGTCGGTCGATGTGTGGAGTAATAGTAGTAGATGTAGAATTGTTTCGGTCTACTTGTCATAGATGTGATGCCTATATGCATGATCATTGCCTTGGATAACTACATGATTATTCGCTTTTGTATCAATTGCTTGACAGTAATTTGTTTACCCGCCATGATATTTGCCTTCAAGAGAGAAGCCTCTAGTGAAACCTATGGCCCCCGGTCTATTTTCCATCATATATTTTCAGATCTATACCTTGATGCAATTTATTTATCTATTACTTTCCGCACTCGTTACATCTATCTCTTTCAGATCTAATCCTTGCAAATAACCATGAAGGGATTAACAACCCCTTTATAGCGTTGGGTGCAAGAGTTTGATTGTTTGTGTAGGTGCAACCATTGGTGACTTGCTTGTTCCTCCTACTGGATTGATACCTTGGTTGTCAACAACTGAGGGAAATACTTATCTACTTCTATGCATCACACTTTCCCCTTCAAGGGAAAACCAACGCAAGCTCAAGAGGTAGCAATAGTCCATCAAATCTTTACCCAAAACTTGAAAACTTCACAACACAAAACTCAACAGAAAACTCGTGAGATCCGTTAGTATAATAAAAATAAATCACCACTTTACGTACTGTTGTGAACTGATTATTTATTTATTTTGGTGTATATCTAATGTATTCTAACTTCTCCAAGCAAACAACATGAAGAAAACAGAATCTGTCAAAAATAGAGCAGTCTGTAGCAATCTGTAAACTTCGAATACTTCTGTAACTCCAAAAATTGTGGAACTTTAGGAAAGTCAGGGCAATTTTTATATCAATCTTGTGTGAAAATTTCAGACTCATTCCATGCTCTGATAAATTTTTAAAATTTCTGGACTGAGCGCAAAAGTTTCTGTTTTTCACCAAGATCAAATCAACAATCATCATAGACCATCACAAAGGTCTTACTTGGCTCAAACACTAATTAAAACACCAAAACACAATTACTACAAAGGTAATAATGTGTGAAACACTCAAAAACAGAAGCAATAAACAGAACATAAAAATGAAATCGGGTTGCCTCCCAACAAGCGTTATTGTTTAACGCCCCTAGCTAGGCATAACAATTTCAATGATGCTCACATAAAAAGTAGTAATTGAGATATGCAAAAGAGCATCATGAATCTCATGAAAAGCACAATTACGTCTAACCCACTTCCTATGCATAGGGATTTTGTGAGCAAATAATTTATGGGAACAAGAATCACTTAGCATAGGAAGGCAAAACAAGCATAACTTCAAAACTTTCAACACATAGAGAGGAAACTTCATATTGTTGCAATTCCTACAAGCATATGTTCCTCCCGCATAATAAATTTCAGTAGGATAATGAATGAATTAAACAATAGAACTATCACATAAATCATTCTTTTCATGATGCACAAGCATGCAATCATCATAATAAATTTGCCCATCAAAACTTGGGGAACAAAAAATATCATCTTCATGAAACATAGCATCCCCAAGCTTATGGCCTTGCATATCATTATCATCATGGATATTTAGAGAATTCATACTAGCAATATTGAAATCATGCTTTTCAATCAAGGATCTATCATGAATCACCTTATAATTTTCTTCTTTCAACACTTCATTAAAAAATTAGATTCGTGATCTTCAAACAAAACTTCATAGAGATAACCAAGTGCACTCAACTCACTAGCAATTGGTTCATCATAATTTGGCCTTTTAAAAATATTAGCAAGTGGATTAGGGTCCATGTCAATAGATATTTAGCAAGAGAAGATGCAAGCAAATAGAAGGCACATGGCTACAGAAATAAACAAGAAGACTTCCGGCGAGAAAAAGGCAAACGAGAAAGAGGGCAAATAAAATGGCAAATTGGTGAAGTGGGGGAGAGGAAAACAAGAGGAAAACGAGAGGAAATGGCAAATAATGTAAATGTAAGAGATGATTTTGTGATGGGTACTTGGTAGGCTTGATGTGTATCCTCCCCGGCAACGGCGCCAGAAATCCTTCTTGCTACTTCTTGAGCTTGCGTTGGTTTTCCCTTGAAGAGGAAAGGGTGATGCAGCAAAGTAGATAAGTATTTCCCTCAGTTGTTGAGAACCAAGGTATCAATCCACTAGGAGATACAAGCAAGTCCCCAGTCTTCACACCTACACGAACAATCAAACACTTGCACCCAACGCTATAAAGGGATTGTCAATCCCTTCACGGTTACCTGCAAGGATGAGATCTGATAGAGATAGATATAGAAGATTACTAAAACAAAAAGTACAAAAAAAGTATAAATATTGCAGAAAAGTATTTTTGGTATTTTTGGTTTATAGATCTGAAAATATAATATGGAAAATAGACACGGGGGCCATAGGTTTCACTAGAGGCTTCTCTCATGAAGGAAAATAATACTGTGGGTGAACAAATTACTGTCAAGCAATTGATAGAAAAGCAAATAATTATGAAGATATCCAGGGCAATGATTATGCATATAGGTATCACGTCTGTGCAAGTAGACCGAAATAATTCTGCATCTACTACAATTACTCCACACATCGGCCGACTCCTGCCTGCATTTAGAGTATTAAGTTCATGAAGAACAGAGTAACACATTAGGTAAGATGACATGATGTAGAGGGATAGACTCAGGCAATATGATGAAAACCCCGTATTTTTATCCTTGATGGAAACAATACAAATACGTGCCTCGCTACCCCTACTTTGTCACTGGGTGAGGACACCGCAAGATTGAACCCAAAACTAAGCGCTTCTCTCATTGCAAGAATTACCAATCTAGTTGGCCAAACCAAACCAATAACTCAAAGAGACTTGCAAAGATATGAAATCATCCATATAAGAATCCAGAAAAGACTCAAATAATATTCATGGATAATCTGAACATATACCCACAATTCATCGGATCTCGACAAACACACCGCAAAAGAGTATTACATGGATAGGTCTTCATGAAGATCATGAAGAACATGGTATTGAAGCACAAAGAGAGCGAAGAAGCCATATAGCTACTAGATATGGACCCGAAGGTCTTTTGTGAACTACTCATGCATCATCGGAGGGGCAATGGATTTGATGTAGATGCTCTCTACGATCAAATCCCCCTCCGGCATATTACCGGAAAAGGCTCTAAGATTGGATCTCTCGGGAACGGAAGCTTCCGGTGGCAGAAAATTATTTCCGTGGCTCCCTTTGGTATTGGGGGAATATTTGGGAATTTATAGGCCAAAGAATAGGGTTAGGAGACCTGCTGGGGGGGGCACAAGCCTACCAGGCGCGGCCAAGGGTGGTGGTCGCTCCCCCTGGCTTGTGACCTCCTGGTAGGTCTCTTGCCTTCCCCTTAAAGTCTGGTAGATGTCTTCTAGTCCAAGAAAAATTACCGCGAAGGTTTTATTCTGTTTGGACTCCGTTTAATATTCCTTATCTTCAATACTCAAAAACAAGGAAAAACAGAAAGTGGCACTAGGCTCTAGATTAATAGGTTAGTCCCAAAAATAATTAAAAAAAATAGCATATTAATGCATATAAAACATCCAAAACAGATAATATAATAGCATGGAACAATCAAAAATTATAGATATGTTGGAGACGTATCACATGCCGCGGGATTTGGATGCACCGGCGAAGTTTGCACCAATCCTCGAGGTGACAATGGGCAATGCACGGTGCCGAGTGTGCGTACATCCATGGATTCACATTAGTCAGAACTCACATATTTATTGTTTTTTTATTAGCTCTCTCGAAGCAAAGTACTAATCGCATGCCCCTAGAGAAGAGCTTGGGAGGAGTTAACCATCGAGCGCCTCCGACCTCAGCAGCACTAGGTTTTCAACAAGGAATAAGAATGCTCACACATCATCACCATGCCATAACCAATATGTAGGTGAAAAAATATTAATACCCTTTAACTACCAATATTTCTACTAACCAACAACCATGCACTCACGCTCCTTCATATTACCACATCAATATCATTAACCCACAATTTCTCTTTTATGTGCTACATGTGTTTTGATTATGCACTCCTTGCATACCTATAATTTTTGGACTAGTTTTATAACCCATACAAATTACCATCACTATTTATTAAATCTCAAAAAAAACAAGTGAAGAAATAGAATGCAAATATTTCTATAGAATTTATACACTACCGTGCTCTAAAAGATATAAGTGAAGTACTATAGCAACTGCTAAACTCAAAAGATATAAGTGAAGCACATAGAGTATTCTATCAAATAATGGTGAACATGTGTCTCTATCAAATAGGTGTGTCCAGCAAACAATGACTATGTAAAACTGCAACAAAAGCAAACTAAGGCAAAAGACTCTCCAAGCAAAACTCATATCATGTGAAGAATAAAAATACAGCTCCAAGTGACATACCGATGGATTGAGACGAAAGAGGGGATGCCTTCTAGGGCATCTCCAAGCTTAGACGCTTGAGTCTTCCAATAATTTAACTTGGGGTGCCTTGGGCATCCCCAATATTAGGCTCTTGCCACTCCTTATTCCTTCATCCATCGTGATAACACCCAAAACTTGAAAACTTCAGCACACAACACTCAACAGAAACCTTCGTGAGATCCATTAGTATAATAAATATATCAAATACTTTAGGTACTTTTATCAATTTATTCATATTTTATTATTGCATAAGGTACTATATTCTAACTTCTCCATGGCTTATGCCCCTCTATACAATCCATTGCATCATTGAAACAAGCAAACTATGCAAGCAAAAATAGAATCTGTCTAAAACAGAACAGTGTGTAATGATCTACAAAGAAACTATACTTCTGTAACTACAAAAATTCTGAAAAAATAAGAAAACCCGGGGCATTTGTACACCAATATTTTGTACAAAGTTTAGATAAAAAATACATTCCAATAAAATCATAGAAAGTTTGTACCAGACGCAACAAATTTTGTTTTGCACCGTATCAATTGTACTTGTCATGCAAGTCATCCCAAAGGCTTTACTTGCCAAAAACACCAATTTAAACATAAAAACACAATAACTATAGTACCAAAAATCATGGTATCTTACTCAAGCAAAAGTAAAAACACAAAAAATAAGATAACTATTGGGTTGCCTCCCAGCTAGCGCTATTGTTTTACTCCCCTAGCTAGGCATAATGCGTATGATCAAGTGATATCATTCATAGTATTCTCATCTTGGGGAGGAGGTTTCTCAAAGACAATCAGAAACAGATCATCAATAAATATCTTAGCATTCTCAATCATACTTTCCTTAAAACCTTCCGTATTTTGTCTTGCTATCCAAGAATATTGTTTATTGATGGTATTGAAAACTTGTTGGATAATATGAATAGGGGGAACTTCTTTACTTGTGTTTTCATCAAAAGTGGTTATCTCGGAACACATACCTCATCATATAGTCCTCATTATATAAATTCATGTCTATCATAGGATGTTCACAACTCATATTATAGTGATCAAAGATACCCGAGCCTCTTGTACTATATAGTCAAATTCATCCATGAGGATAGCGGTGGCCATCTTCTTATCTCTAGGGTCCTTTATGACCGGCAACTCATAGAAAAGTCTTTGCAAAGTAGGGTGAGTACGCATAAATCTTTTTTCAAACTTAACGACAAGAGAAGAAATAGCATCAACATAACTTTTGGTTCTCTTAAGGATTGGCATATCCTTGTCAGGCAACGTACCCATACCGTTAAAGAATTCTTGGATAATGCTTTTCCATGTGATTTTCCCCTTCCCCACAACAAAAACGTTTACATCTCGTTGTGGACTTGTGGGGGAGTTATCTCTTTGGGGGTTTTACTTTCATTATCCTTCTCAATGATAAAATCAGACATGATAGCAACTTCAAGCAAACAACTAACAAATGAAACAAGCAAACTAACAAAGCAAAGCAAGCAAACAAGTAAACTAGCGAAGATGAATATATTTTTATTTTTTTATTTTCATAGCAAGAAAAAATATAACAACAAATAAAAAGTAGAACAAGTGAATGATAATTTGTGCAAAGGTACTTGATAGTAAGTTGGTGATACTCCCCTGCAACGGCGCCAAAAATCCTTCCTGATACTTGCGATTTGTGTTGGGCTTTTCCCTGAAGAGGAGGGGAAGATGCAGCATGGTATAGATAAGTATTTCCCTCAGTGAGAACCAAGGTTATCGAACCAATAGGAGGATCAAACAACTCCCTTCTTCAGCGCCTACACACAAAAGAGCAAATACTTGCACCCAACTCGGGCAAGAGGGTTGTCAATCCCCTTGAACTCGTTACTTGCAAGCAAATGAGTAGTGTAGATGATAATTGAATAAATATAGATTGTAAAATAAATAAAAATAAAATAATTTCAGCAAGATAATAAGAGCGTTTGTAAATATATATGTGAATAAACTCAGGGGGCATAGTGTTCCCTAGAGGCTTCTATTTTGAAGAAGGCATACGGTGGGTAAACAAATTACTGTTGAGCAATTGACAGAAAAGCTCATGGTTATGCAATATTTATTCATGGCAATGATCATGTATATAGGCATCACGACCATAAACAAGTAGACTGACTCCTACCTGCATCTACTACTATTACTCCACTTCAAGGGTGCTTCTATGCTTGCCTCTCTAGGTATTAAGTTCATGATAAACAGAGTAATGCTTGGAGAACAATGACATGATGTAAACAAAGTAAATCCAATTGATATGAATGAAGCCCGTCGTTTTATCCTTAGTGGAAGCAATACAAATACGTGTCTTGTCCCCTACTTTGTCACTGGGATATAGAGCATCGCTAGATTGAACCCACTACAACACACCTCTCCCACTAAAGATAAACCAATCTAGTTGGACAAACTAAACTGATAGATCAGAGAGAATTATGAATCTATAAAAATCATGCAAATAAGAACTAAATAAGAATTCAAAGGAGACTCAAATCTTCTTCATGAATAATCTGAACATAAACCCACAATTCATCGGATCCCAACAAACGCACGACAAAGAGTGATTACATAAGCTAGATCACCGCAGGAATCGCGGTGATCATGGCAACAAAGAACATAGAGAGAGATAGACGTTAGGTATTAAATACGGACACATAGGTACGTGGTGAACTACTCAAACATCACCATGGGAGAAGCAAGGTTGATGTAGAGGCCCTCCATGATCAATCCCCCCTCCAGTAGGGTACCGAGAAACAAGCTCCAGATGGGCACACGGCAGAACAAAGATTTGCGGCGGTGGAAAAAGTGTTTTGGGGGGCTCACTAGGGATTTGGGGAATAATGAGAATTTATCGGCCAGAGAACTGTTGGGGAATGTAGTAATAATTCAAAATTTTCCTATGTGTCACCAAGATCAATCTAGGAGATGCTAGCAACAAGAGAGAGGGAGTGCATCTTCATAACCTTGAAGATCGCTAAGCGGAAGCGTTGCAAAGAACGCAGTTGATGGAGTTGTACTCGCGGCGATTCATATCGCAGAATATCCGATCCAAGCACCAAATGGACGGCGCGTCCATGTTCAACAAACATACAGCCTGGGGACGTCTCCTCCTTCTTGATCCAGCAAGGGGGGAGGAGAAGTTGAGGGAGAGCTCTGGCAGCACAACGCCGTGGTGGAAGTGGAGCTCGTGGTTCTCTAGCAGAGCTTCGCTAAGCACTATGGAGGAGGAGGAGGAGGTGTAGGAGGGGGAGGGTTGCGCTAGGGGCAAGGAGTATGGCTGCCCTTCCCACCTCCCCTCTATTTATAGGCTGAAGGGGAGAGGGGCCGGTCCCCCTAGATCCATCTAGAGGGGGGCTACCAAGGGGGGAGCTTGTCCCCCAAGTTGGTGGGAGCCGCCCCCACCCCTTAGGGTTCCCAACCCTAGGTGCCTTGGGCCCTTGGGGGGCGCACCAGCCCACTAGGAGGCTGGTTCCCACCCATATTAAGCCCACGTGGTCCTTCAGGGCAGGTGGCCCCTCCCGATGGACCCCCGGAACCCTTTTGGTGGTCCCGGTACAATACCGATAAACCCCGAAACCTTTTCGATGACTAAAACTGGACTTCCCATGTATAGATCTTCACCTCCGGACTATTCCGAAACTCCTCATGACGTCCGGGATCTCATTCGGGACTCCGAACAACTTTCGGTAACCACATACAATTCCCATTACAACTCTAGCATCACCGAACCTTAAGTGTGTAGACCCTACAGATTCGGGAACTATGCAGACATGATCAAGACACCTCTCCGGCCAATAACCAATAGTGGGATCTGGATACCCATATTGTCTCCCACATGTTCCACGATGATATCATCAGATGAACCACGATGTCGGGGATTCAATTAATCCCGTATACAATTCCTTTGTCCATCGGTATGTTACTTGCCCGATATTCGATCGTTGGTATCCCTATACCTTGTTCAATCTCGTTATCGGCAAGTCTCTTTACTCGTTCTGTAACACATGATCCCGTGACTAACTCCTTAGTCACATTGAGCTCATTATGATGATGTATTACCGAGTGGGCCCGGAGATACCTCTCCGTCAAACGGAGTGACAAATCCCAGTTTCGATTCGTGCCAGCCCAACAGACACTTTCGGAGACACCTGTAGTGCACCTTTATAGTCACCCAATTACGTTGTGATGTTTGATACACCCAAAGTATTCCTACGGTATCCGGGAGTTGCACAATCTCATGGTCTAAGGAAATGATACTTGACATTAGAAAAGCTCTAGCGGACGAACTACACGATCTCGTGCTATGCTTAGGATTGGGTCTTGTCCATCACATCATTCTCCTAATGATGTGATCCCGTTATCAACGACATCCATTGTCCATGGTCAGGAAACCATGACCATCTATTGATCAATGAGCTAGTCAACTGAAGGCTCCCTAGGGACATGGTCTGGTCTATGTATTCACACATATATTACAGTTTCCGGTTAATACAATTATAGCATGAACAATAGATAATTATCATGAACAAGGAAATATAATAATAACCATTTTATTATTGCCTCTAGGGTATATTTCCAATAGTCTCCCACTTGCACTATAGTCAATAATCTAGTTACATTATGATGAATCGAACACCCATAGAGTTCTGGTGATGATCATGTTTCGCTCGTGAAAGAGCTTTAGTATACAGATCTGTGACATTCAAATCCTTGTGTACTTTACAAATATATATATCTTCATCCTGAATGTAACCACGAATGGAGTTGAAGTGTCGCTTGATGTGCTTGGTCTTGTTGTGAAACCTGGGCTCCTTGGCAATGGAAATAGCTCCAGTGTTGTCACAGAAGAGAGTCATCGGGCCCGACGCATTGGGAATCACTCCTACGTCAGTGATGAACTCCTTCATCCAGACTCCTTCCTGCGCTACTTCCGAAGCAGCTATGTACTCCGCTTCACATGTAGACGCTGCCACGATGCTTTGCTTGCAACTGCACCAGCTGACTGACCCACCATTCAAAATATACACGTACCCGGTTTGTGACTTGGAGTCATCCGGATCTGTGTCGAAGCTAGCATCAACGTAACCCTTTATGACGAGCTCTTCAGGACCTCCATAAACGAGAAACATATCCTTAGTCCTTTTCAGGTACTTACGGAAATTCTTGACCGCTATCCAGCGTTCCATTCCGGGATCGCTTTGGTACCTCCCTACCAAACTTATGGCAAGGTTCACATCAGGTCTGGTACATAGCATGGCATACATAATAGAGCCTATGGCTGAGGCATAGGGGATGACACTCATCTTTTCTCTATCTTTTGCCAAGGTCGGGCAGTGAGTTGTGCTCAATCCCACACCTTGCAATACAGGCAAGAACCCCTTCTTGGACTGATCCATATTGAACTACTTCAATATCTTATCAAGGTATGTGCTTTGTGAAAGACCAATGAGGCGTCTCGTTCTATCTCTATAGATCTTGATGCCTAATATGTAAGCAGCTTCTCTAAGGTCCTTCATTGAAAAACACTTATTCAAGTAGGCCTTTATGCTTTCCAAAAGTTCTATATCATTTCCCATCAACAATATGTCATCCACATATAAAATGAGAAATGCTACAGAGCTCCCACTCACTTTCTTGTAAATACAGGCTTCTCCATAAGTCTGTATAAATCCAAATGCTTTGATCACCTCATCAAAGCAAATGTTCCAACTCCGAGATGCTTGCACCATACCATAGATGGAGCGCTGGAGCTTGCATACCTTGTCAGCATTCTTAGGATCGACAAAACCTTCCGACTGCATCATATACAATTCTTCCTTAAGAAAACCGTCAAGGAATGACGTTTTGACGTCCATTTGCCAGATCTCATAATCATAAAATGCGGAAACTGCTAACATGATTTGGACGGACTTCAGCATCACTACGGGTGAGAAAGTCTCATCATAGTCAACTCCTTGAACTTCTCGATAACCCTTAGCGACAAGTCGGGCCTTATAGACGGTCACATTACCATCCGCGTTAGTCTTCTACTTAAAGATCCATTTATTTTCTATGGCTTGCCGATCATCAGGAAAGTCCACCAAAGTCCATACTTTGTTCTCATACATGGATCCTATCTCAGATTTCATGGTTTCAAGACATTTGTTGGAATCCAGGCCCACCATGGCTTCTTCATAGTTCGAAGGTTCACCGTTGTCTAACAACATGATTTCCAAGACAGGGTTCCGTACCACTCTGGTGCGGAACGTGTCTTCATGGACCTACGAGGTTCAATAGTAACTTGATCCGAATTTTCATGATCATCATCATTAACTTCCTCTCTAGTCGGTGCAGGCACCACAGAAACATTTTCCTGCACTGCGCTACTCTCCGGTTCGAGAGGGGGTACAATTGCCCCCATCAAGTTCTACTTTCCTCCCACTTACTTCTTTCGAGAGAAACTCTTTCTCTAGAAAGGATCCATTCTTGGCAATAAAGATCTTGCCTTCGGATCTGAGATAGAAGGTATACCCAATAGTTTCCTTAGGGTATCCTATGAAGACGCACCTTTCCGATTTGGGTTCGAGCTTTTCAGGTTGAAGTTTCTTGACATAAGCATCGCATCCCCAAACTTTTAGAAACGACAACTTAGGTTTCTTCCCAAACCATAATTCACACGGTGTCATCTCAATGTATTTAGACGGTGCCCTATTTAAAGTGAATGCAGAAGTCTCTAATGCATATCCCCAAAGTGATAGTGATAAATTAGTAAGAGACATCATAGATCGCACCATATCCAATAGAGTGCGATTACAACATTCGGACACACCATTACGCTGAGGTGTGCTAGGCGGCATGAGTTGTGAAACGATTCCACATTTCCTTAAGTGCGTGCCAAACTCATGACTCAAATATTCTCCTCCATGATCAGAGCGTAAGAACTTTATTTTCTTGTCACGTTGATTCTCTACCTCACTCTGAAATTCCTTGAACTTTTCAAAGGTCTCAGACTTGCATTTCATTAGTAGACATACCCATATCTGCTTAAGTCATCAGTGAGGGTGAGAACATAACGATAGCCACCGCGAGCCTCAACGCTCATTGGACTGCATACATCAGTATGTATTATTTCCAACAAGTTGGTTGCTCGCTCCATTGTTCCAGAGAACGGAGTCTTAGTCATCTTGCCCATGGGGCATGGTTTGCACGTGTCAAATGATTCATAATCAAGAGACTCCAAAAGTCCGTCTGCATGGAGTTTCTTCATGCGTTTAATACCAAATGACCAAGGCGGCAGTGACACAAGTATGTGGGACTATCATTATCAACCTTACATTGTTTGGTATTCACACTATGAATATGTGTAACATCATGTTCGAGATTCAATAAAAATATACCATTGACCGGCGGGGCATGACCATAAAACATATCTCTCATATAAATAGAACAACCATTATTCTCGGATTTAAATGAGTAGCCATCTCGCATCAAACGAGATCCAGATACAATGTTAATGCTCAAAGGTTGTACTAAATAAAAATTATGAGGTTTAAAACTAATCCTGAAGGTAGATGTAGAGGTAGTGTGCCGACGGTGATCACATCGACCTTGGAACCATTCCCGACGCGCATCGTCACCTCATCCTTCGCCAGTCTCCGCTTATTCCGCAGCTCCTATTTTGAGTTACAAATGTGAGAAACCGCACCGGTATCAAATACCCAGGAGCTACTATGAGCGCTTTTAAGGTACACATCAATAACATGTATATCATATATACCTTTGACGTTGTCGACCTTCTTATCTGCTAAGTACTTGGGGCAGTTCCGCTTCCAGTGACCTGTTCCCTTGCAATAAAAGCACTTAGTCTCACGCTTGGGTCCATTCTTGGGCTTCTTCACAGCAACTGATTTGCCGGGCGCCGCAACTGCTTCTCCGTCCTTCTTGAAGTTCTTCTTACGCTTGCCTTTCTTGAAACTGGTGGTCTTATTCACCATCAACACTTGAGGTTCCTTTTTGATCTCCACCTCCGCTGACTTCTCCATCCCTTTCATATCGAAGTTCATCACAAAGCTCTTGTAGCTAGGTGGAAGCGACTGGAGGATTCTGTCAATAACCGAGTCATCTGGAAGATTAAGTCCTAGCTGAGACAAGCGGTTTTGCAACCCAGACATTTTGAGTATGTGCTCGCTGACAGAACTATTTTCCTCCATCTTACAACTAAAGAACTTTTTGGAGACTTCATATCTCTCGACCCTGGCATGAGCGTGGAAAACCATTCTCGGCTCTTGGAACATCTCATATGCTCTGTGTTGCTCAAAACGCTTTTGGAGCCCCGGTTCTAAGCTTTAAAGCATGCCACACTGAACCAGGGAGTAATCATCACTACACGACTACCAGGCGTTCATAACGTCTTGAGTTACTGGGAAAATGGGTGTGCCACCTAGCGGTGCATCAAGGACATATGCTTTATTGGAAGCTATGAGGATGATCCTCAAGTTACGGACCCAGTCCGTATAGTTGCTTCCATCGTCTTTCAGCTTGATTTTCTCTAGGAACGCGTTGAAGTTGAGGGCAACATTAGCGTGGGCCATTGGATCTACAAGATAGATTGTAAAGACAATTTTAGAATAAGTTCATGATAATTAAGTTCATCTAATCAAATTATTTAATGAACTCCCACTCAGATAGACACCCCTCTAGTCATCTAAGTGATACATGATCCATATCGACTAGGCTGTGTCCGATAATCACGTGAGACGGACTAGTCATCAATGGTGAACATCTCCATGTTGATCGCATCTACTATATGACTCATGTTCGACCTTTCGGTCTCCCGTGTTCCGAGGCCATGTATGTACATGCTAGGCTCGTCAAGTCATCCCAAGTGTTTCGCGTGTGTAAATCTGGCTTACACCCATTGTATGCGAACGTTAGAATCTATCACACCCTATCATCACGTGGTGCTTCAAAACAACGATCCTTTGCAATGGTGCACACTTAGGGGAACACATTTCTTGAAATTTTAGTAAGGGGCCATCTTATTTATGCTACCGTCGTTTGAAGCAAATAAGATGTAAAAACATGGTAAACATCACATGAAATCATAAAGTGACATGATATGGCCAATATCATCTTGTGCCTTTGATCTCCATCTTCGGGGCGCGGCATGATTACCATCGTCACCAGCACGACACCATGATCTCCATCATCGTGTCTTCATGAAGTTGTCTCGCCAACTATTACGTCTACTACTATGGATAACGGTTAGAAATAAAGTAAAGTAATTACATGGCATTTTTGATTGACACGCAGGTCATACAATAAATTAAGACAACTCCTATGGATCCTACCGGTTGTCATACTCATCGACATGCAAGTCATGATTCCTATTACAAGAACATGATCAATCTCATACATCACATATATTTCATCACAACCTTTTGGACATATCACATCACATAGCATACCCTGCAAAAACAAGTTAGACGTCCTCTGATTGTTGTTGCAAGTTTTATGTGGATGCTATGGGTTTCTAGCAAGAACGTTTCTTACCTATGCAAAAACCACAACGGTGATATGCCAATTGCTATTTACCCTTCATAAGGACCCTCTTCATCGAATCCTATCCGACTAAAGTGGGAGTGATAGACACCCGCTAGCCAGCTTATGCAACAAGTGCAAGTCATACGGTGGAACCAGTCTCATGTAAGCGTACGTGTAAAGTCGGTACGGGCCGCTTCATCCCACAATGACGCCAAATCAAAATAGGACTAGTAATGTTAAGCAAATTGACCAAATCATCGCCCACAACTACTTGTGTTCTCCTCGTGCATAGAATCTACGCATAGACCTAGCCCTGATACCATTGTTGGGGAACGTAGTAATAATTCAAAATTTTCCTACGTGTCACCAAGATCAATCTAAGAGATGCTAGCAACGAGAGAGAGGGAGTGCATCTTGATACCCTTGAAGATCGCTAAGCGGAAGCGTTGCAAAGAACGCGGTTGATGGAGTCGTACTCGCAGCGATTCAAATCGCGGAAGATCTGATCCAAGCCCCGAACGGACGGCGCCTCCTAGTTCAACACACGTACAGCCCGAGGATGTCTCCTCCTTCTTGATACAGCAAGGGGGGAGGAGAAGTTGATGGAGAGCTCTGGCAGCATGACGGCGTGGTGGCGGGGGAGCTCGTGGTTCTCTGGCAGATCTTCGCTAAGCACTACGGAGGAGGAGGAGGTGTAGGAGGGGGGAGGGCTGCGCCAGGGGCAAGGGGTGTGACTGCCCTTCCCACCTCCCCTCTATTTATAGCCTGAAGGGGAGAGGGGCCGGCCCCCTAGATCCATCTAGAGGGGGGCGGAGGCCAAGGTGGGAGCTTGCCCCCAAGTTGGTGGGAGGCGCCCCCACCCCGTAGGGTTCCCAACCCTAGGCGCCTTGGGCCCTTGGGGGCGCACCAGCCCACTAGGAGGCTGGTTACCACCAATATTCAGCCCACGTGGTCCTCTAGGGTAGGTGGCCCCTCCCGGTTGACCCCCAGAACCTTTTTGGTGGTAAAAAGTTTCGGGGTATTTGGACTTTGTTTGATATGGTAAACCTGAAAAGCCAAAAACATGCAGAAAACAACAACTGGCACTAGGTTAACAGGTAAGTGCTAAAAAATAACACGAAGCGGAAAATAAATGTCCAAAAAGCATCCTAGAATGATAATATTATAGCATGGAACAATTAAAATTATAGATATGTTGGAGACGTATCACCTGTTAATTGTTAAGCACAAAGGAGTTCAATTTGTTGGTACATTACCCATGATTACAATGACAAATGTACTATGATTTCTAAAGGAAATTTGTAGGATTCCAATACATATATTTGAGATGTTAATCATCAATGATTGAGGATTACATGTCAATGTATTAGTGTATTTTAGAAATCCTGCAAATCAAAGATGCACATAGTGCACAAAACTACATCTAGGCACTGATATGTTGTCTTCATTTGTAGATACAAGCAGGTCCGGAGGTGGAAAATGTGGCGCAAGATAACAATCACATCGAATGCCTTGATTTCCATCTCAAATAAATTACTTTCAACCAATACCAAGGCACCAAACCAAAGATTCAACTCGTCGGGTTCTTTGTTCAGAAAGTAATGGTGCTCAAGGTAATGAGGTTTGCCCTATATCTAGTGTGCCGAAATGAATGGTTTGCTGATCAGCGAAGGCGTCTAGAGCTAAATGGAAAAGGCTCTGCAGAAGCTGAGATTCGATTTGGAACTTCAAATGACAGATTATCTGGAAGTCACTGTACCAAGTCGATATAGAACTTCTTGATGGCGGATCCCTTCGTAGAAATATTGCATGAATCAGATTCTAAAGAAGATGAATTTGATTTTTGATACCAGTTTGAACCTTGTAATCTCTGACTTTGGGCCTTATAAAGCTGGAATTTCAACCTTGTAATATTTCTGGTATTTGTGATACAATGTTTGAAATGGCATTGTGTTCTTTTTTGGTTACTCAATCATGTTCTAATAAGTATATATGTTGTTGTTCTGTATACACAACATATATATGTTGTGCAGATAGAGAAAATCACATCTCATATGATTAAACTAAGGAACACATCAACAATGATTTCAACAATCGTTGACAATTGTTTACTAACCACCATCTGCCCACAACACACACACACAACTTGTCAGGATGACTCGTCTGTGTTATTATTGGTCTTTCCACATGATTCTGATTGTTGACCTGTTTGCCAGATATCACACGCACCTTCTTACGCTAAATCATGTGTGCTCTATTGTATCATTGCACACAATTTTTCATAGTGAACTATGTGCCCTCTATCGCACACATCTGGATCTCTATAGCCGTTTGTGTTCTTTTAGCTAATCGCAAATAGTTCATATGGAACAACTGTATCGCATGTATCACACACGTGAGTCTTTTCTAAATCGTATTTGATGGATACACCATTGCACACAATTCTCATTATTGGTGACGGAGCTAGAACTATATCGTTTGCGATTCATGCATCGCACACAGTTTGGTCGACGGGTCTCTGATTGTGTCATCTTTGGACCTTCCTGCAGTAGTGACTCTTAGGCGGGGGAGGGTTTCTGAAAGTTTCAACAGACAAATTTTGTTTAAGGATAGGTGTTTGATTAAATAATATATCATCTTTTTCATTCCTTTCATTCATATGCATATTATTTTCATGGTCTAGCAAACATTGTTCTAATGGATGGTAGGAGGCACAATAATAGAAGCGAGACCAATAATTTCATGTTTACTAGGTAAATCTTTGTCATGTGGTTGTCTACGAAACTTGGAGAGATTGAATTCATGAGATTGATCACCAAAATTCACACTGCTTGTTTCCCTATTACAATGAATTTAGCATTAACAATATTCAAGAAAGGTCTGCCAAAATAATGGGACAAAAATAATATTGTGAAGATCCAAGAACTAGAAAATAAGTAGGATATTTGATCTTACGACATAAGACTTCAACATCTCTAACAATCCCAAGCGGTGAAATAGTATCTCAGTTCGCAAGCTTAATAGTAACGGCAATGTCTTCAATCTCAGCACGTGCAATATCATGCATAACTTCTTGATAAAGAGAGAATGGAATGGCACTTAAACTAGCACCCATATCACATAAACCATGATAATAATGATCTCCAATCTTAATATAAACAACAAGAATGCCAGCAGTAGGTTTATTTTTATCCTTAGGGTCATGCTTAGCAATCCGCGTTGCTTCATCACAGAAATATATGACATGACCATCAATATTGTCAACTAATAGATCCTTAATCATTGCAACATTAGGTTCCAATTTAATTTGTTCAGAGGGTCTATGTGTTTTGATATTACTCTTATTAACCACAATTGCAACTTTAGCATGCTTCTTAATCTTAACAGGAAAAGGAGGTTTTTCAATATAAGCAATAGGTACAACTGGATCAACATTATAAATGATTATTTTATCTTTAGTTATAACAAATTCCTCACAAGTTTTTTCAATAGTTGGATTATATTTAAACCACTTCTCCCTAGGGATATCAACATGAGCAACAAATGATTCACAGAAAGTAGCTACTATCTCAAAGTCAATCCCATATTTTGCACCAAACTTATGAAAAGCATCGGTTTCCATAAAAGATTTAACACAATCAAAATCAAGATTTATACCTGACTACTTATGTTTTTTGATTTCCCAATCTTTAGAGTTGCATTTAATTCTTTCCAAAAGATCACAATTGAATTCAATAGTTCTTCATAAATGAATGACTAGAACAAGTATCGAGCATTGATTAATCTTCGTGAGAAAGCTGATCATAAAAGTTTTATAATTATTTATCTTGAGAGCTCATGATTGGGGCATGTATGCATCAAAGATTTAAGACTCCCCCATGCTTGAGCGATACTTTATCCTTCACGAGGCCAAAAATTATATATATATATATATATATAATTCCCATCACGATGAACCAAATGCATAGGATAAAATTTCTGGTGAAATTTCAGCTTCAACCGATTCCAATCCCATGTTCCGGCATCATCCAATAGCCTATACCATGTCAATGCCTTTCCCTCCAAAGATAAAGGGAATAATCTCTTCTTAACTCCATCCTTGGATAAACCTCCAAGCTTAAACAATCCACAAATTTCATCTATATAGATCAAGTGCATATCAGGATGTATTGTTCCATCTCTTGCATAAGGATTAGCTAGCAGTTTCTCCAACATACCCAAAGGAATTTAATAATAAATATTCTCGGTAGGTTCAATAGGTTGAGGGGCAGCTCTTGTTACTTCTAGTCGAGGTGTGCCCAAACAAACCCCTCAGAGGATTATTCTCCATGGTAACAAGTGATAGTAAATTTCAGCACGTAACAAAAATGTTTCCTTGCCAAAGGCGCTTCACTCCCTGGAAATGGCACCAGAAAGAGTCTTGATGACACAAAAGTATAGATATAAATCGTAGTCCTTTCGATAAGAAAGAGTGTCAAACCCAACAAGGAGCAGCAGGAAATGACAAGTGGTTTTCACCAAGGTATTCTCTGCAAATACTGAAAGTAGCGGTAATAGATAGTTTTGTAGAAATGCAATTCTTAACAAGTAACAACTGACAATAGCAACAAAGGTGCGGCAAGGTGGCCCAATCCTTTTTATAGCGAAGGACAAGCCAGAAAGTTCTCTCATAACAAGCAAAGCATTCTTGAGGACTCATGAGAACTCTCATCTAGTCACGTTCATCATGTTTAGTTGATTCGTGTTCATTCCTTTGATAATATGATATGTGGGTGGACCGGTGGTATGGTGCTGTTCTTACTTGAACAAGCAACCCTCTTATGATTACCGCCTCTTGCAAGCATCCTCAACTACGAAAGAAGAATAAGATAAATCTAACCATAGCATGAAACATATGGATCCAAATCAGCCCCTTACGGAATAATGCATAAATTAGGGTTTAAGCTTTTATCACTCTCGCTACCCATCATATAATTATTACTCCCCAATGCCTTCCCTTAGGCCAAAGTATGGTGAAGTTTCATGTAGTCAATGTTCACATGACACCACTAAAGGAAGAACAACATACACATCATCGAAATATTGAATGAATACCAACTTCACATGATTACTTATATCAAGACTTCTGTCATGTCCTCAAGAACAAAAGTAAGTACTCACAAATCATGTTCATGTTCATGATCAAAGGGGTATTGAATATGCTTAAGGATCTGAACATATACTATTCCACCACGTAAACCAATTAACATCAACTACAAGATGTAGTCAACACTACTAGCAACCCACAGGTACCAATCTGAGGTTTGCACGTAAAGATTGAATACAAGATATGAATTAGGGTTTGAGACGAGATGGTGCTGGTGAATATGTTGATGAATATTGGTCCTCCCATGATGAAGGAAGCCTTGGTGATCATGATAGCTTCAATTTCCCCCTCCTGGTGGGAAGTTTCTCCGACGGAATAGCTTTGTCGGAGAGAAAAGGTGCTCTTGCCCAGGTTCCGCCTCAAGTCATCGGCGCTTCGTCCCGAATGTGTGTTGGGGAATGTCGCATGGGAAACAAAAAAATTCCTATGCACACACAGATCTATCCATGGTGATGAGCATCTACGAGAGGGAGAGTGGATCTACATACCCTTGTAGATCGCTAAGCGGGAAGCGTTAAGAAACGCGGTTGGTATAGTCGAACATCTTCGCGATCCAAATTGCCGAGTGTCCTGCGATCTCATCACGATTCGTCCTGCGATCCAATCATGATCCGTCCCGTGAACTCATCACGATCCATCCCGCGATCTCATCACGAACCGTCTCGCGAATTCGATCACGGTCCTTCCGATCTAGCGCCGAACGGACGGCACCTCCGCGTTCAGCACACGTACAGCTTGATGACGATCTCCGCCGTCTTGATCCAGCAAGAGAGAGCGGAGAGATAGATGAGTTCGCCAGCAGCGTGACGATGTTCCGGTGATGGTGGTGGAGCAATTCCGGCAGGGCTTCGCCTAAGCACTGCAGAAAACCGATCTAGAGGAGAAACTATGCACTAGAGGAACGGGTAGCACGTGATTGAAAATTATGTCCCAAAACTCTAAAATCCTCTAGTATATATAGGAGGAGAGGAGGAGGAGTCTTGGATGCCAAAAAGCTAGCCCTTGGGTCGACCAAAGTGGGGAGGAGAGGAGGACTCCTCCTCCAATCCTAGTAGGACTAGGATTCCTCCTTTTTTTGGCCTTTTTCCACCTTTTTCCCTTTGGGCTTTTTCTCCCAGCCGCATGGGCCTTGTGTGGGACTTCCACCAGCCCAAAAAAGTCTGGTATTTACTATCCCACAGCCCATGAAGCCTCTTGGGTCGAAATACCCCTCCCGGTGGTCTCCCGGTACACTACCGGCACTCCCGGTACATTACCGATTAGCCCGAAACTTTTCCGGCGACCAAAATGGGACTTCCTATATATCAATATTTACCTCCGGACCATTACGGAGCTCCTCGTGACGTCCGGGATCTCATCTGGGACTCCGAACAACCTTTGTTCACCACCATACATAACTCTATACTACCAAAACGTCACCGAACCTTAAGTGTGCAGACCCTGCGGGTTCGAGAACTATGTAGACATGACTGAGACACCTCTATGGTCAATAACCAATGGCGGGACCTGGATGTCCACATTGGTTCCTACATATTCTACGAACATCTTTATCGGTCAAACCTCTATGTAAAGGATTCAGTTAATCCCGTATGATGTTCCCTTTGTTCTTCGGTATGTTACTTGCCCGAGATTCGATCGTTGGTATCTCCATACCTAGTTCAACCTCGTTACCGGCAAGTCTCTTTACTCGTTCCGTAATACAAGATCCCGTGACTAACACTTAGTCACATTGCTTGCAAGGCTTTATTGTGATGTTGTATTACCGAGTGGGCCCTCAGATACCTCTCCGTCACACGGAGTAACAAATCCCAGTCTTGATCCATGCCAACTCAACAGACACCCTCGGAGATACCTGTAGAGCACCTTTATAGTCACCCAGTTACGTTGCGACGTTTGATACACACAACGTACTCTTCCGATGTCAGTGAGTTGCATGATCTCATGGTCATAGGAACATATACTTGACATGCAGAAAACAGTAGCAATAAACTGACACGATCATAAGCTACGTTTGTAGTTTGGGTCTTGTCCATCACATCATTCTCCTAATGATGTGATCCCGTTATCAAATGACATATCATGTCCATGGCTAGGAAACCTTAACCATCTTTTGATCGACGAGCTAGTCTATTAGAGGCATACTAGGGACATGGTTTTGTCTATGTATCCACACATGTATCTAAGTCTCCGATCAATACAATTATAGCATGGATAATAAACGATTATCATGAACAAGGAAATATGATAATAACTAATTTTTTATTGCCTCTAGGGCATATTTCCAAAAGTCTCCCACTTGCACTAGAGTCGATAATCTAGTTCACATCACCATGTGATTCGCATTGTTATGAATCTAACACCCAATGAGTTCTGGGGCTCGATCATGCTTTGCATGTGAGAGAGGTCTTATAGTCAACGGGTCTGCGACATTCAGATCCGTGTGTACTTTGCAAATTTCTATGTCAAACCGTAAACACCGCTACCACACTCCACTTGGTACTATTCCAAATGGCTGCTCCACTATACGTATCCAGATTGCTACTACGAGTCATCCGGATCGGTGTTAAAGCTTGCATCGACGTGACTCTTTACGACGAACTCTTTATCACCTCCATAATCGAGAAACATCTCCTCGGTCTTTTAGTTTCTAAGGATAATCTTGCCCGATGTCCAGTGCTCCATTCCAGGATCACTTTGAAACCTTCCAGCCATACTTATAGCAAGGCTGACATCGGGTCTTTGTGCACAGCATTGCATACATGATAGAGCCTATGGCTGAAGCATAGGGGATGACACTCATCTTTTCTCTATCTTCTGCAGTCACTCGGCATTGAGTCTTACTCAACTTTATACCTTACAAATCAGGTGAGAACTCTTTCTCTGACTGATCCATTTTGAACTCTTTCAAAATCTTGTCAAGGTATGTACTCATTGAAAGTCTCATCAAGTATCTTGATCTATCCATATAGATCTTGATGCTCAACAATTAGGTAGCTTTATCCAGGTCTTCCTTTGAAAAACTCTTTTCAAACAACCGTTTATGCTCTCCAGAAATTCTACATCATTTCCGAATAGCAATATGTCATCCACATATACTTATCAGAAACTCAATAATGCTCCCACTCACTTTATTGCAAATACAAGTTTCTCGTAAACTTTGTATAGACTCAAAAACTTTGATCACCTCATCAAAGTGTATATTCCAACTCCGAGATGCTTGCTTCAGTTCATAGAAGAATCACTGAAGCTTACACACCTTTTAGCATCCTTAGGACTGACAAAACCTTCTGGTTGCATCTCATACAACCTTTCCTTAAGGAAGGAAATGATGTTTTGGCATCCATCTGCCAGATTTCATAATTGAAAAATGCAGCAACTGCTAACATAATTCCAACAGACTTTAGCATCGCTACGAGTGAGAAAGTCTCATCGCAGTCAACTCCTTGAACTTGTTGAAAACTACTTTGCAACAAGTCGAGCTTTACAAATGGTAACATTTACCATCAGCGTCTATCTTCATTTTAAAGATCCATTTGTACTTAACGACCTGCCGTCCAACGAGCAAGTCCACCAAAGTCTATACTTGGTTTTCATACATGGATCCTTTCTCGGATTTCATGGCCTCTAACCATTTGTTGGTTTCCGGGCCCATCATCGCTTCTCCATAGTTTGTAGGTTCATCGTTGTCCAACAACATGACCTCCAAGACAGGGTTGTCGTACCTCTCAGGAGCAGTATACATCCTTGTAGCCCTACGAGGTTTGATAGTAACTTGATCCGAAGCTTCATGATCATCATCATTAACTTCCTCTTCAACTAACGTAGGCATCACAGAAACAACTTCCTGCGCTGCGCTACTCTCTGGTTGAAGTAAAGGTTCAATAACCTCATCAAGCTCTAATTTCCTCGTAGGTCGATAGTAACTTGATCCGAAGCTTTCATGATCATAATCATTAACTTCCTCTTCAACTGACGTAGGCTTCACAGAAACATCTTTCTGTGCTGCGCTACTTTCTGGTTGAAGCAGAGGTTTCAACAACCTCATCAAGTTCTATCCTCCTCCCACTCAACTCTTTCAAGAGAAACCCTTTCTCGAGAAAGGACCTAGTTTTAGATACAAACATTTTATGCTTGGATCTAAGATAGAAGGTTCACCCAACTGTTCTTATGGTATTCTATGAAGATGCATCTGTCCGCTTTGGGTTCGAGCTCATTAGGTGAAAACTTTTTCCACACAAGCGTCACAGCCCCAAACATTAAGAAATGACAACTTAGGTTTCTATAAAACATGGTAATAAAGTGCAAGAGTAAAATAAGAGAGCGCGAGACATGAGTAACAATTGTTGGAATCAAGAGTACTAAAGCGTTCCCAAGAAGTATGGATTATCTGCTAGTATATTTCTAACATAACTGATGCCTAAGGATGATCCAAGGTCAGATTCCTAAGCCACTTTATATGTTTCTATGAGTGCACAGTGCCAAGTCTAGATACATGCATACATGAAACATATTCGTATCCCATACGCCACTATCATTCATCCCCACTCTTGTTATTAGATGGTAATTAAGGGTTTCCACATGAGCTAAGGCGGCCTCCTTTTATTCCCTATCACAATGATATGGAAAGGAGAGAGATAAGCACGGTCACTACTAACATCTGCTTCCACCTTCACACCAATAGTAATGACCTTTTGTCCAAAGGAGGCATCTGTTGGATGGTCGACTTCACCCAACATGGTGAAGATCATTAACACAAACATACACTACTCTAGGATGGTCCAAAGACGACACATCAATCAGAGACCCTTCGACGAAACTGTGTGTGATGCATCAATCGCAAACGGTATAGTTCAAGCTCAGTCGTTAATGACACGAACTGTGTGCGATGGCGGATCCATCAAATACGATTTGGAAAATAGTTGCATGTGTGATCTATGGCAAACAGTTTGTTCTTTATGAATTGTTCGTTATTAGTGAAGATAACACAAATGGTTATCAATATCTAGATGTCTGGGATAGAGGGCACACAGTTCACTATGAGAAATTATGTGCAATGGTACAACAAAGCACACATGATTTAGGCATAACTATGTGTGTATGTGATATGCGGCAAACGGGTCAACAATCAGAGTCGTGTGGGAAGACCGATAATAACACAAACGATTCATCCCCTGAAAATGTGTGTTTTGTGAGCAGACAATGGCTGGTAAACAATTGTCAGTGATTGTTGAAATCATTGCCGACGTGTTCCTTAATTTAATTGTATGAGATGTGATTTGCTCTGTTTGAACAACATATATATGTTGTGTACATGGAAAAAGAACATATGTATTTATATGAACATGATTGCATAACCAAAAAAGAACACAATGCTATTTCAAATATTGTATCACAAATACCAAAAATATTACAAGGTTCAAATTCCACCTTTACAAGGCCTAAATTCAAATATGACAAGGTTCAGACTGATATTAAAAATCAAATTCATCTTCTTCAGAATCTGAGTCATGCAATATTTCTGCGAAGGGATCCGCCACCGAGAAGCCATATATCGGCTTGACACAATGACTTGCAAATAATCTATCATTTGAAGTTCCAAAGTGAATTTCCGCTTCTGCAGAGGCTTTTCCATTCAATTGTAGACGCCTTTGCTGATCAGCAAACCATTCATTTCGGCGCACTAAATATAGGTCAAACCTCATTGCCTTGAGCACCCTTGCTTTCTGAACAAAGAACTTGGCGAATTGAATCTCTGGTTTGGTGCCTCGGTACTAGTTGGAAGTAATTTGTTCGAGATGGAAATCAAGGTATTCAATGGGATTGTTATATTTTGCCTCATTTTCTAGTTTCGGGCCTGCTTGTATGTGCAAATGAAGACAACATATCAGTGCCCATTCTCACCTCGAGGATCGGTGCAAATATTCATTGGTGCATCCAAACCCCGTGACATGATACGCTCTGTTGCACATAAGCTTCATTATATCTTCCTCAAAATAACCACCATACCTACCTATTATGGCATTCATTCCGAGGTATATTGCCATGCAAATTCCATCGTCACTTCATATAACTAGTTCATTCATCATCATAATGCTTTGCATTATCATATAGAGCTGGCATAGTATTTGTGGCAAAACCACCGTTCATCATATTTTTGATACATGTCATGCTAGATCATTGCACATCCTGGTACACTGCCAGCGACATACATACAGAGTCATATCTTCCTATCAGTTCTTCATGTTGAGTTGTAAGTAAATAAAAGTGTGATGATCATGTGTAACAGCCCGGGACCGACACTCCAGAAGATTCCCCTTTTATTTGCATTCTCGTCATGTGATTCGTTTGTTTGTGGCATTCATCATCGCATCATTCGCATCATATGCATAGCATCGTCACTCGTTTTCAAAAACTTGTATCTGTTCGTAGCTCTCGGTTCTCTCTGTTCGTGGCGTTGACCGTTCGAGACCAACCACACATGCACGCGCCCGCGGCATCGTTTAAAATATTGTTTTTAAAGTGCGTATAAAACTTTCTTAGATTGAGTCAAAAGTTGGCATGCGGTCTTGTTTTGTTGTCGGTAGACCGCCTTCCAAATTTCATCACAATCTGAGTTCATTTGATAGCCCAACGATCGCCCGTAGCGGCACCGTCATAGGGTTATTCATCGGATGTTTTCGGTGTTTCAAACTCTTGTCACGGGCTGCCACCTTCCCTCTCAGCTCAGACCAAGGCCCACTACACAGCCCACTGGCCCAACCTAGCTTGCCCCTCCATTCGTGGTTATCGGATCGCGATCGAACGGACGAGGTCCATCTAACCTAGCCACCTTCCCTATATATAACCACACCATGGAGAGAGCCCCTCACTCTCTAGGGTTTCCCCCCCCCCCCATGTAAAAATTGCAGCCACACCCCTAGAAAACCCCACCTGCTAGCCCAAACCCTCCAGATCCCGAAACCCCACCTCCCCAGCCAATCTGGCTCTCAGATCTGAAATCTGGGGCTCAGATTCACCGAAATCCCCACCTACCGGACAATGTCCGCGGCCAACCCTCACATGTCCGGACGATCACAACATGTCGCCGACCGCAGCCTCCAGCGCCTTCGCTCCCATGGAGCTTCCCGAGCTCCATCCCGAAGCATGCCCCGCGCCTCCAACCCTGCCGCCACTCCGACCACCAGAGCCCCGACGCCGGCGACCACCCCTGTCGCCCCTGCCGTCCCTCTTCTATCTAGATTCGGCCCATGAACATTTTTATTTCAGTCATGCGAATTTTGCTAATTATCTAGTGAATTATAAAAATTGCAAAAAAAACCCTTCTTCATACATTTAATAACTTTCAAACCGTGCATCATGTGTAAAAACTTTATATATGTAAAATGACTAGAATTTCATGTAGATTCGTAATATCCAACTCTCACATGTGTTTAAAATGTTTAACGTGCTGTTTTCCTGTAATTTGCGTAAATGCCATGTAAAATGATTTATTTCATAACTACCAAACCGTAGCTCCGATTTGAATGATTCACATATGTAACTTGACTAGAAAACGTGTAGAATGTCATGGCACACTTTATTTTCCTTTTTAACAAATATAAAATATGGTTAGTTCAGATCTGGATCAAATTCATAATTTACATATGGGGTCATTTCGAAAATGCTATAAGTTGTTTCCGGTCTCATTTAAGATGCCTAGATAGATAGTTTATTTATGTTTCACCTCTTGCCATGTTTAACAACATTTAATATGGTCGTGCACCTAAACGGGAGTGAACAAAATAATCAATCGTGAAGTTTCATCAATATGCAACTCGTTGCATATTGAGCTTCACTTTAATGTGTAGTAGTTGTTTGATGTGATTTGCCATGCCTTGCATATTTAAAACAGACATGCATCATATTTGTTTGCGCATCGTGTCATGCATACGTTGTGGTGTACCATGTGTTGATTGTTTTTTCCAGATTGCTTCTTCTTGATAGAGTTCCAAAAGTGTTCAGAGTGTGAGGATTCGCTCGACTACGCCCGTTCGTCTGCTTCACAGATTCGTTCTTCTTCCAAGCGGGATCTCAGGCAAGATGACACATTTCCTTGGATACCACTACTATCATTGCTATGCTAGTTGTCCCGCTTTTATCGTTATGTCATGCTACCTACCACTTGTTTGACAAGCCTCCCAACATTGCCATGAAAAGCCTCTAACCCCACCACATCCCAGCAAAACCTTTGTTTGGCTATGTTACCGCTAGCTCAACCCTTCTTATAGCGTTTCTAGCTGCAGGTGCAATTGCTTCCATGTGACAACATGGACATTCTTTTGTTATCACAATATTATTGATATTTAATTTAATGCACATATATACTTGGTAAAAGGGGGAAGGCTTGGCCTTTTGCTTGGTGTTTTGTTCCACTTTTGCTGCCCCTAGTTACTTGTGAACCGGTGTTATGTTCCATAATTGAGTGCTCCTAACATGCTCGGGGTTGTTATGGGGACCCCCTTGATTTTTGTTTTAGGATAAAGCTTGTCTGGCAAGGCCCAACATTGGTACTACATTTGCCTAATAACTAAAATTGCATAGGCACCCGCCGGCACCCGTGGATAATTTAATCAACCCCCCGGGCCAGTGCTCCTCATGAGTGTTGGTCCAAACTAGAGCACTGTGTGGGGCCACCCCAGGACAACTTGGGTGATTTCTATCAGGCCGCCGTACACTAGCTTATCCGCCGTGTCCTAAGAACGAGATACGTGGCTCCTATCGGGATTATCGACACGTTGGGAGGCCTTGCTGGATTTGTTTTACCTTTCTCGAACGTCTTACACGTGGGATTTTGACGACACTTCGAGCTATCTCGAAGTTGAGATTTTCCATCCGGATTCCGCAAATACTACGAGTGATTCCGCGGTTGAGGAATTCCAATGCGGCGTGTGGTTAATTTGTGATGGATGAGTTGGAGCACCCCTACAGGGTTAAATCTTTCGGAAAGCCATGCCCGCGGTTATGTGGCAAACTTGGAAACTTGTTTAACACCCGGTCATAGTAAACTTGAAGTAAACTCAAATAAAATACACCAACTGTGTGCGTAATCGTGATTGTCTCTTCTCGTGAGTCCTTATCCGAAAGAGTACACGGTGGAGTTATGTTTGATGTAAGTAGGTGTTCAGGATCACTTAGTGATCATTATAGTTCACGTCCATTATGCGTAGGCCACCCACTTTACTTTATGTATTCGTAAGTTAGACACTCAAATAAATGCTTAGTCGCTTGTTGCAGCCTCACCACTTAACCATACCTCACCCATTAATCTTTAATAGTCTTGATACCCTTGGAAATGAGATTGTCGAGTCCCCGTGGCTCATAGATTACTACAACAACAGTTGCAGGTACAGGTAATGCGATGATTTGACGTGAGCGTGATGCTTGTTTTGATTTGGATTTCTTCTTCTTCATCATCAATCTAGGATGGGTTCCAGGCGGCAGCCTGGGATAGCAAGGATGGATGTCATTTTATCATTTGATTTCGTCCGTAGTCGGACCCTGCTCTTTTGTATGATGTTTGAATATGTTGTTGTATTGATGCGATCTTGATGTAGCTTGTGGTGAGTGTAAGCCAATTCCATATACTCATCTCTTCTGTACATGTACTTGTAATGATATACATTCTTGCAAAACGACGAGATGCGCTTCTATCCCTGTCGAGGCCCTCGTGCCAAAATAAAGATAGGATCGCATCTTGGGCATGACATCATCGTTAATACAGCATTGTCCCAGTGACGAAAGGATGATGGAGACTATGATTCCCCCACAAGTCGGGATGAGACTACGGACGAAAAATGAAATAAAAATGAGGGAGGCCAAATGAGCCCACCATATAAAAAAGAGAGAAAATGGGGGAGGCGAAATGAGCCCGCCATATAAAAAAAGAGAAAACGGGGGAGGCAAAAGGAAAAAACATAAGAGAAAAGACTACCATAAAAATAAAAAATGAGAGAAAAGAGAGAAGGGACTTTGCTACTATCCTTGGCCACACTTGTGCCTCAAAGTGGCACCATGTTGTTCATATAGAGAGTCTCCTATGTTGACACTTCCATATGATAGTGGGAATTACCTTTTCATATAATAAAGTTGGCTTGTATATTTCTATGACGGGCTTCCTCAAATGCCCGAGGTCTTCATGAACAAGCAATGCACACCCCAATTAGCTTTAGTTGAGCTTTCATACACTTGTAGCTCTAGTGCATCATTTGCATGGCAATACCTACTCCTCGCGTTAATATCTATCGATGAGCATCTCCAAAGCTCATTGGTACGCCTAGTTGATGCGAGATTATCGCCTCCACTTTTTACCCCTTTGATACCTACCACCATATTCTATTCCACCTATATGTTATGTCCAACGATTCGCGCTCACGTATTGCGTGAAGAATAAAAGGTTGATGCATATTGAAAAAGTACAATCCAATTGTCTGACTTGGACACTATGGTGCTTAACATTTGTATCTATGTGGTGAAGACGGAGTCATGCCTTGCTAATATAATAAGATGAATAGGGATAAACATTCTTTTAGGATCGTATACTTTAAAAAATTAATGATTTTGTCTCTTATACTTATAAATATTACTATGTTGTTTTTTGTTAATTCATCGTTTCTCAATGAGCATACATATCAAATATTACATAATGGGTAGCATGTTAAATAAAAAAAATATTTTTTATCATTTATCTACTCGATGAAAAGCAGGAATTAAGCTTGGGGATGTTGATACGTCTCCAACGTATCCATAATTTTTTATTGTTCCATGCTGACATATTTATTTACCAATTTATAATATTTTTTAGCACTAACCTGTTGACCCAGTGTCAAGTGTCAGTTGTTGTTTTCTGCGTGTTTTTCCCTTTTCAGAGTTACCATACCAAACAGAGTCCAATTGCCACAAAACTTTTTGGTGATTTTTTTGGACCAATACAAGGCTTAGAAGCTTCGGAGGAGGGCCAGGAGATGCACCACGGGGGCACCACATATCCAGCCACCATTCCTGGGGGCACGGCCAGATATGTGGTGGCCCCCTAGAGCATCTGCCGACGTCGTTCTTTGGCCTATAAATTCACATCTACCCTAAAAACACCAAAAGCGCCCCCGAAACACTTTTTCCGCCACCGCAAGTCTCTGTTCCAACGGGAGGCCATCTATACCTCCGTTCCGGCACCCTGCCGGATGGGAGATCGATCACGAAGGGCCTCTTCATCAACCTTGCTGCCCTCACCATGATGTGTGAGTAGTTCACCATAGACCTACGGGTCCGTAGGTAGTACCTAGATGGCAATCTCTCTCTCTCGATCTTCAATACAATGTTCATCGCATCTTTGCCTTGATCTATCCGATGTAATCCCTTTGTATGGTGTGTTTGTTGGGGTCCGATGAATTGTGAGTTTATGTTTAGATTATTCATGAAAAGTATTTTAGTCAAACTTGATTAATATGATTCTTATTTGCGTGATCATCATAGCTTTGTAATGCTCTCCGATCTATTGAGATAGTTTGGCCAAGTAGATTGATATTTCTTCGGTAGGAGTGGTGCGTTGTAGTAGGTTCAACCTGGCAAGTTTCTATATCCCAGTGACAGAAGGGGACAAGTTGTGTCTTTGCGTTGTTGCTACTAAGGATAAAACAATGGGGTTTATTCATATTAGTTGAGTTTACTTTGTCTACATCATGTCATCGTTCCCCAAGCATCACTCCATTTGTAATGAACTTAATACGTAGAGAGGCAAGCATAGAAGCGCTCTTGAAGTGGAGTAATAGTACTAGGTGCGGGCAGGAGTCGGCCTATTTGCTTATGGACGTGATGCCTATATACACATGATCATGTCCGTGAACATCGCATAATTATTCACTTTTCTATCAATTGCCCAACAATAATTTGTTTACCCAATGTATGCTTTGCTTATGGGAGATGCCACTAGAGAACTCTACGCCCCCGGACCTATTCACTTATAAATTCACAAACACTATCATTACCTTTCTATTATCTATTACCTTTTATTTTATTTTCCACTTTTATATTATCTACAATTATCTACACAACTCACTTGCTTTCAAATAACGAGATCAAGTTGATTGACAACCCTCTTGTCGGCGTTGGGTGCAAGTTGTTTGTTCTTTTGTGTGCAGCCACTGAAGAGGGTTGAGGATTGGTATTCCTATTGGTTTGATAAACCTTGGTGTCATAACCGAGGGAATACTTGCCCACTTTGTGTTGCAATTACCCGTTCCTCTTCACGGAAAACCCAATGCAGATCACGAGTATCATCATATCATGAAACACCTCAGCTGACAGCATGTTGATCCATAAACATAAATCGTACGGAGATTTTTCATAGCGATGTGGAGGCTACTGAACCCAAACATCACCTAAAGACGAAGGTACTCGAGTGCAGTACAACCATGGAGCAGGAGTTCCAAATCCTCCTTCGAGATGATGATGACAATGAGATTGAGGTCCTTCGGTTTAGGGAGATGAATAGCGCGCGACATTAATCCAGGAAAAAAACACTCCCTGAACGTAGCGTGGCATAGCGTGGGCGCGAGACAGAGCATGGACGGAGGCAGCGAGCTCCCATGTCCAGCTACAAAAACTGATCTCCTCTAGCTGATCTAGGGTGGGGAATAAGAACCACTCGTGAAACTTGGGTTTGGCCTTGCAATTGGAACAGAACTTGCATATGGCAAGGCATCTCACTGGCGCAGCGTGCGTGGCGAGGATGTGAGACAATGCGTCCAAGCGTTTGCGATCCCCGTTGTAGAGCTCGTCGTCGTCTAGGAGGTCAAGGGGGTGGAGTGCCATAGGGAGCACTGTCGCTTGGAGAGGAAGGTGGTCTGCATGGCAGATTTGATGGGGAGGAGGGACATGATGGTTACCAACATCTCGTCGAGGATGTTGCTGATGAAGTCCATGCTCGTTGGAGGCTCATGTGGTTTAGCCTCGACCCTCCCTGCTTGTTGGTCGCCTCGTCCTCCATCGAAAAAGGAGGCGATCCTCGGTAGCGGCCCTTATAGATAAGACCGAAGGAGAAGGAGGAGCATTAATGGAGAATTGGGAGCAAGGCGAGTTGTAGGTGGAGGTCAAAGGGCTCGATTTCTGGTGAGCCAGCTGCGCCTGCGCGGCGAACTGCTCGCACGCGCCCCTTTGAGCTCGTGCGGCGGACTGCTCACACACATCCCGTCTAATAAAACCTACACCCACAGCACCTCCTAGCCAGTAAAATAAGGGGGGCGAGTGGCAGCACGTAAATGTATAGTGCAGCGTAGACGTTTTTATTATTAATAATCGCATTTGTGAATTTACCATTTCTTCCTCCTCTGTCATGTCTTGTCACCGTGTTGCTGCTTGAGGAATCCAGTGCATGCTTAGTCACCGCACATGCGTTTCTTTTTGCCACGCACCTGCTTGATGTGCCCATTCCCACGTACAACCACGCACAAAAGCGCGCTACCCACTACATGCTCTGCCACTGCTGCCCGAAGGTAGCTGCTGCCAGCGGCCGCCGTAGCTGCCACCCCACCAACAACCGCCATGGTCGCCACCATAGCGGTGTTGCCTTGGACACCACCACACCATCGTCCGCCTTGGCCCCAACCCTGCGGTAATAGTGGGCAGATACGTACACATATCCCGGAACACGGGCCCACGTACACCATCCCACATACTTTCTAAAAACCATAAAGCGTGCGGGCTTGGGAACCAAAACCATCAATAAATCTTGAGCTTGTTTCCTATCACATTCCAAATAACCATGCTTTAATTTATTGCAAATCAGTTCAAACCTCTCAAACCTGAACGTGTTCCCATTTAGCAGTTGTTTACTAGTAGGCTATAACAATACCTACTCAAAAATTACCGCACATTCCTCTCCCCATCACCAAAAAATAGACATTTCTTTGTTAGTCATTCCTTCCAACTGCCATGGCTGGTAATGGGGGGTTTTCGGTCGAGATATAACTAGGGAAGAAATACCAAGGTCGCAGAAGCAATCGAGAGGTCTCGTTGCTGCAACGGGGAAACACTAGAGAGCTCCAGCCATGACCCGTTAACAGAGATATCCGGCGGCACCACGGACACCTCGGAGGATCTTTCGCGGAGAGGCGAGGGCTCTCACAATCACAAGCGCATTCGCCCTGGAGGCGAACTGGACGACCTGGCAGTGTTGTATTCCTTAGCCAGCAACAACATGTGCGCTGAGCTCGACAAGAAGGAGGAGGAGATCGATGCCTTGGTGAAGCTGTTGGACAAGAGTGATAACCCACAAGTATAGGAGATCGCAATAGTTTTCCAGGGTAGAGTATTCAACCCAAATTTATAGATTCGATACAAGGCGAGCCAAAGAATATTTGCGAGTATTACCAGTTGAGTTGTCAATTCAACCACACCTAGAGATTAAATATCTCCAGCAGAGTGATCAACGGCAAATTAATATGATAGTTTTGGTAGTAGTGGCAACAGTAACAGTACCGGTAACAGTAGTAGCAATGGTTTTGTAGCAAGTGCAACACCGACAGCGACAGTAGTAACTTAGCACAAACAATATGTGGAAAACTCGTAGGCACTCGGCCGATGTATTCGTTGGATGATATTCATCATATAACAATTATAACCTAGGGAGACACGGAACTAGCTCTAGTTCATAAATATAATATAGGCATGTATTCCATAAATAGTCATACGTGCTTATGGAAAAAAACTTGCATGGCATCCCTTGTCCTGCCCTCCTGTGGCAGTGGGGTCCATAAGGAAACTAAGGGATATTAAGGCCTCCTTTTAATAGAGAACCATAATGAAGCATTAACACATAGTGAATACATGAACTCCTCAAACTACGGTCGTCACCGGAAATTATGCCAACTATCGTCACCTTGGGGTTTATGGATCATAGCACTTAATAGGTGCACATGAATAAGTAAGATCGGATCGAGAACATAGATATAATGGTGATAACATAAATGGTTCATATCTGAAATCATGGCACTCAGGCCCTAGTTACAAGCATTAATCATGGCAAATTCATAGCAATATCAATCTCAGAACATGATGGATACTAGGGATCAAGCCCTAACAAAACTAACTCGATTACATGATGAATCTCGTCCAACTCCTCACCTACCATCAAGTCTACGAAGGAATTACTCACTCCCGATGGGGAGCTTCATGGAATTGGCGATGAAGGAGGGTTGATGATGACGAAGACCGAAGATTTTCCCTCTCCGGAGCCCCAAACGGGCTCCGGATCTGGCCTCCCGATGAAGAACAGGAGGTGCCAGCGGCCATGTATCGTGAAAAGCGATAAAACTCTCTCCCTAATTGTTTCTCCAAAAATAGGAATTTATAGTGCCGGAATTAGGGTCAGTTTGGCCACGAGGTGGTAAAACCCACCAGGGCATGCCTTGGGGGCTGGCGCGCGTGGGGGGGCTGGCGCGCCCTGGTGTATCATGCCTAGCCAAGCCCCCTCCTCTAGTGGTTCTTGGCTCCAGTATTTTTTTATTTATTGTAAAATAATTCTCCAAAAAGTTTCGTTCGATTCCGAGAACTTTTATTTCTGCACAAAAGCAACACCATGGTAGTTCTGCTGAAAAGAGCATCAGTTCGGGTTAGTTTCATTCAAATCATGCAAATTAGAGTCCAAAACAAGAGCAAAAAGTGTTAGGAAAAGTAGATACAATGGAGATGTATCAACTACCCAAGCTTAAACCATTGCTTGTCCTCAAGAAATTCAGTTGACAAACTGAAAGTAATAAAGAAAAACTTTTACAAACTCTTTTGTTCTTGTTTACATACATATGCTTAAGTAGCACCCAGATTTTCCGCAAACATTATGACTAACCATGTCAACAATAAGTCTTAAATATTATATTATCTCATATCAATGACCTAAGCAACTAGCGAGCAATAATAAGACATCTCAAATGCAAACACTTTGTCAAAACAACCATGATATAATATGGCAATAGTGGTATCTTGCTAGCCCTTTGTGAGACCGCAAAATATAAATGCAGAGCACCTCCAAAGTTCAAGCAACGACTAAACATTGTAATTCATGGTAGAAAAGATCCATTCATGATGCATCCAACATTAACTATACACAATGCATGAGGATGACAATAGTGCTCTCAGATCTGGCACTTATTTGAGAAGGTGATGACTCAACATAAAAATAAATATATAGTCCCTTCGCAGAGGGGATCAAGGATTTGCAGAGGTGGCAGAGCTCAAAGCTTAAATCATAGATATGTACAATTTTGGGAGGTGCACCCTTCCTGTCAACATTACGACCAAGAGTTATCAATATGTTCCATGTTAAACACATTAGCGGCGGTTCCCAAGCGGTAAAAGTAAAGGTTTACTCCCCCTCCACCAATAAACACACTCCACAGCTAGCCAAAGCCATGGGTACCATCCATATCAATAACATTCCTGGGGGATTTTTGTTTGATTATTTGCATTTCTTTTGATTTCAGGACTAGGAATCCCTATTACCGCCTCTCTCGTGCAAGGACGAGTGAATAAACACTCATCATGCGAATAACCTGCTTAACATGGAAGATACTGACTGCCCCCTGTCACTCCATGAGCGGTCCAGGCAGACAAAACAAATGTTCATTTGAAATTTTAGAGGTGGCACATGCAAATTTACTTGGAACGGTAGGGTAATACCGCATATAGGTAGATATAGTGGACTCATCTGGAATAACGTTGGTTTAAGGGTTTTGATGCACAAGCAGTATTCCCACTTAGTACGGGTGAAGGCTAGCAAATAGGTTGAGAAGCGGCCAGCTAGAGAGCGAAAATGGTCATGAACATGCATTCTGAATAATAAACATTGAATGCTATCATGAGTAGGATATGGACACCATGAACATAAATATCATGAAGGCTATGTTGGTTTTGATTCAACTACATGCGTGAACATGTGCCAAGTCAAGCCGGTTGAAACATTCAGAGGAGGATACCATATCATCATACTACATCACAACCATTTTAATGCATGTTGACATCCATGATAAATCATTATCCACTCCTAGCTACTTAAGCATGGCATGAGCAACTATAATCTCTAATTGTCATTGCAAACATGTTTGATCATAATATGCTAAATCACGGATACTAGGTTAAACATATTTACAAAAACAATAACAAGTTGAGTTCATACCTGCTTCTCTCTGCCACAGTCACTTCATCAAATATAGTCATTATTGCCTTTCACTTGCACGACCGAATGATATGAAAATAATAGTGCATTAGTGTCGTGGACTAAGCTGGAATCTGCAAGCATTTTATTCAAGAGGAGAAGATAAAGTAATATGGGCTCCTTATTAGATCAATATAGTGCATATGAGAGCCGCTCAACATTTTCATCATGGTCTTCTCCTTAGTATGACTCGAGAAAAGGAAGAGAATTTCAGAGAAACACATTAAAATATTTTTGGAGTTTTTAGTTTTTCTTGAAGAAAGCAAATTAAAGAAAGAAAAACAAAAATGAGAAAAACTATTTACATGGGAGAACTCCCAACAAGCAAAAGAAGAAAGAAGAAATCTTTTTGGGTTTTCTTTTAATACTACAACTAATTAAACTAAGAGGAAAAACCGAAAAGAAGCAAGAGATATTTTTTGGATTTTCTCAAAGTTTTCCAAACACATGAAAAGAAAGCAAGGAAATAAATATAGCATGGATAATACAATGAAGAAGTGTGGACACTGACAACTGGAATGAAATGTGTGAACATGAATATAAAATACGTACTCCCCCAAGCTTAGGCTTTTGGTCTATCTTGGTAATCACCACCCTTGGTAGCCATCCAGTCCCATGTAGAAGTGTTGTGGCAACGGCACCTAAGTGTCCCACTCTTGTGGCTCCTCCTCTGCCGCTGCCTGGTTGTTCCGGTAGGTAATAATGTCATCTGGCATGACCCTGTATCCGTTCCTGGCAATAGAATCAAACAAAGCAGGTGTAGGCAACGGGATAATATCACGGGTAACCACGTTGAAAACTAAGTTGTAGCGAATACTATGAAAAGAATCGGCTACATCAATAAATTGATGGTCCTCCAATGCATTGTGATCTAGATAAACTCGGGGCAAAGGATAATCAAGTATTTCATTCTTCTTAAGAGGGTGATCAGGCAAAGCATTAAGTAGTTGGAGAAGCCTCCCCCAAGCTTGTAGGAGATTCTCTTCTTAAATTTCCACAAACTTAAACATTTCCTCTAAGGCAACTTGTTTCTTATGAGCAGGAAAATATTTTTCAGAGAAGTAGTAAATCACATCCAGGGGACTACGCACACAACCAGTAGCAAGAATATTGTACCATATCTTAGCATCACCCTTTAATGAGAGCAGAAATAATATGAGAATATAGTAGTAGCGAATGTTCTCATCATGAGCAAAAAGGGTGGCTATATCATTCAACTTAGTAAGATGTGCCACTACAGTTTCAGTTCCATAGTCATGGAAAGAATTAGATTCAACCAGAGTGATTAACTCTGGGTGGACAGAGAATTCATAATCCTTATCGGTAAAAAAGATAGGTGAAGTAGCAAACTTAGGATCACATTTCATTCTAGCATTCAAAGTTTTTTCTTTATACTTGGATAATAATTTCTTAAGATCATTTCTATCCTTACAAGCAAGAATGTCTCTAGCTACTTCTCCATCCATAACATAACCCTCAGGTATCTTAGGCATTTCAAATCTAGGAGAGCTAGGTCTAAAAGGTGTTTCATAATTCTGAGTTTCAAGGACTTCATCAGTTTTAGTAGTTTCAGTAGTTTCATCAGTTTCAATAATTTCATTCTGTTTAGCTCTAGCAATTTGTTCATCAAGAAATTCACCTAGTGGCACAGTATCATCAAGCAAGGTACTAGCATCATCATAAGCATCATTCATAGCAGAAGTAACATCATCAATAACTTGTGACATATCAGGATTAATAGCATGTGGTGATGTTGCAAGTCTCCTCATAACAGAAGGTGAATCAAGTGCAGAGTGTGATGGCAATCGTACCTCCCCTCGTCTTAGAGGGAACAATCTTGGTTCTTGTATCCTTCAGATTCTTCATAGTGATAAACTGATATAAATCCCAACTGACTCAGCAAATATAGTTATGCTCCCTGGCAACGGTACCAGAAAAAGGTCTTGATAACCCACAAGTATAGGGGATCGCAATAGTTTTCGAGGGTAGAGTATTCAACCCAAATTTATAGATTCGACACAAGGGGAGCCAAAGAATATTTGCGAGTATTAGCAGTTGAGTTGTCAATTCAACCACACCTACAGATTAAATATCTGTAGTAGAGTGATCAGTAGCAAAGTAATGTGATAGTTTTGGTAGCAGTAGTAACAGTAGCAGTAGCGGTAAAAGTATTAATAATGGTTTTGTAGCAAGTGCAACAGTGACAACAGTAGTAGTAACTTAGCAAGAAGAATGTGTTGAAAACTCGTAGGCACTGGATCAGTGTATTAGTTGGATGATATTCATCATATAACAGTTATAACCTAGGGCGACACAGAACTAACTCCAGTTCATAAATATAATGTAGGCATGTATTCCGTAAATATTCATACATGCTTATGGAAAAGAACTTGCATGACATATTTTGTCCTACCCTCTCATGGCAGCGGGGTCCATAAGGAAACTAAGGGATATTAAGGCCTCCTTTTAATAGAGAACCAAAACAAAGCATTAAAACATAGTGAATACATGAACTCCTCAAACTACGGTCATCATCGGAAAGTATCCCAACTATTGTCACCTTGGGGTTTACGGATCATACACGTAATAGGTGCATATGACTAAGAAAGATCGAATCAAGAACATAGACATAATTGTGATAACATAAACGGTTCAGATCTGAAATCATGGCACTCGGGCCCTAGTGACAAGCATTAAGCATGGCAAAGTCATAGAAACATCATTCTCAGAATATAGTGGACACTAGGGATCAAGCCCTAACAAAACTAACTCGATTACGTGATCAATCTCATCCAACTCCTCACCGACCAGCAAGCCTTCAAAGGAATTACTCACTCCTAGTGGGGAACACATGGAATTGGCGATGAAGGGGGGTTGATGATGAAGAAGACCAAAGATTCCCCTCTCCGGAGCCCCAAATGCGATAAAGAACAAAAGGTGGCTACGACTCCGTGTTATGAAACGCAATAAAACTTCCTCCTTGATTTTTTTCTCCAAAAATAGGAATTTATAGTGCTGGAATTAGGGTCAGCGGGGCCACGAGGTGGGACAACCCAAGGGCGCCTAGGGGGGCTGGCGCACCCTAGTGTATCGTGCCCGGCCAAGCCCCCTCCTCCGGTGGTTCTTGGCTTGAGTATTTTTTTTAATTATTGTAAAATAATTCTCAAAAAAGTTTTGTTCGATTTTGAGAACTTTTATTTTTGCACGAAAAAAACACCATGGTAGTTCTGCTGAAAACATGCCAGTCCGGGTTAGTTTCATTCAAATCATGCAAATTAGAGTCCAAAAAAGAGCAAAAGCATTAGGAAAAGTAGATACGATGGAGACGTATCAAAGAGCAATGCCTTGCTTAACAAGGGGGCCAGCTTCATCATGAAACTTACGAGCAAGAAGGTGAAGCACCGCAACGAGCGCGACAAGCGGGAGGAGCAGACCACCACCTAGAAAAGTTGCTCGAGGAGAAAAGTGTCTCGGAGGGGAGGTTGAAAGACCTCGTCGAAGAACTTTTGGAAGACTTGGCAAAGCTCCACATCGAGCGCGAGAGGCTGGTGAGGGAATTTGTGGCGCGTGTCAAGGAACTTCATGCGAACATGAAGGACAACATCAACGCCCTCGAGCAAAAATCTCGCACCATGACCGCAATGCGGATGAGAGGTGAGAGGATACGGAGGTTATGGAGGCGATGAAGAAGGAGATTTAGGAGCTCCGTGCCCAACAATCCATCAAGAATTAGATAGCACCAGCCCAGATCAATGTTTGTGTCTTCCTTCTTCGGCATCTTCCTTCTTCTTTTGCCCCAGTGTCTTTGGGGAGTTGCCACATGTGGCATTTCTTATTATCCTGAATATCTAATAAAACTATTATATTTGTTGGTGCGAATTTGTCGTTATATTATTTTGTTCGTAGGTACATGTATACAAGTCAAAAATAGGCAAAAAGTCAAGTTCTCAGCGAGGCACGAACAAAACAATGGTTACATTGAGCCTGACAATGGGGTCACAAGCAAATTAGTCGCAATCAAAACAAAAAATAAAACTAGTCCCTTGATCTAGGCGCATTAACCGCATGATAGACAGCGGGTCGGACGCCATTAATTCAGAAGTTGGGAGCGAGGCGAGCGAAGGGTGGAGGTCAAAGTCTCGCTTCTTGATGAGCCTGCGCAACAGACTGATCTCATGCGTCCAGTCAAGATTGCACGGCGGACAGCTCGCACGGGTCCTGTCGAGCCTGCGTGGCGAAAAGCCCGCACGCGTCTCGTCATCAACCACCTCCATGCACGACACCCCCATATCAAGTAAAAAATGGACACGTGGCACCAAATAGTTATCATACGAGTTTTGTATTGATGGGAATTCAAAAACCAAAATTATCGATGATTGCGGATGAGCTATCATGCCTAAATGCTTCCAATTCATTCACATTAGTTGCATGGGACCTAAGCAAGTAGCCAAGGACACAAAAAAGATTTTTCAACGAATTTTTGTGCACTAAAGCATGTGCTTCTAGTTCAAATTTGAACTATGCGTATTAAATCCCTAGAAAACTCAATTAATGTATAATAGGGTCAAATTGGTGCACTAGAGGACGCATTGAATGTAGTTTTGCCACCAAAGGTGACATGTTCCCTATCAAAATCACGAGGTTTCTTACCTAAGCTTTGGCGTGTAAGATGCATGTCCCAATATTTGTCCCAAATTCGTTAAAAAAATGCACGCCATATATGTGTCGTGGCATGACACTATGTAAGTTTCATGAATTCCTGACGAGCTTTGGGTTCTCGACGATTTAAAAACCAAGATTCTCAATGTTTGCGGCCTAGTCATGATGCCAAGATGTTTGTAATTCAGTGACCTTCAGTGCATGAGATCTAAGCATGAAAAAAAGGACACAAAATGGTTTTTAATCCATTTTGGTGTCCTGGAGCATGTGCTTGTAGTTCAATTTTGAGTTCTTCACATTAATTGCATGCCTAGAAAACTCAATGTCGTTTCAATCACAAAGGTGACATGTTCACTATCGAAACCATGATGCTTCTCGTGGGAAGCTCTAATTTGTAAGAGGCTTGTCCCAAAACTTGTCCCAAATTGGTCAAAAAAATTACCATGTCTTATAAGTGTCGTGTCATAACCCCGGGGTAAGTTTCAAGAATTTTAGAAAAGTTTTTAATCTACGGGGATTTAAAAGCAAAGTTTAACAACATTTGCCAAATGAGGCCTGAACCACATTTTAGCACTACACATGTGTTAGTCTATGTTCAATGAAGAGTAAATATCAAGGCAACAAGAGACACTGAATGTCGTTCCCTCCACAGAGGTGACATGTTCCGTATCGAAACCACGATGCTTCTTGAGAGAAGTTCGAGTGTGCAAGAGACTTGTCCCAAAACTTGTCTGAAGTTGGGCAAAAAATTACCATGTCGTATAAGTGTCGTGTCATGACACCAGGGTAAGTTTCAAGAATTTCAAACGAGTTTCCGATTTACGGGGATTTAAAATCAAAGTTTCTCAACGTTTGCTAAACGAGGCCTGAATAATTCCACAATTTAGCATTGCACTTGTATTAGTCTATGTTCCATGTAGAAAAATACAAGGCATGAAGAGACATTGAATGTCATTCCCTCCACACAGGTGACATGTTCCGTATCGAAACCATGATGCTTCTTGAGAGAAGTTCCGGTGTGCAAGAGACTTGTCCCAAAACTTGTCCCAAGTTGGACACAAAATTACCATGTCGCATAAGTATCGTGTCATGACACCGAGGTAAGTTTCAAGAATTTCAGACAAGTTTTGGATTTATGGGGATTTAAAAGCCAAGTTTCTCGATGTTTGTGCCCTAGTCACAACGCCGAGATGTTTGTAATCCATTCACGTTCCTTGCATGGGACCTAAACAAGGAACCCAAGGACACAAATATGTTTTTCAACCCACTTTGATGACATGGAGCATGTGCTTTTAGTTCAAATTTGAATTATGCATATTAAATGCCTAGAAACTTAACTAGTGTAGTATACAAAAGGCCAAACAAACCATGAATAATTTAAAGCAGTTCTATATGCCCGCCTGGAGTCCGTGCGTGTGTAAGCATGGTGTGCGCACGTGTTGTGCTAGCTTGAGTTCCTTCTTTCATAGGCTATCCAATTTATATAAAAATGGCGTTCTATCCAAACACGCTTCTCCCACCACTCCCCTAATCGTTCTCCCACCACTCCCCCAATCGGTTTCTCGCCGAAGCGTCGGCCCCGTCATCAACCTCCTGGACGAGGAGGACGAGATGGAGCGGGTCGGAGCGCCGGCAAAAGAGGCACCGCGCCATCGAACATGAGCGATACGTCATCATCAGCCCATGCACGGGTCAGTAGGCGGCGCCATGTGTAACAGTCCGGGACTGACGCTCCAGAAGATTCCCCTTTTATTTACATTATCGTCGTGTGATTCGCTTGGTTGTCGCATTCATAATTGCATCATTCGCAGCATTTGCATAGCATCGTCACTCGTTTTCGAAAACCTGCATTCGTTCGTAGTTGTCGGTTCTCTCCGTTCTCGTCGCTGACCATCTTGAGACCAACCACACACGCACGCGCTCGCGACATTGTTAAAATTTTGTTTTTAAAAGTGGGTATAAAATATTCCCGGATTGAGTCGAAAGTTGGCGTGCGGTCTTGTTTTATTGTAGGTAGACCGCCTGCCAAATTTCGTCACGGTCATAGGTCATTTGGTACCCCCGCGGTTAAATATATAGCGGCCCTAGCCGGTCAAATTATCGGACGTTTTCTCGGTTTTTCAAACCCATGTCATGGGCCACAATTCTTCCTCTCGTCCCCACCTAGCCCAACTACATAGACCAATATCCCAACCTAGCTTGCCCCTCCGTTCGTGGTCATCAGATCGTGATCGGAAGAACGAGGTCCAACCAACCCTAGTCCTTTACCTATATATAAACCACCTTGTGGAGAGAGCCTCTCACTCCACTAGGGTTGCCGCCTTGCCAAATTGCAGCCACCACCCTCAAAACCTCCACCTTCTAACCCCACATCCTTCCAATCCTGAAATCCACTCCTCCCCCTCCATTTTCAGCCCTCAGATCCGCAATTAGAGGGCCAGATTTCGTCTCCTATCCCTGCCGGACATTGTCCGAGGCTGCTGGACATTGTCTAGATGACCACAGAGTAGCAGATCCCGCAGCTGTCCGCTGTGCCCGAGCTCCTTAACCCCGTGTGGCCCCTTGCCAGAGCCCTCGGAGGCCGTCGCCTCGCCGGACTAGGTGCCCCAGGTCGCCGTGCCTCCCTCCCTTCCTTCTCTCTTCCCTCTCCTTCTTCCTCCTCTCTCCATCTTCCCTTACCTCCCTTCGGCCTCTCTCTCCCATGCACGCAGAAGCCACCATGGCGCCAGGGAGCTGCCCCGCCGTCGAAATGGGCCCCTCCGACCGGATCCATCGACCCGCCACCGGATCCGCCCTCCAGCGCCCCCTCCCCCCCCTTGGCCTTCGGCCAAGCCCACCGCCGCTAGGAGCAGTAATGCACCGGCGGCCTCCCTGATCGTGCGGGTGCACGAGGAGGATGAGGCTCCTCAGCTGGGCCGCCTCCTCTCGCGCGTGGGCCGTGCTCCGCCAGCCCATCACCGAGCCGTGCCTAGGCCTCGGGTGAGCATCCCCGCGAAGCCCGTGCTCTTTGCTATTAGACGCGTGGGCGCTATTTAGTTATGCTGCGCCCCCTGCTGAGCCCATCAGTGTGCATATTCGGCCCGTTACCTTTTTTCTATTAACGAATTTTACAATTAACCACTGAATAATAAAATTGCATAAAACCCCTCGTTCTTCATGCATTAATAACTTTTTCATCCGTGCATCGCATGTAAAAACTTTATGTATGTAAGATGACTAGAATTTCGTGTAGATTCACAATATACAACTTTCACACATGGTTAAAATGTTTAAACCTGCTGTTTTCATGTAATTTGCGTAAATGCCATGTAAAATGATTTATATCATAAATAATTAACCGTAGCTCCGTTAAAAATGTTTTACATATGTAACTTGACTAGAAAAATGCGTAGAATCTCATGGTGACATTTATTTTTCTGTTTAACAACTCTATAATATTGTTACTTTAGATCTGGTCCAAACTTAAAATATGCATATGAGGTCGTTCCGGAATTGTTATTCGTTGCTTCCCGCCTCATTTAAAGTGCCTAGGTGATGTAGTTGTTCATGCTTCACCTCTTGACATGTTTACCAACATTTAATATTGATGAGTACCTAACGAGAGTAAACTAAATAATTCGAACGTGGAGTCTCGTCAATATGCAACTCGTTGCATATTGAGCTTCACTTAATGTGTAGTAGTTGTTTGTTGTTCTTGCCATGCCATGCCTTGCATAATTAAATGGACATGCATCATATTTTATTGAGCATCATGCCATGCATATGTTGTGGTGTTTTTCGTGTGTTGATTGTTGTTTTCGGATTGTTCCTTCTCGATAGAGTTTCGAAAGCGTTCGGAATGTGAGCATTCGTTCGTCTTCTTCACGGATCATCTTCTCACTCAAAAATTTTAGGATCGCGTGGGTATTTTGGAATCTCTATGATGCCGATGTGACAGAGTTCTGTACCTCGTGCCTCCTGTTATCGAGGAGTAGAGCTCCAAGGGATTCTTGACACATCGTTATCGTTCAGTTTCCTTGGTATCTCAGGATGGAGGATGTTCGAAATTGCTTCAATACTTCTCGTGGCGAGATAAGGTCGGAGTCACCCAGTACTGGGGAGGCGTCTAGGGTACTGCCATGTTTGGTATCGTTGTGTTTTCGAGGGTCCGAGATAGATGGAGTTCCGAAGCCTCTGGTTATGTGTTGACGGATGGATACAATTGGAGTGTAGGGCTTGTTAGTTGGGTGAGATATTCTGCCTCTCTGTATCCCCAAAAGCCGATTGCATAACCGGAAGATTTTGAGAGTTCTTAGGTGGGAATTCAAGTAGTTACCTAGGCTATCTTCCAACAGATCATGATGTGAGGTTGGGGTTCGACATCTAGTGGTTCGTTTGTTCACGGTCTTCTTACAGCAGTTCTCGTAGTGCCTTAAAGAGTCCTTGTAGCTTGCTACGACTCGGGGACGCTTCGTATGTCGTGTGCACTGCCTTGTACATGATGGCTATTGTAAGATCGAGCCCGTGCGAACCTAACCACGAAAATATCGGACCAAATCTCTGTTATGCATTTTTCGACTTGTTTCGTAAGCCTCATCCTTTGTTTTGTTTTCGAATATGGTAATTCAAGTTGCTTCAATGTCAACTGGTGATCTCATATCTTTTCTAAGCAGTGTTCTTCAATTTTATGGGAATGTTAATCCTTTTGTTGAACTGGAGTTGTCATGAAATTCTTATCAACCAGTGCGCTCCTCTTCAACATATTCAATCATCTCCAATAATTGCAAGATCAATCCTCATATTTCTTCCAGAGTTTGTCTCATTTGTCCAAAGTTTTCTTTGTTTAACCCACCCTCCCTTCCTTTCTCTTCAGTGATTAAATTCTCAATCAAGTGCCTTTCTTTTCATGTGATGCTTCTGCTATCATTTCTTCCGTATTGCGTCCGGTGATTCAGTGTGAAGAGTCTCGGGAATTTCAATTTCAAGATCTTTCCTCATATTCTTTGTTCTTGTTATTATTCTTCTTCGATGGATTAATTCAAGCTCTCGGTGTTCATCATATCCTTTCTCATTCGTTCAATGCTTTCCATGTTGGGAATTCTTATTCAAGCCTCTCTAGGTTTTCATATCTCCCTGTTCTATCCGGAGTGCTAAAGATATCTTGGAAGATTCATGTTTGCTTTCAATTCCTTTCAAATTATTTTGAGGGTACTCACCTCATCAAGTTTTCATTTGTAACGGTGCAATCTCTCTTTCTAAGAATTCATTTCAACGGTGATTTCCTTTCAGTGGGCCCATAACCCACACGTTTTCCCCACGATCTTACCTGGCTCTTCTAATCTTTCCAGAGATGTTCTCAAGTTCTCTTCTAATATGACGTAACAATGATTTTCATCAGTCATATTCCTTCTCCAAGATCGCTTTGAATTATTTTTTCTTCATTGGCTCAACCTTTTCTTTATTCATTATTTCGGAGTGTCTCGGTAATTCAGGATGTTGTTTCTTGTCATTATTCTCAGCATTGAAGAACGAAGGAGAGTTTCTCTTGAATCTTAGCCCATTCTTGGGGATTCATAACTTCAGTTTCCTGCTATCCTCTCAGATTGTTTTCAATCTTAAGAGATTATTTCCATATCTATCCAGTGCATTTCAGAGTTCTTTTCATTCTCGATCCTCCAAAGGCCATCGTTTTAGAAGATTTCTTCGTTCTCAGCTTTCAGCTTTCGTTCTCAAATTCTTCTCAAGTGTTGTTCCTTCGTTTGTATCTCAATTATTCTGGTGCTTCATTCAAGTTTTCTATTAGGTGAATCATGCTCTCTTCATTCTCATGTTATATCATTCATTTGTATTATCCTCTTTAGTTTCTAATTCTTACCGGTGTTCTCGTTCAAGACCTCTTCAAGTTTGTGCTCTATCTATCTTTCCTATCTTTTCCCAAAAGAATAAGTGTTATACCAAATCCGTTGCTTGTCATCAATTTAACTTGATGAAGGATAAGCATAACATAATTCTTATTCTTGTTCGTCAAGGTAATCTCAATCATTCTTCTGGAGTTATTCATGATATCAATTCTCGATTATAGTTGCTAATCGTTTTGTTTTCGGAGTTCCAAGTTTTCTCAAGTATCTCTTTGCGAAGCTTCTTCTAAATCATGGCAAGGCTTCCGTCTCAATTTTCCTAACCTTCATTCTTTTATCATCATTTGTTTCCTAAGTTCTTCAAGATGCTTCTTCATGGTGGGTTGTTAAGGATGTAATTCTTCTCAAATTGTTCTTCAAGATTCTTGTTAGAGGTGCCCAAGTGTTATTTATCTTGGAATTCAAAGTTCAATTCCTTCTCCATTGTATTTTGAGATGGTATTATTAAATTCTTGATTATGAGGAGTCTCGAAGGAAAATTGCCAAGAATAAGATAACTAAACCCATCTTGTCTTCTTGGAGTTATCTTGGGTTGGATTTCACCTAAAGCATTTCCTAAGGATTGTTGCTATCATGGTGTCTTAAATGATCCAAGTTTTCTCCTCCTCTTCTTGGTGAAAGAAGTTTTGCATATCTTTTGGCTCTCAAGAAATCAATTATTTCTGTTGTGGCAGGTTGTCACCTCATAATTTTGAGATGTTTTCCATAAGTCCATAACGAGCTAGTCTTTTTCGTTCTTGATTCACCATCAACTCTGTTTGACCATGATTTTCAAATTCAACGGTGGGAGAAGTGTCATTTTCTTCTCCGTTCTCTTCTCTCCAAAGATCTAGTTTCTATTCTTTGTTCCGGAGGCATTGTGGTGTTGCTCTTTTCAACTCACATCTAGTTTGATTAAGATCATGTTCTTTCTTTGCGTACTCATTTTACCGGAGTGTTGTGTTCTATGTTCATGTTCTTTTCCTTCTTATCAAATGTTGCCCCTCTATCCTACCGAAGTGCTGCCCAAATTTCTTGTGAATTCTTGCTTGATCCTCGTGTCATTCTTCATCTCTTGCAATCCTTCAAGTTCATGTGGTTTCACTCGTTTGTCAAAAAAAGCAACTAAGTCTACCTCTTGATCTTTCTCTAGCCCTCCTCATTCTTAGATCTCGGGACGAGATCTTCATGTAGTGGAGGAGAGTTGTAACAGCCTAGGACCGACGCTCCAGAAGATTCCCCTTTTATTTCCATTCTCGTCGTGTGATCCGCTTGGTTGTCGCATTCATCATTGCATCATTCACATCATCTGCATAGCATCGTCACTCGCTTTCGAAAACATGCATTCATTCATAGTTGTTGGTTCTCTCCGTTCTCGTCACTGACCATCTTGAGACCAACCACACACGCATGCGCCCGCGGCATCGTTAAAATGTTGTTTTTAAAAGTGGGTATAAAATATTCCCGGATTGAGTCGAAAGTTGGCATGCGATCTTGTTTTATTGTAGGTAGACTGCCTGCCAAATTTCGTTGCGGTCAGAGGTCGTTTGGTACCCCAGCGGTTAAATATATAGCAGCACTAGCTGGTCAAATTATCGGACGTTTTCTCGGTGTTTCAAACCCATGTTACGGGCCACAATTCTTCCTCTCGTCGCCACCTAGCCCAACTACATAGCCCAGTAGCCCAACCTAGCTTGCCCTTCCATTCATGGTCATCGGATCACGATCGGACAGACGAGGTCCAACCAACCCTAGTCCTTACCCTATATATAAACCACCTTGTGGAGAGAGCCTCTCACTACACCAGGGTTTCCCCCTTGCCAAATTACAGCCACCCCCCTCAAAACCTCCACCTTCTAGCCCACATTCCTCCAATCCTGAAATTCACTCCTCCCCCTCCTTTTTCAGCCCTCATATCCGCAATTAGAGGCCCAGATTTCGTCTCCTAGCCCTGCCGGACATTGTCCATGGCCGCCGGACATTGGCCGGACGACCACACAGCAGCAGATCCCACAGCTGCCCACCACGCCCGAGCTCCTTGACCCCGCGCAGCCCCTTGCCGGAGCCCTTGGAGGCCGCCGCCTCGCCGGACCAGGTGCCCTAGGTCGCCGGGCCTCCCTCCCTTCCTTCTCTCTTCTCTCTCCTTCTTCCTCCTCTCTCCATCTTCCCCTACGGTCTCTCTATCTCTCCCTGTAGGCCAAAGCCTCCATGGCACCAGGGAGCTGCCCTACCACCGGAATGGGCCCCTTCGGTCGGATCCATCGACCCACCGCCGGATCCGCCCTCCAGCGCCCCCCCTCGGCCTCCGGCCAAGCCCACAGTTGCTCGAAGCAGAAGTGCGCCGCCGGCCTCCCTGCTCATGCAGGCGCACGAGAAGGACGAGGCTCCTCGGCTGGGCCGCCTCCTCTCGCGCGTGGGTCGCGCTTCGCCAGCCCATCACCGAGTCGGGCCTAGGCCGAGGGTGAGCATCCCCGCGAAGCTCGTGCTCTCTGCTATTAGACGCGTGGGCGCTATTTAGTTATGCTGCCCCCCTGTTGAGCCCATCAATGTGCAGATTCGGCGTGTTACCGTTTTTCTGTTAACGAATTTGACAATTAACCAGTGAATAATAAAATTGCAGAAAACCCCCCGTTCTTCATGCATTAATAACTTTTCATCCGTGCATCGCATGTAAAAACTTTATATATGTAAGATGACTAGAATTTTGTGTAGAATCACAATAGCCACTTTCACACATGGTTAAAATGTTTAAACCTGCTGTTTCCATGTAATTTGCGTAAATGCCATGTAAAATGATTTATATCATAACTAATTAACTGTAGCTCCATTAAATTTTTTTTACATATGTAACTTGACTAGAAAAATGCGTAGAATCTCATGGTGACATTTATTTTGTTGTTTAACAACTCTAAAATAATGTTAGTTCAGATCTGGTCCAAACTTAAAATATGCATATGAGGTCGTTCCGGAATTGTTATTCGTTGCTTCCGGCCTCATTTAAAGTGCCTAGGTGATGTAGTTGTTCATGCTTCACCTCTTGCCATGTTTACCAACATTTAGTATTGATGAGTACCTAACGAGAGTGAACTAAATAATTCGAACATGGAGTCTCGTCAATATGCAACTCGTTGCATATTGAGCTTCACTTAATGTATAGTAGTCATTTGTTGTTCTTGCCATGCCATGCCTTGCATAATTAAATGGACATGCATCATATTTTATTGAGCAGCATGCCATGCATATGTTGTGGTGTTTTTCGTGTGTTGATTGTTGTTTTCGGATTGTTCCTTCTCGATAGAGTTCCGAAAGTGTTCGGAGTGTGAGGATTCATTCATCTTCTTCAGAGATTCGTTCTTCTTCTAAGCGGGATCTCAGGCAAGATGACACAATTCCCTGGATACCGCTATTATCATTGCTATGCTAGATGTCCCGCTTTTATCATGATGTCTCGCTACCTACCACTTGTTTGTCAAGCCTCCTAACACTGCCATGAAAAGCCTCTAACCCTTCACCTTCCCAGCAAACCTTTGTTTGGCTACATTATCGCTTGCTCAGCCCTTCTTATAGCGTTTCTAGCTGCTGGTGCAATTGCTTCCATGTGACAACATGGACATTTTGATATCACAGTATTGTTGCTATTTAATTTAATACACATATACACTTGGTAAAAGGTGGAAGGCTTGGTATTTTGCTTGGTGTTTTGTTCCACTTTTGCCGCCCCTAGTTACTTGTGTACCGGTGTTATGTTCCATATTGTTCACTCCAAAGTCACAAATAGCGGATAACGAACGAAGAAATTATTGTAGGGTACGAAACCACCTCAAAGATATCTTTTCTATTCAATCGTATGAGCTATCACTATATATGTCACGAACAGTCCTAGAGTTCGTCCTAAAATAACACCTTAAGATACACATCAACCAAAACCCTATTGTCACCTAGATACTCCAATGTCACCACAAGCACCCATGGGCTTGATTATACAATATGCATCACATAATTTCAGATTCATCATGTTCAATCCAACACAAAGAACTTCAAAGAGTGCCCCAAAGTTTCTACCGGAAAGTCAAGACAAAAACGTGTGCCAACCCCTATGCATAGATTCCCAAGGCCACGGAACCCGAAAGTTGATCACCAAAACATACATCAAGTGGATCAATAGAACATCCCATTGTCACCACGGATATCCCATTGCAAGACATACATCAAGTGTTCTCAAATCGTTAAAGACTCAATCCAATAAGAAAAATTCAAAGGGAAAACTCAATTCATCACAACAAGATAGAGAGGGGAAAACTCCATATGATTCATCTACATTAATAAAGCTCGCGATACATCAAGATCGTGCCATCTCAAGAACACGAGAGAGAGAGAGATCAAACACATAGCTACTAGTACATACCCTCATCCCCGAGGGTGAACTACTCCCTCCTCGTCTTGGAGAGCGCCGGGATGATGAAGATGGCCTCCAATTATGGTTTCCCCCTCCGGCAGGGTGCAGGAACGGGCTCCCAATTGGTTTTTCATGGCTCTAGAGGCTTGCAGCGGTGGAACTCCCAATCTAGGTTTCTTTTCGGAGGTTGTTGGATTTATAGGACTTTTTGGCATTGGAATCACATCAAGGAGGTGCTCGAGGGGCCCACAAGCTTGCTAGGCGCGACCAGGGGGTGGCCGCGCCTAGCAGGCTTGTGGTCTCCTCGTCCACTTCCTGGCCCAGCTCTTCGCTCCGGTATTTTTTTATATTTTCCAAAAAAATTCTCCATAAATTTTCATTATTGCTAGCACTCAAAGCATATTTTTAGAGCAAATGGCATCCGTTGAACACAAAGAAAGATAGGGCTTAAAGTTTCGCCTCCCAACTTATTTATCATATAGATAATTTTCAACAATAATAATTCATGATCAAATATATTTGAATGGGCATATATGCTTGGATCTTTCCCCAACACATGATGCTTGCCAAGAGAAAAAGGCGGAATATAGGAACTGGTGAAGATCACCATGACGCCTGCATAAAGGTAAGTACTAGAAAGTAAAAGATAGATCCCTTCGCAGTGGGAAGTGTTGATTTGCAGAGGTGCGAGAGCTCGAGCTTTTAAGATAGAGATGAATAATAATTTTGGGCGGTATGCTTTAATTGTCACCATAACAACCAACAAATCTCGGTATCTTCCATGCTAGATACATTGTAGGCGGTTCCCAAATAGAATGGTAAAGTTTTTACTCCCCCTCCACCAATCAATCACTCTCCATGGCGAGCCGAATCCACAGGTGCCATCCATACCAACAACATTCCTGGGGGAGTTTTGTTTAACTATTTACATTTTTGGGGATTGGGAATCCCTATTACCAGACACTATCTCGTGAATGATAGTGAATCAACACATATCGTGAGAATAACCCACCTAGCATGGAAGATACTGACAGCCCCTTGTTACTATATGAGCGATTCGGGCATACAAAACAAAATATTATTTGAAGGTTTAGAGTTTGGCACATGCAAATTTACTTGGAATGGCAGGTAAATGCCGCATATAGGTAGGTATGGTGGACTCATATGGAACAACTTTGGGTTTAAGGGTGTTTGGATGCACAAGTAGTATTTCTACTTGGTGCAGAAGTTTTGGCTACTATGAGGTGGAAGCAAGCACCACATGTTGGAGGATCCATAACAATATAACTTCTATACAAATATACCCAAGCATAACTCGTTATTTTGTCTTCCTTGTCCAAATTCAATTAATTTTCTCAAGTTTTAAAATAATTAATGGGTATTCACAATCATAGAAGATGTCCAATATAGTACATTTATATGTGAAACCTCTCTTCCTACAATATTCTTTCATGAATTGTTCAAGTGATCAATGTCGTGTTTGCTAACTTTCAATAAATTCTACCCCCTATACTTCTTATATGTGAAGTCATTACTCCCCATGGGGTAAGCATATAAAACATGTATAATTTCAGATTTATGATGTTCACTTCATTCAACCATTTACTCATAGGATATAAGTGAAGCACGAGAGTAAATGAGAAAACTACTCCAAAACATATAAGTGAAGATCACTGAGTAGTTAAACAATCAAGTAGCTATGTGAGGGATCTCTCTCTCAATAAATGTTTTCATATCTGAGTATTTTATTCAATAGCAAGAAAAACAAAAATAGCACTCCAAAAATAGCACGCATCATGTGAACGAATTAAAGTGTAGGCTCAACATAGGCTAACCGATAGTTGTTGATGAAGAGAGGTGGGATGTGTAGCATCCCCAAGCTTAGATGCTTGAGACTTCTTGAAATATTTACTTGTGGTGCCTTGGGAATCCCCAAGATTGAGCTTTTGTATCTTTTTCAATCCTCTCATATCATGGTTTCACCTATTCTCAAAAACTTCATCCACACAAAACTCGAAAAGAACTCGTGAGATAGGTTAGTACACATAATAATAAATCAACTCTTTCCGTACTGCCAAGACAAGTTGCCAAATAATTTTCAAACATTATGTACTGTATAATATCATTTCCACAATTTATATCTACCAATATAGGCTATGGAAACTATAGGATAAGTAGATAACAGAACTATGACACCAATCTATCCAAACAGAACAGTCTGTAGTAATTTATGAAAACAATGTACTTCTGTAACTCAAACAATTATGAAAATTTAGTAAATTCTATAAAATTTATATAAGAACACTTTGTAAAAATTTCAGAAACTTTCTAGGTCCCAATAAAATATTAAAATTCAAATACTACAGCAGAAGTTTCTCTTTTTACCCAACACATATCAAAACATGCAATGCAAGCATCCTAAAGGCAATTCTTGGAAATTTTATTGAAAAACAAGATTATAAATAACACCTAACAGAGAAAAACAAAATAAAATTAACCTCCAAGCAAAACACATATTATGTGACGAATAAAAATATAGCTCCAAGATATACCGATAGTGTTGAAGACGAAAGAGGGGATGCCTTCCGGGGCATCCCTAAGCTTAGATGCTTCAGTCTTCCTTGAATGTTACCTTGGGGTGCCTTGGGAATCCCCAAGATTAGGTTCTTGTCACTCCTTATTCTCCTCATATCGGTGTCTCACCCAAAACTTGAAAACTTCAATCACACAAAGCTTAACGGAACTTCATGAGAAGGGTTAGTGTAGTAAAGATAAATCATTCACTTAGGTACTGTCAAGACAAGATTCATAATTATCCCCACATTATAACTATTGTATTCCATCATTACCACAATTTATATTACTCAATTTAATCTATAGGAACACTTCAAAAAAGCAAACTATGCATGCAAAACAGAATCTGTCAAAAACAGAACAGTCTGTAAAGATCTGAATGATGACCATACTTCCCTGACTCTAAAAAATCTGAAAAAATAGAAAACTCAAGGAATTTTCATATAAATGTCGTGTAAAAATTTGATAATTGTTTGACTCTCTAGTAAAATCATATAATTCATATACTGGGCATAAAACTTTCTGTTTTTTGCACAGAATCAAACAAGCAAGTATCCACACTATCCCAAAGGCTTTACTTGGCACTTTATTGAAATAAAAGACACAAAACATGATTACTACAGTATCTTAATAATGTGAACACACAAAAACAGAAAGTAAAAGTGTTGGGTTGTCTCCCAACAAGCGCTTTTCTTTAATGCCTTTTAGGTAGGCATGATGATTTCAATGATGCTCGTATAGGAATAATAATTGAAACATGCAAGAGAGCATCATGAATCTCATGACAAGCATATTTAAGTCTAACCCACTTCCTATGCATAGGGATTTTTTGAGGAAAAAAATTATGGGAACAAGAATCATCTAGCATAGGAAGGGAAAACAAGCATATCTTCAAAACTTTGAACACATATAGAGGAAACTTGATATTATTGCAATTCCTACAAGCATATGTTCCTCCCTCATAATAATTTTCAGTAGCATCATGAAGGAATCCACAATATAACCAGCACATAAAGCATTCTTTTCATGATCTACAAGCATAGAAAATTTATCACTCTCCACATAAGCAAACTTCTTCTCATTCATAGTAGTGGGAGCAAACTCAACAAAATAACTATCATGTGACACTTGATTGACATAACCACAATGAATATTAAAATCATGATAATAGGTTTCATGGTTGTAATTACTCTTTACAGCATACGTGTCATCACAATAATCATCATAGATAGGAGGCATGCCATCAACATTATAGTTTTGCTCATCAAAACTTGGGGGACTAAAAATATCATATTCATCAAACATAGCATCCCCAAGCTTGTGGCTTTGCATATCATTAGCATCACGAATATTCAGAGAATTCATACAAACAACATTGCAATCATGCTCATCACTCAAAGATTTAGTGCCAACCATTTTAATAACTTCTTATTCTAGCACTTGAGCACAATTTTCCTTTCCATCATTTTCACGAAAGACATTAAAAAGATGAAGCATATGAGGCAACCTCAATTCCATTTTTGTAGTTTTCTTTTTAAAACAAAACTAGTGAAAAACAAGAAACTTAAATATTTGATTGCAAGATCTAAAGATATACCTTCAAGCACCCACCTCCCTGGCAACGGCACCAGAAAAGAGCTTGATGTCTACTACACGACCTTCTTCTTATAGACTCGTGTTGGGCCTCCAAGCACAGAGTTTTGTAGGACATTGGCAATTTTCCCTCAAGTGGATGACCTAAGGTTTATAAATCCGTGGGAGGTGTAGGATGAAGATGGTATCTCTTAAACAACCTTGCAATCAAATACAAGAAATCTCTTGTGTCCGCAACACACCCAATACAATGGCAAATTGTATAGGTGCACTAGTTCGGTAAAGAGATGGTGATACAAGTGCAATATGGATGGTAGATACATGTTTTTATAATATTAAAATATAAAAACAGAAATGTAACTAGTAACAAAAGTGAGCACAAATGGTATTGCAATGCTTGAAAACAGGGCCTAGGGTTCATACTTTCACTAGTGCAATTTCTCTCAACAATACTAACATAGTTGAATCGTATGTAAGGACCTCTCGTGCGACAAAGAGTTTACTCCAAAGTCACAAATAACGTAGAACTAACAAAGAAATTATTGTAGGGTACGAAACCACCTCAACGTTATCTTTTTTGATCAATCTTATGAGCTATCCCTATAAGTGTCACGAACAGCCCTAGAGTTCGTACTAAAATAACACCTTAAGATACACATCAACCAAAACCCTAAAGTCATCTAGATACTCCAATGTCACCACAAGTACCCATGGGCTTGATTATATGATATGCATCACATAATTTCAGATTCATCATGTTCAATCAAACACAAAGAACTTCAAAGAGTGCCCCAAAGTTTCTACCGGAAAGTCAAGACAAAAACATGTGCCAACCCCTATGCATAGATTCCCAAGGTCACGGAACCCGCAAGTTGATCACCAAAACATACATCAAGTGGATCAATAGAACATCCCATTGTCACCACAGATATCCCATCGCAATACATACATCAAGTGTTCTCAAATCCTTAAAGACTCAATCCGATAAGAAAACTTCAAAGGGAAAACTCAATTCATCACAACAAGATAAAGAGGGGGAAACTCAATATGATTCATCTACATCAATAAGGCTCGCGGTACATCAAGATCGGGCCATCTCAAGAACATGAGAGAGAGAGATAAAACACATAGCAACTGGTACATACCCTCAGCCTCGAGGGCGAACTACTCCCTCCTCGTCATGAAGAGCGCCGGGATGATGAAGATGGCCTCCGGTGATGGTTTCCCCTCCGGCAGGGTGCCGAAACGGGCTCCCGGTTGGTTTTTCGTGGCTCTGGAGGCTTGCGGCGGTGGAACTCCCGATCTAGGTTTCTTTTCGGAGGTTCCTAGATTTATAGGACTTTTTGGCGTTGGAATCACGTCAAGGAGGTGCTCAAGGGGCCCACAAGCATGCTAGGCGCGGCCAGGGGTGTCCGCGCCTAGCAGGCTTGTGGCCTCCTTGTCCACTTCCTGGCCCAGCTCTTCGCTCTATATTTTTTATATTTTCCAAATATATTCTTCGCAAATTTTCAGCCCATTTCGAGAACTTTTATTTCTGCACAATAACAACACCACGGTAGTTCTGCTGAAAACAACGTCAGTACGGGTTAGTTCTAATAAAATCATACCAAAATCATATAGAATTATTGTAAACATGACATCAATACTTCATAAATTATAGATACGTTGGAGATGTATCAGGAATCGCTAACCTAGCTTTTGAGGGTGTCTATCTTCCCTTTATTGGCGTCAGGGGCTCGCCTTTATATACACGTCGAGACCTTGAGTCCTACAAGTGTGCGGGTCATGTTATGACCTCGTGACCTAACACATCTCTATCTTGCCTTGTCTCCCAAGAAAGGAAAATCTTTGGTGTCTTCCACCTCTTGGGATCAAAGCCATCGTCTTCATATGTTGGGCCACCATCCGGCTTATTGACCAACCGTCTTACCTTCCCTTTCGTCACAACATGGCCCATCTTGAGTATAATCGTTAAGCCGCCAGTATGTTAACCCAGCCCATCAGGTGGGTCACACCGTGGGGTTATATCTTCGACATTAGGCCCTAGGTTGATTTGAATTCATTCATGTCAATCTTCCTCAACTTTATCACGCGACTTATCTTCTGTTTTTATTTTTGTCTTATCAGTTTTCCCAAATGTCAGATTATGATAATTCCAGACTTGTCAGTTTTCCAGCGTCCGCCAACCAATAATGTCATACGTTAGAGACCCAAAGGTCAGTGGTGACTTCTCGACGAATCTGACCGTATCCACATTTCCCGAAGATCAAGGCATCGTCACTTCCAAAATTTACTATGTCGCCTTGATTTTTGCGCATGTCGTTTCTCCTTCTAGTCTTTCCTTCTTAAATACTTACCATAGGGCACCTTTTTCCACTTTCACCTCGTCCTTCTCGCTTCTTCTTCCTCGTGCTCGAGTGCCCCACCGAACCGATGTTCATTCGTCGTCGGAGACCACCTTTTTGAACGCGACGTCGTCGTGCTTTCATCGAGTTCGAACGGCTCGTCCAATCACTCGTATTCTCCGCCCCCGATTCCTACTGTGAGGTAACCTCTTATCCTCTTTAGATCCACACTAGTTCATAGGAGTTCTTCATGTATCGAGTAGTTCTTCTGAAGCTTGCTACCATTGTTTGTTTCGAATCTCCAACTCCGTGATTTGCCTTGTACAAATAGAGCGGTTTGAATGACAGATTCATTTCCTCTCCAACATCTCTAAATCTCCCCTTAGAATCCGCACATTAGGTCATCGTTGCTTCCCAAGTTGCGCACTAGGGTTAGAGAATATCTTTCTTTTCCGAATATTTTATAGATCCATAATTATAGTTGGTCAGTAGAAACTTGTTTCCTTTCGCACTTAGTGACAACTGGACACTTTATGCTTGAGAATGGACCAGACATATTTTTTGCCGGCTTATAATTTTAACCCGCCATGCTTCATTCTTGCTAAATCAACCATGTTGTTCTTATAGGGTGAGTCATACCCCATAAATGTTTTTAGGACCATCTTCCTCAGTAGTAGTATTTAAGCCGCCCCTTCTTATTCCATTTAGGTAGCTTGCCATGTCGAAAACTACCTCTTGCAACTAGACAACTTTCCAAGTCTCTGAAGATATCCTCCAAGACTACCAAAAACAAGGATATTTGCCACCTAAGGAAACAATTGGCTGGCGGCCTGCCTTTGGAGAAGAGATCCCTAAGCCAGGAGAAGGAGAGGTGGTGACCTTCTTGGACCATCTTCTCAGAGTTTTTTCTCCCCCAGGTCAAAATTCTTGTGGGACGCCTTGCATTTCTTCAATCTTCATCCTCAGGACTTGGCTCCCAATTCTATATTAAACGTCTGCCAGTTTCAAGTACTCTATGAGCTGTATCTTCAAATAGAACCCTCTGTCTCCCTTTTTAGAGAATTTTTCTATTTAAACCGCCAAACCGAATGTGTTGATGGCCCTAGTCGTGAACTTGGTGCGATCTCAATCCAGAGAAGGAGAGATGTCGTCTTCCCTGCTACCACCTTGCCAAGTCACCTAAAAGGGTTGGAATAAGAATTGGTTCTACTGTCTGAACACGGCCCCGGCTGACGAGACCCCCCCGTCAGGTTATAAGCAGGCCCGTCTTCCCATGACATTTGAGTTGCCTGGTCGGGCTCCTTCATAAGAGTGTGCGCAACACACCCATGTATATCCAAAGCTGAGGGCCTTAATAGCCAATGGTTTAACTTGGGTGGATCCGACTCGGTGTTGGGTATCTTGGAGCATTCTGCCATTAAGCCGTCGAGGCGGCTTGATGCATACTTATTTTGGAGATCTGGATGACCCCCAGAGGTTTAAGAACATCACTTTAGACACCGACAAAGTAAATCAACTGGTGAAAAAGATTTTGGGCAAAAGTATGTCTGTTTGCAGCCAAGACGGACTGAAGCCCTTTTACATTCATAACATGGCTCCCCCCATAAGGACTTTTGATTTTTTTTCATCTAATTTTCACCAATGATTTCTCCTTTAACTTCTCACCACTTATATGCTATTTTGTTTCCCACTCAACAGGCCAAGTCTCTATTTTGGGGTAAGAAACGAGCGAAAGTTGCCGCCAAGAAGACCAAGCCCCTCCGGCTTCAAAGAAAGATAAGGCGGTCATTGAGGAGTCATTTCCCATGGATGACTCGGAGATGGCCAGAGCTCAATCAGAGGTAGAAATCAAATTCCTTTAACTTATGCATTACCGAATCCAGTTGATATCTCTTTTCCTTAGGGTGATGTTGATATGATCCTGTCTGAAGATGTTGAGGTAATTTCCATCTCCTCCGACTCAGAACCCTTATCCCCAGGAAAACAAGGCGGGTCATTCGGAAAGTACGTTTTTCTCACCCGGATGCTCATTTGGACCCCAATTTTATTTTGAAGCAAACTCAGCATATGTCAAGGCGCTAGACCCGAAGTGGTAGTGGCGATCTAGCAGACGGCTTACCCAACAAGCCGGCTGCTCGCAAGTGCCCGTCTCATGTATCTTTCCACCCGATCTCCGTAGTTGTCTTTAAAGAATTGATCTCTTTAATCATTTAAATCTATAATTATGAATTGCCACCTTCGTTGAATGATTCAACTGCTTCCAAGCTGCCATCGCTCGTGGTTAACCTGGGGTGAGTTCCTCTCTTGATGAATCTTTTACCTCTACACGCTTTTTAGCACTTCACTGATAATGTCTCCTTATTTTATAGGGCTCAGGCCAAGCCTAAGAAGAGTAAAGTTGGCGGGTCATCAACCAATCCTGAGGCCCCTAAGACGGGAAGTCTTGCCTCGGCTGCTCCCAAAGTTTAGGCGAGTCATCCTGGTGATCATCAGGAGACTCAGGTTGATGTTACTCCTCAGCCTAATCCACCAAGTCCCCATGTTGTGGGCGTTGAGGCTGACCCGACGATGACTCCTGACCCGCCTAGTCCTCCCAAGACACCTGGAGAAGCTCCTTACGGCAAGAACGAGGAGGTTGTCATTACTGGGTCGGGTTATGCCGTCCCTGGGGTCTCAAAAGTGTTGACCAAGATTGTTGCTAAGGACAAACCAGAATTGTCAAACAAAGGCAAAGCCAAGTTGGAGCTTCCAAACTATGAGAGCATGCGCGATGAAGAACTCCATGTGGGTTACCTGGATCGTCTTGCCACAAGCCGAGAGATGGAGGTCGGCCTTGTTAGTATGATGAAAAATAAATATGAGGTATGTTGCTCTCTATTGTGTACTTGATGTATCCCTATATAGCCCCCAAAGGGCTGACTCAATTTCCTAATTTGAGTTGGGTCTTTGATAATTATAACTTTCAACCTGTAGCCCCCAAGGGTCAGCTCAATTTCTTGATTTGAGTCGGGTCTTCACATAATACTTTGGAGAATTCGACCTGTAGCCCCCAAGGGCCGACTCATCTTTATGATATGAGTCGGGTCTTTGCCATATCATGCTTGATAAAACTGTTATGCATTATCCCCCAAGTCTCAAGGATATTGTTTGCAGTTGCTTGAGACTTGCCATAATCCTTCATTGCATAAAACTGAAACTTGCGCTCTTCATTGTTGTTGAATATCCTGGCTTGTTTATGCAGAAAGCCTTACGGGAAGCCGAGTCAAGTTTGACTGGCTTGAAGAAAAATTTGGAAATAGGGCAAAGCACCCAGACCACCGCTAAAGAGAAACTGCGCCTCACCTTGAAGGAATTGGACAAAATCAATGTGCTTTTTGAAAAACAAAAACAAATCTTTGATGCTAAGAGGACCGCCTTGCTGAAGCACGCAGGGAATGCAGAGGGCCAGCTGAAGCCCGTTGCCGAAGAATTGGCCGGGTTAAAGCGACATTTCGTCACCATGACTCGGGCTATCTTTGGTAAGTCGCTCGTTGTAACTTGCAATTTTTTTACATTTTGTAGGTATAACATCTGACGGCTTTGATGCTCACTTTATTTTTTGCAGGCCCCAGAACTTCCAACTTCCAAGATAACATCTTACTTATGTTGAAAGCTATGTGTACTCTAGTCGAGCAACTTTACACCGGAGGCCGACTTGTCATCAAAGCTGTAATGGGGGAGAAGGAGATAGTGACAATCATCAAGGATATCTTGAAAGTGCTTTCCACTATTCCCAAGCAAATCGACAAACTGAAAAGATCAACCGCCCGCTATGGTGCGACCGCGGCTTTGAGTCGGGCTTTCGCCTATGCCGACGAGCTTGATCCAGAAGAAATGGCTAGAGGCTTTCCTGAGCTTATGGATGACGGCACAACTTTTGGCAAATCTGACTACTTGAAGTGTGTCAAGACTGCTCAAGTACTGGCCACACGACTCGTTGCAGGGATGGGCTTAACGAAATATCACACGGCTTATGATGCGAGCAACTTGTGAATTCAGCCGCCGAGTTTTATATCAATGGATCTGGTTCCTCACCACCATAAGCATACTTTCACTCCTGAAGTTGACCCGTCCCCTATTATAAATGAAGAGGTTGTATTCCATGCCCTAACCCATTGCAACTGGGACATGGACAATCTTTAGATCATAGAACCTATAGAGGCAGTGGAGGATGACCCAGAGGTGGCTCGGGCGAGGGGATATCCCGAGGCTAACCCAGACGGCGAAGGAAACATAGCCCAGGCGTAATGTAAAGCAATTTAAGTCGCTTGTAGCCCCCAAGTGTTGAGCCAAACAAATATTCTTTGACTCTTGACTGCAGTCTGTAATAGGAGTAGCTTTTCGTGGCTCTTGAAACTTTGTCATGCCTTCATGCATGTTTTGCTTTGGTGAAGGTGTTTAACCTTCAATTCCTCTGCCCTTTTCCAATGTTTGCCTTGAATATTTCTGCCGTGTGTCATAGATTTGTCACGGCAGATGCCCAAGTGAACGGACTTAGGTTCGGGGCGGTCGCAACTACGTGGTGGCTTGAGAGGGGTTGGTCGGAATCGAGAGACGCGAGTTTTACCTAGGTTCGGCCCCTCCGATGCAGGTAAAAGCCTACGTCCTGCTTGTCTGGTATTGATGATGAGGAAGATCTCTCGGTTACAAGGGTGATGTCTTGCTACCTCTAATCTCAAGAGCCTCTAATCTGTCTATCTCTAATGACTTGTGTCTATCTAAACTTGTGAACCTGTCCCTCTAGGGGTGCTATACCCCTCCTTATATAAGTGGAAAGGGTAGGCTTACATGTAGAGTCCTACTAGGAGTAGGAGTAGGACTAGTCTCTCTTGAATCCTAATCCGGGTCTTGTTTTCTCTTGTAAGCGAATCCTCTCTCCTTTGGGCCTTCTCTCGTGAGCCGCCTAGCGTCGGCTTACACGTTGGGCCTTGGGCCTTGTCACCCATCTAACCCGCCTGTTGAGTTACCAATAAATCGTCAAGTCTTGACCGGGTCTCCAGTGAGTCGCCAAGTCCTGGCCGGGTCATACTTCTGGTTGGGTTATACCACAGGGTATATCCCCGACATTAGCCCCCAGGTCAGCTTGAATTTATTCATGCTAAGCTCCTGAAATAAGAGTAACAAATATGTTAGGTGACCGGCTCACTCCCCTGGCCAACTTATTTCATTGAAGTGAATCCTAAAAAATTCGGGTTGCTTCTTCATATGAACGAGCCGTCTCCTTGATCGTCTTGCTTGTTAGTGTCCTTTGAAAAAGTATTGGGAATAAAACATCCATACGCCATTGAGTCGGCCTCCAAAACTTTGACCTCATGAAATTATTGGAGATAAGAAAACCATATGAAATTGAGCCGGCTTCCATTGCTTCGGCTTGATAAAAACATTGAGAATAGAACTTCATCCACTTTTACATCACTTCAATCTGTGAAGCAGGGTCGCTCATATAGAATCTGCCGGGTCATGATCTTTTGACAATGCCGAGTCATGATTGTTGGTGACGCTGGGTCAAACAACTGGACTCCAACTGACTTCATAAATTTATTGGGAGAAAAGAAATCCGTATGATGTTGAGCTAGACTTTCAATGCTTTGGCTAGATAAAAATCTATTGAGCCGGTATCACTCACAAATGACATCTTGAAAACTCTCTTCAATTTTTTATATGTCCATATTACCTGTAGCCCCCAAGCTCCGAGATTATACATGATGACTTGGTGCTTTGCAATAACATATTGAACTATGTAGCCCCCAAGTACCAAGTTGCCATGTCTGCAGCAGCCTGGGACTTGTAACTGTCTTATACCTTATAAAGCTTCAACTGGTGTAGCCCCCAAGGGCTGACTCATCAGTATGTGATGGGTCAGGTCTTTAGTTTGAACCACAGGATCTTTTAAACAGCTGAATACTGTAGCCCCCAAGTGTCGGGTCGCATGCCTGCAGCGACTTGGGACTTTGAATTTTTTTACCTGAGCGGTCTAGCCCCCAAATGTCGGGTCAGTAAGAATTATTGGGATGGGACTTAGAAAAATATAGAAAGGTTGGCTCATCTCCTTGAGATAATAAGGTCTTGTTGACACTGTAATGATTTGAAAAAACAACTTGCATTAGCCCCCAAGTGTCGGGTCGCACGCCTGCGGCGACTTGGGACTGTGTGATAACAACCCATCATAATGCACCTCGGAAGTTCTCTTGGACTGATATTGATCTGATTTGAAAGAGTCCTTGATCGTGGCTGTAATATAACCCGGAATGAATATCCTGGAATAATTCCTTTGTCTTTGACATGAAATCCGCTTTCACAGTTGCGGTGCAACCCGTCAAATATATATTTGATAAATCCATGGGTGTTGTAGATTACTACAGAGCACAATTGAAGAAATCTGAGAACCGGTCAACTAAATGACACGGCATCATATCAGATAGAACGGCTCTTCAAGAATAATCAACTTTCCAATCTTGCTTGATAAAACCCCATCACTTAATACTGGTTATGACAAACCATGATGAAGATCCAGCTATTTTGGTATCAAAGATCTATTTGTTCCTGCAGAAGTTCTTTCATCATACTTAACGGCGGCTCATCTTAAGAGACAAGACCTGCAAAAATAAACAAGATAGAATATATTCTGCATTGTTGTAAGGGCGGCTTGAAAAAGCATAACCTGGAGATCTTAACATAACATTGCTTCATCTTTCACAATCTTGCTCTGGCCCAACTTATAACATGAATGCAATGTATGATGCAATATGTATGATGCAATATGCGATGTAATGCATGATGGTCTTGCTTTCCCCTTGTTTTTTGTTTTTCAAAAACTTCATATTCTGTCCCTTCTGAAGGGGGACTGTTGCTTTGAACCGCTTAACAGTGCAGGGTCTCTAACGAGAGTGACCGCCAATCTTGCACGGCTCCGGGTCTCTAGGCGAGATTAACTGTTAAGGGCGCAACAGACCAGAATTTATAACGGGGTGAGTGCCCGGGGACCATAAGCTACTTCTCACGTGACATAAATCCGTCATTTGAACCTTAAACAATGTCACTTGTTAAGAGTACGACAGGCCACTTGGCGGAGAGTACGTAGCAGATGAGAGATCTTCCCTCACCGTTGTAGGAGGCCCTCAAAGGGGGTGAGTTGACAGCTCGCTACACCCCTGGACAAGCGGCAGCTACATACAGGCAGGCACAACCCTACCAAGAGTGGGGGGTGGCCTTCACCCACTCTGGCGCCTTGCTCTGGTCCATGACCCGTCTTGCATCATGGTACCTATGTTTGAACGACTCGCATCCTGGCAGCGCATCCTCTTTGGCTCCCATGGCACCCATGTTTGAACGGCTCGCGTCATCGAGGCTCGTCCTCTTGAGCGACTTGGCACCCATGTTTGAACGGCTCGCATCATGGCGGCTCACCCTCTTGAGCGACTTGGCACCCATGTTTGAACGGCTCGCATCATGGCGGCTCATTCTCTTGAGTAACCTTAAATCTTTCATCAATAAAACGGTGCACCCATGTTTGAACGGCTTGCAACATGGCGGCTCATCCTCTTGAGTGACCTAGAAAACTTTCGTCCATAAGGCGGCGCACCCATGTTTGAACGGCTCGTAACATGGCGGTTCGTCCTCTTGGGTGACCTTAAGCCTCTCGCCATCTTGCACGCCATCATCCCATGGGCCGCCGTTTTGTAAGCCACCCTCCTGTAGTCCGTCATCTTGTAAGTCGTCGCACAATGGTGCTACTTTGGCTTGAAGAGCCGGCCAAAAGGGTGAGCAAGCTAAACCCGGCGGGTTGGCAACCCCCAAGTGACCATGTAGAAGTATCCACCTTTGCACAACCTGAAATACATAAACAGCAGAAACTCCAAGTTACTTTATGATGAATAAATAAATCAGGATACCCATGTTTGAACGGTGCATCATGGTGACTCGTTCTCTTGGGCAACTTTTAATTCTTCCGCCAATAATGTAATAGCCCCCAGGATTGGGTTTTCTCTTGCAAAGACCCGGGGTTCTCTTTGAAAAATGACCAAAGGTGTATCGCCATGTCTGTAGCCCCCGGGTCTTAAGTTGACTCGAAGAGGCGGCTTGAGAATCTCCACTGAAAGTTGAGGTTGACCGTGGAGGGTTATAGATGATCCCGTATGAGTTGTTTCAATGATTCGGTTGACGGTTCGTCACGGCTGGTTGTTCAAGTGAACCAAACTGTAGTGGCGGCGACTTATGCGCCTGTTCGTTGGGCGGCTCGTGTCGGTGAACACCGCTCTGATATACTGATGTAGATCAGACTGTGGGCGGCGTCTTGCGCGTGTCCGTTGGGCGGCTCGTACAGGCAAGCACCGCACTGATATGTTGATGTAGATCGTATCACGGGTCGGCGATTCAGAACCATTCGTTGGGCGGCTCATACTGGTGTATGCGGCCCCGGGCGTGTTGATGTAGACATAGAAATCAGTCGCGGCGTTGTAAGCCGGTCCAGACGCGAGAGACGGTTGCGTCGTTTGATAAGCCGACGTGGTCGCGAGAGACGGACGTGATATTGTAAGCCGGTGCGACCGTAAGAGCCGGTTGTGGCGTTGTAAGCCGGTGCCACACAACACGAACGAATACCAGTTTAGAGCATGCCCCATCTCCGCGGTTGAGGTAGACCAACCCACGATGGTGGAGGTCTACGCGCGTCCATTGAGCAACGCAACACGGATGAACACCAGTATAGAACAATGTTGGCGCGCGCTCCATCTCCGCGGTATGATGCCACTTGAATAATTATCCTGCATACAAATATTGCAGGAAACGGAGTAATTGTTTTTGGACAAATAATATGTGTTGGAAACAGAAAGGGCAAATAGCACCTGATATTTTTGTCGGACGAAGGCAGACGAAGCAAACCAAGTTTCAATACGCAGATCAATTCACCTTTTGCTCTTTACCTAGTAAAAAACTCCTTTGTCCTTGGTTCTTCGCGGCTGTCCATACCCGTAGGATACCGGTAAAAAATGGGTTGGGCGCAGCGGTGGCTTGCAAACAGAGGGCACTCAATGCGGGGCGGCTCAATGCTGGATGCACCGCAACGGCAAGGCGGCCTTTGTCTTTATTATATCTTCCTTCGGGCAGTGTACCAACAGACGAGCAGAGAGACGACATCTAGTAGGGGCAAGAAATGACTGGCCAGAGGGTACCCATGCGGGTTTGCTCAAGGCGACGGCAGAGAGGACTGAACCACGGCGGGCGTGCAAGTGCGTTGGTCAGGGTCAGGCACGGACGTGGGCCGGCTCGGGGTCAGGCGCAATAGGCAGCGAAGGCGGCGCATGGCGGCGAGCAGGCGGTGCGCGGCAGCTGCGGGAGGCGGAGCCATGGCGAAGCCAGGCTCGAGTACGAGGCAGCTCAACCGGCGGCTGGCTCAAACTGAGTCGTGTAAGCAAGGCAGGCACGCAGAGAGCCGCGGAGTAGCGAAATAGCGAGCGGGGCGGGGCCGAGACCGAGATGGCCATGATCGGCAGGCGGCTAGGGCGGAGCGATGTGGTAGCAGTCGAGGGGGAGGCGAGGCCTGCTCAGGGGAGAAGCGCGCGACCAGGCGGTGGAGCCTGCGCGGGAAAATGGTTGGCCGAATCTTTCGAGAGCCGGCGGTGAGGGGAGTGCTTAGAGGCGGGATACGACAGGTGTAGAGGAGACGAGAGCTGCCCGGAGCAGTGACGCGCGGAAGCGGGAGCCACCCTGGCCCGCGAGAGAAGCGAAACTCGCAGCAGCGGCTCGGCGGCACCGGCCGCAGCTGAGGCGGAGCTCACGGCGACGACTCATCCAGGCCGGCCCGCCGAAAAGGCGGCGCTCGCGACGATGGCTCGTCCAGGCCGGCAGAGATGCAGGCGAGCAGGGTGGAGCTGGTGCAGGCGGTTGAGTCGGAGAGGAGCGGGAGCTAGGCAGCGGCGGCTCACGGCAGCGACGCAATGCTGGGTCGAGGGAGAGGCGTTGGGCAGCGACGAGCATCGTGGTAGCTGCCCCTTTTCTTTTTCTGTAGGAGTCTAAGTCCGTGTCAAGCCAGATTTTTTAACCTCTGAATGATTCTAGTTCTTCCACTGTTTTTGATGGTTTCCAGGCGGAAAAAACCATGCATGCGAATAGCCAACATGAAGTCACGCCTACCAAGATCTGGTTGATTTTTCTTCACGTGAGGAAGTGGTAAAGTCTTAATTGGCTTTGCTCAATCCATGGGCCACCATAGCGGCCACTCCTGAAGTCCTGATCGGAAACAACTTTTTGAAGTTGACTTTGACTTGTATTCAGACTGGACACTCCTTATGATGACGAGTCTTGGCTGATTCCGACAGCGTATCTGTAGGAACACACAAGGTATTAACGAGAGGATGTAGCGCGTAGGTTTTACAGACGAGGAGCGATGGCGATGTCAAGCCCCCAGACTGTATGGCTTATAATTTTCTTTAGAACTTTTGCAGTAGATACATGCAAACGTTGTTCCGTCAGCTCAGCCAGGAGCCTTGCAACGATAGAGAATTTGTACCGATGGACCAATATAGCGGATGAGTTTGGCCGGGATGCGATTTGGTCGCTGTTGACAGTGAAGGATCCTGCCCGAATGATGAACAATCCCACAATGGGTTATCTTGCATGATTGCTTCATGTCGGCTCTTGTTTATCTGATTCGTCAAGATCTTCACAATCCTAGGAGAGATCCCTTTAAAAACTCAACACCACCATGCGTAGCCCCACGGTGGGCGCCAACTATCGTGGATTTGTCACAGCATATGTCCGACTGAACGGACTTAGGTTCGGGCGGCCGCAACTACGTGGCAGCTTGAGAGGGGTTGGTCGGAATCGACAGACGCGAGTGTTACCTAGGTTCGGCCCTTCCGATGGAGGTAAAAGCCTATGTCCTGCTTTTCTGGTATTGATGATGAGGAAGATCTCTCGGTTACAAGGGTGCTGTCTTGCTACCTCTAATCTCGAGAGCCTCTAATCTGTCTATCTCTAATGACTTGTGTCTATCTAAACTTGTGAACCTGTCCCTCTAGGGGTGCTCTACCCCTCCTTATATAAGTGGAAAGGGTAGGCTTACATGTAGAGTCCTACTAGGAGTAGGATTAGGACTAGTCTCTCTTGAATCCTAATCCGGGTCTTGTTTTCTCTTGTAAGGGAATCCTCTCTCCTTTGGGCCTTCTCTTGTGAGCCGCCTGGCAACGGCTTACACGTTGGGCCTTGGGCCTTGTCACCCGTCTGACCCGCGCGCCGGGTTACCAATAAATTGTCAAGTCTCGACCGGGTCTCCAGTGAGTCGCCAAGTCCTGGCCGGGTCATTCTTCCGGTCGGGTTATACCACGGGGTATATCCCCGACATCATGCGTTGATGATTTTTAGAGGATTTAGAGTCGGCCAAGAGATTTTAATATCAAGTGCTTCAAACTTTGCTTGGGCGATCTTTAACCAGTCATAATATGGTGATATTAGCAATCCGGACGTTTCCACCTGATCCGGCAACAAAATAACATTACCTACAAAAAATTTGCGATAGAAATTTTGAACATCAAGTGTTGTGCTATAAGCCGACACAATAGGCTCGACAACAAAGGACTGGCTTTCGAGGGTCGAGGCTTAGTCGAACAAACCGGTTTTTAGACTCCAACCTGGTTTCAAAATCAAACTTGCATAATAAGCATAAATAGCGATATCTTATTCGAATAATACCATATCATGATGATATAATTATGTAAAAGTTCTGTCGGCTTTCGAGGCTCGACATAAAGACCGGCTTTCGAAGCTCGAGTCTTGCTTCAGTGAAGCGGGTATGATAACACGAGGTTTATCTTAGCTCTCCGTATGCCGACTCTCTCATGACTCAAGCCCATGTTTTAACCTTAAGGAGTTCAGGGTCCCTGAAAAAGGATTGACTCTTAAGAGTACATGGGGTCATCTGATTCGAGTCGCATCAAGCATACAGGCAGGTTTAACCACATATGGCGTTTTTCTTTTGCCGGGTCAAGAGGGTGAGAAAGCTGAACTCGATGAGTTGCAAGCCCCCAAATGACCAATATTTTTGTGGTATTTTGCCGGGTCACAAAGATGATAAAGCTAAACTCGATGAGTTGGAAGCCCCCATGTACCCAATAAATAAAGACTCAAACCAAATTGGTGGCTGAAACGGCAAAAACATCGAATTTCGAGTAAGCCGACTTTATTAAAATATAAATGGATACATAATTTGAAAGGGAAAAAATACAAAAGTAAAGGATCTGGCAACTCTAAACATAATACGACCGTGAACGAGCAGTGCTCTAAGGCCTGCTATTTCTCGCTTGGTGGCATATGATTTTCCTTGCAAGTCTTCCAAGCAATATGATTTGATATTTGACAGCTCAAGTACTAATGATACTAATCGTTGTTCAACTACTTGGGATTGCTCTGGAAACCGCCTTGACTATTATGATAATTGTTCTGACCAGGATGCTATCCATTGGCGTTATTTGCCTGATGCTGGAAACCAGCGCCTAAGCCGGCCTGTGACCCATCAGGACCATGTTGGCCGGGGTGCCCACCACCATTACCTCCTAGATGGCTTTGGAAAGCCTGGTTATGGAATTCCTGCATGATGTAGCAGTTATTCCATGAATGGGCAGACGGCTTATCCGGGGTGCTATGCTTAGGACATGGTGATTTGAGCCTCTTCATAATTGGGAGGCTTATTCCCATTGTAAGCCCCTCTAGGATGGCCATTATGACATTGGTTTTTAAACCCGACACTAGTATTGGCGACAAAATCTGACCTGGCATCCATTTGTTTCCTTTTACCATTGTTATTCTGGTGCCCTTGGTTACCACCATGGTTATGCTGGCCCTTATCGCTTTCACCCTTCCTACCTTTGCCAGTTTTGTCCTCATCTGAACCGTGGTCCTTTGTGCCGTCTGACTCGGCGTACCTGGTGAGGACATCCATTAAGACACCCATGTCTTGCACCTTTTGTTTGAGTCGCCCGAGCTTCAGGACCAGTGGCTGGAAGTGGCAATTCTTTTCCAAGATTAGGACGGCTTGAGCTGTCGTGATACTATCTGATGAGTGTATAATCTTCGCGCCCCGCCGGGTCCAGCGATGAGCCAACTCGTCGACTCGCTGGACGCAATGTTGAAGATCCACAATCATCATTGGCCTTTTACATGTTCCTTAGAAGTTCTTTATGAAACGATCTTTAAGATCTGACCAAGTATTGATGGAATTGGTGGTAGATTTTTCAACCATGTTCGAGCCAGCCCTTCAAGCATCATTGTTAGGTATTTGGCGCACACGGCGTCACTGACATCAAGCATATCCATTGCCAACTTGTAACTTTCGATCCAAGCCACCAGATCAAGATCTATCGTGTAATTCGGCACCTTACGAGGCCCCTTGAAGTCTTTAGGCATGCGCTCTACGCGGAGAGCCGACGACAGACAAGGTATCCCAATTATCCTACTATTGGTTCCGGTTTTCGTTTGAAGAAGTTGCTGCTGGTTCACCTGTGCTGCCGCCTCCGCCTCCACTTGGCATGTCCTCCTAGCTGCGTCCACGACTTCCTGCGCTCTTGGTAGTACATGCTGGGTTGGGAAGACTTGGGGTTGTTGCCTGCGTCCACTCCTAGAGACAGCTAGAGATTCCAAGTGGTGATTTTGACCGTGGCTAGCGTACAGAGTGGAGTGCATCCGATCGCGGCTGTAGGAGTACTGCAATTGTTGCACCACCGTTGTTTTTAACATCTCGATGGCATTCCTTGCCTCAATATCAAGAGGGGTGTTCCCAAATATGGGCAATGTTTCCAAGTGCCGGGTCGCAGCTAGCATGTTGTTAACCGGGTTAGAGAAGTGCCCCCGCGGTGTTTGGAAACACCATGGCTGCGAAGGAACTAGTGGTGGCTGGGGCGGCTCGTTTTGTTGTTTCGTAAGTGGCTGCCCAGCCCACGGCGTCTGTTGAGGGGTGTTGAAGAGTTGCTATGGCTCGAGGTTTAGTGGCAGCCAACTTTGATGTCTCCTTTGGTAAACCACCTCAGATGCCTCTTTCCGGCGTTCAAGCTGCAAAGCCTTGGCCTTAAGGCGTTCTGACTCTTCATGCATGCGGGCATGTAGTTTCGTCATCCTGGCACTCTCAGCATCAATTTCTCTTTGCAACTCAGTCATCCGGTCTATTAGTTTGGTCAACTCCATGTTACGCCCTTCTTGGTTTTTCGCTGTAATGGGACCCTCGACAAGCTTTGCCATCTCAACCATCAGATCAACCATTGCCTAAGCCGGCGTCTTGCCCGAACCGCCAGACCTAGAAGCCACTCCGGGTGCGGGTGGATTTTGAGCAGCCATGACTCCTGCCATGTAAACGGCAACTTGCCTAGTTAACTCTTGTGTTTCCTCAGGGGCCTCGATCTACAGAGATCCTTCGAGAGTACCATCGTAGAGGGGGCGGATCGACTCAGCTTCTCCCACAGAGGAGTTACCATCTGAATCGCCGGGCACACCTTCGCTACTCCGCGGCTCATCTATGAGGAAACTCCCTGAGTAAAGCCAACAAAAATGTGACGTCGACCGACCTATTCCTGACCGGGTCTTGCGGGCCGAGCCGGCTCATTAGTGTCAATGTAGAAATCCAGCTCGGTTATGATCATACCAATCCCATCATGGTGAATTGGGCGCTCATATTCGGACGAGCCGTCGTGGATTCCCCGGATTGGATCATCGATGCAGATCTTGCCATGGCGGCCTTTGATCATCTCATCAACCGCGAACTTCCCTAACCCTGGACAGGTTCCCTTTGAGGACTCAATCCCACCGGACGAAGGCCCCACGGTGGGCGCAAACTATCGTGGTTTTGTCACGGCAGATGTCCTCGTGCAAGGACTTAGGTGTGAGGCCATCGCCGGCGGGAGACGACTCAAAGGGATCGAACGAGAACAGGAGGCGGGCTTACCCAGGTTTAGCCTCTCTGATGGAGGTAATAGCTTACGTCCTTCTTTGTGTCTATATTAGTGGGGATCTCGATTATAAGGATGCGAAATCGCTAACCTAGCTTTCGAGGGTGTCTATCTTCCCTTTATTTGCCTTAGGGGCTCGCCTTTATATACAGGTCTAGACCTTGAGTCCTACAAGAGTCCGGGTCATATTATGACCTCGTGACCTGACACATCTCTATCTTGACTTGTCTCCCAAGCAAGGAAAATCTTCGGCGTCTTCCACCTCTTGGGCTCTAAGCCGTCGTCTTCATATGTTGGGTCGCCATCCGGCTTATCGACCAACCGTCTTACCTTCCCTTTCGTCACAACATGGCCCATCTTGAGTATAATCGTTAAGCCGCCAGTATCTTAACTCGGACCATCAGGCGGGTCACACCGTGGGGTTATATCCCCGACACAACCCTTGTTAGCAAGTTGCAGCTTCCCATCCCTTAACTGATTCGATTAGAACTCGAAAGTTAAGTGTGCTTTGGGTGGAGTAGTCCAAGGATGGGTGACCGGTTGGGAACCTTGCTAGATCTTAAGGTTCATTTAGGCAGTGTGATATGATCACTATATGCGTTTATCAATAAATGCATGTAGTGATATGTCATTCCCGCTAAATAAATCTTGAGATCCTTGTTTTGAAAATTTTTAGAGTGATTTTCTTTTGTTGTTTTGAAAATTTGTGTGCCTGTGTCAACCCACCATACCTGTGTGTGTGGACCATGCCTTTGAAAAAAAATAGAGTTATTTCTTTGTTGTTTCGAAAATGTGTGTGTCAACCCATGATTTTCTTTTGCTGTTTTGAAAGTGTGTGTGTGTGTGTAGACTCATGCCTCTGTGCATGGACCATGCCTACATTGTGCGGTTTCCAATGACAAACCTATCGATGGCCCCTCGGGGTCTGCCATGCCTTTTACTGACAACGCTAGAACACCAAGGATGGATGACAATGTGTGTGTTTGTTCGTGGGTGGGTGGGTGCGCACGTGTGTGTGTGAACCCATGCATGCATGTGTGTGTGGCTCATGCCTTCATTGTTCGGTTTTCAACGACACACCCTTCGGTAGGCCCCCTAATGCAGGGTATGTCATCCAGCTTTGACCGACCATGCTGGAACGCCAAGGATCCATGGTGACGTTGTGTGTGGGGGGTGTGCGTGTGTGCATGTGTGTCTGTGTGGACCCATGCATGCATGTGTGTGTGTGGACATGCCTTCATTGTGCGATTTTCAATGACACACCTATCGGTGGGACCCTAGGGTCTGTCATCCTCGTGACTGACCATGCTAAAACGCCAAGGATCGATGATGTGTGTGCGCGCGTGTGTGTGCGTGTGTGTCGACCATGCATGCCTCCATTATACCGTACGATTTTCGACAACACACCTATCAATGGGCCGCTATATAGGGTATGTATATATATATGTTATCCATTTGACTGACAACGCCGGAACACCACCCTAGCTACGTGTCATGTGTGTGGGGGTGGGGGCAAGGGTACCATATATACATCCATAACCTAGGTAGTATATATAGAAAACCAATCTTAAGGGGGGTATGTCCAGTTTTCTGAGCTAGGTGCATGCCACATCATAGTGTTGTGCATTGTCTATTTAAACATCGGACAACACCCTTTTCCTGTATACATTTGGCCACATGCAGGGCGATGGTGTTCTTCTAGCCCCGCTCAACCTATCTTTGACGATGCACCAACTCGGGGGACCGTGCGGTTTATATATCCCTCTTGACCGACAACAACATGTGATGGTTTAACCAAATCAAGGTATAAATTCTCTTGGTTGTCTTACGACACAAGTCAGGCATGGCTAAATGTGTGATGAAGTTTGAGCCATATCATGTGTTCATAGGATCCCCTCCTCTGGCACATAGTGTAGGGGCAACACCCTATGTTTATATCATGGACCCTTTTCTGTCACACCAGACACCTTTAGGTACGCACATATGCATCATGTGCCACATCAAAGTTGTGCATTGTGAATTTAAACATGACAACACCATGTTTATACATATATATACTTCATCCATTCCTAAATACAAGTCTTTTTTAGAGATTTCACTGCGAACTACATACATATATATGTATATATACATACTTTAAAGTATGGATTCACTTATTTTGCTCCGTACGTAGTCTGTAGTGGAATCTCTAAAAAAACTTATAATTAGGAACAAAGGGAGTATATATTTGGGTCACTAGCGGGCGTGGTTGTGTTTTGACCCCCTCACTTTTTTGTCGTTTACCCAAAAGATGCTATTATCTAAAATAGCAAACGAATTTGAAAAAACAAGCGTATGCGATTGTATCCCCAACAAACATGAGTGTGCTACTCTAACCATGTGCAATGCCCGTACACTGCAAAATTAGTTTCACATAGTGGTGGTAACCGCAAGCGTCAGCCAGTGCAAAGGGATAATGTGCACAGTAAAAACCCAAACCCGACAACGACCTATAAAAGATCCCACAACCGGCGGCTAACAACTATTTTTTTCCGCCGATAGCTCGCCACCACCACCACACACCAAATGGAACCAGTGCTCAACCATGGGGATGTATATGGCGCCGTACTGATAGTGTTAGACGACGACATGATAGAGGATCCTGACGCGTTGGCCGTCATGGCGGGCAACGGAAAGCAGCCAGCTACCACAGCCGCCGCCGGCGGGATAGAGCATTCTAATGCGCTGGCCTCCATGTCGGTCAATGGTCAACCGCCATATTCCATCGTTGTCACTGCTGACCCCGAGTTTCAGCGTCGGATGCGGATGGTCATCGCTCTGTCCGTCCAAGAATCTGACCTCAATGCGTTCCTACGCGATGAGAACAAGCGTCGTCTCAGTGTCGGTGTGGAACAATCTATCGCATGTGTAGATGCCATCCACAACGCGGCTAGGGATCTGAAGCAAGATAAACTGTGAGAGAGTGTGAAGAGCAGTGGCTAATGAGAACTCAGATGCAGTGTGCAAAAAGAGGCGGGAGCAGGACCAGAAGGCGACAGAGCAGTCCGCCGCATGCCTCTCGGCCGCGTTGGAGGCCAGTGCAGGCCTTGCAGCTGCGGCGGCAGCCCTGTCAACCGCGGCCACGGTGACCAAGGACACAGCTCTTGCGAAAGCAGCGCTCGTCTGTATCCCTATGGCCCATGCGGACGCCACGATAGCTTTGTCGACGATGGTGGTTGCCCTAGGGAATATCGTCGTGGCGAACGTAGCTTCGTCAACAGCGACAAACCTCGCGAGAGATGCCGCGGTCGCTCCGACCGAGGTAGCCCTGTTGGTCACCACCTTGGAACCAGTGGAGCTCATCGACTTGACGAGCTCCTCTGAAAACTCCTTCTGAGCCGAGGAAGGTCATGACGACGGTGGAGGTGCGACGTTTGTATGCACCCATGGTGTAGTGAATATTTTCTGCAGTTCATCTTCATGTAAATTGATAAACTGTTTGTAAATTACCGAGTGTATGAACTAATGTCAACTAATCCGCTGCAAAATAAGGCATTTTGTGGTGAAAATTAGCCTAATGTTTGTGTCATATGTTTGTGGGCATTTGGAAATCGAGGATGAATTTCACGCCCGCGTCTGAAAATGGGGATGAACCGTGGAGATGAACCTGCCTTGACAAATCTCAGAAAAAGCTACCCACCTTGAGCGATGCAAAAAATCATGGTTTTGCGGCACGACATTTCGTTATAGCATACACACTTTATTATGCTTGGACCGTGTGCGATCTTGGTTGCTCCTGCCCCGCTTTAGTTCCTTTACCAAAATTTAAGTGGAAGCGGTATTTCAACTGTTGCCCTCCCTCGTCCACCACCGACCCTATAGTAAAATTCCAGTTGCCGAGGCATTTGAACCGGCGCTATCCATTGTCCACCACCATCTCCACCCACACCATTACTACTAAAATTTTCAGTAGCAGCAACACATCCGCAAACACCCCCACCCCGTCCACATCAACCCCCTCCCCTTCCTCCCCCACCTGAACCCTAGCTCACCCCACCGCCGCCTTCCACCACCAACCTTAGTCGGTCTGCTCATGCCTCATAGCTAAACAAGTTCAGGGTCCCCATCGATCCACATACACCATCGTCGCCTTGAGTTTTTAGATGAGGTCGACGATGTCCCTTTCTCCCAGATCCGCATCTCGTACTCCATAGAGTCGCAACCTAATCAGCCCAACCACATATCTCGAGGAGTGTACGAGCTAAAAAGGTCTATCATGGCCTCTCCGTTGTACGCTGGCAAGGTGGGCACCGTTCATGCCGACGCTTCGATCTAGGAGGAACACCTCGCCGCGGAAGCTGGCGAAGACGTTGACTATGTTGCCATGCCGAAGGCTTCAAGTCTGCGGGCTCACATATTTTGGTATCTCATGAGAGCCGGCTATGACATCAGTCTCGTCAACATCACCGGCTTCACTTGCTCCGTGTCACAAGTTAAGTGGTCCACTGGCAACACCTCTGGTTTAACCATCGTCGATCTCTTCAAAGGCCCTGCCGCTGATCTCCTCCGCCCCACGGTCATGGATTTGCGATCCTTCTATGCCATTGAGCCCCTTTTGTCATTTATGAAGGAAACGTTCTACGATGGTGGCTTGGTATCCTTAGCTCCAAAGTCAGATCTCATCGACCAATATAAAGGCACACACTACGGATGTTACAAGGGGAAACATCCCATCTACGACATCAGGGATCACACGCTGGGCACCACAAATTCCAAGTGGAAGGATACCATCCATGACAAGTGAGGCAACATCCTTTGAGAAAATCATACTTTTTCTAGCTAACCCTCTCGTACCCAATGTTATAGTAGCTTTTGCCATGCGATAATCATGTAGTGTTTAATTGAGTATTTGTCCAGTTTTCAAGCAGAAGCCTTGCTTTTCTGTATCTGGTTGTTAGGTTGGTTGCATTGAGTATTTGTCCAGTTTTCAATGGCTATAGTTGGTTGTTACGGTGAGCATATATGCCTTCTTTCTTTCAGTTATTCACAATGTGATGTTCATAATGTGCAAGTATGAATTGTGCAGTTCAATTTCGTCAATGACACATGTTATGTATGGTGTTGTTAACCGGTGCCCTTAACTCCCGCTTTAAACATTTATGCCTTGTTTCTTTGAATTTGGTTGTGAGGTTTGTTGCAGTGAGCATTTGTCTAGTTTTCAAGCAGATGCCTTGTTTTCTGTATCTGGTTGTTAGGTTGATTGTAGTGAGCATTTGTCTAGTTTTCAAGCAGATGCCTTGCTTTTCTGTATCTGGTTGGTAGGTTGGTTGCATTGAGCATTTGTTCAGTTTCCAATGGTTGTATTTGGTTGTTGTAGTGAGCATATATGCCTTGTTTATTTTGAGCATATACCGAGTATATTTGGTTGATGTTAAGCATGTTGTATTTCTCATGACTTTCCATGTACTTGCACAAGACAACAATGGGAGTGGCTGACATTTTCCACCGAGGTATTTTTCATCCCTCCATTTATACTTCATTCGTTCCATAAAGTAGTGCATATACATTTTTTTAATAGTCAAACTTTGCAAACTATGAACAAATTTATAGACAATACTATTTATACAAACCACACTAAACAATATGAAAGTAAATTTTTTTATGTACTATCTAATGAAATTGAATTGCAATTCTAGATGTATATGTTTTTCTCTATAAACTTGATCAAAGTTAGTAAATGTTGACTTCTCAAAATATTTATAGGCAACACATTATGGAACTGGTGAAGTATCATACTACACCATTCTGCAACTGCATTTTAGCTTCTAATATTAGCTTGTTGCTTGTAGGTACATATGTCCTTGGTAAAGATCCATGCCTGGAGCATTTTTGTGTGTGGGGCAATGATATATTCATGAACCAGCAACACGTGAGGAAAATGATAAGGATTGTTAGGGAAAAGAGACGAATGATGCCAATTAGACTATTATTTTATGCTCTATCCAACACAACAGTGAGCTATAGGATGATAACTACAAACTCTATAGCCTTCTATTAGTATTGCCCATAATGAGTTGTCACAATGTCTGAATCTTTTTTTCCAATGGTTTCCAAAGCAGTTTAGTCAAGATTACCTCGCAAAGTACACGATTGCTGGACATGCAATGAAGGTTAAAGTGTATCATCGAGACTATAATGAGTATCGAGAAGTCGTAATGAAGACAGGGAAGGATGGGCGGGCGGCCATCACTAGGGGTTGGCCTAGAGTCATTCGTGCGCTAGGCATGGAGGAGGGCACAATATGGGCATTCCGCTTCACCTTCTTCAGCAACCAGAATGTCTTTCGGCTCTCTCTTTACCATCTTTAATACAATCATGGTTCCATCATTCTTTATTTGTCCCTTCCGTAGTTTTCCTTTTTTTATGAATTGATGCTTATGTAGTTCTTGAGTATATGTACATGTGAATCGAATTATGCATTCATACTTCAACCTATATTTAAACATGATAATGCATATATTTTGAGAAAGCAAAACGTCTGTGATCAACTTTAAGATCACACACGTTTCTCGACTCGCCCCGTGTGCAATGAATCTCTACCGCGCACACGGTTAGCGGACAAATAACGTGTGAGATTAACAACACTAACGCACACAATTACTTATCATCAGGTGTTTGTGATAGTCTCCTTATCACACATGATTTGGTATTGTGAATTGTTTATGATGTCGCGCCAATCGTAAACATTGGTCAAAACAAAACGCGTGTGATAGGCCTTCATCCGACACAGGTAGTCTAGATGGCACGTTCGGGAAGTATGGATCACACGTTTGTGACATTTTGTAAATCACAAACGTTTATCAAGAGGGTCGCATGTGGGATAGATTCAACCTTCGCATACGATTTTATAATGGCAAACATATGTCCTTTTATATCCTATCACAGATGGTCATAGCAGAACAAATGTGTGTTATAGTCCCGTTATCCTACACGATATATAATCACAAATTGTTTGTGATTCAGTGCACATCGTAAACGATACGCCATAGAGTAGCGCGTGCGATCGTAATGCGATCTCACACGAGTAGCAAAGATCAGTCGTATGGGAAGTATGACATATCTCAAACGGTTGACCAATGACTCTCGTTTACGATAGATAGATGTGTACATCCCATACGCTTAATTTTGTTAAACGTTTGCGTTCGTTGGTCATCATCGTCGATGGGTTTTCCGTGTCGTGTGGGATGGACCTCCCTATCGCCCACACATGCAAGGCGACGGTTTAAAACTGCGTTGCAGGAAGGGATTAAAAACCGTTTGTATAGCACGTTGTTGCACCAGTGATTTAAATTCACACCAACTAATGTATCACAAAGAGATGGAGATGATGGAGAGGGATGATGACGATGTCCTACCGATGCGAAAATGCGGCGATGGAGTCCCTCTATCAATTCCCCACTGGAAACCTTTCGAAGGGCAAGGTTCCTTATTCTGGACCAGTTTGTGATGGATAGGCTCTCTCATTTGCAATTCATATGCATGGGGTTGAAGCAATTGACCGAGCCAAAGCGGTCGGCATGCGGTACAACCCGCGGTACGAGCGCATGTGCTCGTGCCGTGCCGAGTCTTTTCTTCTCCCAAGTATTTGATTCTTTTATGGTAGAATCACGTTAATTGACTTGATTTTACCATTATAACTTGGTGTTCTTTTCTTAAACTTTAAAACACGTTCATACGCGGCAACTTGGCGAAAACATATGAAAAAGGTGCGCGGACGCGGTAAAAGCCAAATAATCCTATAGTTACAAAATAAAATAAAAGGTGTAAAACAACGCAAAAAAATTGGACTCATCACTGGTTGCCATTCAGCTTTGTGTTATGCTGTTATGAGGTGAAAGACGAGGTTGCCCTTCTGGGCTAGGCTGGGCCACTTACATAGTAGTTGGCCCGAGCTAGAGTATCTTTTCTCTATTCTTTTTTGTTTCATATTATCTGCTACCGTTTGTAATATTTAAAATACCATAACAACACCAATTCTTCTAAAATTTCTTGTGTGTCATCTTTGGGCCGTTCCAAGTACAGATAAATAATTTCATGAAATTTAAAGTTACATATCCATTTTATATGAATATAAATCCAATTTAAATACAATATGGATAAATTTCAAAGCCCAAAAATAATTCCCTTGAAAAATATGGTGGGTCCTACATGTCACATATGAGCTCATGCGTAAACCTTAGGGTTTAAGAAGGGAACTTCGGATTCACCGAAAAATAGGGTTTTATCCCTTTAATTAATGCGAGCCTTTCAATTTCCCTCAATTTCAGATTTCGAATGAATATAGACATGGTGACATGATATGCTTATCTACTCTAGAATATTACCATTAATTTGGGTCGTGAAAGCCCTACGCGACGGACCCATCGACGTCCTTCACGTAGATGCCATTGGTCATGCCCACTTTCTTCGTGGCCGATGAGGACTTCTACATGTACAACACCAATGAGGTGTACGACGAAACACAAGAGAGGTTTTTTGTGATGGTCCTTCGGAGCGACCCCGTCAACGTGAGTTACACGGATGCCAGTGGGCGCGCCAACCTTCTGTGAGGTTGACGAGGACTTCTACATGACGAACACAAATATGGTGTACGACAAAATGCAAGAAAGGTATTTGTGACCGTCCTTCACGATGACCTTGTGGACATCATTCATGCGAACGCCTTTGGTCATGTCTGCTTTTTCCAAGGTCGACAAGGACTTTGACATGCACAACATCAATGAGGTGTACGACGAAATGTAAGAGAGATTTTTTTCTTTCTGTTTTTCATTTGTGTAAGTTTTACAAATAAACAATTTCATGAATTTTGAGTTTATATTTCCATTTTATATGGATGTAAACCCAATTCATATACAATATGGACTAATTTTAAAGCCCAAAAGTAATAACCTTAAAAATCCCAAAAATTAGGGTATGGCCTATAACCTTAGGGTGAAGAAGGGCATTTTGGCTTCATTAAAAAATAGGGTTTTATCCCTTTATCAACACGAGGCTTTGAATTTCCCTCAATTTCAAAATTCAAATGAATATAAACATGACGACATGCTATGCTTAGGTACTCTAGTACATTACCATTAATTTGGGTTGTGACATTCCTTCACGGCAACCCGGTCGACGTCCTTCACGACGGCCACGTCACCTTCACACAACACACATATGTCATTGGTCATGTCCACCTTCCCCGAGGACGATGAGGACTTCAACATGCAGAACATCAATGAGGTGTACGATGAAACACAAGAGATGCATTTTTGTTTTGGTTTTCATTTGTGTAAGCTTTATAAAATGTGTTGATAATTTTACATGAAAATATGTGATGCTCATTAGTCTCTTATGTAGTCAACAATAACATGCTGATGAGCGAGTCAGTAGGTACATAAGACATTTCTTTGTCCATGGCATTTGAGGGTGAAGATGGTCAAGTTGATTAACAAGGAAATGGGCTAGGGGGAGGAACTTCTCCACAAACAAGGATAAAGCGTTGGTCATGGTATGGAAGATTGTGAGCACTGATTTGATAGTAGGAACCGATCAAAGATGAAGATATAGTAGAAGCACTTGTCGATCGTCATCACTGCGATGTCTATGCTTTCATTGACCGCTCCATGAAGTCACTCGCACATTGATGAAGCACAATTTAGAAATGTTGTAATCGTTTGGTAGGTTGTGTAGTTCAAGTGGACCGTGTCAAACCTAGTGAATTGATAGAGGACATGCCGATGAATGCTCTTATGACTTGTTTTCACTCAAATTGCTAATATGAAATTTAACCTTGACAACTCAGCTACACAGACGAGTTGCACAAGCATACGGAACCAAAGGTCAAGTCTTCTCTTGACTATTTTAAAGAAAAATAAAAACAGATTACTAAAAGAATGTACGGGACATGTTAAAGCACCTTATCTGCAAATCTTCCTAAATTATCGAAGCACCCCAATAACCATCACTTATTGAAGTAATTTTAAAGATAAAATATATTCAACTTCAATCAAGGTAGAAAAATGTACCTATCAATTATCATGTTCAAGTGCCTTTACCAGACGGGAACGGAATAGCAAGCATGAGAGCAAATTAATCCATAAATAACAAAAGAAAAGGGGGCAAAAATGGGCCGGGAGCAAGAAAAAGAGGAGCACGAGCAGCGTCTGACGCAGCGACGCTTTATCCGGTTTCCCCCTTCTTCCCTCCCCGCCGACCAAACCGAGAAGAAGAAAGGGGAAAAAATCGAAGGAAATTAAACAATCCGAGAGGAGAAGCTAGGGTTTTCGCCATGGCCACCGCCCACCTCGAGCTCCCCCACCCCTCCCCCATTCCCAATCTCTCCTAGAGCAAGGCGGATCCCCTCCCCCCCCCCCCCCCCCCCCCCCCCCCGCGCGCATCTCGCATCCGCCGCCTTTCCCTCCCTTTCCGCCCGCTCCTTCCCCTCCGCCCGAGGGTTTCCTTTCCCTTTCCCTTTCCCTCAAAGCCGCCGCATCGCATCGCGTCGCTGACGGGATTAACAAGCAACCCGCGCGCCGGTCTATCGTCATCAGGTAGGCGCTGGCGATCGAGCTCCGGCCGAGGGCTTTGGCGGCGGCGGCGGCGGTCGGATAATGTGTATACTGTGCGCCGTGCAACGGTGGTCGCGGCGCGTCGCCACCATGCTGCCGTGGCTCGTCCTCCCGCTCATCCTCCTCTGGGCGCTCTCCCAGCTCCTGCCCACAGCCTACCGCTTCGAGGTCACCTCTCCGCGCCTCGCCTGTGTCTCCGTCCTCCTCCTCACCCTCTTCTGGTATGAGATTCTTCTCCCACGCCTCTCGCTATGGCGTGCACGCCGCTCCGCGCGCCTTCGCGAGGAGCGCCGTGCCCACGCTCTCGAGCTCCAGAAGCTCCGCAAGACCGCCACACGCCGCTGCCGCAACTGCAACAACCCATATAGGGACCAGAACCCTGGAGGTGGCAAGTTCATGTGCTCTTACTGTGGCCATGTATCCAAGCGGCCTGTGCTTGACCTTGGCCCTGCAGGGAAGGTCCCAGCTGGTTGGCCTTGCAGTCAGGATTGGGCCAATGCCGTCGGCGACCCAGGTTACTGGCTTGACCTGCGCTGCTCCTCCGATAATTCATACTCAGGGTTCTCATGGCGGCTCTTCTCGTGCTTTTACGTGAGCTTGGCATGGTTCTGGAAGAAGGTGTTCAGGTTTGGGTCATCAGGGGATGGTGGTGGCTTGGGCCGGGATGGTAAAATGTTGACAAAAGGAGGAGATAACGGAGGGAAGGCTGAGGAGAGCAGAGTGGACAAGGCAAAAAGGAAGGCTGAAGAGAAGAGGTTGGCAAGGCTAGAGAGGGAAATGCTGGAGGAGGAGGAAAAGAAGCAGCGGGAAGAGATGGCAAAACTAGTAGAGGAGCGTAGAAGGCTGAGGGATGAGAAAGCAGAGGCTGAGGAACGATCCAAATGCGCTACCCCTGTCGGGGAGAAGGATGCTAGGAAGGAAGCAGAACGAAAGCGTCAGGAGAGAAGGAGGAAGGAAGACAAGGGATCAAGCAAGAGTAATTCAGATTGCGAGGATATTGAGAGAAGAGTAAGCAGAGAGGGCGAGTGGAAGCGGGACTTCGATAGAAGGAATGAGCCAGACAGGCGGGATTCAGGTAGAGTTGGGGCAGATGGATATAAGCCTCATAACTTTGAAGCTAACGTTCAGGGTAGTAAGGTAGTACAGAGCAAGACAAAATATTTTGGCCGTGTGACTGGTGGTTTGTTATCTTCTTCCAGAGGTTTCAGCAGTGGTTCCCTTTTTGGTAGAAGTGCTCAGACCCCTGCTCCTCAAGCTAACAAGGTGACTAAGCCACTTGTTACTGCAACTGACCAGAGTAATACAGTTAAAAGAGATGCCCAATCTGCAGCTGCACAAGCAATGGCCAAATCTGTTACAACTGGAGAAACTAGAAATATGTGGACTAATTCTCATCAACCTGTAAGTAGCAAGGGCATTTCTATGTTAGTGTACATTTTTATGATATACCAAGTAGCATATGGTGTTTACATCCATTTTCTATCTTACATCTAATCGTATGTCTCATGCTATATGCAGGTTAGTCCAAATATGCAGGTACATCCTACAGGTCTTAAAAAGTCATGGCATCAGCTGTTTAGTCGTTCAACATCAGTTTCTCCTTGTCCCGATGTTACTGCTGCAGCTCCTGAAAAGAAGGGGCAACCAGAACTAAATGGAGCACAGATAAGCAGTGCCCAAAATTTTCTGGCGCAGTATCCTCCTCTGGACAGCAACCCAAGGTTAAGCCAGTCAATGCATTTTACAGGGTATTCACTAGTAAATGGAGCACCTGCCAACACACTGCCATCACATTTTGCAGCTGGGCCCATGCCCTTCTGTGCTGAGGCCGAAACAACAGTATTGGAGGAACTGGAGAGGTTTGAGGACCCATGCTATGATCCAGATGCGATTGCATTGCTTGGGCCAGTTTCAGAATCCCTAGACAACTTCCCTCCAGACTGGGATAATAGGTTTACTTTGAGTGGTGTCGCCAAGGAACCACATGTTAAGCCGTCACCAATTGAGTCTCCCCTGTCAAGATCACGGACTGTTGAAGAAAAGCCTATAAAACCATCACAATTTTCTATTTCCAAAGGGCCTGATGGTTCCATGACACCTGAGGCTACTGATGAGCAAGGCACATGGCAAATGTGGAGCACACCATTGGTTCAGGACACTTTAGGCCTGCGAGGTCCCCAGACGCAGTGGCTTTTACCAAATAAGGATCAGTTTAACCATGGTGTCAGTAACTTGAATGGTGGAACAAGGAGCCCCCTTGGTGCTGGTTTGCATGACAGTGATTTATGGCTGCAGAAATCACCCTTCCAGCAATTGCCTCTTGATACAGAGAGTCTGTTCCTTTCACACAATTTTCCAGAAACTCCTGTTCACCGTGAGTTGGGTTTCGGATCTCCGAACAAAGTGGTCCGTGCACACCCCTTTGGGTCACCTGGTCCTGGTCATCCTTGGTCCAAGTAAGTCCTTCCCGTTGTTCTATTAATTTCTCTTCTAAATCTTCTGCCGCATTAAGGTCTTCTGTCATTATCGTTCATTTGACAATGATTTGTTTTGTCAGCCGTGTTAGCTTGATGGTCCGGTTCACTACTGAGTATAGCTTTATGTATCAGTACATATAAGAACCAAAGTGCTGAAAAGTGAAAACTCATATGATATTGATACTCTCATATGGACATTTACATAGTTTATACATATATGCATGTGTTTGTGTGTGTAATTGTTGCAGTTTATTTTATACTGTAGTTTTCAACCCAGACATTTTTGTTATATTTACTTAACAGATGGATAACCAAGGCAATTAGAAGTAAAAGGCATTGTTCGCTATGCAGTGCAACCAAGTCTGAGTGTTATCTTGTGCTGTGAAAAATATGTGGAAGATCCTTTAGTCTCTGAACTAGTATAAGCACCAATGAATTGTTACAGTTTGGGTGAGATTTTGTATAAATATTGTGCATGAGAAATAATGAAATATGTTAATTTTACATGCACTTCAGTGCTTTTTATTGTGCGATGAATCAATCATGCAATTCAATTGGTTAGCTGGTTTTCTAGTAGGAAAATAGAATTTACAAGAGTTGATTTCATGTTGGTCAGTCTATTTGATCATTTTGATGCCTTAGTTGAATCCTGGGTTAAGGAAGGGGGTTAGACGGCTTTTGACCTGGATTAACTTGACCCTCTGTAACCTCAGGGCGTTTAGCAGGTTAGGCCCTAGTCCAACTCTTAAGTCTTAACCCTGAACATGACACACCATATTATATGTACTTGTTAGTCAAGACTAGATTTCAAATAGATCGTAGATAATAAATATTATTTCCATTTATTTGAAGATACTTAGCAGTAATTCTGTGTCCAGTGTAGTAGGCTAGTAGCACAAACTATAAATAAAATACTATTTACCGATGTGCCTGCCAGCCACGAAGTCTTCATACTTCGAATGAAAAGTTGTGGAGTGGAGTGGATAGATGATGTTTGGTTACTGTGCTCAGTGAAATGATTCAGTGTCTTTTGGCTTAAAACTTCAGCATGTGCATTTCTGTGTCTTTCATGTCTGTTTTGTTTGTTGTCTGTTGCAAGTAATTGTACAAAAAAAGTTGTGTTTGATAATTCTTCTGTTGCAAGACGTAAGGTGTATTTTGACCACCAGCTTTGACGAAGAATTAATCCAATACATATGCTGTTCTACACAAAATGGATGCTTCTGGATTCAACTATCAAAGAACTTTCTTATGATTGTGATTTAAGCACTAACAAAGGATTCTGCAAGAAATTTGTGGTTGGAACTCATTTTCGGACAGTCAAATCATGCCCTAAATTTTTGCAAAGGATCTTGTATCATGTAGTTTGGGTTTACTTTACCAGCATACCTCATGCAAGGATTACATATTCCTTACATATAAGGGATCACGACAACATGCTCAATTTAGATGTTAGGACATGTTAATATCTCATATAAAACTGGGTATCGACTAAATGAACTGAATCATTCATTTGCTTTATATTGTACCTTGTCACAACATTTGAACCTTTGAATGGATGGCTTGAGATTGTTGTTTATATTTCATTGTGGATTTATTTTGTGACCTTCAATAATTCATAGTTTGATAGCATATAGCTTTTGACATTCTAGATGCCTTAGGTTTCTTATACATGGTATTCATTAGCGGTAGTTACTAGTAGTTAGTTACCTTCTTGCTTGTTGGCCTTGTTGTGAGTGAGGCATCTTTGAACTTGATATCTAGTTTTGTTTCCCCGTTTGCATTGATGAGTTGTGGAGGTGACTTCTAGAAACACAAAATTAGTATATTCTTATCTTAACTAGATCAATTGGGTCATGCTGGTGTACTTGGTAGTTACTTGGTAGGGATGGTCCAACTGGAAACAAATGGTGTAAACAGACAATTTTTTAGCCAACGACAACTCCAATTGGTGAAGCCGACTTTTATACCTGTGTGTATGGCTGATATTAAGAACTATTCAACCACCACCACCACCACAACAACAAAGGTGGGGTAGGCTAGAGTTGAAACCCATAAGATCTCGTGACCAACTCATGGTTCTGGCACATGGATAGCTAGCTTCCATGCACCCTTTTCCATGGCTGGTTCCTTGGCGATATTCTAGTCCTTCGGATCTCTCTTTACAGATTTCTCCGTTCAGTCTATCCGGCCTCTCTTGACATCCTCAAAACGCTTTAGCCGTCCGCTATGCACTGGAGCTTCTAGAGGCGTGCGCTGAATATGGCCAAACCATCTTAAACGATGTTGGAGAAGCTTCTCCTCAATCGGTGCTACCCCAACTCTATCCCGCATATCGTCATTCCAGGCCCAATACTGCAAAAGAATGGTGATGTCAACATGCGCATCTCTGCTACAGAACATGTCGCCTTTTAGTCGGCCAACGCTCAACACCATACAAGATTGCGGGTCGAATCGATGTCCTATAGAACCCGCCTTTTAGCTTTTGTGACACTCGTTACAGTGAATGACATAAACTTGGCGCCACTTCACCCATCCGGCTTTGATTCGATGTCTCGCATCTTCATCGATATCACCATCCTTTTGCAGTATTGACCTCAAATATCGAAAGGTGTCCTTTTGTGGTACCACCTGCCCATCAAGGCTAACCTCCTCCTCGCTCCTCATGTACTCGGTTTTAGTTTTACTAAGCCTAAAACCTTTTGATTTCAAGGTTTATCTCAATAGCTCTAACTTCCTATTAACCCCCACCCGACTATCATCAACTAGCACCACATCATCCGCAAAGAGCATACACCATGAGATATCCTTGCATATCCTTGATGACCTCATCCATCACCAAAGTAAAAAAGATAAGGGCTCAAAGCTGACCCTTAATGTAGTCCTATTTTAATCGGGAAGTCATTAGTGTCGCCATCACTTGTTCGAACACTTGTCACAACATTATCGTATATGTCCTTGATGAGGGTAATGTACTTTTTTGGAACTTTGTGTTTCTCGAAAGCCCACCACATGAAATTCTGTGCCGTCTTATATCGTAGGCCTTCTTCAAGTCGATGAACACCATATGCATGTCCTTCTTTTGCTTTCTGTACCTCTCCATAAGTTGTCATATCAAGAAAATGGCTTCCATGGTCGACCTCCCAGGCATGAAACCAAACGAATTTTTGGTCATGCTTGTCATTCTTCTTAAGCAGTGCTCAATGACTCTTCCATAGCTTCATTGTATGGCTCATCAACTTAATTTCATTATAATTAGTACAACTTTGAACATCCCCTTTGTTCTGAAGGTTGGTACTAATACACTCCGCCTCCATTCTTCTGTCATCTTGTTTGCCCGAAAAATGAGGTTGAAAAGCCTAGTTAGCCATACTATCGCTATGTCTTCGAGGCCTCTCCACACCTCAATGGGGATACAATCAGGGCCCATCGCCTTGCCTCCTTTCATCCTTTTTAAAGCCTCCCTGATCTCATACTCTCGAATTCACCGCACAAAACACCTGCTAGTATTATCAAAGGAGTCGTCCAGTTCAATGGCAGAGCTCTCGCTCTCAATTGAACAACTTGTCCTATATCCTCTAATTATGCTTAATTTCCTCGTCCTTCACCAGGAGCTGATTTGCTCCGTCCTTGATGCATTTGACTTGGCCTACATCCCTCGTCTTCCTTCTTATAGATGTCCTTTTTGCCTTCCTTCGTGTCTAAGCGCTGACAGAGGTCCTCATACGCTTGCTTCGCTCACATCTCGCTGTGCGGCCTTTTTTCCCACCTTGTACTTCTCTATGATGTCTGCACTCCTATCCAGATGTAGGCGTACGAAACAATCTTTCTTCTCCTTAATAGCCTTCTGGGACATCATCGTTCCATCATCAGGTATCTTTAGCTTCGTTTATCCTTCCCTCGGTCACTCCAAACTCCTTTGAAGCCACCTTGGAATGCAAGTCGCCATCTTCATCCATATATTGTCTGCATCACCTCCTTCCCAAGGCCCCTCTTTAATGACCATTCCCTTGAAAGCCTGAGCTGCCCCCCCCCCCCCCCCCCCGAGCTTTCACCACTTCTTTCTAGTGACTTTGGTGCACTTATCCCACTGGACACGAATCCGAAAGTGGAAGTCAACCACCACAAAGCTTATGTCGAGGGACAACACTCTCTCTAGCTATCATGTTACAATCTGGGCAAGCACACCTATCTTCTCCTCTCGAGAGGACGAAATCAATCTAGCTAGTGTTGACCACTACTAAAAGTCATTGATGTGGTTCTCTCTTTTTAAAGAGGGTATTAGCTACGATCATGTCGTAGGCTAGAGCAAAGCTTAAGACATCTTCTCCTTGATTCTGATGCCATAGCAAAAGCCCCCATGCATCCCTTCAAAACCTGTGTTAGATGTACCCATGTGGCCATTGATGTCTCCCACGAAGAGCTCCTCGCCAATAGGTACACTCCTAACCATGTTCTCCAGGCCTTCCTAGAACTCACTCTTGGTGTTCTCATTGTGGCATACTTGCGGGGCATACATGCTGATAACATTGAGAACTAAGTTCTCTCTCTCAAAAAAAAGCATTGAGAACTAAGTCCCCAACTACCAGCTTGACTAGGATAATCCGGTCCCCACGCCTCTTGACGTCTACCACTCCATACTTGAGGCTCTTGTTCATCAAGACGCCTACTCCAATTATGTTTGCAGTTGTCTTCGTGTACCACAACTTGAAGCTGGTATCTTCCACCTCCTTCGCCTTTTGTCCCCTCCATTTGGTTTCTTGGATGCAAAGGATATCGACAACCCTCCTCATCGCTGTATCAACTAGCTCCCATAGCTTGCTTGCGAGGGACAGACTCAACGTTCCCGTTATCTAAGCGGATCCTCGTAGGCTCGGCTAGCTTCCTTACCCTTTGCACTCATCGAGTCAAGTGCGAAGACCCTTGCCCATTTTTCACTACACCGGGGCATCGATGTAGCGCCCACCAAGGATGCGACGACCCAATCCTTGCTCACTTGTCACCGTATCCAGCTCATGATACGGCACGCCACCAAGGGGGTGTCGGCCTGGCCCTTGCCCATTTGACACAACACCCGGGTTCCGATATGGCACGTCGCTAAGAGGGTTACGCCCCAGCGACGTTCTTCTGGGTTTCATCTCCATAAGAGTGGCTGAGTTTTGACATTGGTTCGCCAAGCCTATCACAACCCTCCTCCTTTACCCAGGATTGGGACTGGCTATGTTGAGACAACATAGGCGGAGTTGGTATTAGGAACTGATTATGGATATCAATTCAGAATCCTTGGCAATTTGTAGTTATCTTTCATGTTAAACTAGTTTCTGTGTGCAAACTTTTCTGCCCAGATTTTCGGGCCAGGGATGAGGAAATCATCATTTTGTTCACCTGGGTTTCCTTTGTTGAAAATTGCTCCTTTTTTTTACTGTGTTGGTTTTCTAGAGGCCAGAGTAGCAATGCTGTTGGGTTGGTACAGAGGTGGATAATGGCATCCCTCTGGGAACATAACAGTTTGAAATTGCGTTATTTCTAGGGTATATATTAAATTATGCTATTGGATTCAAATATGTAGCAACTTAGCTTGGACAAGTGTCCCGTGTGTCGATTTTGAGCCCATACAGCAATATTCACCGTGACGAGAGTTACAGATATAGAAACCATCAATATATTTACTAGATCTGGTGAAGGTTGTCTGCATTGACCAGGTTGCATATAGGGGTTTAAGTTAATCATTCACCATCAGTTCACAGTACCTCGAGATTATTTTTTCTTAACTATGTTGTCCTGTTACCATTTGGATGTGAGGCTGTTGGTCGCGTGGTAGATAATGTTCACTTTGAAATGCCGAGAAAATTATCTTAAAACTACTACTAGTAAAAACACCATGTCCATTTAATCTTATGATTGTTATGATGCTTGTTTATAAAATGGAAACTCATGCCTTGTTATGACTAATTATTAATGCAGGGAGGAAGTGGTGCTGAATGGACCTCAGGGAGCAAGTCAAATCCACTCACCGACTGGAGCGCATGCTGGTTTATTTCCAACTAATCCTGATATGCAGTCAGTTTGGTCCTTCGATCAAAAAAGGGACAGCATGGAACGTACAAAATGATATTGCCTGAGCCAAGGCTCCCTTCCCTTTTGCCTCCCACCTTCTAGTTTAGGGAGTTGAGGAGATATGTTGGACCAGACTGTATTCCCTTGCACCAAAACGAATCATAGCCATTTTATTTAGTGATATCTTCACATGTTATGTTGCGTTCACCTCATGTTTTAGTGTGGCGTGGTATCCCTTGTTGATTTAGTGCGTTTTGCGGTGTGTTGAAAGCGGGCATTGCATCGCCGGCCAATCTGATTCGCTCTTACCCTTGCAGTGGACGGCGAGAGATCATCAGGTTTGTTGTAGGTCACTTGCCTGCTAGCTGGAGCTGCTGACATTATCTGCTTCGATGCATCTTATCCAGGAACTTCTGTTTTTTTGCTTCCTTTCGTCTTCATCCCAGTGATGGAAGATCGTCATGCAAATTTTGTTTAGTCTGCGTGCATCCTAGCTTATTTAACATTTATATCAGAGGGGTTCTAAAATTTGCAGTGAAAACCAGGATAATATAGTCGACAACATAAAGTCTGTTTTTTCACAGTGAAGCAAATACTGAGTCTATAGTAAGTGCATATGTGCTACTCCCTCAGTCCTTGTGTATTAGTCATCTTACGAAAATCAAATAATCTCAAAACATTGTCTCGATGTATTAGTCATGTTACAAAAATTAAATAATTTCAAAACACTTAGTCATGGTGTATTAACTTTTACCTCGTTTCTTGTTTTTTGACATAAATAAAGGAATCAAGCAATAAGAAACGTGGGGCATGTATGTTTTTAATGATTTAAGACTAACTAGCATGACATGTAGTGGTCAGCTCATTACATGTAATGATATTAATTAGTAAAGTAATATTATTTTCTTTTGTTTTAATTATGATGCATAACCTAAGATGATTTATACATCGAGACGAAGGGAGTATAGCCTTTTTAACTTTGAAGATTCCAAAACAGGGGAATATAAAAACTAAATGCTAGATAGTACGGTGTAGTTGCACCGAAACGGCGCACGTGAGCCATCGAATATGGCTCGATCTCACCCAACACATGAGAGATGGAGAGAGAGGAGTGCGTGGACACCTAACACCGCAGAGACCGGGTTCTATGGGTATGGAGTCCGTTTCACAAAAATATAATCAAAATATATTTAAAAGTTTCAAAAAATATCAAATTTATTTATACAAATACGTATGCATGGTTGTCAAGTATGTAAAAGGTTTCATCAGGTAATTTGATTATTTGCATGCTACACAAAATAGATAAATATCTGGCCCAAAAACAACAAAGATAAAACCCATTTTAATATGTGTATTTTTTATATACATTACATGAGAGCATATATGTTCATGAAAATTTGTATGTGTGTACTACAAATACACATCTATGTATATATCTTTTTTTTAGTTTTTTCGATGTGTGGAAATAGCATTTTGTCTAAAAGAAATAAAGAGCTATGTGGTGCTCGGTCCCTACAGTGCTTTTTCGGGAGAGAAAGAGAGAGGGCTTGACGTGCTATTAGTGGTGGGGGCTGGCGGTAAATTTAGGCGAAATCGCCCGGACTTTCGCCCACCTGGTTCGAAACCATTTTCGAAAACCCAGTTGCTCTTCCCCTCTGATGATCTTTGTAGAAACTACTGATGATCTGTGTACGGACGTAATCGGACGAAATATATGTCCTTCATCCAACCAGGCCCGCTTCCGATTTTTTTAAGAGAAAACAGCTTCCCACTTCCCTTTTCTGAACCACCTGGCTCCCACTTCTCCTCCTTCCCCGCGTGGGCAATGGAGTCCCCAGGGAGAAGCCAGTGGCGGGGATAGCAAAAGGTGGGGGAGCCGGCAACGGGCGGGCGGCGGGGCTGCGCAGGAGTAGCGGCAGCTCGGTCCGGGGCGGCTCTTATGCGCTGCCGGATCCGTGGCGGGGTGAGGGAGCGAGATGGAAGGCAGTGCGCGGGGCGGAGTCGGTCGGCTCGAGGCCTGCAGCTCGCGGCGATGCAAGCCTATGGGCAACCGGAGCGGTGCGGGTCGCGCGGACGACACAAAGCCGGGCGCAAGGCAAGGCATCGGTGGGGAGTGGCCTCAACGGCGGCAAGTAGCCTAAGGAGACGCAACAAGGAAAACGGCAGCGACGGCTCAGGAAGATGGCACAGCGGCTGTAATGGCCAGGGCGCGGCGGCGGCTCTACCACAACGAAAGCAGGGCGCGGCTCAGAGCAGAGCCATCGGAAGCAGAGTGTGTTCGAGACGGGGCCGACTCGGAGAGGCGCTGGCGGGGACAAGGCCGACCCGGAGCACGTCCGAAACGGGGCCGACTCGGATTGTCGCTGGCAGAGACGGGCGATGGTCAGTCGGAACGTAGGAGGATGAGTCCATGGCAGTAAGAACCGGCGAAACCCGGCGCAGTAGCAAGCTAGTCTGGCGTGGCGGAACCAGCTAAGGCAAGGCGTGGCGGCAGAAACTGAGTCCGCGGCGAGGTCGGCTCGGACACGGCCATGGGAGCAGGTCTTTGCCAGGGCCAGCCTAGACAAGGCCACGACGTCGGGCCAGCGAACCCGGAGCTTCGTGTGGAGGCGGGCACAACTGAAGCAGCAACGCAGGGCGGAGCAGACCCGACACGGGTGCGGCATGGCGCGGGCGAGTGGAAGTCGAGCCAGCCGGGCGGCAAGGTGCAGGCGGAGGCGGCATTGGTGACTCAGATGTGCGGCGGCGTTTACTCCGTTTTTGGAACGTGGCCGGTGTTCGAGCCCTCACGGTGGGCGCCAACTATCGTGGATTTGTCACGGCAGATGTCCGGGTGAGCGGACTTAGGTTCGGGGCAAGACGCAACTACGTGGCGGCTTGAAGGGGTTGATCGGAATCGAGAAGACACGGAGTTTTACCCAGGTTCGGCCCTTTCGATGGAGGTAAAAGCCTACGTCCTACTTGTCTGGTATTGATGATGATGAAGATCCCTTGATTACAAGGGTGCTAATTGCTACCTCTAATCTCTTGTGCCTCTAATCTCTTGTGTTGTCTAAACTTGTAGACTTGTGTCTCTTGAGAACTTGTCCCTCTAGGGGTGCTCTACCCCTCCTTATATAAGTGGAGAGGGTAGGTTTACAAATAGAGTCCTATTAGGAGTAGGATTAGGACTAGTCTCTCACGAATACTATTCCGGATCTTATTTCCTTTAAGAGAATCCTTCTCTCTTGTGGGCCTTCTCCTGTGGGCCTTCTCTTGTGAGCCGCCTGGCGCCGGCTCACCCGCCGGGTCTTGGGCTTGGTCATCCTGTGACCCGCTTGCTGGGTCATAAATAAGATGGCATGTCTTTAACGGGTCTCCTGTGAGTTGCCTGGCCGGGTCATTAATAAGATGTCATGTCTTCGGCCGGGTCTCCTGTGAGTCGCCAGGCCAGGTCATACCATGGGGTATATCCCCGTCACCTCTCGTAGACAAACTACCCACGGTCTCTTGACTGTTTGCATGGTGATTCGGGCGTGGGTTTGTCGATGGGGAGGTTGTCCGCGGGCGCGCGTCATAGGTCATATAGGCAGAGGTAATGCCTGTCTTCTTCATGCTATTTGTTTCGCTCCCGTATGATTCGGGTGGTTACAAGGTTCGTTTTCCCGGGGAGTTAGGGTTTAGGTTGTGTTGTGGGGGTGGGCTTGGGGTGGTTTTCGTCGGCACGTGTATGCAACGGAGCATGGGGATGTCTATGACGCGCTCTTGTTCATTATGTTTGATGTGGTGGGGTGGCATGAATTGGACGAGAGTAGAGGTGTAGTGAGGGCAAGGTGGTATAGTTCGTCACAACGAGTGGATTTGTTCGGTAATGGATTTTTTGAGGGATTTTTGGTTGGAATAGGTATAATAGTTGCTTGGATTTTTGAGACTTCACACCGGCAATTGCATAGAAATAAGACGTTAGTTGCCCGTTTTTCACTTACTTTTACCTTTTTACGTAGTTAGATTAGCTTTTTATTCGGTTTCTCTAGCTACAGACCAAAGTACGCTATTTACAAACTCCGGTTTAGCTGCTTACGGAACTGTGTAAGTGACAACACAGTAGTACCTTTCTTCTTGTGGGATCGACAAATTTTACGTATCGGAAATTGTAACAAAGCCATATGCACTCAAGAAGCATCACTAATACATTCGTGTTCTCTCTAAAAATCTCATGAACCCGCATTCGACTTCATTTTTGTTGACATTGGATTGTAGATTTTTTTTTTCAAAACTAACACCAAAAATACACCAAATTCGGATAAAATATACTCATTTTTTTTTAAAAAAATCAAATTTTACACCCGTCGGCCTCTGCTGGGCCGACGGGGGACCGGTCGGCTTCGTCTAGGCCGAAGAGGGCCCATCGGCCAAAGGGAGGCCGAAGAGGCCGCCGTCGGCCCACTCCAGGCCGAAGAGGGCCCGTCGGCTACCTGGAGGCCGAAGAGCCCCTGGATAAGGCCCGACGCCGGCTCCCTTCTTCCTCCTCCTGCCTGCTCGCTCATCCCCTCTCTAACTCGTTTCCTTTGACCGAAAATCCTCCCTTGATCTCCTTCATCCTCCACCTATTTTCCGTTTCAATCCATTGAAACAATAGATCGTGTCCCTCTCCCCCGCCGTAAGGTCTCATTTTTCGTAATGGGGTGGTGTGTTGTTCGTTTGGAGGAAACATGGTGGGGTGGTGGAGGTGTGAATGGTGAGAAAGTGAAGTGGTGGAGAGGAAGAAGAAGGTCACACACGCGTCGAAGGTATATATTTTTTCTGTTAGTTTATGTTAGTTTTTTTATATTTTTTCTGTTAGTTTCTGTTAGTTTTTTTAATGTACGTAAAATTAGTTTAGGTTAGTTTTATTAGTGTAGTGATTTTAGTGTATGTTTTAATAGTGTAGGTTTATTTAGTGTACGCGAGTATATTTTAATGTAGATTTATTTTAATGTACGTGATTATATTTTAGTGTATGTTTGTTTTAGTGAAGTTCGTTTTAGTGTAGGTTTATTTAGTGTACGTAGTTGTATTTTAGTGTACGTTTTTTTTTGTAGATTTGTTCGTTGCGAATAATAAGAAGTTGGCAATGTCTGACAGGTGAAAATGTCTGAATCCATGAATTTCGCTGTGTATAATGGCTCTGGTAATGTTCGATATAATGAGTTGGGGTTGATCTTAGCGAGTTTAAAAAAGGCGAGATGACACTGTCAGACCCGGACAGACTGGACATTAGGCAGTTGAAGCACTGGTTGAGTACTAGTTTTGGCCTGGATCCTGAAGTTTGTTCCGTGAGTATTCATGCATTGTGGACCAAATCGTGTAAAAATGTCAAGTGAGAGTTGATTCCGATAGATAAGAGCCAGCATTGGTTGTCCCTGTTAAGTCGTTCCAGAGACCGAAGAATCCATCCGTATGCCCTAATGCAACCAGTGACGAAGGAGGAGAATATCGTACCGCCCAACGTGAGGTATGAACCAAGCCAGAGTAGTCAAGTGGCTAATGAGATTTATGTATCCTGGTCACAACCACCGGATGTGAATGCTAGCGAAGCCGAGAAAGAGTCAGATTATGTGCCACACAATGTTAGTGGTCATGCTACTGGGCAGAGTATTCAGTCGATAGTATTAGCTGCATCTGGTGTTGCTGATGGGGATGAGGAAGGCGATGAAATGCAGAGGGTGATGGAGGAAGAGGACGAGGATGGGATTGCAGAGGATCTTGATTCTGAAAATTCCGAGGATGAGGAAGAGGTACAAATTTCTGCTGCATGGGAGCAGGACATATCCGCCGGCATCACTGTCAATGATGGCCATGAGACTCCATGACAATATAATCTGGACCAAGTCCAGATCGGGGCTATGTTTGACACAAAGAAAAAATTGAAGTATGCGGTGATAAAGTGGGCTATGTCTACGCAGAGGGTTTTCTGGACACACATATCTAGTCCAACAAAATATACCGTGAAGTGTGTCTAATCAGGTTGTCCGACGAAGGTGCACGGCCACGTGCCAAAGTATAACATTCACTGGGTTGTCACAAATGTTGTCCCGCATAACTGTGTGAGAAAAAACATGTTGGTTCGTCATCCAAACCTTACTTCAACTCTCATAACGCAACTCATGTATACTGAGATAGTGAAGAAGAAAGATATGGAAGCAAAACACATCCAGATAGCACTGAAGGTCAGATGGAATTATGACATTCCATATGGGAAGGCTTGGAGGGCTAAGAAGAAGGCTATGGAGGAAAGGTTTGTGACGTTCTTCGACTCATATGATAATGTTGTCCGTCTCCTTGACATACTTAAACAGTACAACTGAATTAAACGTTACAACTGAATTAAACAACACAACTGAATTAAACAGCACTACAATAAACACCACTACAAAAAACAATATTACATGAATGCATCATCATCATCCCCCGTCGATGCAAATCTCTTGCCCTTTGTTGATGCACAACTCTTGCCCTTCGACGATGCGGTCATCTTGACCTTGGTACTCGGCATGAAGATGTCGTCTTCGTCCTCCGTCGATGCAGAACTCTCCCCCTTCGTCGATGCAGAACTCTTCCCCTTCGTCGATGCAGAACTCTTCCCCTTCGTCAATGTAAAACTCTTCCCCTTCGTCGATGTAGAACTCTTCACCTTGGTGCTCGGCATGAAGAGGTCGTCTTCGTCCTCACTTTCTGCTGACCATAAACCTGAATTATTCATAGCAATCCTAAGGTAAGCTTCACCCTTGTGCAGTTGCTTTTGCCATCTGGCGTGCAACCTGAGAAGTTCTTTCTGTATCTCCTCAAAAGTCCTGAGAGGCCACCCACTCCTAGCTAATGAGTGAGCCAACTCATTCATTATGAAGTCACTACTAATGAGTTCCTCCCATGGAACTAATCTATCATTCATCTTGAAATTGGCAGCTAGACGGAGAAGACGATCGGACATATCAGAGTGAAAACTACGATCAAAAGGATAGTGAGGATGAGACATCTCCACGAAAGGATGGCGGGAGCGGATGGATGGCGGAGCAAAAGGGAAAGGAAGGGCCTGCTAACCCATGTGGATGTGGTTATATAGGTTCACAAGGGAAGATGGCGGGAGAGACAGGCGGGAAAGAAATTAGCGGGAGAGAAAGGCGGGAAAGAGAATGGCGGGAGAGAATGGCGGGAGAGAAAGGCGGGAAAGATAGTGGCGGGAGAGAATGGTGGAAAAAAGGTGGCGGCAGAGTATGGCGGGAAATAAAATGACGAGATAGTAGGGCGAGAAAATAAAAAGGGGAATAGTAGGGCGAGACAATACGATCACTGTGGCAGATAGCTGAAAACAACAGCTAACTCCTGTTCACACTGTTTGAAGGTTATGAGCACCAAATTGTTGACTTCAATAGATGATGCCAGCAGAAAATTACCGAAACCTTCCTTCTTCAACACCATTCTATCACCCAAGCCAATGAAGTAGGAACAAGGAATGCTCACAAATATATCATCATCTTCTGAATCCAAAGTAATTTCAAGAGTTAAAGAACCAGTCCTAGGAATTGACACAAATTCCTTCAAACTCCTCACAATCATCGTAGGAATAACCTGACAAAAACAAGCAAATTATATGATATTCAGCTTACAAATTTAAAACATTAGAATACAGCAAAGAACAAATAAATAATAAAAACTAGAAACCAAAGCTTACCATATGTTGAGAAATAACATTCATGCGATCCATCCTATGAACAAAGGGAGTACACAGTATGTAGTTGTCATCAAAGAGCTGCCGCGACATGACATGCATTTGATGATAATTCAGAGTGACACCACGACTATAAAAACAGTTGTCAACAAGTTCCCTCTGAGTTTCACTCAGATCCTCAAGAGCTACAAAAAATGATTTCACAAACTGATCAGAACAGCAAAACGTATAAGCTGAAACAATATTGAAAATCAGTCAAACAAATAACTTACCAACACAGGGTAAAGGAAACAACATAACACCATCCCGATGAAATTCGACACTCATATAAGTTCCATAGTGCTCAAGCATAGCAGTCATCATGTCACGATGGCGGAAACCGTAATCATTCACAAGTTTCTCCCACGAACGACCATGGAATTTGCTGCTCATCCTACCATGTCTATACAAAACATGGTATAAGTTACCCTCACTGTTGTGAAGAGCAAGATCAATGTCTGTGTCACCTCTCTGAATAGCTAAAGCTCTGCACTCCTCAATGTACCGAACAAGATGTGATCTAACACTACACGGAACATACTACAACAAGAATGGAAGCAAACATCATAATCATATAAACAAAGGCATTCGAATATGCCACAGTCAGATAAACAAGACATAGAATCTTACAACACGTCTTGAACATCGACGATCCAACACTATAGTAAATACAGACGCACCGAAATCAACGGCGGAACAAGGGCCACTTGGAGCTCGGCAAAATGGGCAAGCCATTTACCTGCAGATGGACGGTGACCAATAAGAACTAAATCCACAACCGAGTTGAAAGTTCACATTCGATTGAGTTGGAAGCCAAAAAAATACCGTAGGCCGGTGGAGAGCGCCCTGATCTATTGTTTATGCGGGTTGGATAACAAAATGGATGGTCGAGCGAAGAGATTGGCGCGGCGATGGAAGCACCGGAGAGCAACGGGAGTGAGAGGTGGATATGGGAAGCCTGGAGGACGGGGAAGGGTGAAAGGAGTGGTTAGAGGCCTTATCCAGGGGCGCATCGGCCTCCCACTGGCCGACAGGGGGCTCTTCGGCCTCCCTCTGGCTGACAGGCCTCTCTCCGGCCTCTGATTGGCCAACAGGGGGCTCTTCGGCCTGGTGTTGGCCGACAGGTGGCTCTTCGGCCTGGTGGTGGCCAATGGGCCCCTCTTCGTCCTGGTGGTGGCCGACGGGGTGTTATTTTTGAATTTTTTTAAATGGGTATACTTTATCTGATTTTGGTGTGTTTTTTATGCTAGTTTTGAAAAAAAAATCTTGGATTGTACCTCTGTTTTCTTCTGTAATGTTTCTCCTATGCACATCTTTATCACGGACCTTTCATCTCCAACTTCCTAACTGTAACAAGGAAATTTAGTCATAGTCATCGAACCTTCGCTTCACTTGGGATGGTTTGTGTCACCATGCCCTCTTCTAGTTCAGCTTGAATCCCATCGACTGCATGGTTTCACACTATTATTTCATAGTGTATTCTCAACGGTACTAAAGATGAATTAGTTCTGCATGACACATAACGTCGGGGCACGTCGGGGATGAGTTTTGGTGGAGGCTCCCTACTTGTCTAGTGGAGAAGAAGAGCAGTGCGCTCGAGCGTTGTGTCACATGATGCGACTATTGATTTCAGTAGTAAGACAATGATATGGAAATACATAATTGGTTGAGGCTTCTGTTCCGACCTTTATACATTAACGTGCAATAAAGATGCGCCACTAGGGTATCAACGGTATATTGTTGTATTGGTTAACATATAAACACATAGAAGTAAGGGTTTAGTGAAAGGGTGTTGGAAATATGCCCTAGAGGCAATAATAAATTAGTTATTATCATATTTCCTTGTTCATGATAATCGTTTATTATCCATGCTATAATTGTATTGATCGGAGACTTAAATGCATGTGTGGATACATAGACAAAACCATGTCCCTAGTATGCCTCTAATGGACTAGCTCGTTGATCAAAGGATGGTTAAGGTTTCCTAGCCATGGACATGAGATGTCATTTGATAACGGGATCACATCATTAGGAGAATGATGTGATGGATAAGACCCAAACTACAAACATAGCATATGATCGTGTCAGTTTATTGCTACTGTTTTCTGCATGTCAAGTATATGTTCCTATGACCATGAGATCATGCAACTCACGGATATCGGAGGAGTGCCTTGTGTGTATCAAACGTCGCAACGTAACTGGGTGACTATAAAGGTGCTCTACAGGTATCTCCGATGGTGTCTGTTGAGTTGGCATGGATCGAGACTAGGATTTGTTACTCCGTGTAACGGAGAGGTATCTCGGGGCCCACTCGGTAATGCAACATCACAATAAGCCTTGCAAGCAATGTGACTAATTGTTAGTTGCGGGATCTTGTATTACGGAACGAGTAAAGAGACTTGCCGGTAACGAGGTTGAACTAGGTATGGAGATACCGACGATCGAATCTCGGGCAAGTAACATACCGAAGAACAAAGGGAACGATACACGGGATTAACTGAATCCTTGACATAGAGGTTCGACCGATAAAGATCTTCGTAGAATATGTAGGAACCAATGTGGACGTCCAGGTCCCGCCATTGGTTATTGACCGTAGAGGTGTCTCGGTCATGTCTACATAGTTCTCGAACCCGCAGGGTCTGCACACTTAAGGTTCGGTGACGTTTCGGTAGTGTAGACTTATGTATGGTGGTGACCGAAGGTTGTTCGGAGTCCCGGATGAGATCCCGGACGTCACGAGGAGCTCCGGAATGGTCCGGAGGTAAATATTCATATATAGGAAGTCCCAGTTTGGTTTCCGGAAAAGTTTCGGGCTCATCGGTAGTGTACCGGGAGTATCGGTATTGTACCGGGAGTGCCGGTAGTGTACCGGAGGACCTCCGGGAGGGGTATTTAGACCCCAAGAGGTCCATGGGCTGTGGGAGAATAATAACCAGCCCTTAGTGGGCTGGGAAAACAGCCACAAAGGCCCATGGCGCAGGAGAGAAAGTCCTAAAGCAAAAAGTGGAAAATCAGCCAATAGGAGGCAATCCTACTCCAACTAGGATTGGAGGTGAAGTAGGATTGCTCCCACCTCCTATTTCGGCCGACCCAAAGGCCTTGGCTGCCTCTCCTCTCCTCTCCTCCTATATATACTAGTGGATTGGGTGGTTTTTGGACAGAATTTCCGGCCACGTGCTACCCGTTTCACCGGTGCACAGTTTCTCCTCTAGATCGGTTTTCCGCAGCGCTTAGGCGAAGCCCTGCCGGAATCACTCCACCACCATCACCGGAGCGCCGTCACGCTGCCGGTGAACTCTCTCTCCTCTCCACCTCCTCTTGCTGGATCAAGACGGTGGAGATCGTCATCAAGCTGCACGTGTGCTGAACGCGGAGGTGCCGTCCGTTTAGCGCTAGATCGGAAGGACCGTGATCGAGATCGCGAGACGGTTCGTGATGAGATCGCGGAATGGATCGTGATGAGTTCGCGGGATAGATCGTGATCAAGATCGGGAGACGGATCATGATGAGATCGCGGGACGGATCGTGATGAGTTCACGGGACGGATCGTGATTGGATCGCGGGACGGATCGTGATGAGATCGCGGGACGCTCGGCGATTTGGATCGCGAAGATGTTCGACTACACCAACCGCGTTTCTTAACGCTTCTCGCTTAGCGATCTACAAGGGTATGTAGATCCACTCTCCCTTCTCGTAGATGCTCATCACCATGGATAGGTTTGCGTGTGCGTAGGAAATTTTTTGTTTCCCATGCGACGTTCCCCAACAGTGGCATCATGAGCTAGGTTGATGGTTCGATGAGATCTCGAGTAGAACACAAAAGGTTTGTGGGCATTGATGCTTAGATTGCTTCCTCCCTTGGTCGTATTTTGGTTCAGTGGGATTGTGAGATGAAGCGTCCCGGACCAACATTAGTCGTACGCTTACGAGAGACCGGTTCCCTCGACGCAACTTGTTGCCTAGATGGCTTGCGGGTGACAGTTTCTCTCACTTTAGTTGGATCGGATTCGACAAAGGCGGTCCTTGAGAAGGTTGAAAAGCAAACTAGTGTATCACCGTTGTGGTTTATGCGTAGGTGAGAATCGTTCTTGCTAGATACCCATAGCAGCCACGTAAAATATGCAACAACAATTAGAGGACGTCTAACTTGTTTTTGCAGGGTATGTTGTGATGTGATATGGCCAATTACATGATGAGATATATGTGATGTATGATATGATCATGTGATGTATAGATTATCACGACTTGCATGTCGATGAGTACGGCAACCGGCAGGAGCCATAGGGTTGTCTTTAATTATTGTATGACCTGCGTGTCAATCATTAAGCGCTATGTAATGCTTTACTTTATCGCTACGGTAGCAATAGTAGTAGAAGCATGCAGGGCGTGACAACCCCAATGGCCACACATTGATGGAGATCAATATGATGGAGATCATGGTGTTGTGCCGGTGACGATGGAGATCATGCCGGTGTTTCGAAGATGGAGATCTTAAACACAAGTTCATGGCCATATCATGTCACTTATGAATTGCATGAGATGTCAATCCTTTTATGCACCTTGTTTTGCTTAGTACGGCGGTAGCATTATAAGGTGATCCCTCACTTGAATTTCAAGATGAACTGTGTTCTCCCCGAGTGTGCACCGTTGCGAAAGTTCGTCGTGTTGAGACACCACGTGATGATCGGGTGTGATAGACTCTACGTTCACATACAACGGGTGCAAGCCAGATTTGCACGCGCAGAACACTCGGGTTAAACTTGACGAGCCTAGCATGTACAGACATGGCCTCGGAACACGAGAGACCGAAAGGTCGAACATGAGTCATATAGTAGATATGATCAAAATAATGATGTTCACCATTGCAGCCACCTCAACTCACGTGATGATCGGACTTGAGTTGGTGAATTTGGATCATGTATCACTCGAATGATCGGAGGGATGTCAATTGAGTGGGAGTTCTTAAGTAATATGATTAATTGAACTCATTATCATGAACATAGTCAAAGTGTCTTTGCAAATTATGTTGTAGATTACTAGCTCGCGCTGTAGCTCCCTTGTATTTTTATATGTTCCTAGAGAAATAGAATTGAAAGATGTTGGTAGCAAAATTGCGGACTGGGTCCGTGATCTGAGGATTGTCCTCATTGCTGCACAGAAGGCTTATGTCCTTAATGCACCGCTCGGTGCGCCACCCCCTCTAGCGTCGTCTATAGATGCTGTGAACATCTAACAGGCACGTTTCGATGACTACTTGATAGTTTAGTGCGTCATGCATTACGGCTTAGAATTGAGGATCCAAAACGTTTTGAACGTCACGGAACATATGAGATGTTCTAGGAGCAGAGATTGTGATCTCAGGCTCGTGCCTTTGTTGCGAGATATGAGATCTCCAACAAGATTCTTTGCTTGTAAGATGAAGGAGAATAGCTCAATCGTTGAGCATGTACTCAGATTGTCTGGGTACTACAATCGCTTGAATCAAGTGGGAGTTGATCTTCCAGATAAGATAGTGATTGATATAGTTCTCCAAGTCACTGTCACTAAAGCTACTAGAACTTAGTGATGAACTATAATACACCAGGGATAGAAGTATTGATCCCTGAGCTGTTCGCGATGTTTGACACCGCGAAGGTAGAAATCAAGAAGGAGCGTCAAGTGTTGATGGTTAATCAAACCACTAGTTTCGAAAAGGGCAAGAGCAAGGAGGGAAACTTCATGGATAGCAAGTCAATTGCTGCTCCAGTGAAGCAACCCAAAGTTAAACTCAAACCCGAGACTAAGTGCTTCTATTATGAGGTGATAGGTCGCTGAAGCGGAACAACCCTAGATACTTGGTAGATAAGAAGGCTGGCAACATCGACAGAAGTATATTTGATATACGAGTTATTGATGTGTACCTTGCTAGTACTCCTAGTAGCATCTGGGTATTGGATACCGGTTCGGTTGCTAAATGTTAGTAACTCGAAATAAAAGCTACGAAATAAACGGAGAACTAGCTAAGGGTGAGGTGACGATGTGTGTTGGAAATGTTTCCAAGGTTGATGTGATCAACATCGCACGCTCTCTCTACCTTCAGGATTAGTGACGAACCTAAATAAATGTTATTTGGTGTTTTGCGTTGAGCATGAACATGATTAGATCATGTTTGTTGCAATACGGTTATTCATTTAAGTCAGAGAATAATAGTTATTCTGGTTACATGAATAATACCTTCAATGGTCATGCACCCAGTGAGAATGGTTTGTTGAAATCTTGATCTTAGTAGTACACATGTTCATAACATTGATGTCAAAAGATACAAAGTTAATAATGATAGTACCACATACTTGTGGCACTGCCGCTAAATGTCATATTGGTATAAAGCGCATGTAGAAACTCCATGCTGATGGATATTTGGACTCATCGATTTCGAATCGGTTGAGACATGCGAACCATGCCTCTTGGGCAAGATGACTAAAGGACCCCGTTGGATGGAGCGGGCAAGTGATTCATTGGAAATGATACATGTTGATGTATGCAATCTAGTGAGTCTTGTAGCGTGCAGTGGATATCGTTATTTTCTTACCTTCACTGATGATTTGAGTAGATATAGTGTATATTTACTTAATGAAACACAAGTCTGAATCGTTTGAAAGGTTCAAGCAAATTCAGAGTGAAGTTTAAAGATCATCGTGACAAGAAGATAAAAATGACCGCGATATGATCGTGGAGGTGAATATCTGAGTTACGAGTTTGGCATACAACTTAAGACAACGTGAAATTTGTTTCACAACTAACGCCACCTGGAACACCATGGTGTGATGGTGTGTCCGAACATCATAGTCATGCTCTATTGATATAGTGCATACTGTGATGTCTCTTATCGTTTTACTACTATAATTTTTGGGGTTATGCATTAGGGACAACTACATTCACTTTAAATAGGGCATCATCTAAATCCGTTGAGATGATACCGTGTGAATTATGGTTTGATAGAAACCTAAGCTGTCATTTCTTAATGTTTGGGGCTGCGATGCTTGTGTGGAAAATGTTTTCACATAATAAGCTAGAACCCAAAGCGGACAAATGTATCTTCATAGAATACCCTAAGAACAGATGGGTATGCCTTCTATCTCAGATCCGAGTGCAAAGTGTTTGTTGCTAGAACTGGGTCCTTTCTCGAGAAAAAGTTTCTCTCGAAAGAATTGAGTGGGAGGAAGATAGAACTTGATGAGGTTGTTAAACCTTTGTTCAACCAGAGAGTAGCACAGCGCAGAAAGATGTTACTGTGAAGCCTACGTTAGTTGAAGAGGAAGTTAATGATGATGATCATGAAGCTTCAGGATCAAGTTACTATCAAACTTCGTAGGTCGACAAGGATGTGTACTGCTCCTAAGTGGTACGACAACTCTGTCTTGGAGGTCATGTTGTTGGACAACGATGAACCTACGAGCTATGAAGAAGCGATGATGGGCCCGGATTCCGACAAATGGTTGGAGGCCATGAAATCCGAGATAGGATCCATGTATTAAAACCAAGTGTAGACTTTGGTAGACTTGCTCGTTGGACGGCAGGTCGTTGAGTACAAATGGATCTTTAAAATGAAGACAGACATTGATGGTGAATGTCACTATTTGTAAAGCTCGACTTGTTGCAAAGATGTTTGTGACAAGTTCAAGGAGTTGACTACGATGAGACTTTCTCACTCGTAGCGATGCTAAAAGTCTGTTGGAATTATGTTAGCAGTTGCTGTGTTTTCAATTATGAAATCTGGCAGATGGATGTCAAAACATCGTTTCCTTAATGGTTTACTTGAGGAAAGGTTGTATGTGATACAACCAGAAGGTTTTGTCAGGCCTAAGGATGCTAAAAGGTGTGCAAGCTTCGGTGATCCTTCCATGGACTGAAGCAAGCATCTCGGAGTTGGAATATACGCTTTGATGAGGTGATCAAAGTTTTGATGTTTATACAAAGTTTATGAGAAACTTGTATTTGCAATAAAGTGAGTGGGAGCACTATAGAATTTCTGATAACTATATGTGGATGACATATTGTTGTTCAGAAATAATGTAGAGTTTCTGGAAAGCATAAAACGGTTATTTGGAAAGTGATTTTCAAAGGAAGACCTGGATAAAGCTACCTAATTGTTGAGCATCAAAATCTATAGAGATAGATCAAGATGCTTGATGAGACTTTCAATGAGTGCATACCTTCACAAGATTTTGAAAGAGTTCAAAATGGATCAGCCAGAGAAATAGTTCTCGTCTGATTTGTAAGGTGTGAAGTTGAGTGAGACTCAAAGCTCGACAACGGCAGAAGAAAGAGAAAGGACAAACGTCGTCCCCTATGCCTTAGCCATAGGCTCTATATTATGCCATGCTGTGTACCGCACCTATGTGTGCCTTGCCATGAGTCTGTCAAGGGGTACAAGAGTGGTCCAGGAGTGGATCACTGGACAGCAGTCGGAATTATCCTTAGTAACCAGAGGACTAAGGAAATGTTTCTTGATTATGGAGGTGATAAAGAGTTCGTCGTAAAGAGTTACGTCGATGCAAGCTTTAACACCTATCCGGATGACTAGTAGTAGCAATCTGGATACGTATAGTGGAGAAGCCATTTGGAAACAGTACCAAGTGGAGTGTGGTAGCAGTGTTTACGGTTTGACATAGAGATTTGCAAAGTACACACGGATCTGAATATCGCGGACCCGTTGACTATAAGACCTCTCTCACATGCAAAGCATGATCGAGCCCCAGAACTCATTGGGTGTTAGATTCATAACAATGCGAATCACATGGTGATGTGAACTAGATTATTGACTCTAGTGCAAGTGGGAGACTGTTGGAAATATGCCCTAGAGGCAATAATAAATTAGTTATTATCATATTTCCTTGTTCATGATAATCGTTTATTATCCATGCTATAATTGTATTGATCGGAGACTTAAATGCATGTGTGGATACATAGACAAAACCATGTCCCTAGTATGCCTCTAATGGACTAGCTCGTTGATCAAAGGATGGTTAAGGTTTCCTAGCCATGGACATGAGATGTCATTTGATAACGGGATCACATCATTAGGAGAATGATGTGATGGATAAGACCCAAACTACAAACATAGCATATGATCGTGTCAGTTTATTGCTACTGTTTTCTGCATGTCAAGTATATGTTCCTATGACCATGAGATCATGCAACTCACGGATATCGGAGGAGTGCCTTGTGTGTATCAAACGTCGCAACGTAACTGGGTGACTATAAAGGTGCTCTACAGGTATCTCCGATGGTGTCTGTTGAGTTGGCATGGATCGAGACTGGGATTTGTTACTCCGTGTAACGGAGAGGTATCTCGGGGCCCACTCGGTAATGCAACATCACAATAAGCCTTGCAAGCAATGTGACTAATTGTTAGTTGCGGGATCTTGTATTACGGAACGAGTAAAGAGACTTGCCGGTAACGAGGTTGAACTAGGTATGGAGATACCGACGATCGAATCTCGGGCAAGTAACATACCGAAGAACAAAGGGAACGATATACGGGATTAACTGAATCCTTGACATAGAGGTTCGACCGATAAAGATCTTCGTAGAATATGTAGGAACCAATGTGGACGTCCAGTTCCCGCCATTGGTTATTGACCGTAGAGGTGTCTCGGTCATGTCTACATAGTTCTCGAACCCGCAGGGTCTGCACACTTAAGGTTCGGTGACGTTTCGGTAGTGTAGAGTTATGTATGGTGGTGACCGAAGGTTGTTCGGAGTCCCGGATGAGATCCCGGACGTCACGAGGAGCTCCGGAATGGTCCGGAGGTAAATATTCATATATAGGAAGTCCCAGTTTGGTTTCCGGAAAAGTTTCGGGCTCATCGGTAGTGTACCGGGAGTATCGGTATTGTACCGGGAGTGCCGGTAGTGTACCGAAGGACCTCCGGGAGGGGTATTTCGACCCCAAGAGGTCCATGGGCTGTGGGAGAATAATAACCAGCCCTTAGTGGGCTGGGAAAACAGCCACAAAGGCCCATGGCGCAGGAGAGAAAGTCCTAAAGCAAAAAGTGGAAAATCAGCCAATAGGAGGCAATCCTACTCCAACTAGGATTGGAGGTGAAGTAGGATTGCTCCCACCTCCTATTTCGGCCGACCCAAAGGCCTTGGCTGCCTCTCCTCTCCTCTCCTCCTATATATACTAGTGGATTGGGTGGTTTTTGGACAGAATTTCCGGCCACGTGCTACCCGTTTCACCGGTGCACAGTTTCTCCTCTAGATCGGTTTTTCGCAGCGCTTAGGCGAAGCCCTGCCGGAATCACTCCACCACCATCACCGGAGCGCCGTCATGCTGCCGGTGAACTCTCTCTCCTCTCCACCTCCTCTTGCTGGATCAAGACGGTGGAGATCGTCATCAAGCTGCACGTGTGCTGAACGCGGAGGTGCCGTCCGTTTAGCGCTAGATCGGAAGGACCGTGATCGAGATCGCGAGACGGTTCGTGATGAAATCGCGGAATGGATCGTGATGAGTTCGCGGGATAGATCGTGATCAAGATCGTGAGACGGATCGTGATGAGATCGCGGGACGGATCGTGATGAGTTCACGGGACGGATCGTGATTGGATCGCGGGACGGATCGTGATGAGATCGCGGGACGCTCGGCGATTTGGATCGCGAAGATGTTCGACTACACCAACCGCGTTTCTTAACGCTTCCCGCTTAGCGATCTACAAGGGTATGTAGATCCACTCTCCCTTCTCGTAGATGCTCATCACCATGGATAGGTTTGCGTGTGCGTAGGAAATTTTTTGTTTCCCATGCGACGTTCCCCAACAAAGGGGAGGTGCATGTTGGAAAGTAAAACGAGGGAGACATTAGACACACACACACACACACACATATATATAAGTGAACAATTGTCTTTATTGATGATTGGTTACATGTATATATAGCCTCAGAGGGATGCATTGAACAAACGCGATAGTCCAGAAAGACGCGACACCCCCTCCCCCCTAATCTATGCTATCCTTGTAGACATTATCATCTTAAATAAAAGATCCTCCAAAAATCATGTGGGAAAAATGTGAGAATATTTGATATGTTGCCAAAACTCCTGTAAACCTAGTGGAAAATAAAGAGAAAATGATGCAACATACAATAGTTATCGTCTCCTTTAACTCAATATGTGAGAACCATAGAGTTGAGAGAACAATAAACATGTCGTATATACTTTCCTGAAAAACCCGGTGGAAAAAATAGAAAGTATGACATATGATCTTGTGTTGATATTACCTCATTAAAAACCTTTATGAGAACCTATAAAGTAAACTCATGAAGGAAAAAATACTATAATATAATGCTTTGAACATGAACAATTCAGGAAGATACTCTCCCTGATTCTTGCAAATTCCAAAGCCATCACATAACAATTTCATGAATATATTTCTGAAATGTAGAAGTTGGTAGAGACTTGGTTAACAAACCACTCGCATTATTTGACTTGCAAGATATGCAATATGGAGATATTGCTTATTACGTAACTTGTTTGCATCCGAGCAACACAAGCAACATTATCTTTGAGATAATGGTTGGTGGATGTAGCCACGAGGTCTGTTTCGAAGACTCTCATAAGATGGCTATCACATCTAGCAGGAACACAAAACTTGTCTATGAACTAACATGGTAGGGATCTGATCGATGTATCCAATGATATTGGTGTCCAGATTTCTCTGAAACTGAAAGATTAGGACAAGATGTTTGATTCCTTGGAGATATCAAAAGATATTCTTGAGTCCCAACTAATTATGTTTGGTGGGTCCAATGACACTAGGATGAACTTTAGGTCCCGACATCTTATTTTTGACTCATGGTCTAAATGAATCTTTCTTTACGTCTAGAGAACGAACAACCATGGATGGATAAGACTTGTCCACAATCAATTTCTCCAATATAATATGGTTTTAGACAACATGTGTACCATAATGTATGAGTGAAGATGCTCAAGGTTTTACCCAAATTCTTCATCTCAAATTCCTCATTTAGATGATCACATGCCTAACATGTATGGGTAATCATCGGTGTAGGAGTAATCCTTGTGTTAAGGAACTCACTAGTCAGTTGTACCAAAATATACGGACATCAATAAGTTGTTTAGTGACTTATTGATTTTACATGATGTAAGTTATGTTTTGCTTTTTGATTCAGAAATGAGATTCCATCAGGAACCACCAATATCTGAATATAGGGAACCATATGGATATGTGATCACTACATCTATCAACTATAGAGATAGATGATTTTGTACTGCCAATGATAGAAGTTATCGGAATGAGATTCCACCTCTGGAGAATAGTTGGGTATCTGCGTGAACCCTTGTGCTAAAATACTTGCTCTATCTTTCACCACCTCATTGTTCTCAATTCTGCTTCCAGAAGAAAACCGATGTACGTATTGCTTATGAATACCTTCCCATTTTTGAGCAAGATTATTTCTACCTAGATTATACTGTTTGCTTGAGTTCAGTCCGAGTGTTGTTCACAATTTTCCATGTCATGGTCTTTGGATCTAAATCATTTGAAAGGTTTTGCAATATAGTTGAGAAATGTATGTCGACAATTGTAGACTTCCGGTTATATGTTTCTCCAAAATCTATATATCAATATGTAGCTGATGGAAATATCGTTACCCATGGTGACTGCTCGTGATTTTCCAATGCGGCTAAGTTGGGTATTTCGATGTCCTGGTCATTGTGTGCACTATAATATGGGTTGGTGGATGTTTTCCATCCATTGGATGTATACTACGCATCATGTGTATCCATGTATGTCAACGTGATGTTGGCCTGCATTTACTGATTCAGAGGCCTTAATATCCTTGCTTGCGAGAAGTTGAATCCCGATATACTATTGTCGTACTTCTCCCCATATTGCTTTGAACGGGGAGTTGAGTGGTTTTAGTTGGTACCTCCACTCTTTCTGGCATATTTTTCAGGATTGTAGGATTGTGTGACACCTTTATAGTCAGTAAATGAATATGACAGGTTATTTGCAATGTGTTGCAAATCTGGTGAATGCATGGTTCAGATCTTTGAGTAGGTGGATTTGAGGCAGAAATGTGTTGAACATTCCACTAATTTCCTGGCCTTCTTTATGGTACTTAAAATCCCCCCTAATGCCTGGAAATGTTCTTCATTGAATTAACATACTGGCCTTGAATAGCTCCCCATGAGAGGGGCTTGAGGTATTGACGGTAATGCAATTATTCCTCACATAGATCCCAATATATGCTGAGGGGCCAATGATGCATGTTGGGGTCGTGATATAGGTATGAAACCAAATTACCACACTGGGAAATACTTGGTAAATTTCCATGTATCAAAGATGTAGGGGAGTAATTTTATGCAGTTCGGTCACGGGCATGTAAAACTACATGACTCCAACGTAAAGTTGGTAGGTTAAAATTTCAAAGTAAAGATCATGAAATGAGGTTAATTCTTTGGATAAATGATTCTACCAAACCATTTTGAATCTAGACATTACAAAAAATTGCTAAACTTCAATTCGAGGGCCATAATGAAGGCACTCAAGGAGAATTCTGCAATGTTATCCATTCATTTTGCTTGAAATCGATGTCACGATAATGAGCCAATAGTTTCGTGTGAATAAAGCACACACTTAAGACTATCATGTAGATATGTCTTTTAGAACCATGGAATACCTAAATAGTCTAGTCAATAGACGGGAAGAGCCACTTACCTCGACTTGGTGTGTTCAAGGAGTCCAAGTGGTTCAACATAGATTTTAAGGTGCGCGAGCCATAAAATTAGCTTCCTTGCGTCACATGTAGTGTAAACAAAATCCAATTAATGTTATAATTTAGCATCATAATAACCATAAACCAATAGAATTGTTGTTAGTTTCGGTTTCAACCCTATGTTTGGATGACCAAGACGAGTATGCCAACCTTGTCATCTACAAGAATTGTTGGAAAAATACCTTGTACGCAACATGTACTATGGTTTTCGTAGTATGTGTAGTACAATTATGGTGATACGTAGAGAGTGTGCTTTCCATATCTGTTGCATATGGTAAAGATAAGATATTACTCTTTGTTGTCATCATAAGTTTCGCTATGAAAACTATTTTGATGGATACCTCCATAGTTTAGTAGGGTACGAGTTAAATCGGGAAGCAATAAAACATCCTCGATGTTACTCAAGTACCCATAGCGATAGTAAATATGGCCCTAGTTGAGCCAACAATTACCTCCCCGCGTCTAGCAATTTTAAAATATCTCATTTCCTCTCAACTAGAGTGGAAACATTTTATTTCCCTGAATATAGAGTTCGTGGTGCATATGTCCACAAGGCACAGATCATCTTTCATCTAATTCACCCCCCCTACAAATCTATATATAGACTTGAAGATTTTCAGTATGAAAATCTCTATCAGATATATAGAATACATACAAGTGTATATGTACCAAAATGCTGATACGATATATGATGAAAACAATACTTATGTTGCTATTACAACATCATAAATGGACATTAATTATATTGACCACTCAGGAGATTGAGGGACTATTCATAGTCTTCAAATATGTCAGCTGAGGTATATTCATTCATCACGTTCTCCATACCCATAGAGTCCCATCACCGCTGTTGATGTCGGGTTGAAGGTTGAAGTGAGCTTCAAACCTTTTCCCTAGAGGTTCATTGTGTCCCGGGAATTGCTGATATAGAATAACGAGATGCAGAGATCTAAATCAATGTAATGTTGAAAGTATGTGGATGTCGCCTAGAGGGGGTGAATAGGCGCTTTAAAATAATTATGGTTTAGACTTGAACAAATGCGGAATAAAACTACGTTTAATTAGTCAAGCACAAAACCTACAACAACTAGGCTCACCTATGTGCACCAACAACTTATGCTAAGCAAGATAAACAACTAAGTAATAGCAAGATATATAACATGAAACAATATGGCTATCATAAAGTAAAGTGCATAAGTAAAGGGCTCGGGTAAGAGATAACCGAGGCACATTGTGACACCCTGGATTTAGTGCTACAGTGATTATTGTAATTAAGCTACAGTGTTAGAGCATATTTCTCCATATATGGTTTTGGTAATTGTTGACAATCCCTATGAACTAATGGTTGCCTTGAGCTATATTCAAAGGATTTGTCCATATGCACTTCTTGAAGTACATATGTTGGTTTCAAGGAGTTTATATTATGCCCAAGGTGGTATTCAAGGTTTATCCAAAGATTGGTCATGTGAGAGTTGAACTTATTGCAAGCATGACTTGAAGAAGAAGGTTGTGTGAGCATTCATGCTTACCTTCAAGACATCATCTTTATGAAGAGAGAAGATAAGATACAAGGTTGATCAAGACTAAGTCAAAGAATGAATCAAGTTGATCAACACACAAAGCATACAAGATGTACCGAGAGGGATCAAGTGATCCCATGGTATGGTAATCATTGTCCATTACGCTTTGTGTACTAACCCATGTTCCTTGTGAATGTCGTTTGTGGGGTTAGGTATGTTTCCATGGGCTGGCATCAATAAGAAGATCCCATACAATCCATGGAGGATGACATCGAGTGGTGATCTTCATCAAGGTTGCGGTGTGTAAGTTCAAGTGAAGCATCACGGAGAGATCATGCTTGAAGATTTCCGTTCATTGTGGTGACAATGGACTTGTGAAGATGTGCCGAAGAGTGGCTCACCCATAGTGGAGTATGGGGGAGCAATCTACTAATCTTCATCAAGCAGGCGCAATCAAGAAAGGAGGTCCATCTTTAGGAATTCAAGATCGTCATCATATAGCTCAAGTGGACTATGCACAAGGCAAAGGTTTGATCTTGATAGGGTTATAGGATCAGTAGCCATACTATCAAGGGGGGCTCTCAAGTGAGTAGCTTGATCGTATCGTTCGTTGAGAGCTCAAACCATTGCATTCTTGGCATCATCATCTTTCTTGGTTCTTCGTTGACTTTTCTCTTTGTGGGTTCTTGAGCTTATGGTCAGCTTCATGACAAGCTCAAGTTCATCGAAAACGGAGTCCATATGCATCTTCTATGATGTTTTCGATGTTGGAGTGTTTGCTAGTTCTTCATTGATACAGGTTTCACATCTCTATACCACTGGCATTTTCATACTGCCTCTTCTTAGGATAACCAGCCAGTGTTTGGATAGTGCTTGTCATGTGCTAAGTAATATAACATACCTCCCTGTGTACTTTCTGTCTGTTCACACCAAATGGCCGGAGTGACCGGTTCCATGAAAGAATTCCCTCTTATCGAAGGATATTGGATAAGGAACACTCCCAAGATCTTAGCTAGCGAGGCTGAAGCCGATGGCCGGTTAAGACAAAGTTCACAGCACAGACGGAAGAATTTTTGATTTAAAGTACACAGTTACATAAAATCACACATCTGGCTGGTGTTCAAGATTGTCTATTAAGGCATCCAAGGTGCAATCTTCTTGCGAGAGACGAGCGGTGGGCATCACTTGGTCGTACACCAAATAAAGCGGCACTTCTTGCCCATCCCCCTGCCGGCCCAACTCGAGCCATATGCTCGGGGTTCAGACCAGTATAATGGGTCTTGATCATCACCCACGCCTCTTGTGCTCCCTCTCGACATGCTAATGTCTTCCATAGCTCGAAACGACTCCGGGCTCCCTTGAACCGATCAGCCAGTTCGGCCATCCCCTCTGGAGGCTTCTCGGCAGACCATAGCGCTTTCATCATGCTCCTCATAGCCTTCCAAGCCCGCTCATGTACGACGGACATTTCCTTCAGAAGGCTCCCCCGGTAGGATCCGATCTCTTCTTTAGGCCGCCCGGTCATGAGACCTATACTTGAGATGAGGCATGTCTATTACACTTCATGTATTAGAGGTACCCTTAGACGATATAATCACACTTAACGAACATGCCCCTCTGTAATTTCTGGCTCTCTTCTCGGATTTGGGCCAATTGAGTTTTTAAACTCTCAATTTCCTCAGCCTACTGCCTGTTTTCCGCCTGGAGACAATTCTTCTCCTCAAGATTTCGTTGCGCCGAAAGAGCTTCATCACAAGTCTAGCGGTGCTTACAAAGCCACAAGTGATGCTCCCGCTACCTCAAGCGACAACCTTGTCACAAATGAAGAGATAAGCCTCATGGTTAAGAAATTCAACAAGTTCTACAAGAATAGAAGCAAAGATCGCAGATCCAACTCAATATATGAAGAGAAGCGTTCGTCAAGTCGTGACCGAAACTGCTACAATTGTGGGAAGCCCGGACACTACTCCAATGAGTGCTCGACTCCCTACAAACGAAGAGAAGAGTCACCAAGAAGACGAAGCTCAAGAGATGAATAACCTCGAAGATAGAGAAGGAGTAGAGATGATAGTTATGAACGAAGACCCTCAAGGAGAAGTAGGGACTCAGAGAAGAAGGACAAGCACACCAAGAGCTACTCAAGAAGAAAGCATCAAGCTCATGTTGGTGAATGGGTTTCCAGCCCCGACTCCGACAACCACTCCGAGAGAAGCTATCACTCCAACTCCGACTATAGTCAAGATGTTGGTGTCGTCGGAATTGCACTAGTGACAACCAACTCCTATGATCTATTTGATTCACCAAATGAAGGAGGTGTAAGTTTCTTCATGGCTAAAGGCCCCAAGGTATCACACCTCGAATATCTTGATTTCGATAGTGATGAAGATGATTTGCTTTACGATGATGACTTGCTATGTGATAAAACTAGTGATGTTAATCATAATGAACTTGATATTTCTCATACCAGTCAAGATAATTCAATTCATGATGATAAGATGAAAATAGAAGAACTAACTAAAGAACTCAACACTCTTAAGTTAGCTCATGAATCTACTCTTGAAGATCATAGAGAGCTTGTAAGAACTCATGAGAAACTATGCTTCGAGAAGCTCAATTTGGAGCAAGAACATGAATTTCTTAAAGCTATCAATGACGATCTCCAAAAGAAGACTTCATCTTATATTGCCAAACGACTACTCTCGTCTACATTCATGCCACAAGTCAAATCTAAGCAAACTAGTAACAAAGGAAAGAAATGTTCTTCATCTAGTAGCAACAATAAAAATGCTAAACCCAATGATGTTGCTCGTAGTAGTTCTATTGATTCCACTAATGATGATTCTCTTAGCCAAGTTACACTTGAGCAAGAAAATGCTTTATTGAATGGGATTATAGAGAAAGCTATCTACAAGAGTCTTAAAGGGTACAAACAATTTGATGAGATTGTACGCAAGCATGGAGGATACCGGAAGAATCATGGTGTTGGCTACTTCAATGCTAATGGAGTTGAATGGGAAGAAGGTCAATATCCCGAGCCAAAGTTTGTTCCTCAAAAGGAGAAGTATGAGAATACTCTTCCCAAGGGGACAAACACTCAACATGACCTTCCGCCAGAAGACACCAAGCTCAAGGGCAAGAACAAGCTCCAAGAGGACTTTGACTCTTATGAAGATGAACCCCAAGCTTTGGTGAAGTGGGTTCCCAAGGCTACTACAAGCTCAACTTCTACAAGTGCTGCTTCAACACCAAGGATCCCCATGAACTTGATGTGGGTTCCCAAGAAAAATAACTAGAGAGTTCTTGAGGGGTGACTCCGCGAACGAAATTCACTCATATTCATTATTGGCAAGATCTATTTGCAATCAACATCAACCCTATGCAATAGATCAAGGAGTCACACATTCCCTCAAAGGTAAGCAAGGGACAAGGTAATCAACAAATCAATGGACATCATTACACATGCTTTGCACTCCATGTCCATAGATATCCTTGTTTTTGTCTCTTGTGTGTTGGGACTAACCCATGTAGGTGAGAAGGGTAAGGAAACAACAAGGATGGTCCCAATTCTTGGTGATCTTCATCAACCTTTAGCATCCACCACTACCTCACCAACATGAAGTCTTCATCGACAAAACCGAAGGTTAGTTTATCCCTCTTATGGGGGGATGTCACATCAAGGGGGAGCTTTACTCTAAGACATGAGTCAAAGCATCTCCTAGTATGTGGCAACATTAAATGCTTTATGTAAAAGTGGTAACCCCACTTGTGCTTAAACGATGAGTATGACCTATGATCAAGTACTCTTACTTGGCTCCTAAGTCAAATACTCATATATAGATGACTTCGTCATCGCCCAAGTGCTTGTTAGATTCTAGAGTGTTTGTGCATGTTTGCCATGATTTCATTTGACATCTTATTGTGTGAGCATGTTGGTCTGCATTTATTTTCTCATTCGAGGATATCCAATTGTTGTTATTTGGCTTTTAATTTATCTTTTTCCAATTGGATATACAAGAATGCCTAGGACCAATTCTTTAGCTATCTATGCTTTCGCACCTCATGCTGCATCACAAAATTTGAACAAGTGCTTTTCGCTCGCTCTGTGCTTGGAGCACTCGAAGTTCCGTATTGACAAGGACTGACCATTAAAACCTCCCAAGTGCATCTCGGTGGAACAAAACACAAATTCTCGGTCTCACCGAATGCCTAGGGTTGATCTGGTTTTCAATCTTGGTACCACGGATTCCATCTTCTCTGTTACACCGAGTTTCCCTGTCAACTGACAGTTGAGGAACTCGGTGACACCAAAAAGTTAGAATTGGTGCCACCGACAGTGGTGGGTATATAAGTTGTGGACCCCGACGCTTTGAAATTCAATCTCATTCGCCACGCCTTAGAACCCTAAGCTACCGCCTATGAGACCCCTGGTCGTCACCCTTGTCTCCCTGCGCTCCTCCACCGCTGGGAATCGCCGTCGTCGAAGAAATCCTCTCCCTCGTCATCGCCGTAGAGGATCTGCGCCAAGCTAGGGTACGGATTCGATCTCTTTTGCGCTCCTCGTCTGATTCTTGCGCATTAGATTCATGTTTATCATTGATACACCCCTTGCACGTATTCCTATCCACTCAAACCCTCCATACTCTCACGAATGATGAATTTTCTAGGGTTTTGCCGTCCGCCCGATAAATCTCGGTGGAACCAAAACAGACATATCGGTCTCACCGATGTGATCTTCTATGTTGCTGAGAACCGACTCGGTGGAACCGAGTTCCTCTTTTCGGTCCGACCGAAAAGGGTGCCAAGGTTCGGTTAAGTGAGTCAGTCTGTCTCGGCCCCACCGAAAAATCTGTTTCGGCTGTACAGATATTTATTTGATGGAATGCAAAAATCTTGAAAATTTATTGTTCAATTTTCAAAAACGAGCCTAATTTTGTGATGACTCATCTATTTCTGCTCTCCTATACTCTATTCACAGGGTCAGTATGTCAGATAGAGAGGACAGTCAAAATTTGGCAGAGCAGGGAGTTGATATGAGTTCAGGCACAACCCTAGAGCCCAGTTCTTTTTCAGATCTAGGCACCCCCAGCTCTCATGGGTTGCCCAAGGCTGCCACCAGGACCAGGAAGAAGGTAAACTCTAATGAAGAAGATTCAGACTTTATTCCTGAGGAGATTCTTGCCAACAAGCAAGAAAAGGCTGCTAAGAAGTCAGCAAGTGAAGCTACTTCTTCCAAAAGAGTCGTCAGCAAGATCTATGCCAGCTCAGAGACTATCAAAGCACATGAGAGTGCTAGAGCCACAATACCTATTGATCCCCCAAGGAAGTCTATGCCTAAGAAGGCAGGGGAAAAGAAGTCCAGGAAGAGGATAATCCATGTGATTGGTAGGCCTACCTCTATGTATGAAGATCCAGAGGAGGCTGCTGGTGCTGCTGCTGAGGAAGAGGAGGAAGAACATGTTGAGAAAGCCCCTCCTAAGACGAAAGCCAAGAAGCTGATGGTTGATGCTGTGCCATAGGCTGGCACTTCCAAGAGCACAAAGCCTACATCCAAGAAAGCTGCTGCACAGAAGTCCAAGAGGACTACCAAAGACATTCCAGCTTCTGAGAAAAACAAGGGCACTGCCTCCAGACTTGAAGATGATGATGACTTGACTACTTTGATGAAACTCAGACCACATCTTCCAGTACATGATGCCAGCCACTTAGTTGCTGAAGACATGAAGAAGAGTAAAGACTCGGGATTGAGAGCCTGGAGAGTCATGGATCCTTATGCTCACAGGAAGAAAACTGCCGTTGACTACAGGTTCTACACCAAAGAGCAACATGACTTTTATGAGACAGTGTTGCTTGACAAGAGCCCAGCTGTTAGCGATATGAGATATGTCGATTGGAAATTCATTAAGGAGAATGTGGACTACTTTCCAAGTGTCCAAGATAATTTCCACTGCATTGGTTTGGATGAGTTCATTGGCAAAGAGCTTACTGCATGGAACGACAAGATGATCATGCAATTCTAATCCACTGCACATTTCTATGGAGATGGTAGAATTGTATGGATGACTGAAGGAGCAAGGTATGAATCTACTGTTGAGGAGTGGGCTGCACTTCTAGGAGTTCCAGATGCTCAGGAAGGTGATCCGGATGTATACTCAGAATCCAAGGCAAGTCACAATGCCATGAAGGATATGTATACTCCTATCCCCGCAGACGAGGTGCAATCACACAAGCTAGGATCCATCTACTATCTGCAAGCAGGCCTCCGTACAATGAACACTATTCTGAGGCACCCCTTGATGCCCAAGTTAGGAGATGACAAGATGATCCGAGGATACTCCATCAACATGTTGATCCACCTTGACAGGAACACCAGGATTAGTCATGGATTTGATTGTTGAGACAATCAAGAGGGTTGCTGCTGATCAAAAGCGCTCTTGCTGCTATGCACCCTACATCCAGTTGCTTATCAACTCTCAGTTGGAGAAGCACATTTTTGCTCTAGATCGTCCACATCTTCCCCTACAGCCAGAACTTGAGGATAATGTTGTGGTGATGGACCCAGATCATCCCACATCTGCTACAGCACAGGCAGATGTAGAAGTAGTTCGAGCCGTTAGTGCTCAAGCCCCCAGATCCAGGAACGAGCAAATGGATCTTCTGATCTCAACCGTCCAGGGCATGCAAAAGGATATCAAGGGGATGTTGGACAACCAGAACAGTCTTGTGAGGATCTTTGAGACAAGGATCAAGACTCTTGGTGATAAGGTGGACAAGTTGTCGAAGACAGTTATAGAGCTTCAGAAGGAAGTTAACTCCATGCATATCCCTCGGGTCTCTTCTACTTCTTCTTCTTCAGATGATGATGATGATGATGAGGAGGAGGATGGATCACCTCTCAGGCCGGACACCCAGTTCACTACTCAAGCTAGATCAGTCATAGTGCCTGCACCAGACTTGAGGCCCTCTTCATCAACTCCTGCTACTGTCAGCACAGCTCCTGCTCCATCAGCTCCTGATCCTCCCGTGACCACTCTAGCTCCATCCACGACATCTGCAGAGATCTTTGCCGATGGTGTTCTCTCGACTCCTTCATCGACAACTGGAGGAGATCGGCCCAAGAATGATTAGACATATGCCTTTGAACTTTTTGGTAACTTGTTGCCAAAGAGGGAGAAGTGTATATAGATCATTAGGCTTTGAGTGAGAGAGTGTTTGGTGTTTGTTGTTTTTTCAAAACAATTTCTTTTGGTTACTGCGATACTCTTTTGTTTTGCTTGTGATACCGCTTGATGATGTTTGATCATACGCTTTGATGTGCGATGCTACTATTTCCTATCATCTTAATGCTTATGTGATGATCATTCATCTTTGGTTGATTGTGTTGTGCTATGATATCCATTCCAATAACTCTCGCACACCACCAAGTGGTATGTGACATGTAAGAAGTAACCCATGCACCTAATCGATTGTGCATTTGCATTCAATCGCAAATTTAAAAATAATGCACAAATTTAGGGGGAGCTCTTGCTTATCACATACTTCTCAAAGCGATGATTATATTCCATGGTTATATCCTTCTCGAATCTTTGATCTATATGTTGTCATCAATTACCAAAAAGGGGGAGATTTAAAGCACATTTGCTCCCTTGGTGGTTTTGGTAATTAATAACAACATATAAGTCATTGAACTGATGTTTCCACCAAGTATATTTCAGGACAAGTTCAATGATAGGGATGGCCAAAGGATTGTGGAATTACCCCAAGATGCAAGGAAATAGGTTGGCCAAGCTTCAAGCAAGAGGACTCTACATTTTACATTTGTGAGAAATCACTTTGAGTCCATAGGAAAGCCAATACTATTATAAGGGGGTGAAGTTTAATGATGGACAATATGCTCAAACATGCACAAGTGACAGTCACCAAAACATCCACAAACTCTCCCACCAAAAGTCTGTCATAAGCCAAATATACTAAATCAGTGCAACCAACATTCCTATCCCGGTGCCACCAATTCTAAACCCTAGACAAACTCAGCCAAACCCTAACACTTCGGTGCAGCCGACACTGCACTCGGTGCCACCGAGTTGGGTTGCCAAGATTCTGTTACGCAAGTTCACATTTTCGGTCTGTCCGAAAATGGTGAATCGGCGTCACCGAGATTGGCAAATCTGGCCGTTGGTCACCTTGTCGGTGCAACCGAGAATTGTATATCGGTCCCTCCGAGATTCAGAAGTTTCCACTTTTGGTCACTTCGATACCACTAAGATTTACACATCGGTGTCACTGAGTTGGTCATTTTTTGAGTAACGGTTGGATTTTTGGGGATGCCTATATATACCCCTTCACCAACACCCACTCGAAAGAGAATCACTCAAAACTATTCCATACCTATCCTACTCAGTTTTCTGAGAGAGAACCACCTACCCTTGTGTTGAGGTCAAGATCTTCCACTCCAACCATATGGATCTTGATTTCTAGCCTCTCCAAGTTGCTTTCCACCAATCTCATCTCTTCTAACAAGCCAAATATGTGAGAGAGTGATTGTGTGTTTAGGAGTCTATCATCTTGAAGCATAAGAGCAAGGAGTTCATCGTCATTACCGAGCCTAATACCTTTTGGAGGGTGGTGCCTCCTAGATTGGTTAGGTGTCGCTTGGGAGCCTCCTACTTCGTGTTGTGGAGTGAACCAAGAAGTTTGTAAGGGAAAGGAGATCACCTACTTCATGAAGATCTACCCATAGTGAGGCTAGTCCTTCATGGACGGAAGCCGCATGGAATAGTCAAGGTTGCTTCTTCGTGGAACCCTCCATGGGTAGAGCCCTTCGTGGACTCTCGCAACTGTTACCCTCCGTGGGTTGAAGACTCCATGAACGTGGACGTATGATAGCACCACCTATCGGAACCATGGGAAAAATCATCGTGTCATCACTTGTGTTTGCTTTAACCCTCTCTTTACTTACATGTGCAATGTCTTTACTTTCCGCTGCTACACTCTTAGACATGCATGTGTAGGGTGTTACTTGATATGCTATGAATGCTAAAACTTGCCAAGAATTAAAATTGGGAAAAAGGCAAAACTTTTATTTAGTCAAGTAGTCTAATCACCCCCCCTCTAGACCTACTTTCGATCCTACAAGCCCGCTTTTCTAACTCCTTGGCCGAAGTTGAGTCTAGTACTTGAAAAACTTTACTAACATTGTTGTGTTGCTTACGGGCCCGCATCTCAATCGAGTGGTATTACGATCTTTTATTCCTCGTCTATACTCTGTGTTCTAATCTTTCTTCTCTTTCGGGTTAAAGATTTTGCGAACTCTAACACTAGTTTCTCGTGATCACATCCACCAGAGAGTTGTTTTTATCGACAATTGTTTCCTTTGAAGTTATAATGCACACACTGCCATTTGACATTTTGAACCTCCTTATTACATATGCGTCCCGAAAGGCAACTCGTATGTCTGACTATCGTTGTCGATGCGACTAGGTTCCCGGCCATTCTAATCAACCTCTTCACCAGGCTAGGATATCGTTGGTACCCCCGAGTACACTGTTTATGAGGATTACCGCGAGTTCAACTAGGAGCAGTACCGGGCTGTGGTTGTTATCCGGGATCGACGTGATCGCTCCATCATTGAGCTGCACTCCTGTTGCGGTGTTGGAGTGATAGTGGAGATGACAGTCCATGATGCTGCCTATACTGCTATCACCCGCCTCCGTAGAGAGCACCCTCGCTTGGAGGAGACTAGATTCAGATACATTCTGCATGTCCTTGCTGGGGATGAGACTGGGTCCGACACTGCTGCCTTCACCCGTTTCATGCGACAACGCAATGATCGGTACTACACTACGGTGTGTACCCCTTATGTGAGTGAGCGCTGGTGGCCGGGTTTCCGTCGTCCTGTTGGGCAGATCAGAGCTGGTGACCACGGTCAAGGCATCATGTGAGCGGGCTCGATGGTGGCCATCGGTAGTCACGGCGTTGTGTCCCCCCGGTCCATCGGGACTGTCTAGGGACGCACATGTGGACGCCCCATACCGTGGGAGCATCAACCAAGCTTCCGTGTTTGATGCCAGGCAAGGAGCGAAAGGATACACCTTTTGCTCCTCCTCCTGTGGTTGGTGCTCTATGATGTGGACGAATGGCGATGGCTCAGACTCGGACGTCGGAGCATCAGCTCTGGATGGCGGTCCACGTGGTTGGCTCTCCGGTGGGCACCATGTCAGTGGTGGTGGCTTTCCCACTTGGTCATGTGGGCGACGGGAGGTGGAGCGGCGGTGGCCCTGGAGTGCTCTCTATCATTGATGGTGGCGTCGCCTTGATCCGGATTTGGGGAGCTGAACTCGTCGTGTTGGTGCTGAAGACCTCATGGTGGCATGGGGGAGCCACTGAGTGAAAGCTCCACGCTTTATCGCTGCCGCCGGCGCCACTCGCGGGCACCGCTCTATTCTTGAAGACGTCTTCATGGTGATCCTCTCCATGCCAGGGTTCCGGGTGAAGACCCTTGTCCGTTCTGGACACGACTGTTGGAAATATGCCCTAGAGGCAATAATAAATTAGTTATTATCATATTTCCTTGTTCATGATAATCGTTTATTATCCATGCTATAATTGTATTGATCGGAGACTTAAATGCATGTGTGGATACATAGACAAAACCATGTCCCTAGTATGCCTCTAATGGACTAGCTCGTTGATCAAAGGATGGTTAAGGTTTCCTAGCCATGGACATGAGATGTCATTTGATAACGGGATCACATCATTAGGAGAATGATGTGATGGATAAGACCCAAACTACAAACATAGCATATGATCGTGTCAGTTTATTGCTACTGTTTTCTGCATGTCAAGTATATGTTCCTATGACCATGAGATCATGCAACTCACGGATATCGGAGGAGTGCCTTGTGTGTATCAAACGTCGCAACGTAACTGGGTGACTATAAAGGTGCTCTACAGGTATCTCCGATGGTGTCTGTTGAGTTGGCATGGATCGAGACTGGGATTTGTTACTCCGTGTAACGGAGAGGTATCTCGGGGCCCACTCGGTAATGCAACATCACAATAAGCCTTGCAAGCAATGTGACTAATTGTTAGTTGCGGGATCTTGTATTATGGAACGAGTAAAGAGACTTGCCGGTAACGAGGTTGAACTAGGTATGGAGATACCGACGATCGAATCTCGGGCAAGTAACATACCAAAGAACAAAGGGAACGATATACGGGATTAACTGAATCCTTGACATAGAGGTTCGACCGATAAAGATCTTCGTAGAATATGTAGGAACCAATGTGGACGTCCAGGTCCCGCCATTGGTTATTGACCGTAGAGGTGTCTCGGTCATGTCTACATAGTTCTCGAACCCGCAGGGTCTGCACACTTAAGGTTCGGTGACGTTTCGGTAGTGTAGAGTTATGTATGGTGGTGACCGAAGGTTGTTCGGAGTCCCGGATGAGATCCCGGACGTCACGAGGAGCTCCGGAATGGTCCGGAGGTAAAGATTCATATATAGGAAGTCCCAGTTTGGTTTCCGGAAAAGTTTCGGGCTCATCGGTAGTGTACCGGGAGTGCCGGTAGTGTACCAGGAGTGCCGGTAGTGTACCGGGAGACCTTCGGGAGGGGTACTTCGACCCCAAGAGGTCCATGGGCTGTGGGAGAATAATAACCAGCCCTTATTGGGCTGGGAAAACAGCCACAAAGGCCCATGGCGCAGGAGAGAAAGTCCTAAAGCAAAAAGTGGAAAATCAGCCAATAGGAGGCAATCCTACTCCAACTAGGATTGGAGGTGAAGTAGGATTGCTCCCACCTCCTATTTCGGCCGACCCAAAGGCCTTGGCTGCCTCTCCTCTCCTCTCCTCCTATATATACTAGTGGATTGGGTGGTTTTTGGACAGAATTTCCGGCCACGTGCTACCCGTTTCACCGGTGCACAGTTTCTCCTCTAGATCGGTTTTCCGCAGCGCTTAGGCGAAGCCCTGCCGGAATCACTCCACCACCATCACCGGAGCGCCATCACGCTGCCGGTGAACTCTCTCTCCTCTCCACCTCCTCTTGCTGGATCAAGATGGTGGAGATCGTCATCAAGCTGCACGTGTGCTGAACGCGGAGGTGCCGTCCGTTCGGCGCTAGATCGGAAGGACCGTGATCGAGATCGCGAGACGGTTCGTGATGAGATCGCGGGACGGATCGTGATGAGTTCACGGGACGGATCGTGATTGGATCGCGGGACGGATCGTGATGAGATCGCGGGATGCTCGGCGATTTGGATCGCGAAGATGTTCGACTACACCAACCGCGTTTCTTAACGCTTCCCGCTTAGCGATCTACAAGGGTATGTAGATCCACTCTCCCTCTCGTAGATGCTCATCACCATGGATAGGTTTGCGTGTGCGTAGGAAATTTTTTGTTTCCCATGCGACGTTCCCCAACAGTGGTATCAGAGCTAGGTTGATGGTTCGATGAGATCTCGAGTAGAACACAAAAGGTTTGTGGGCGTTGATGCTTAGATTGCTTCCTCCCTTGGTCGTATTTTGGTTCAGCGGGATTGTGAGATGAAGCGGCCCGGACCAACATTACTCGTACGCTTACGAGAGACCGGTTCCCTCGACGCAACTTGTTGCCTAGATGGCTTGCGGGTGACAGTTTCTCTCACTTTAGTTGGATCGGATTCGACAAAGGTGGTCCTTGAGAAGGTTGAAAAGCAAACTAGTGTATCACCGTTGTGGTTTATGCGTAGGTGAGAATCGTTCTTGCTAGATACCCGTAGCAGCCACGTAAAACATGCAACAACAATTAGAGGACGTCTAACTTGTTTTTGCAGGGTATGTTGTGATGTGATATGGCCAATTACATGATGAGATATATGTGATGTATGAGATGATCATGTGATGTATAGAATTTCACGACTTGCATGTCGTTGAATACGGCAACCGGCAGGAGCCATAGGGTTGTCTTTAATTATTGTATGACCTGCGTGTCAATCATTAAGCGCTATGTAATGCTTTACTTTATCGCTACGGTAGCAATAGTAGTAGAAGCATATAGGGCGTGACAACCCCGATGGCGACACGTTGATGGAGATCAAGATGATGGAGATCATGGTGTCGTGCCAGTGACGATGGAGATCATGCCGGTGCTTTCTAGATGGAGATCAAAAGCACGAGTTCATGGCCATATCATGTCACTTATGATTTGCATGTGATGTTAATCCTTTTTATGCACCTTGTTTTGCTTAGGACGACGGTAGCATTATAAGGTGATCCCTCACTTAATTTCAAGATAAATTGTGTTCTCCCCGAGTGTGCACCGTTGCGAAAGTTCGTCGTGTTGAGACACCACGTGATGATCGGGTGTGATAGACTCTACGTTCACATACAACGGGTGCAAGACAGATTTGCACATGCGGAACACTCGGGTTAAACTTGACGAGCCTAGCATGTACAGACATGGCCTCGGAACACAAGAGACCGAAAGGTCGAGCATGAGTCATATAGTAGATATGATCAACATAATGATGTTCACCATTGAAGCCACCTCAACTCACGTGATGATCGGACTCGAGTTGGTGAATTTGGATCATGTGACACTCAGATGACCTGAGGGATGTCAATTTGAGTGGGAGTTCTTAAGTAATATGATTAATTGAACTCATTATCATGAACATAGTCAAAGTGTCTTTGCAAATTATGTTGTAGATTACTAGCTCGCACTGTAGCTCCCTTAAATTTTTATATGTTCCTAGAGAAATAGAGTTGAAAGATGTTGGTAGCAATATTGCGGACTGGGTCCGTGATCTGAGGATTGTCCTCATTGCTGCACAGAAGGCTTATGTCCTTAATGCACCGCTCGGTGCGCCACCCCCTCTAGCGTCGTCTATAGATGTTGTGAACATCTGACAGGCACGTTTCGATGACTACTTGATAGTTTAGTGTGTCATGCATTACAGCTTAGAATTGAGGCTCCAAAACGTTTTGAACGTCACGGAACATATGAGATGTTCTAGGAGCAGAGATTGTGATCTCAGGCTCGTGCCTTTGTTGCGAGATATGAGATCTCCAACAAGATTCTTTGCTTGTAAGACGAAAGAGAATAGCTCAATAGTTGAGCATGTGCTTAGATTGTCTAGGTGCCACAATCGCTTGAATCGAGTGGGAGTTGATCTTCCAGATAAGATAGTGATTGATATAGTTCTCCAAGTCACTATCACTAAGCTACTAGAACTTGGTGATGAACTATAAATTGCCAGGGATAGAAATGATTCCTGAGCTTCTCGCGATGTTTTGACACCGCGAAGGTAGAAGTCAAAAAGGAGCATCAAAGTGTTGATGGTTAGTAAAAACCACTAGTTTTGAGAAGGGCAAGGGCAAGTAGGGAAACTTCATGGATGGCAAGTCAGTTGCTGCTCCAGTGAAGCAGCCCAAAGTTGAACCTAAACCCGAGACTGAGTGCTTCCATTATGAGGAGAACGGTCACTGAAGCGGAACAACCCTGGATACATGGTAGATAAGAAGGCTGGCTAAGTCGACAGAAGTATATTTGATATGCATGTTATTGATGTGTACCTTGCTAGTACTCCTAGTAGCACCTGGGTATTGGATACCGGTTCGGTTGCTCGAAATAAAAGCTACGGAATAAATGGAGAACTAGCTAAGTGTGAGGTGACGATGTGTGTTGGAAATGTTTCCAAGGTTGATATGATCAAACATCGCACGCTCTCTCTACCTTCGGGATTAGTGACGAACCTAAATTTTATTTGGTGTTTTGCATTGAAGCATGAACGTGATTAGATCATGTTTATTGCAACACGGTTATTCATTCAAGTTAGAGAATAATGGTTATTCTGCTTACATGAATAAATACCTTCAATGGTCATGCACCTAGTAAGTGTGGTTCATTGAATCTTGATCATAGTAATACACATGTTCATAACAATGATGCCAAAAGATGCAAAGTTAATAATGATAGTACCACATACTTGTGGCACTGCCGCTAAATGTCATATTGGTATAAAGCGCATGAAAAAACTCCATGTTGATGGATCTTTGGACTCATTCGATTTTGAATCGGTTGAGACATGCGGACCATGCCTTTTGGTAAGATGACTAAACCCCGTTTTCTGGCTTGATGAAACGGGCAAGTGACTTATTGGAAACAATGCATGTTGATGTATACGATCCAATGAGTGTTTATAGCTTGCAGTGAATATCATTGTTTTCTTACCTTCACTGATGATTTGAGTAGATATAGTGTATATTTACTTAATGAAACACAAGTCTGAATTGTTTGAAAGGTTCAAAGCAAAGTTCAGAGTGAAGTTTAAAGATCATCGTGACAAGAAGATAAAAATTTCTACGATATGATCGTGGAGGTGAATATCTGGGTTACGAGTTTGGCATACAAATTTAGACAATGTGAAAGTTGTTTCACAACTCACGCCACCTGGAACACCATAGTGTGATGGTGTGTCCAAACGTCGTAGTCATGCCTTATTTGATATAGCACATACTATGATGTCTCTTATCGTTTTAATACTATCGTTTTAGGGTTATGCATTAGAGACAACCGCATTCACTTTAAAATAGGGCACCATCTAAATCCGTTGAGATGACACCGTGTGAATTATGGTTTGATAGAAACCTAAAGCTGTCATTTCTTGATGTTTGGGGCTGCGAAGCTTGTGTGGAAAATGTTTTCACCTAATGATCTCAAACCCAAAGCGGACAAATGCATCTTCATAGAATACGCCAAGAACAGTTGGGTATACCTTCTATCTCAGATCCGAGTGCAAAGTGTTTGTTGCTGGAATGGATCCTTTCCTGAGAAAAGGTTTCCCTCGAAAGAATTGAGTGGGAGGAAGATAGAACTTGATGAGGTTATTGAACCTTGTTTCAATCAGAGTAGCGCAGCGCAGAAAGTTGTTTCTGTGAAGCCTATGTTAGTTGAAGAAAGAAGTTAATGATGATGATCATGAAGCTTCGGATCAAGTTACTATCGAACCTCGTAGGTCGACAAGGACGTGTACTGCTCTTGAGTGGTACAACAACCCTGTCTTAAAGGTCATGTTGTTGGACAGCGATGAACCTACGAGCTATGGAGAAGCGATGATGGGCCCGGATTCCGACAAATGGATGAGACCATGAAATCCGAGATAGGATCCATGTATGAAAACCAAGTATAGACTTTGGTAGACTTGCTCGTTGGACGGCAGGTCGTTGAGTACAAATGGATCTTTAAAAATGAAGACAGACGCTGATGGTAAATATCACCATTTGTAAAGCTCGACTTGTTGCAAAGTTGTTTGTGACAAGTTCAAGGAGTTGACTACGATGAGATTTTCTCACTCGTAGTGGTGCTAAAGTCTGTTGGAATTATGTTAGCAGTTGCTGCGTTTTCAATTATGAAATCTGACAGATGGATGTCAAAACATCATTTCCTTAACGGTTTACTTGAGGAAAGGTTGTATGTGATACAACCAGAAGGTTTTGTCAGTCCTAAGGATGCTAAAAGGTGTGCAAGCTTTGGTGATCCTTCCATGGACTGAAGCAAGCATCTCGGAGTTGGAATATACACTTTGATGAGGTGATCAAAGTTTTTGATGTTTATACAAAGTTTACGAGAAACTTGTATTTGCAATAAAGTGAGTGGGAGCACTATAGAGTTTCTGATAAGTATATGTGGTTGACATATTGTTGATCAGAAATAATGTAGAATTTCTGGAAGGCATAAAAGGTTGTTTGAAAAGTGTTTTTCTAAGGAAGACCTGGATAAAGCTACCTAATTGTTGAGCATCAAAATCTATAGAGATAGATCAAGATGCTTGATGAGACTTTCAATGAGTGCATACCTTGACAAGATTTTGAAAGAGTTCAAAATGGATCAGCCAGAGAAATAGTTCTCGTCTGATTTGTAAGGTGTGAAGTTAAGTGAGACTCAAAGCTCGACAACGGCAGAAGAAAGAGAAAGGATGAATGTCGTCCCCTATGCCTTAGCCATAGGCTCTATATTATGCCATGCTGTGTACCGCACCTATGTGTGCCTTGCCACGAGTCTGTCAAGGGGTACAAGAGTGGTCCAGGAGTGGATCACTGGACAGCGGTCGGAATTATCCTTAGTAACCAGAGGACTAAGGAAATGTTTCTTGATTATGGAGGTGATAAAGAGTTCGTCGTAAAGAGTTACGTCGATGCAAGCTTTAACACCTATCCGGATGACTAGTAGTAGCAATCTGGATACGTATAGTGGAGCAGCCATTTGGAAATAGTACCAAGTGGAGTGTGGTAGCAGTGATTACGGTTTGACATAGAGATTTGCAAAGTACACACGGATCTGAATATCGCAGACCCGTTGACTATAAGACCTCTCTCACATGCAAAGCATGATCGAGCCCCAAAACTCATTGGGTGTTAGATTCATAACAATGCGAATCACATGGTGATGTGAACTAGATTATTGACTCTAGTGCAAGTGGGAGACTGTTGGAAATATGCCCTAGAGGCAATAATAAATTAGTTATTATCATATTTCCTTGTTCATGATAATCGTTTATTATCCATGCTATAATTGTATTGATCGGAGACTTAAATGCATGTGTGGATACATAGACAAAACCATGTCCCTAGTATGCCTCTAATGGACTAGCTCGTTGATCAAAGGATGGTTAAGGTTTCCTAGCCATGGACATGAGATGTCATTTGATAACGGGATCACATCATTAGGAGAATGATGTGATGGATAAGACCCAAACTACAAACATAGCATATGATCGTGTCAGTTTATTGCTACTGTTTTCTGCATGTCAAGTATATGTTCCTATGACCATGAGATCATGCAACTCACGGATATCGGAGGAGTGCCTTGTGTGTATCAAACGTCGCAACGTAACTGGGTGACTATAAAGGTGCTCTACAGGTATCTCCGATGGTGTCTGTTGAGTTGGCATGGATCGAGACTGGGATTTGTTACTCCGTGTAACGGAGAGGTATCTCGGGGCCCACTCGGTAATGCAACATCACAATAAGCCTTGCAAGCAATGTGACTAATTGTTAGTTGCGGGATCTTGTATTATGGAACGAGTAAAGAGACTTGCCGGTAACGAGGTTGAACTAGGTATGGAGATACCGACGATCGAATCTCGGGCAAGTAACATACCAAAGAACAAAGGGAACGATATACGGGATTAACTGAATCCTTGACATAGAGGTTCGACCGATAAAGATCTTCGTAGAATATGTAGGAACCAATGTGGACGTCCAGGTCCCGCCATTGGTTATTGACCGTAGAGGTGTCTCGGTCATGTCTACATAGTTCTCGAACCCGCAGGGTCTGCACACTTAAGGTTCGGTGACGTTTCGGTAGTGTAGAGTTATGTATGGTGGTGACCGAAGGTTGTTCGGAGTCCCGGATGAGATCCCGGACGTCACGAGGAGCTCCGGAATGGTCCGGAGGTAAAGATTCATATATAGGAAGTCCCAGTTTGGTTTCCGGAAAAGTTTCGGGCTCATCGGTAGTGTACCGGGAGTGCCGGTAGTGTACCAGGAGTGCCGGTAGTGTACCGGGAGACCTTCGGGAGGGGTACTTCGACCCCAAGAGGTCCATGGGCTGTGGGAGAATAATAACCAGCCCTTATTGGGCTGGGAAAACAGCCACAAAGGCCCATGGCGCAGGAGAGAAAGTCCTAAAGCAAAAAGTGGAAAATCAGCCAATAGGAGGCAATCCTACTCCAACTAGGATTGGAGGTGAAGTAGGATTGCTCCCACCTCCTATTTCGGCCGACCCAAAGGCCTTGGCTGCCTCTCCTCTCCTCTCCTCCTATATATACTAGTGGATTGGGTGGTTTTTGGACAGAATTTCCGGCCACGTGCTACCCGTTTCACCGGTGCACAGTTTCTCCTCTAGATCGGTTTTCCGCAGCGCTTAGGCGAAGCCCTGCCGGAATCACTCCACCACCATCACCGGAGCGCCATCACGCTGCCGGTGAACTCTCTCTCCTCTCCACCTCCTCTTGCTGGATCAAGATGGTGGAGATCGTCATCAAGCTGCACGTGTGCTGAACGCGGAGGTGCCGTCCGTTCGGCGCTAGATCGGAAGGACCGTGATCGAGATCGCGAGACGGTTCGTGATGAGATCGCGGGACGGATCGTGATGAGTTCACGGGACGGATCGTGATTGGATCGCGGGACGGATCGTGATGAGATCGCGGGACGCTCGGCGATTTGGATCGCGAAGATGTTCGACTACACCAACCGCGTTTCTTAACGCTTCCCGCTTAGCGATCTACAAGGGTATGTAGATCCACTCTCCCTCTCGTAGATGCTCATCACCATGGATAGGTTTGCGTGTGCGTAGGAAATTTTTTGTTTCCCATGCGACGTTCCCCAACAACGACAACGGCGCACCTTTGGTGCCCATCTTCTCATATATAAGGTCTTTTTACCTAGAAAAAAATATGGAGAGGACTTTCAGGATGGAAAGCCATTGTCTCGAGGTGGAACCTGGGCACGAGCACTTTTGCCCTCCGGCGGAGTGATTCCGCCGGGGGAACTTCCCCCCCCCCCCGAAGGGGAAAATCGAAGCCACCGTCATCACCAACAACCCTCTCATCTTTGGGAGGCCATTCTTCATCAACATATTCAACAACACCATCTCTTCTCAAACCCTAGTTCATCTCTTGTGTTCAATCTTTGTACCAGAACCTCACATTGGTACATGTGAGTGACTAGTAGTCTTGATTACCTTGCGTAGTTGATTACTATATGGTTTATTTGGTGGAAGACTATATGTTTAGATCCATTATGCTAATTAATACCCTCTGATCTTGAGCATGAACATTATTTGTGAGTAGTTACCTTTGTTCTTGAGGTCATGGGAGAAGTTATGTTGCAAGTAATCATGTGAATTTGATATGAGTTTGATATTTTGATAATATGTATGATGTGATTCCCTTAGTGGTGTCATGTGAACGTCGACTACATGACACTTCATCATCCTTTGGCCTAAGGGAATACATTGTGAAGTAGTTATTACATGATGGGTTGCTAGAGTGACAAAAGCTTAAATCCTAGTTTATGTGCTACTTCATAAGGGGTTGATTTGGATCCACATGTTTAATGCTATGGTTAGATTTTATCTTAATACTTTTCTCGTAGTTGTAGATGCTTGCGAGGGGGTTAATAATAAGTGTGAGTTTGTTCAAGTAAGAACAACACCCAAGCACCGATCCACCCACATACCAAATTATCAAAGTAGCAAACACGAATCAAACCAACATGATGAAAGTGACTAGATGAAATTCCCGTGTACCCTCAAGAACACTTTACTTATTATAAGAAATTGTTTTGGCCTATCCTTTGCCACGAAAGGATCGGGCTACCTTGCTACACTTTATTTATCGTTACCGTTACTTGCTCGTTACTAATTATCTTGCTATCAAACTACCCATTACCTATAATTTCAGTGCTTGTAGAAACTACCTTGCTGAAAACCGCTTATCATTTATTTCTGCTCCTCATTGGGTTCGACACTCTTACTTATCGAAAAGGACAACGATTGACCCCCTACACTCGTGGGTCATCGGGGGCGTTGCCACGGAGCTTAGGTGTTTAGGGCATAGTGTGGCGTTGTATCCAGTTCACCCTATTTTCTCTGTCGGTAGCATAGTCGCATGCGTTTAGCGTGTTCCGGTTATCCTTTGATCGACATTCCATGCGGGCTACCTCACCATCTTGTATCGTTTGGCCGTGTACTTGGGCTGGTGATTGCTTTATATATAAAGTGGGGCGAAAGCCTATTTCGAGAGATCAAATATTTTAGATGATCTTATGTATTATATTGCATGCCTTCTACTAGCACATTATTATACAATGTCAATATATCATGTCTCCTATATAATTTTGCATGACTTACACTTGCATGACATTTGTTACGATATGCTATCACCCATCATATATTCTTTGCATGACTAATAATAGAACATCGGGAATCATTCAAAACTATGATTGAGGGCATCTAAGATACCAAACTATGATAAGATGCCTTACAGATGTTGTATGCATGATACTAAGATATGATACTTCTTAGTATGATCAATCTAAACAAAGTGAAACATCAAGCCTTTTAGTTACACCATCATTGAAAAATACAATTACTACCCCCGTCGACTCCAAAAGAGTATGCCATCAATTAGTTAAATTCATGTTTGATTGTCTCAATTTGTGTTTTGACCATTAGTTTCGTACTGAAATAACTATGAAATCATGAATTTGGACAGTCAAACTGACCTTCTTTCTGGAGTCAGAGGCTTTCTTGACACATGAGTTCTCATCACAGTTCACAAAGTAAAAAAGAAGGCAAATGAGAAAAGAGCACCATGGTAGTATAGTGGATACTACAAGACTGATATTCGATGTTAGCTAATATAAAGTTCCAATCCTCCGTTCCAAATTAACTGAAGTTCTATTTCTGTTCTAGGTCAAACTTCTCTCAATTGATGAAAAATATACATTGACAACTAGAAACACCAAATTAGTTTCATCGGATTCCTTTTAACTTAGTTTCATTAGATTCTTATGGAATGTACTTCCATACTTTGTATACTTGCAACTAATGCGGAATAAAAGTAAGTACGGTTTTCCAAAGTGAAAAGCATCCATCGAAGTTGTGTAAGGTACACATGATTGTTTGACTCAATATAGTTTCATAAAATTTCTGCATTGTAGGCTTCATAAAACATGTTAATTAGGAGTAAAAACATTTAGTGCAATTTTCTTGGATGGCCAAATAAGACTAATCCACTTGTATAGTGTTGAACAGTTATACCAATTTAATTAAGAACACTCAAGAATACCGATTACTAGAAGGGTTGGACGCGTTTTGCTGCGTCGTTGGTGCTGTTAGGTTTCTTAAAAACAGTGCGCTCTGTTTAAGAATATCAGGCATTATCTTTTTTGAAAAGTCAAACTAATTAAGTTTGCAAATTTGTAGAGAAATATATCAAAAATCATAATATCAAATCGGTATGATAGATTCATCATGAAATGGGGTTTCATACTTTATTGTTTGATATTATGGATGTCAATATTTTTTCTCTGAACTTGGTCAAAATTAAAGAAATTTGATTTTATAAAAAGATAATACAATCCTTTATATTTCAGAACTTATGGAATATTTAGTTTGGCGGGCGAGGGAGATGATGGAGTTTGTTTCTTTATTTATAATGCGACCATGGGACTTTCCTAGTATGGTATGAGTTATCCGCTACCAATGTATATTTATATAGAGAAATTTATGCGTCGAGCGTTGCATGTATTATATTGATGCTACATATCACATGGTTACTTTCTTTTTTCTAGTTGGTGGGACGGTGTGGGGTTAATATGGTTTTATAGGCCGATTGTTGCTAGTTGATTTGAAAAATCATTGGCCCGATCAAAATCGCAAACCAAATCCAAAATTGAATACCTTAACTGAATGAAAGAGCTTCAAAATTAGAGAAAAAGAATTGAATGGGAGAGCTCGTTGAGAATTTTTGACCCGTCAAAATCGGATGACCGAGTCCTAATTTGAAGAACCAATTAACTGTGAGGCCTTAAAAATTACCCCCCGGTCCGGAATTACTTGTCACCAAAATGAAAAGAAATGGATGCACGTAGAACTAAAATATATCTAGATACATCCATTTGTATAACAAGTAATTCCGGACGGAGGGAGTATAAAGCTTACTCTGTAGTATCAAAGAACCGAATGAGAAAGCTTTGAAAACTTATTGACCCAGTCAAAATCGGACGATCCAATTGCAATTGGAGATCTCAATTAAATGTGGGTTCTTTAAACCAGAGAGCTTAGTGTTATAGAGAATTTTGGTCCTGGGTTGATGGTATTTAGTAGAAAAGCTAAATGATGGTGTTCGTTATATGAATAAGAATAATGTCTTTTTGCGAGGGAGGAATAAGAATGTTTGGAGAGACATATATCTCAAAGGCACTTTTGAGTTTATGAGTTGCCTGATCTCACAAAAGTAGGAACATTGGAAAACAGGATTGAAGTGTCACATGACCTTTAATGCTATAGGGTTGTGCTCATTAAAATCATAATAATCTGGTGTAGATGATCTTTCCCTATAAAATCCATGAATATAAACTATAAAATCTATGAATACAAATGCACGCTTGAGGAAAAAAGTACCGCAGTTTGCAGAATCCGTATACCGTCTTCTCTAACAACCAAAGTTCTCCAAAAATCTTCTGAAAATCCTCAAATCGAAATGTATTACTCCCTTTAATTCATACTGATTGTCGCTAAAAGAAATGTATTTAGACACATTTCGATGCTAGATACATTTACTTTTAAACTTGCATGCGGAAGAGTAAAGATTTCTAACTTCAATTAATGAGTTCTCGTCCAAGCAAAATTAACTACATAAATCTAGACATTTATTGTCCATCATAAAGTAGACTGATAACTCCTTCTCTCACGCAAAGTAGTTATGTACTAGACGGCAATTTCTCAATTATTTAAATTATATTGTAAAAGTAGAAAAATGTAGCTATCTGGTACTACCAGATTAGTATATGAGGTAATATCACTGGTAGTTACTAAACTTGCATCGAATGTGCAGTTTAGTGTTAGATCTTTGAAAATACGTTTTTTTGTCATGTAACTTGTCATTTTGTTCAAATACGGCCACTCTGTTCCACATGTCCTTATTCGGCATGCATGGGTCCACTATCAGTGACCTGCATTGTTTCGGGGCGACAACACGCTGCTTTTTGCGTAAACCCTCCTCGAATCCTGTTTATCTGTGGCCGTCGGGTGTCTCCTAACCGCTTCATCTCCTGATCATTCAGAAGCGGAGATGGAGGCATCGGAGGCAGTGTGTCATGACGGCCGTCGTCGGAGGAGATGGACAACCTGCGTCGTTGACGTCCGGATGAAGCAGCGCCGTTGTATGGTTAGAATCTTCTCCTCTTTGTCTCGTTTCTCTCCTCTGCTCCCCGCTGTCTTTTTTTGTGCCGCGTATCGCCAAGGAGGGTTCCTGTATGGTGGCACGATCATGATTAATTCATTCACGTACGCATTATGAGTAAACGCTTTTTGCTGTACGCATTACATTTGTAAGATCTAGTTCTCCTATTCCACAATTCAAGCTAGATTTCTCCGGGGTTAAGAATGAGGGAGCTTTATGTGTGAAAAAGTAAGATAAAAACAACAGATTAATCGTTTTAGGCACATATTCATTAAAATTATGGTTGATCAATTTGTTCAGTAAGGTTGGGGGTCCAGATGTTTACTGAAATTGTTAGACTGCATACACGGAATATGTTTGCAAATTAAGTTAACTAAATATGCTGCACATTATGTCACTATTTTTTTTAACTTTAAATGTTATCCGCACATTATGTGTTGTATTGGCAAGTGATGATTATTTGTTTTTTGGGGACTTAATAGATTACTTAACTGAATTTGTTATCTGTTGCAGTTTAACTGAATTTGGGCACTTAACCTGTTAACTGAATTTATGTGCAGAACATGGTGATTGAATTTTTGCGGTGGACATGTTATTTGAATTACTTAATGGTTAGCTGATTTGTTAGCTGAATGTAAAGTAAACTTGAAGTGAGTTTGTGCACTTAATGTTTATACTTTTAAATTGAATGTGTGTGCACTGAATTTTTGTTTAGTAATTATTGTTGACCCTCTTTAGCCTTGATGAACTGAATTAGTTATATTTTGACAATGCAGGGTTTTTTGATGGTCTTTTTTTTGGCATGGTTCATGAATGAACTATCCTTTTTCTCGGGTAAAAAAGAAAAAGAAGACCTTGTTTTGTACTGAGTTATACTTTTTCTGTTTGGAGCTATCTCTCTGCCTGGTAATAACCAGTATGCATATGTCTTGCTCATGATGATGCTCACTGTGTGCAGAAAGTTCATGGTTAAATTCAGTACAAATCTATAGTGCATTTCTGTTGTAAAATTCATTACTGTTCTGCATTCTTTGTGATAATTTCATGCTTAAATTAAGTACAAAACTGTACTGCACTTTTTATGTAAAATTCAGTATAGATCTAAATTGGAGTTTCATCCAAAAATTCTGTACAGAGCTGTGCTGCAGTTTCATCCAAAAACTCAATACAAAGATGTAAAATGCAGTACTCCCAAAAAAATAACGGCCTAAGATCGAAACCAAGACCTACTACTATGAACTATAACTACGCACATTGTAGCGAGTTGGATACTGAGAGCATACTGCTCACTTTTGTCCACCTACCTTATTTCTTGTGATGTCTATCACCTTTCTCCTCAGCTTCAGTGCACGTACGTTGACAAACAGACGCGAAAGCCACAAATATATAGGATTCAAGGGAGGTATGGGCAAAAAAGTGCAGGTCACCGAAAGTGGACCCATACATGTCGAATACGCACGCGCTGAAGTAAAATGACTGTATTTGAACCAAATGACAAGTTGTATGATCAAAAACTGTATTTCTAAAGTTCTAGCACTAAACTGCACATTCGACGCAAGTTTAGTGACTATCAGTGATATTACCTCTTAATATATTGTAAAACAGAAATGGTAACATGAGAGCAGTCCAAAAATATACAATTAATTAATTATATAACCAGAGAAAAAGAGACAAAAATGACGACGCACCATGTGGTTTTCCCTTCTTCCCTCGCCGACCAAACCAAAGACGCCAAAGGAGAGGAAAGGAAAAAAAGACCGAAGGAAATTACACAATCCGAGAGCAAAAGCTAGGGTTTTCGCCATGACCACCGCGCACCTCGAGCTCCTCCATCCCTCCTCCATTCCCAATCTCTCCTAGGGATACCCTCCCTGCCCCGCATCTCGCATCCGCGAGAAAGGAGCCGCCTTTCCTTTCCCTCTCTTCCTTCCATCCCAGGGTTTCCCTCCCCCTTTCCCCTTTCCGCCCTCAAAGCCGCCGCATCGCATCGCGTCGCGTCGCGTCGCCTCGCCCGCCCAGCAAGCAAGCAAGCCGCCCGCTCTCGTCGCCAGGCAGGGGCGTGGGATTCGGAGGGAGGCGCTGGCGATCGAGCTCCGGGCGAGGGCCTCGGCAGCGGCGGCGGTCGGATAATGTGTATACTGTGCGCCGTGCAACGGTGGTCGCGCCGCGTCGCCACCATGCTGCCGTGGCTCGTCCTCCCGCTCATCCTCCTCTGGGCGCTCTCCCAGCTCCTGCCCGCCGCCTACCGCTTCGAGGTCACCTCCCCGCGCCTCGCCTGCGTCTCCGTCCTCCTCCTCACCCTCTTCTGGTACGAGATTCTCCTCCCGCGCCTCTCCCTCTGGCGCGCCCGCCGCTCGGCCCGCCTCCGCGAGGAGCGCCGCGCCCATGCGCTCGAGCTTCAGAAGCTCCGCAAGACGGCCACGCGCCGCTGCCGCAACTGCAACAATCCCTACAGGGACCAGAACCCCGGCGGCGGCAAGTTCATGTGCTCCTACTGTGGCCACGTATCCAAGCGGCCTGTGCTTGACCTTGGCCCTGTGGGGAAGGTCCCGGCTGGCTGGCCTTGCAGTCAGGATTGGGCCAATGCTGTCGGTGACCCCGGTTACTGGCTTGACCTGCAGTGTTCCGCCGATAACTCCTACTCAGGCTTCTCATGGCGGCTCTTCTCGTGCTTTTGCACCAGCATGGCATGGTTCTGGAAGAAAGTGTTCAGGTTTGGGTCATCAGTGGACAGTGGTGGATTGGGCCGGGATGGCAGAATGTTGACAAAAGCAGGGGACAATGGAGGGAAGGCTGAGGAGAGCAGAGTGGACAAGGCCAAAAGGAAGGCTGAGGAGAAGAGGCTGGCCAGGTTGGAGAGGGAAATGCTGGAGGAGGAGGAAAGGAAGCAGCGAGAAGAGATGGCAAAGCTAGTGGAGGAGCGGAGAAGGCTGAGGGATGAGAAAGCAGAGGCTGAGGAGCGATCCAAAGGCGCTACCCCCGTCGGGGAGAAGGATGCCAGGAAGGAAGCAGAACGCAGGCGGCAGGAGAGGAGGAGGAAGGAAGACAAGGGATCAAGCAAGAGCAATTCAGACTGTGAGGATGTTGAGAGAAGAGTAAGCAGAGAAGGTGAGAAGAAGCGTGACTTTGATAGAAGGAATGAGACAGACAGGCGGGATGTGGCAAGAGCTGGTACAGATGGATATAAGCCCAATAACTTTGAAGCTAACAGTCAGGGTAGTAAGACAGCACAGAGCAAGACGAAGTACTTTGGTCGTATGACTGGAGGTTTATTATCTTCTTCCAGAGGCTTTGGCGGTGGTTCCTTTTTTGGTAGAAGTGCTCAGGCCCCTGTTCATCAAGCTAACAAGGTGACTAAACCGCTCGTTACTGCAACTGACCAGAGTATTAAAAGAGACACCCAACCTGCAGCCACACCAGCAATTGCCAAACCTGCTACAGCCGGAGAAACTAGAAATTCATTCACTAATTGTAGTCGACCTGTAAGTAAAAGAGCATTGCTATGTACTGTTTCAATCTGAACAAATAACCCATGCTGTTTTCACCCGATTGACCATCTTACATTTAATTATTTGTGTTCTGCTATGTGCAGGTTAGTCCAAATATGCAGGCACATCCTACAGGCCTTAAAAAGTCATGGCATCAGTTGTTTAGTCGCTCAGCTGCAGTTTCCCCTTGTCCCGATATTACTGCTTCAGCTCGTCAGAAGAACATGCAGCCTGCCCCAAATGGTGCACAAATAAGTAGTGCCCAAAATTTTCTGGCTCAGTATCCTCCTCTGGACAGCACGCCGAAGTTAAGCCAATCCATGCACTCTGCAGGGTTTTCGCTAGTGAATGGAGCATCTGCCAATATGCAGCTGTCTCATTTTCCAGCTGGACACTTGCCCTTGGGTAAAGTCGCAGAAGCAGCATTACTGGAAGAACCCGAGCAGTTTGAGGACCCATGCTATGATCCAGATGCCATCGCATTGCTTGGTCCAGTTTCAGAGTCCCTAGACAACTTCCCTCTAGACTGGGATAGCAGATTCACCTTGAATGATGTCACAAAGGAACCACATGTTAGGAACCCCATGCCTTCACCAATTGAGTCTCCTCTATCAAGATCACGAACTGTCGAACGAAATCCTATCAGACCCTCACATTTCTCAACTGCAAAAGGGCATAATGGTTCAATGTCAGCTGAGGCTACCAATGAGCAAGGCACATGGCAAATGTGGAGCACACCGCTGGTTCAGGACAGTTTAGGCCTGCGAGGTCCTCAGGCACAGTGGCTTCTACCAAACACAAATCAATTCAACCATGGCATCAGTCACTTGAATGGTGGAACAAGAAGCCCCCTCGGTGCTGGTCTGAATGACAACGATTTATGGCCGCAGAAATCACCCTTCCAGCAATTGCCTCTTGATACAGAGAGTCTGTTCCTTTCAAATGACATGTCAGAAAATGCTATACACAAAGACTTGGGTTTTGGATCTCCGAACAAAGCAGCCCGTGAGCACCCCTTTGGACCACCTGATCCTTATCATTCTTGGTCCAAGTAAGTCATCTGTGACATTGTTTTTTCGATCTTCTACATTTTCTGCAGCAGTTAAGTTTTATATATTTAACAATTGTTTGATACTCTTAATTTGAGTTAAACTCTGGCCATGCGTTGCAAAAGAATAACAACCCCACTGGCTCACACCCTAGTCCCATGTGTTGGCAATTATCATTTTGTAATTGGCTATATTTCTGAATATGTGATTCAGATTGCCTTATTCACTGCTGTGTATGGCTTTGTGTATCAATACATGTTAGCATCAATGGGCTGAAAAAGATCATGACTCTTATGTGAATTCACGTATGTGTACATGCAATGTGTGTGTTTGTAACCATTGAACTTTACACTTTATAGACAGTTTTTGATAGTTTCTGCAGGATAACCAAGATAAATTTTTAGGTAATGTCCTTTGGTTGGCATGCAGTACAATACTGCTTGCATTTCTGCAATATTCTGTGCTGGGATGAGCCTCATCTTGTTGTTTGTGAAACATATGTGACTCTGGGGGTATGTGATTCGTCCTTTTGTCTCTGAACCACTAGAAGCACCAATAATCATTTACCCTTGGATGAAAATTTTGTTTTAGTCTGGTGTATCAGAAATAATCAAATATGCTTCATTGCATGGAATTTAGTAATTCTGAATATGTGACAACTCATCATGCCATTTTAGCTTTAGAAATATAGTTTTTTTATTTCTATATGGTCAACTGGTATCTGGAACTACTAGGTAGCAAGAATGGCAAGTGAACCTTAAAACTGTATATATTGTTTACATGCCAAGGATTGGTTTGAAGTGGATCCCAAATGGCAGATAGGAGACTCAATGGTTATTGTTTCCATTTACTTGTAGAAACCTTCTTCCAGTGCCACTTTCAGTGTAGGCAGTGGGGAACTGAAGTCAGTTTTAGTCTACAGCGTGAAATACAAATATATTGTTTTAGAAGGTATGACATGCCTGACTACCATCAAGTCGTCATACATGGTGTTGTGTTAATGCAATGATTTTAATTCTCTTTGACTTGTCAATCCTAGCATGTGCATTTTTTTGGCCTATCTTTAATTTGTGATGGGCAGAAGAGCTCACTTCAAGCTAAGACTGTCCTGTTTGTTGCTACATAGTTTTAATGTGTGATGCGTTTTATAGTGACCAACCCCCTTCATAACTTTATAACGCTTATGGCATACGTTGAGGTGACAACATAGCCACAACCTGACTTCCATACCAAATTAAATCACTACTTCATAGACACAACATAACTTTGTATGGCAACAAATTTAATCACTAATTGAGTTGTATATGACCACATGCATACCTCGTTGTTGCACATGTAGGAGACGCATTCATGATTAGCATTGAGCAACGAGCAAGATTGAATTAAGCATAGCACCAGCCAGGCAGCCACTAGCCCATGTTCTAAATCAAGCAGAGCACCAGCCACTAATACAACATGTAACATAAGTTCAGGACAGAGAAGAGAAACAGTGCAGGAATGTGGGGATAAGGAGTTGGGTGGGTGGGCGCAAATCTGGAAGTGGATGCGGGAGGTGCTGCTGGAGGGGGAGGGGTGACCGGAGGGCTGCTGGTCAGAGTAGGAGATGAGGTTAGTGGAGAGTCACTGCCAATCAGCCTCCGGAGAAGACTAGGTGCAGCTAATTTCCCCTGACCTTGGCCACCTCCCTCTCCCTCTCCTTGGACAGTTTCTTTTCCCTACTGCTGGACTGCTGCCCCCACTGACCAGACACGGAAAATCCAGGTCCAGGCTTCCCCCCCAGCTCGACCCTGCCTACGGTGTCCAATGGCGATGCTCGACCCTGCCTACGGTGTCCAATTCAGGGCGCAAGGTGACACACCCCTTGCCATTTGGATGCCATGGTGACACCATACCCCTATGGCGGACGTCACAGGGTATTTTTATCGTGAGGTTGGACGGCTTGAGGTAGAGGGTCTCCACACCGGTATAATGAAGATATAATGACGTTGTCCGATGGTTTTACTACTCTGGTTTGCTAGCATTTTTTAACTAGTATTTGTTATGTCTTTAGTTTTACTTCACCGGTTTGCCTCTGGTAAAGATGCCATAATCTTAAGTTTAAAGGACTTACCATATGCTCAGTTTAGAAGTTGGAACATGTTAATATTTGATACCGGACTGTAGGTTAAACAAATGAAATTCGTTACACCCCAAAGACCAAGATGAGTCCATGTGGCATAACCATTATCTTAGTGGGGATATATCATTGCTTATATATGTTTTTTGTGGATTGATTGTGTGATCTTCAAGAAATTAATCACATAAATTAAGATTCCAAAATTCTAGATGTATAGGATTCTTACAAATGATAGTATTCATTAGTGGTATTTGGCTACCTGCATCCTTTTGGCGTTCCTTTGAATGAGCCATCTTTGAAGGTGATAGCTAGTTTTGTTTCCTGGCTTGCATGGACTGGACGTGCCTTTGTCTGAAAAATCAAGTCGTGGAGGTGTTACCAGGATACATCAAAATGTGCACATTATTACTGTTGACGTTTGATTTGGTTCAAGATGGAGTTCTTGGTAAGGGTGGTCCAACTAGCAGCAACTGTTCAAACAAAGGGTATGTTTGCTTCGAGCCCAAGTGCACCCTAACAAAATTTGGCTAGCCAAACTTTTGGCCAACGTTATCATTGCAGATGATTTGGCCAATGTTGGCAAGAGAAATGAACTGGAGTGGGAAAGCTCGCATGGAGCTGCTGAACTACACATAAACCCCATGTTGGAAAATACCCTTAGTTCCATGCCGGAGCCACCCAATCAACCATCATCTCCAAAATGATAAACACTTACATGGGAGAATGTCACATGATACCACCCCTTAGGTGATACCATGATACCATTTCGAAAACTTCAATTTAAATGTTTCAGAAAATTCTGGATGTTCACATCACACGATTGTACAATCCCTAAAAATTTCAGGTCCAAATTCGAAATATACATTGAGAAACAAAAAAGACAAATCCAAATTCAGCATGAATAGTGTAAAAAAGACAAAAGTCAAAACGTCACTATTCACATCCAGATTTGTCTTTTTTGTTTCTCAATGTGTATTTAGAATTTGGACCTGAAATTTTTAGGGGCTGTACATTTATGTGATGTGAACATCGACAATTTTTTCCAGAATTTTTTGAAATATTTAAAATAGAAGTTTTTGAAATGGTATCATGGGAGCATTTGGGAGGTGGTATCACCTGATACTCTCCCTACTTACATATGCATCCCGTTGATGGATCTGGTCGTGTGCCCTGTTGCAAGTAGAGAATGTCATGCTCATAGATCTAGTTTAATGCCTGCCTGGTGCTGGTTTTGGCTGTCATGCATGCGATCCCTACCTAGCAAATGATTTCTATCTTGATGTCATCTTCCATCCCTCCGGATCTCACAGCATATCCAGAAACTAGCCTCTAGACCTGTAATTTTCTTTTGCAATCTGTAGTTATCCTTCATTTTAAACTCGTTTTTGTACACACTTTCTAAATGTTGGGACCAGCGACGAGTTATAATTTTCTTCATTCGCTCTTTTCCTTTTGTTGAAAATTGCTGGTAGTTCCATTGCTGGTTTTCTGATCTGGAGCTCAGGGTGGCAAGGCTGCCGGGTTGGTGAAACTGGCAATGGGAGGTCGCAAACTGCTTCCATGTGGGAACCAAGTCCAGAACAGTTCAAAAACTCTGGGTTGGTTTTGACTTTTGAAGCTAGTATAAGTTTCAATGGTGTCTTTTCTTGTATATATTGTATTGGAAGATTTATTCACTTTATGTAGCGCATGCCATTCTCTAGTTGCAGCTGGAATATACAAGGGTTTCACTTTGTGTTAAAATGTATAATTAAGTATTTATTTCCATCACTTTACATTGGCAATATTCATTAGTTCACTTGACCGAGGCTATATTGCTTCCAATAGATAATGTTCATCTTTTGATCTTGTAGTATGCATTCTATTGCTTAGAGAATGTCTTAAAACTACTCCCTCCGTCTGGGTTTATTAGGCTCCCCTTGTATTTCGCGCCAGACTTTGACCATATGACTATTAAAATATAAAGTATAAGCTATAAAAATTGTAGTGTTGGATTTGTATTTGAAAGAGGTTTCCACGGTATAATTTTTGTGGCACATAGTTTATATTTTATCAGTTCACTTTATAGCTCAAACTTTAGCCAAACTAAGAGAGGGCCTAATAAACCCGGAGGGAGGGAGTACTTTTGATCTTGTATGCATCCTATTGCTTACAGAATATCTTAAAACTACTTGTGTTTGGTTGGTTCCCAATGTAACCCTATTTGTCAATTTTTTGGCAAGGATTCTTGCACTCTCACTTTGCCAACTGTTCGGTAGGAATCTGTGAGAAAGATGGGTGGGTTCCATTGGCAGCCAAAATTTTGGCAACCAAGTTCCAAATAATCATAGGCTGCATTTTTCTTGGCACCAACCAAACATACCCCAAGTCTCATGGACTGTTGAGTGTCTCGTCAGATCTTGCATTTTAAACGGTCTTAGTCTGCAGTAACTTGTGTATTCTTGAATGCGGATTGCAGAGGTGCAAGCTAGATAATATGATCTACAGAAGCATTATTTATGAGCGCCCTCTATTGCACTTGGGACTTGTTAGCTTGTAATCAAGCAGTGTGGTTTTATATGGATTGAGAATGTGGCCTCGTAAATCCTTAATATTGAGTTTCTAGTTTTTACGGCCTGCTTGTTCCCATCCTATGTTATGGTTGGCCGTGATGCAATTTCATAAGATGCATGGTGAATGCTGTGCAACTTAACTGCTAAGCAATTGAGGCTTATTGGAATTTACAGGCTGTATTTGGTGTCTAAAATGTTGGTCTTGGCAATGAGTAACATACTTAGTAACTACCACTGATGTTCTTCATTTTTTTGGTTAAAGCTGTCGGAGTACTGGCATGTCAATTTAGCTCCGAGTTCTTGTTCTGTATTTATCTCTGCGAATGGGAACTCATGGCTTGTTATGATGTATGCAGGGAGCAACTGGTGCCGAATGAACCCCAGGGAGCCAGTCCAATCCGCTCGCAGCCAACCGGAGGGCATGCTGGTTTATTTCCGACAAATCCAAACGCACAATCAGTCTGGTCGTTTGATAAGAAAAGGGACAGCATAGAAGTTCTGGGGGAAGCAAGGCTCCCTCCTTCCAGTCTGGGGAGCTGAGGAGACATAGGCGTCGGGCCGGACTGTATTCCCTTATGCGAAAAACGAAACATAGCCATCTTATTTAGTAAAGCACTCACCTGTTAACATTGTGCCCATACATGCGTTCGTGTCAGGTTTCTCGCCTGACACGCATGTTTGGTGCATTTTTTGGTGGATTCAATGCAACGCAATGCAATGCCATGGTTGGGTTATCTCGTCGCGCACTTGTGGTGCCGTGCGTGTGTTTGTTCTCTGTACGCAGTGACCGGTGAGATCATCGGCTTACCGGGGAGTCAGTTGCTGGTTGCTGACCATTCTTTTCACTTCCTTTCTGCGCATGCATGCTTGGATGAACACTGAACCCTAGCTGGTACTCCGTGTGAAGTATGCCTGTTGCTGTCATGCCCTGCAAATGGGTAATGGATGCAGAGCTGGAGTGGAACGAAGGAGTGGTGCGGGCATTAGCTGCTCTGGTGCATCTTATCCGGTCACTGCTTGGTCTGCATGCGGCCATTCCGAGGATCAGCTTGGTTGACAAAGGCGAGACCAAATCTGATTTTGTTGCAGCCATAGCTTGCAAGTGGTTCACTAGTTGCCAGTGGCCACTCTGCGGCTGCCTAACTGGAGTAATATCATCGTGTCCTTTGGTGGCGGTGTGGAGCACGAAAGGTCTTGGGTGACATGGACGTTTGCTTGTCCGTTTGGTTGTTGCCGTCCGACGAAAGCTCGGGCGGTCTTTGACTTGGTCGAGCGGTGAGATGTGCCCGGAGAATGGGCAGATGCTCCGGGCCGGGCCGGGCCGGGCCCAGGCCAGGCCAGCCCTTTTTACTTGTCTTTTGTCTTTGCGTGCTGTATCGGGCATGCATCTACTACACGAAGATAGGACATGTGGGAGGGGGAATGGAGTGGCGTTTAATTCCTCCCTGAAGAAGAAAGCTTGTGAATCAGGCGGCGAGCCTATCCCTTCAGGATATGGACACTGTCCTTTTCTAGTGACTGATTGTGATTGAGACCTACTGTTTGTGTGTTTCCCATACGGCGACGCATCAACTAGTGAGTAATTCTGGATAGAGGGAGTACTAGCTAGTGCATCATGATCGGGGTAGTTGCAATTGTGGTATTTTCTAACAAGTGTTTGGTCTGATCTACTATAGTATTGATTAATCCGCGTGGCTGGCAAAATAAGTGGGCACATAACATTTTCCCTTTTTTTGTCGTTGATTATTATTCTCGCAACAGTAGTTTTTTTTGGGAAATGTTTATATACGGTGCGCCGTCGAGTGTTGGGCCGGTCGCACGTTGTCCATTGGATCTGGTCAAATCGTACGTCTTTGCAAGTCTTATCTGCTTTGCAGGTCCGCTTCTTTTTCGCTTCCTTCCTTTTGTTTTCTCGCTGTGTAGCACTTCTTCGCTCCGGTCGGGAGCCATGGCCATGGGTGACCTCCCCTCGCGCCTGCACCAGCCCATGTGAGCTCGCCGGCGCCGGGGATGCCGCCCGGCTGCTGCTGCGTGAAGCCTCTCCACAAACACGCGGCCATGTTCATCGTTTTTGTTCGCTCGTTTCAGCCATGGCCGGAGCTGTGGCAGGTGTCGGCGAAGCTGCAAACAACAAGCTCGAACCAGGGTGGAGACATCTCTCGGGAAACTAGACGTCGGTGCTGGAGACGCCACCGCCGCCGTCACTCAGCGACGTAACCAACAGAGCGAACGAGGAGTGCTACGACCGCTGCGCCGGATTGCTATAGCCACTATGACAAATTGCTACCACTAGAAGTTTGTGGCGGCGACGATGGTGTTGTTATTTTTGCTACAACTGGCAATAGAGGAAGCTATCACCAGTGGACATTTTTGCTACAACCGGATTTGCTACTACCACCTTTATTTTTGCTACAACAGGCGATTGTCCAATGAAAAAAGCTACAACCGTTTATGTGAAAAGCTTCAACCCCATGTTAAAAGGTTCAATCGTTGGATTTTGCTACAGCCGGCAAGGATTTTTGCTACATTCATCCATGGCTGAGTTGTGATCCCGCGACGGCGGCGTTGTTGCATAGCTCGCGACGAGCCATGACGGCGAACGGTGATTTTTACTGGAACGAGCACATGGCTTTGCTACTACGGCGTGCTGGAAATGCCTCAACCATGGCAACGGAAGCTGGAAATGCATCGTCGGCAGTGTTGCAACAGTCAGAGAAGGGGGGGGGGGGGCAAGGGGCTTCGAGCGAAAAGCATGGCAGGCTACACGGGTGCTGCATGCAGCCAACCGGATTTCTCATCGGAGTTCGGTGCACTTGTCTCCGGCTCGCGCAAGCTGGAACATGAACATGGGGGAATCTCTCTATCTCTCTCTCTCTCTTTGTGTAACTCATGGATCCCGACGAAAATGCACGGACCGATCTGGGGCGGAGGGCAGTGGGGGTGCTGGGAGCACGAGCAAGAGGGCAGTGGCCGGCGAGGACGAGCGATGAGGGGTGGTCGCCGGCAGGAGGCAACCACTCATGGCGAAACTACTTTTTTTTCCCGTCGAGGGCGACTCATATGGGCGGAGGAAGGAGATGAGTTGACTTGTGCGGGAGAAAGGGCGGATCCAACGGGTGTTATTGGGCCAATCCACATCCACGGTGCGACCGGCCGAAATTTCGGCCGGCGCACCGGCGCCTATCACTCGCCTTTTTTTAGAGGCCGTAATAGTAAAACGTGAAGACTCTACTAAGGAATCGTAAGGGCGTGTCTGGTTCTCGTAGCAATTTTTGCCTGCATCGCATACACTTTTCAGTTGGGTCTGGCAAAGGGAAAAATAAACTAAAAATTAACATATGCATCTAATTTAGTTGCCTGCATACCCTTTGGCCTACATGAGGCGTAACGAAAGATAGCCTGTTTGGTTGTCCGTTTGTTTAGGGGCAAACATAAGGCATGTTGTCTGATTCCATGCAATGCCTGTTGTCTGGTAACCTTTTTGGCGAGGTGGTAACCTCGTTGAGGATGTGTAGAACAACCCAAAGAGACATATTAACATAGTTCTAAACTATAGCAAGTAGTTTTAAACATAGTACCATACTTAAACATAACAGTTTTCAAGCAAAGCAGTACGATATAGTCGATACTAAACCAACCGGAGCATATGAAAGGCTGCCCTAGACATTCATGACAAATGGTTGTCATACCTCCCGCACTTGGACACCACTTCAATGCCATCGTCGTTGAAGACGATGACCTTGAGCGTGTCGGGAGTCAGCAACTTGAAGGTCACCATGTACCCGACCTTGATCTGATGGACGACGACAAAGGTGTCCTAACCCTGTTGTTCATCGGTCGGATAGTGACCCTCCATGAGCAGCCGATGTCCGTATCGAGCTTGAACTCCGCCGGCACAACCGTAAAGTGCTTTGTAAAGTCTAGGGGCATTGGTATGGCCTCGAGCTTTGGGGCCATGATCACCTTGCAGGAGTGAGTTGACCCACCCTCCTCATGGTAGTGCCCGTAGTTCCGACATTTCGGTCGGGGGGCTCCTCCTGCACCACGTCGTCGTCCGTGGGCGGCACCTGGACGGGCGTCTGTGGCATCACTTCCAAGGGTGACACCACATCCTTGTCCTTGTCCATGGGCGACACCACGTCTTTGCCCTGCTCTATTGGTGGCACCACCTCCTTACCCTTGTTCTTCATGTCGATCTGCATTATAAAGAGCACAAAGTTCAAAGGTTGATCGCCACTGAAACGTATCATCCAAAGACGCTATATCTACCAACCTGATGGTCACTACTTACCCACCACCTCACTCAATTAACCCTCTCTATCTCTCACTCTTCCTCCTATCCATGACCATAAACTCCAACATCAACTCCAACCCCAACCCCTTCCCTTGGAGCATTGGATGGAGGGATTTCTTCCTAGGGTGCTTGCTTGGTGACTGCACTAAGTTCGAGAACACCATGGAAGTGTGCTCGAGCTTCAGCAACATCGAAGACATTGTGGGATCACTAGAAGAGGTTTCTAGAGGGGGGGGGGATAGACTACTTGGCAAAAATAAAAACCTAACCTTTTCCCAGTTTTAGTGATTGGCAAGTTTTAGCAATCCTAGCAAGTCTAGCACACCCTACACATTCAAGTCATCAAGTATGGTAACAGAAAGTAAGACATGCACATGAAAGTAAGGGGTAGAGATAGGAAAATCAAACACAATTGGAGACATAGAGATTTTTCCCGTGGTTCCAGTAGGTGGTGCTTGTTGGAAATATGCCCTAGAGGCAATAATAAAATGGTTATTATCATATTTTCTTGTTCATGATAATCGTTTATTATCCATGCTATAATTGTATTGATTGGAAACACATTGCATGTGTGGATACATAGACAACCCTGTGTCCCTAGTATGCCTCTAGTAAACTAGATTGTTGATCAAAGATGTTCAAGGTTTCCTAGCCATGGACATAAGATGTCATTTGATAACGGGATGACATCATTGGGAGAATGATATGATGGACAAGACCCAAACTATAAACATAGCATATGATCGTGTCAGTTTATTGCTATAGTTTTTCTGCATGTCAAGTATTTGTTCCTATGACCATGAGATCATTCAACTCACTGACACCGGAGGAATACCTTGTGTGTATCAAACTTGGCAACGTAACCGAGTGACTATAAAGATGCTTTACAGGTATCTCTGTGGGTATCTATTGAGTGGGCGTGGATCAAGACTTGGATTTGTTACTCCGTGTGACGAAGAGGTATCTCAGGGCCCACTCGGTAATACAACATCACAATGAGCCTTGCAAGCAATGTGACTAATAAGTTAGTCACGGGATCTTGTATTACAGAACGAGTAAAGAGACTTGCTGGTAACGATATTGAACTAGGTATAGAGATACCGACGATCGAATATCGGACAAGTAACATACCGAAGAACAAAGGGAACAACATACGAGATTATCTGAATCCTTGTCATAGAGGTTGAACCGATAAGGATATTCGTAGAATATGTAGGAACCAATATGAGCATCTAGGTCTTGCTATTGGTTATTGACCGTAGACTTGTCTCGGTCATGTTTACATAGTCCTCGAACCCACAGGGTCTGCACACTTAAGGTTAGGTGACGTTTCGGTATAGTAGAGTTATGTATGTTGGTGACCGAAGGCTGTTCGGAGTCCCGGATGAGATATAGGACATCACAAGGAGCTTCAGAATGGCCCAGAGGTAAATATTGATATATAGGAAAGTGGTGTTTGAACTCCGGAAAAGTTTTGGGTATTTTCGGCAGTGTACCGGGAGTGACAAATGGGTTTCGGGGATCCACGAAGTGGGGCCACCACACCCCAAGAGGGACACATGGGCCTTACGGTTGCGCACCAGCCCTTGGTTGGCTGGGCGTCCAGCCCAAGAGGTCCTATGCGGCTGGACTTGTGGGAAAAGGAAAACCCAAGTGGGGAAGGGAAGGAGTCCTACTTGGAGTAGGATTGGAGGTGGTCTCCTCCACCTCCACCTCCTTTCGGCCGACTCCTAGGTGGAGCCCTAGGGCGGCCAGCCCGGCCCCTCTCTCCTATATATACTAGAGGGGAGAGAGTCTAGCCGCACCCAAGACAAAGCCATGGTGCATCCCTCTCTCCCCAATAGATTGTCTCCCTCTAATTTCGGCGGTGCTTAGGCGAAGCCCTGCCGAAATAGTTCCGCTACCATTGCCGCCGCGCTGTTGCGCTGCGGGAGAACTCATCGACCTCTCCGCTCCCTCTTGATGGGTCAAGAAGGCGGAGATCGTCATCGAGATGTACATATGCTGAACGCGGAGGTGCCATCCGTTCGACGCTAGATCTGGACGGATCGTGATCGGATCGCGGGACGGCTAGCGATTTGGATCACAGAGACGTTCGACTACATCAACTGCGTTTCTTAACGCTTCCCGCTTAGTAATCTACAAGGGTATGTAGATCCACTCCCCCTCTCGTAGATGCTCATCACCATGGATAGATCTTGCGTGTGTGTAGTAAATTTTTTGTTTCCCATGCAACGTTCCCCAACGGTGCTATCATACATCCACGTTAATGGAGACTTCAACCCACGGATGGTAATGGTCGCAAGAGTCCACGGAGGGCTCCACCCATAAGAGTTCACAATGTAGCAACCTTGTCTATTCCACCATGGCTTACGTCCACGAAGGACTAGCCTCACTCCGGGTAGATCTTCGCGAAGTAGGCGATCTCCTTGCCCTTAAAAATTTCTTGGTTCAACTCCACACGAAGTCAGAGGCTCCCAAATGACACCTAACCAAAATAGGAGACAACACTCTCCAAAAGGTAATAGATGTGGTAGTATAATGAACTCCTTGCTCTTGTGCTTCAAAAGATAGTCTCCTCAACACTCAATCATTCTCTCAAAGTTTTGGCTTGGTAGAAGAGGTTGATTGGGTGGAAAGAAACTTGGGGAGGCTACAAATCAAGATTCATATGGTTGAAGTGGAAGATCTTGATCTCAACACATGAGAAGGTGGTTCTCTCTCAGAAAATGGATGAGGCAAGTGTTGATCTGTTCAGAGTGCTTCCTCGACGAGTAAGAGGTAGGTGGAGGGGTATATATAGGCATATCCAAAAATCTAACCGTTATAACATTATTGCCAACTCGGTGAAACCGAAGCAAAAAACTCGGTTGCACAGACTAGTGCAAAATGTGGAAAGTTTTGGCGTTTCAATGAGATATATATATATGAATGTCGGTGGGTCTGATTTTGGATGGCCTAGGCAGTTACCAGTTTTGATGTCACTGATACCTAAAACTCGGAAATTTCGATTTTTAGAAACAGGACGACAGAAAGTTGGTCACTGATTTCGGTTGCACCGGAATGAGACTTGGTTGCACCGAGATGTTAGGGTTTGGCTTTGGATCGGTCTAAGGCAAAACTCGGTAGGGCCGAATGGAAAATGTTGGTGGCACGAATTTTGGACATTTAGGGTTTGGACAGAGTATTTGTAGGAGAATTTGATGAGTATTTTTGGTGGCTAATCTCTAAGCATTTGAGCAACCAGATCATTATATTTACCACATGCCCTTTTAATAGTATTGGCTTTCCTATGGAATCAAATGTGATTTCTCACAAATTGCAAAATGTAGAGTCTTGAAGCTTGAAGCTTGAAGCTTGACGTATCCTATTCCTTTCGATCTTCTTATTTCCATGGGGATTCTCCTCACAATCCTCAGCAAATCCTCTTCATGGACCTTATTTGAAATAAACTAGGTAGAACTATTAGTCCAAGAGACAATGTATGTTGTCATGAATTATCAAAACCATAAAGGGAGCATATGTGCTTTCAATCTCCCCCTTTTTAGTAATTGATGAAAACATACAATCAAAGGTTCAATTTAAGATATGCAGAAGTATGTGATAGCATTGAAGGACACATGACTAAGACATGCTCCCCCTAAATGTGTGCAATCCTTTTGAAGGATAGTTTCTTTGGAATGTATGGACACACATAGTAGATATGACATCATAAGTCATGTGTATCTTTGCTATATGCATCAAACATATGTGAAAGAGGTGTCTCCATGTTCAAGACCCACTCTTGCAAACAATATGTACAAGAAACAAGAGATCATCTTGACCAAGGATATGATGCATATACTTACTTTGAAGATCTTGAGCATTTTAAAAGTAGAAATACACTTGAGAAAACAAGGTTAGATAACACAAGAATATTTATATCATAAAAATGCAAAGAGCTTCAATAATACCAAGACATGGAAGACATATTGAACATAGCATTTGATGATTGACAGTTCTCCCCCTATTTGGTAGGATAGATATGTCTGCAAGAACATTTAGAACTTTCTCCCCTAAGTATGAATTTGTAAGTCTTCCTCTCCCCCTGAATCTTTGCTTGTATATATTGAGAGTAGTTAGGGTGAGACAAGTCTAACACAAATAGACAATCAAATCTAAATCACATTTTATCTCTCCTTCAATGATAGAAGGAATTTTGTCTACTCTCTCCCCCTTAATGTAGTGTAACTTGATATTTCTCCCCCTTTGGGTAAGCATAATCTTTGATATCTCTCCCCTTTTGGCATTAATTTCCAAAAAGGTTCATAGGGTAAGGGTTCCTTGAGAGTAAGGGTCATTGAGATCATTGACAAGAGATGTCAGGAAAATGGCAATGAACACAGGTGTTGATAGAAATCGGTGGTTCTGAGGCAAGGTGAATCGGTAGAACCGAAAATGATTTTAGAGCTCTGGGAGAAATCGGTACTGCCGAAGAAGTTTGAATCGGTAGTACCAAAGAAGCTCCTGGCAGTATATCTGCTTTATCGATGGAATCGATTTTCCCAGTTCGGAGAGATCGAGTAGCAAACAACAACTTGGCAAAATGTACTCTTGGCCATATTTACAATAAAAACTTTCAGAAAGATTTGACCAATGTTCTCAGGATTTTTTCCAACAAATTTGCAAGGAATTTTCAAAAAGATTTGCAATGAATTTTCTCATCTAGATGGAGATTGAATGGTTCCAAGAAAACACGCAATTAAGAGATGAACCACACAAGAAACTTCGTCTAGATGATGGTCGACGCATGTAGGAGAACTTGTTGTGGATGCTCAAAGTTGACGAAGGTCATCTTGAGTTGGGAGCAACCCTTGATTGTTTTGGTTCACTTTTCACCTACATGGGTTAGTCATGCAAGGAAGAACAAGATATATCCAAATGAAAAAAGTTAATTTTGTTTATCAATTAGTTGTCAAGGATATAATTTGTGTTGTCTTCTTCCTCTATCACGAAGAGAGGTTGTTGATACTTGGTCATGACAAGATTGATTTTGATGTGAGTTGATGGAAATCTTGTGAAGTGAAGTTACTCCAAGTACCTACAAAAGGTTAGACGCAATACAAGGGAGCATAGTTTTATGAGATATGAAGAATCATCATGTCAATGGTATCAAGGAATAGTCATGTAAGCTCATACCCTTGCATGCACCAGAGTGAGTCTAGCTCAAGTTTGAAGCATCAATGATGTTCAACTCACTCCTCAAGTGGAAAAACACTTTCTCATCAAGTGTCTTAGTAAAGATATCGGCGAATTGTTTGTTAGTACGAACATGCTTGAGATTGATATCTCCTTTGGCAACATGATCACGAATGAAATGATGTCGAACTTGAATATGCTTAGTTAGAGAGTGTTGCACGGGATTATGAGCAATATTAATTGCACTCTAATTGTCACATAACAATGGAGCATGTTTCACATGTATGCCATAATCCTTTAGAGTTTGGGTCATCCATAGCAATTGTGCACAACAAGATCTGATGACAATGTATTCTGCTTCGACAATAGATATAGATACCGAGTTTTATTTCTTGGATGACCAAGACACAAGAGATCTTCCAAGGAATTGACAAGTAACCAAGGTGGATTTTCTATCAACCTTACCTCCGGCATAATCCGAGTCAGAATAGCCAACAAGGTTAAAAGAAGATCGCTTGGGATACCAAATGCCATAGTTTGGTGTATGTATCAAGTATCTCACAATTCTTTTCACGACCTTAAGATGACACTCTTTAGGGGCAACTTGATATCTAGCACAGATGCACACACTAAGCATGATATCGGTATGCGAGGCACAACTATATAGCAATGAACCGATCATTATTCGATAAACCTTTTGATCAACCGGTTTGTCCTCCTTAGTGAGGTCAACATGTCCACTAGTAGGCATAGGAGTTTTCATACCTTTATATTCTTGCATGTTAAACTTCTTGATCAAGTCCTTGGTATACTTGGTTTGATAGATAAATGTTCGTTTGCTTGATTTGCAAACCAAGGAATTTTTCTAGCTCACACATCATAGACATCTCATATTTCTCGAACATAAACCTTTCAAATTTCTCACTAAAATGTTGGTTAGTAGATCCAAAGATTATATGATCCACATAAATTTGGCACACAAATATTTCATCGTTAACTCTTTTAGTGAACAAGGTTGTGTCAATTTTACCAATTTCAAAACCCTTTTCAAGAAGAAACTTTGTTAGCCATTTGTACCAAGCTCGTGGGGCTTGCTTAAGACCATAGAGAGCTTTACAAAGTTTGTAAACATGATTAAGTTTCTTAGATTTCAAAAAGCTGGGAGGTTGTTTAACATAAAATTCCTCCTCAGTTTCACCATTTAGAAAAGCACTTTTGATATCCATTCGGTAAAGAGTAATATCATGGTGATTGGCATAAGCAAAAGTATACGGATAGCTTCAAGTCTAACAATGGGGGCATAGGTCTCACCGTAGTACATACCTTCGATTTGAGTGTAACCTTGTGCTATGAGACGTGCCTTGTTGCATACCACTTGACCATCTTCATCATGCTTGTTCCAAAACACCCATTTTGTTCCCATGATGTTGTGCTCATCTTTGGGTTTCTTCACTAGTGTCCAAATTTCATTCCTCTTGAAGTTGTGTAGCTCTTCATGCATATCATTCACCCAATCCGGGTCTTAAAGTGCTTCTTCTACCTTCATAGGATCAATACTAGAGATAAATTAGTAATGCTCACAAAAGTTAGCTAAACGAGTTTTAGAGCGAGCGATTCTCCCGGTTTGTATGTTGCCGAATATTTGCTCTAAGGGATGATTCCTGTTCACTCTTTCTCGAACTCGAGGTAGCTTTTGCTTGTTCCGAAACACCCATTTTGTTCCAATGGTGTTGTGCTCATCTTTGGGTTTCTCCACTAATGTCCATAGTTCATTCCTCTCGAAGTTGTGAAGCTCTTCATGCATAGCATTCACCCAATCCGGGTCTTCAAGTGCTTCTTATACCTTCATAGGCTCAATACTAGAGATAAATGAGTAATGCTCACAAAAGTTAGCTAAACGAGTTTTAGAGCGAGTGATTCTTCCGGTTTGCATGTCGCCGAATATTCACTCTAAGGGATGATTCTCTTCACTCTTGCTCGAACTTGAGGTAGCTTTTGCTTGTTGGATGGTGGAGCTTCCTCATCATCATATTGTTCGTCATTGTTGTTGAAGGTGTCATCTCCTTGAGGTGGTGGTGAAGGAGGTTGAGGTGGATCATCATGATGTACTTCTTCCTCCTCTTCATCTTGTCGTGTACCGCTTGTGGATGCCTCTGTGTCATTTTGTGGTTCGCCTTGACGCGAAGTAGGAGCTTCCACTTGGGTTGATGAAGTACTCTCTTTCACCTCCATGGGACGAATCTTGCCGATGGACAAGTCTTGAATGGCTTTTGAAGGTCCCTTATCTCTTACATCATTAGGCAATTGTTCGACTTGCAAACCATTATACTCGTCAAACTTCACATCTAACATCTCTTCAACTTTTTGAGTGAAGTTGTTGTAGACATGGTAAGTGTGAGAGTTTGATCCGTAACCAAGAAGGAAACCTTCATGAGATTTAGGAGAAAATTTAGAACGATGATGCTTATCAAGGATATAGCACTTGGAGCCGAATACTCGAAAGTATCCAACTTGGGGTTTGTTACTGGTGAGTAGCTCGTATGCCGTTTTACCGAGAAGCTTGTGTAGGTAGAGTCGGTTTGTTGCATGAAAAGCCGTTTCCCGGCTTCTGCCCAAAAGTGTCTTGGAGTCTTATATTCGTCAAGCATCGTTCTAGCCATCTCTATGAGAGTCCGGTTCTTCCTCTCAACAACTCCATTTTTTGAGGTGTGTACGTAGCCGAGAACTCATGTGAGATACCTTCTTCGTCAAGAAAGGTATCCACACTGGTGTTGTTGAACTCCGATCCGTCATCGCTCCGAACTTTCTTGATCTTCACTTCAAATTGATCTTGCGCTTTGCGAGAAAAGTTCTTGAAGATATTTTGTACCTGCGACTTAAAGAACACCCATGTAAATCTAGAAAAATCATCAACTATAACTAGACCAAAGGAATTTCCACCGAGGCTCCTGTAAGCATTGGGACCAAAGAGATCCATACGAAGCAACTCGAGTGGTCTCCTATTAGTCATGATGTTCTTTACGGGTTGACTTCCACCCACTTGTTTTCCCGCCTGACAAGCACTACAAAGTCTATCTTTGTCAAAGATAACATCTTTAACACCAAGTATATGATCACTGTTGATAAGCTTGTCTAGATTACACATACCAACATGTCCTAGCCTTCTATGCCAAATCCAACCATTAGAAGATTTTGCAATGAGATAAGTACAAGGTTTTGATCTTTTAGTGAAATCAACAATGTATAGATCACCTCTATGGAAACCGGTAAAGACCATGCTATGATTGTCTTGACGAAACACTTGGCAATCAACTTTAGTAAATAGCACATTGAAACCGAAGTCGGCTAGTCTAGAGACGGAAATAAGATTGTAGACAAGGGATTCAACAAGCATGACATTTGGAATAGAACTATCATGAGATATGACCACCTTACCAAGACCGAGTACCTTACCCTTGGAGCTATCTCCAAAAGTTACAACCTCCATAGTCCATGGTTTGGTGTGATCTCTTGAAACATGTCTCTATCTCCGGTCATGTGATCGGTGCATCCACTATTGAGAATCCACTCTTTTCCTCCGGACATGTAGTCTTTGAAGTTTGCCATGATACTTAGACTCTTAATCGTCTTCTCACATTCAATGTCAAACTTATCATCTTCACATAGTAGACATGTTCTACATTGCCATCGTCAAGTGAAATATCCTCATCACAAAAGTCAAGAGATTCGTTAGAATTTTGACCATGACAATGTTCTAGTTTATGGATGTGAATGGCTTAAAAAATTATGTTATTTATGGCAATGACATCTCCTTTAGAACTCATGAGATCACAAATCTCAAACAAGTATTTATCAAAGTTTGGATCACTAGGCTTCATTTTTAAAGGCAATAGCTTTATGGATAATGACATCCAGATTTTTAAAAGAGTAGTTTGGATATCTTTTCTCCAAGTCATTCCATAAAGTATAAGCACACTAAAAGTTTTTCATTTGATCAAACACAATTCTTGGTGATCCTCTAATGATAAGATTAACACTTCTATAGTTACGAAGCATATAAATTTCTTTCTCATGTGAAGGATGTAAGGATCAATGGGAGGCATATATGGATTCTTAACACACTTGCTCAAATGGAACTTATTGAATAGGTCAAGCATTTCATTTTTCCATTGACTATAGCACTCCCCATTGAGAATAGGCACTCTACAACTAAGACTCCCCAAACTAGACACATCCATCTTCCTCCAATGGAGATAAAACCAAGGCTATGGAGACCAAAGCTCTGATACCAATTGTGGGATCACTAGAAGAGGCGTCTAGAGGGTGTGTGTGAATAGACTACTTGGCAAAATAAAAATCTAACCTTTTCCCAATTTTATGGGTTGGCAAGTTGTAGCAATTCTAGCAAGTCTAACACAGCCTACACATGCAATTTATCAAGTATGGCAGCAGAAAGTAAGACATGCACATGAAAGTAAGGAGTAGAGATAGGAAAATCAAACACAATTGGAGACTTGAAGATTTTTCCTGTGGTTCCGATAGGTGGTGCTATCGTACATCCACGTTTATGGATACTTCAACCCACGGATGGTAACAGTCGCGAGAGTCCACGGAGGGCTCCACCCATAAGAGTCCACAAAGTAGCAACCTTGTCTCTTCCATCATGGCTTACGTCCATGAAGGACTAGCCTCACTCGGGGTAGATCTTCATGAAGTAGTTGATCTCCTTGCCCTTACAAACTTCTTGGTTCTACTCCACATGAAGTCTGAGGCTCCCAAGCTACACCTAACCAATCTAGGAGGCACCACTCTCCAAAAGGTAATAGTGGTGGTAGAATGATCAATTCCTTGCTCTTGTGCTTCAAAAGATAAGTCTCATCAACACTCAACCACTCTCTCACAGAGTTGGCTTGGTAGAAGAGGTTGATCGGGTGGAAAGAAACTTGGGGTGGCTAGAAATCAAGATTCATATGGTTGGAGTGCAAGATCTTGATCTCAACACATGAGTAGGTGGTTCTCCCTCAGAAAATGGATGTGGCAAGTGTTGGTCTATTCTGAGTGCTTCCTCTACGAGTGAGAGGTAGGTGGATGGATATATATAGGCATCTCCAAAAATCCAATCATTACAACATTATTGCCCAACTCGGTGAAACCGAAGCAAAAACTCGGTTGCACCGACTATTGCAAAATGTGGCAAGTTTTGTCATTTCGGTGAGACCGATATATAAATCTCGGTGGGTCCTATTTTGGATGGCCTAGGCAGTTACCCGTTTCGGTGTCACCGATTCATAAAACTTGTTAATTACGATTTTTAGAAATGGGACAACAACAAGTTGGTCACTGATTTCGGTTGCACCAAAATGAGACTTGGTTGCACCGAGATGCTAGGGTTTGGCTTTGGATCTGTTTGAGGCAAAACTCGGTAGGGACGAATGAAAAATGTTGGTGGCACCGAATTTTGTACTTTTAGGGTTTGGACAAAATATTTGTGGAAGAATTTCATGAGTATTTTTGGTGGCTAATCTCTAAGCATTTGAGCAACCAGATCATCATATTTACCTCATCCCCTTTTATTAGTATTGGCTTTCCTATGGACTCAAATGTGATTTATCACAAAGTGCAAAATGTAGAGTCTTGAAGCTTGAAGCTTGGCGAATCCTATTCCTTTCCTTCTTCTTCTTTCCTTGTGGATTCTCCTCACAATCCTTAGACAATCCTCTCTGTGGACTTTATCTGAAATAAACTAGATAGAACTATTAGTCCAAGAGACAATGTATGTTGTAATGAATTATCAAAACCACCAAGGGAGCATATGTGTTTTTAGACATGCACAAGGAGGTAGATACTATGGTGAAGAAGGCGACGACGGATGAGTTGAAGACAACGATTCTTGACCCAACGAAGGTCGCTATGTTAGTCGACATCCTTCGCGGGGCCATGAATCAGGCCAACTCTAGCAATGCTGGATAGACGGCAAGGTGGGTCAAGTACAGGGAGTACATGTGTCATCATAACCAGTGTGCCACAACGTACTTGACAACAAGGACTATGGTGGCACTGGAGGATAAAGAAGAAGCGGTGGCAATGGAGTAGGAAGAAGAAGCGGCGGTGGTAGTGGTTGTCACGACGTTGGAGCTAGGACACCGAAGTATGCCAATTGATCTGGACTCCGATGAGGAAGACGGGTTAGTGGTCTGATACTCGTGCTCTATGTTGGGTTTTTCGTGAAGAGGAATGAGTTATCGCAACACAAAATGGGTAAGTATTTCCCTCAGTTATGAAACAAAGGTTTATCAAACCAATAGTAATACCAATCCTCAACTGTCTTCTGCGGCTGCACACAAAAGAACAAACAACTTGCACCCAATGTCTACAAGAGGGTTGTCAGTCCCCTTGATCTCATTATTTGCAAGCAAGTGATTGTATAGATAATTGTAAATTGCAAAATAAAATAAAAGCAAATACATAACATCAAGGTAATGAAAGGGTTTGTGAATATTTTTAGTGAATAGAACCGGGGGCCGTAGAGCTCTCTAGTCGCATCTCTCATAGAAATAACATACGGTGGGTAGACAAATTACTGTTGGGCAATTGATAGAAAAGTGAATAGTTATGCGATTTTCACGGCAATGATCATGTGTATATAGGCATCACGTCCATAAGCAAATAGGCCAATTCCTGCCTGCACCTATTACTATTACTCCACCCATCGACCGCTATCCAGCATGCATCTAGAGTATTAAGTAAAACAGAGTAATCACTACTATAGAATGGTCCAAAGACGACACATCAATTAGAGACCCTTCGACAAAACTGTGTGCGATGACTAAATCGAACGGTGTAGTTATAGCTCTATCGCTAATGACGTAAACTATGTGCGATGGCGTACCCATCAAATACGATCTAAAAAATAGTTGCATGTGCGATGTTTGGCAAACAGTTAGCCTAGATAATCTGTTTGCGATTGGATAATATAACGCAAACGCTTATAAAAATACAAGTGTGTTCGATGTACGACATATAGTTCACCCCGATGAACTGTTTGCGCTAATCAAGCAGAACACAGACGATTGTCCAGATGATCATGTGTGCGATAGACGACATACATGTCACTCGGATAAACTGTTTGTGATGAGGTAAAATAACATAAACGATTACATAAATCATGATGTGTGTGATAGACAACATACAGTTCACAGGGATGAACTATGTGCGATAAGCAAAAAATAACACAAACTGTCGTGGTTTTGTCATGACAGATGTCCGAAGACTTAGGTTCGAGACCATCGCTAAGGTGGTGGACTCAAAGGGTTTGGCCAGGACAAAAGATACGGATTTACCCAGGTTCGTCCCCTCGAGAGGAGGTAAAAGCCCATGTCCTGCCTTGTGTGTATTGATTGGAGTATCGATTACAAGGGAGCGTATTCTCTTGACCTAGCTCTCAATTGATTGGTTTCTGTCTAAGCCGTCCCCGGGTCTTGCCTTTATATAGGAGGTCAAGACCCTAGGTTACACAAGTCTCATACCGACTCTTACAACGTGTATGACTCCGTCTCTAAGCCGCCTTGCCTATTCTAGCAGCCTTTCTCCAGGCGGTTCACCCGCCCGGGTCTTGTGTCTTCTTCCCGTCTCTGGGCCTCCGTCTCAGCCCATCTGGTGAACCGCCGTGCGGCCCAATCTTCCTCTTCCAGCCGATATGATAACGAGCCACCAGTTATAACCCGCCCCCTCCTAGGCGGGTCTTACCATGGGATTATATCCCCAAAATTAGGCCCCAGATTGATTTGAGCTTGCTCATGTCAATCTTCACTTTGTCCAGCGGCGAGTCTCACATCCTCGTCACCTGAAAAGGAACACATAACCTGTCGTCGTTTTCTCACGACAGATGCCATAGGGTGGCTTATCGTAGGGGGTTGGGGCCGAAGGACGCCGACGGGCTCCGAGTGCAAGATTGGGCACAAGCGGTGATCACACACGATGTACCCAGGTTCGGGGACCCCCGTGGGAGGTAACACCCCTAGTCCTGCTTGGTTTAGTTGCATGGATGAGTATGTGTACAAGGGTGCTCCTAGAGCTGTGTCTAGAGGAGGAAGAAGGAGCAGCCGACTCGTCTTCCTCCACTACTAAAGGGGGTTTGAGAGTTCTGTGGTTGTGCGAGGGTGATTGTTCGTCCCCTTTGCATGGGGGGCTCGGGTTTTTTTATAGGATACCCCCGGCTCTACAATATATCTAAAGTACAGGGGTGGGGGTACCTGGCTGGCAGTCTCTCCGGCTAGCCAGGGGGTCCCACCCTTCGCGCCGTCTCATCGTCTGTAGGGTCCACCGGCTGAGCGGTACCGTCTCCTGCTAGGGCTCGCCTGCCGGCTCTGCGATTGGCCCTCGCCCACCTGCCGCAGCACGGGTCGCCCGAGAGGCGCTGCGTAGCGCCAGCCGACCGAAGTCTCTGGTACGGCCGGCCGCACTGTAACCATGCCGAAGCAGGTAATCGAGTGGGCGAGGGCATGCCAACACTATTCCCTCGCCCGGTCGCGCTCGCCGGGGTCAGTGGCCCGGACGGCTGGACTGTAGCCATGCGCTTCGATGCGTCAGCGGCCACTATGGCCATAGGGCTGCCCGTCGTGGTGGTCAAGTCACGTCATTGTACCAGCACGCAGAGGGACGGGACATCGCTTGTCCATCTCAGGGTCAATGGAGGAGGCGGCCTAGAGGCAGCCGGCCACGCCCAGCCGGCCGGGGGTCGAGCCGGCTCCTTGACCAGCCGTCCATGGCACCAGCCAGTGGTGGCGCAGGCTGGCCGTCCTCCAGCCGGGCATGTCGAGCCGGCCACATGGTTTTTCTTCGAAATGGAAGGGGGAGGACCCCGTTACTTTAGCCTACCCAGGGGTAATAACCCTGTCAGTAGTCCCCGAAGCCGGCGGGGGCCCGCGTCTGGCAGATGGAGGGGGGCCGGTGGCTTCTCCCCAGCGATATCTGCCTCCGACACGAAGACGAAAGGGCAGCCGGGTCGATCGTTGGACCCGACGCCTCGGGTATCGGCGCGCCGCCCTGTGACCCATGTCGGCTCGCCATGCGCCGCACGACGAGTGATGATGCCACGGGCCCTGCGCACGCGGGGAGATGGGACATCGGCCTGGGTCTAGCCCGCTAGGCCCCAGGCATAGTCTAGTAGGCCTCGGAGCGCAGGCTGGGATCCTCTGCGCCCCGAAGAGGCCGTTACGGCCTGGAGCCACCCACACACGCGCGGAGTTTCCAGGGGAGTGAGCGCATTTAATCCCACGTCCCCCGGTCGTAGCCTCCCCTATAAAAAGGAGATGAAGGGCAGGGGGCGGAGATACCCGCATCTCGCTCGCCCCCTAGCTGCCCGTCTTCCTTGCTTCCGTGCTTTCCTCGCGCGACACCGCGCCCGCCCGCACGCAGCGGGAGGTGGGCTGGCTCCATTGTGGTCGAGGTGGATATCGTAGAGCTCCGCCGCGCGCGCATGCTGCCGCTAGAGGAGCGAGTGGTCGCACGCGCGCCGGGCGACGAGGTGGCGTCGGTGCCACAGCCGGGGGAACACGTCGTGTTCCTCTGGCATTTCTCCCGTGGCTTCGGGCTCCCAGTGAGCCTTTTCTTCCGCCAACTTCTTGACACTTTCGATCTCCAGCCGCATCATCTTGGACCCAATGCCATCTTGTACCTCGCCGCATTTGTGACGCTATGTGAGGGTTATCTCGGCATTCTCCCCTTTATCGATTTCTTCAACGCTCTCTTTTATCTTAAGCCATTGAAAAGCGATGCCTGCGGGGCACGGTGGTGTGCTGCCGTGGCATCGCGTGCTTCCCACCCCTTTCTCTCATCGACTCCGTCAAGGAGTGGCACCGGACGTTCTTCTATGTGAAGAACGCCGACCCCAAAATGGACTACATCCGGCTGCCGCCGTTTGTCAACATGCAGTCCACCCAGGTAAACTGGGTGGGGGCTGCTCCGCGTGGCGTGGCCCTGGAGGAGCTCGACCGGCTCACGTAGCTGAAGAGCTTCGAGGGGCTGGTCGCTGCCGACCTGGTGGCGGCTTTTAGCTCGCGCCGGGTGTTGCCCCTCTAGCTAAGGCCGCACCGGATCTACGACATGTCCGGCCGGCACGACCCCTACCGGCTGTCCACTATCAAACTGACGCCGGCTCAGGTGGCGAAGAGGGTGAACGCCCTTACGACGTTGAAGCTGAAGCCCGCGTCGTGGTCCTTTAGCATGGAGCCGTATGACTGCATCAACCGCCCCCTGGTAAGTCTTTTGTCGAGGCGTTTTTTCCTTCGTTTGATACTTCCCAGCCGACAGCCGGTTGGAGAACTTACTTTGACGTGCTGACCGCAGCTCCTGGTGCGACAGAATATGCCGGACGGCCCGCACCCTCAAATCTTCGAGGCGGAGCGTGAGAACTCCGACTCCGAAGACTACGAGATGGGAGGCCCCTCGGAGGAGGGGGTGGACTCCTCGGGAGGAGTCGACAAGCTGGCAGACCCGCGAGTCGGTGCCCCTAGCGGAGCCGGAGGGTCCGGCACGGCCGCGGAGCCCAACGGAGAGGGTGAGTTCCCTCTTGCCCCCACGATCAGGGTCTGGACGGACGACGACGACGATGATGAATTAATGATTCTGAACGAGCCTCCTCCCTCAGGGCGCCAGGTCGGAGGAGCGAAGAGCGGCCGGCTCAAGCCTCGGCGGCCGGAGCAACCTTCCGGGCAAAGAGGCCGGCTCAGGGGGGGGGGGCGGCCTTGCTTCCAGTCTCGAAGCGGGTGAAGGTGGCCGCGCGTAAGCCGCCGCCACGCGCCAAGCGGGCCTTGCCCCTCGTCATTGGGTAAGTCTCTTTCTCACGTAAGTTTTCTTTTGGGTTGCAAGCCGGTTAATAACCGGTCCTTGGGCGATGCAGTGACCCCATCGAGCTCCACGAGGAGGAGCCGGCAAGGGATTCGACGGATGCCGCCGGCCGGCTGGCCCACGTGGACACGACCACCCAGCGGGAGGAGAAGAGGAGGCTCGTGGAGCTGCGAGCCTCCAAGTCCGAGGCGTGAGGAGGGGCCTCGCACTCCGGGACCTCGAGCAGCCGAGGCGGAGGAGGTTGGCGGATCCCCCGCGAGCGTCGGACTCGGCGGGGGAAACGACCCGCATGTCGAGGCCTCCGTCGAGCGAGCCACGAGGGGCGACCACGGATCGCCAGCGCCTCCGTCCGTGCAGGAGGCAGCCCAAGTGAGGGCGACAACGACGGAGCCGGGTCCCGAGGCGGCTCGGCCCGATGTGCCGGAGGTGACCCCGCCTGCGGGCGAACCGGCCCGGGTCAAGGTGCCGGAGGCCTAGTGGACCTAGAGGCGGCGTCAGAGGTGGCGGCAGAGGTGGCGGCCATGGAGGCGGAGGTACCCTCCGTCGTGATAGCTACGCCGGAGCGGCAAGAAGTGGAGGCGATGACGGCGTTGGGCGGAGGGCCGGCGGGAAGCGACTCCCAGACCCTTGCCATCGTCAACCCGCCCCCGGCGGCTGGTGCAGCGGCGATCCCGGGCGGCGGCGGCGGCCGGGCCCCGAGGACCCTGCGGTCGATGCAGGAGGTGCTTCGAGACTGGGAGGCGCTGGAGCGTGTGCCAGCCCTGACAGCTCCCCAGGCGGGCGGCCCGGTCGCCCCCCTTCGGGGACTTGGGGAGCATCCTAGACCGGTGCCGGCAAGAGCTGGCCTGGTTCGTGGAGGCGGCAGACGCCGCCCTACAACGTGCAGTGGTAAGCCCGGTTGCTTTGAGTTAGAGTTTTCAGTGGGGGCGCGCGAGCACACCCACTGGGTGTAGCCCCTGAGATGCGGGCCGGCTGGCCGACTGACGGGCAGCCAGGCCGGATCTCTTTTGAGCGTGTCCATATCTTTGCCTCTTTGCGACAGGAGGGAACCTCCCTGTGGTAGAAGCTGTTCGAGGAGGCGGTCACCATCCACGACCGCGGCAAATACGGCTTCTACCGCCTGGAGGAGGAGCTGGCACGTGTGCAAGGTCAGTTGAGCTTCACAGGAGGGGCGCATAGCCCCGGAGAGTCGGCTGACGTCTGTCGTGTCTTGCAGGTGACCTAGCCACCCTTTGGGAGGAGAAGACCAGGCTTGTCTCTGAGTGGGACCGGCTGTCGCAAGACGTCTAGGCAGCCGCGTAGGAGAAGGACCAACTGGCCACGCTGCTGGCACACAGGGAGGCGGTCCGAGACCGGCTGAAGGCCGAGGCGGCGAAGGAGGTGGCGGCCCGGGAGATGGTCGTCAAGGAAGTGGCTGACGCCACCCTGAGGACTGCCGCCCTCCAAGGCGAGGTGACCCGCCTCGAGAGGACGCTCGAGGATGTCAAGGGTTCCCTCGCTGCATCGGAGGCAGCCCTAGCATCGGAGCATAACGCGGCGCTCAACTTCGCCCTTGGGGTGGACGACGCGATTGAAGGTAAGTGCCAGTTTTTCTCTTCCCTAGCCGGTTGCTTTTCCCTTTGCCGGTTCTTTGTGTTTCAATTTGCCTTTCTTTTCTTCTCTTCTTCTTTCTTCCAGGTTGCTTCCCGGAAACTCATCGCCACGCTACGCGCGCCGTTGAGGGGCATCGGGAGTACCTTCAGGAGTGCGGTTACTCCATCGAGGAGGATGCCGTGTGGGATGCAGACAAGATTGGGCTCGCCATCGAGATGCGGTTGACCCATCTTGAGCGGAGCATGGAGCGGCTGAAGATAACCGACAAAGAGGTCACTACCGCGCTGTGGCCGGGCCGCGGGGGAGCTCCGACGAACCGCGTGGCCTAGTGGCTGGAGCATGCCGTCCCCCGCCTCGAAGCTTGGAAGGCGTCGGCTGCCCGAGCCGGGGCGCAGATGGCGCTCTGGTTCGTCACGTCGTGGTATCACGGCATGGATCTGGGCAGGCTGGCCACCATGCGGGACGTGCCGGCCACGGAGCGGGAGGCTCGTGAGCCGACCGTTGTCCACTGGGCCAATGAGCTCGCGTCGTACATCGACGCGGACTAGTTCCTGACGGCCCTTGGCGAGGACGGCGAGCCGTTGCCCGAGGACTCCTTCGGCATCCCCCAAGGCCCGACGGACGATGAGGTTGCTGACGAGAGCATCGACTCGAGCAGCGTGATGGCCAAAACCGAGGAGCCCGCCTAGAAGGCCAAGGAGGCCGACTCGAAGGCCGCGACCACCACCAACGTGAGAGCCGAGCTGCCCAACGACGCGCCGGCTGGGGGCATGCCGGCTGGCGACGCGTCGGTGGCCTGAGCCTCCGAGCGTTTTTTATCTTACTTTTTTTCTTTCCTGCAAGTTAGGCTCGAGTCCACCCAATGGGGGTGTTTATGTAATGAACCATGCTGGCCGTGGGCCACTTTTGTCTTAACATTTGTGCTATGATTATCTAGCGTGTTTGCCTTGTTGCTCATGCCGACTTGTCCTTATCCTTTTTTGCCTGCTTGACTCTTTTCGGTCCTTCTCCTTTTCCCCTTTGGTTTCTGTCATGCCAGCCCGAGAGCCGGGAACCGGTCTGTAGTTGGGTCGGGGCGTTCACCTCAAGGGGGCTGGTTCAGAACTTAGGAATCGCGCGGGCTTTTCGGGATAAGTAGAGTGGTAGAGGCACAACAGTGGTCCGGCTGGGCCTAGCCGGGGTCTCCTTTTGTTTGACCTTTCGTGTGAGCCAAACCTTGCTGCCCCAAGGCCCCGTCAGCCAGACAACCGGGAGCCGGTTCTGTAGCTGGTAGGGGTGGGGTGGGGGGTTTGGCCGGCTCACATTACTTAGCCACTTTCTCAGAGAAGCGTCCTAGGTTCAGCCGGCTAGCCCCCGGGCTCGGGAGCCGGGCCGGGAGGAAAACTTTGAAGGAAACGAAACAGGGCACGCCCCAAGAGCCGGCCTGGGGCACCCATTGCATTCATAAGCCCAAAAGGGTGGGGATACATACATACATTGGTTTTGTTTCAGCAGTAAAACGGGCGTAGGAGCGCCGCGTTCCATGGGCGCTCCGTCTCCTCACTGGAGGCATCTCTTTTGCGCTTCTGCGACTTCTGGGCGTCTATTAGGTAGTATGCGTTGTTGTGCAGCGCCTTGCTGATGATGAACGGGCCCTCCCATGGGGAGGACATCTTGTGTTGTCCGGCTGTCCGCTGGATCCGCCTGAGGACCAGGTCCCCTTCGCGAAAGGCGAGTGGCTGGATCCGCTTGCTATGGTAATGTCGGAGCTTCTGCTGGTAGATTGCCATCCGGCTCAAGGCCACTCCGCGAGCTTCCTCGAGTTGGTTGACGCCGTCTTCTCTTGCCATCTTTGCGTCCTTCTCCGTGTATAGGGTGACCCGAGACGAATCGAACTCGATGTCGGTGGGGATGATCGCCTCGGACCCATACACAAGGAAGAAGGGAGTGTAGCCGGTTGAACGGTTCCGGATGGTCCCGAGACTCCAAAGGATGACCAACAGCTCGTCGATCCAACAGCCAGCCGACCTTACCAGTGCTGTCACGAGCCGGGGCTTGATGCCGGACAGGATGAGGCCGTTCGCCCTCTCGACCTGGCCGTTTGAGTGTGGATGGGCGATGGAGGCCAAGTCGAGCCGGATTCCTTGCTTGGAGCAGAAACGTGCAAGTGTGCCCTTGGTGAAGTTTGTGCCATTGTCGGTGATGATGCTGTGGGGAACTCCATAGCGCACCGTGATGTCGTCGATGAACCGGATGACCGTGGGGCCGTCCAGCTTCTTGATTGGTCGCGCCTCGATCCACTTGGTGAATTTGTCGACAACCACCAACAAGTGTGTCATGCCGCCTCGAGCGGTCTTGAATGGGCCCACCATGTCTAGCCCCCAAATGGCGAAGGGCCACGAGAGGGGGATGGTTTGGAGGGCTGTTGCCGGCAGGTGGCTTTGCGTGCTGAAGCGTTGGCAGCCCTCGCACTCGTCGAACCACTTCTTGGCTGCCTCAAGAGCAGTCGGCCAGAAAAAACTATGGCGGAAAACCTTGGCCACCAGGGTCCTGGAGGCGGCATGATGCTCGCACTCGCCCTGGTGGATGTCGAGGAGGATCTCTAGACCCCATTCCGGCTCGACGCACCGCTGGAAGACGCCGATGGTGCTGCGATGGATGAGCTCGTTGTTGATGATGCTATACGCCGTGGCCTGGCGTTGGATTTGCCTCGCCAAGGCCTCGTCCAGAGGCAGCTCGCCCTGTAGAAGGAACGCTAGGATGGGTTGGGCCCATGAGGGGGCCGTGACGGGGGCCGGCTCGGGAGCCCCCGGGGCTGGAAGGCCAGCCTCCGGGAGTGGCTTGCCAGCCCTCGAGACCGGCTCGCCAGCCCTCGGGACCGGCTCAGGAGCCCTCGGGACTGGATGATTAGTCCTCAGGACCGGCTCGCTAGTCCCCGGGGCTGGCTGGTCGATGATCATCATGACGGCCGCATCATTGGAGCCGGCCGCCTCGGACGCTGCCGGCTTGATTGGTGCCGGCGAGGCGGCCGATGGTTTGGGAGCCGGTGGCAAAGATACCAAAGAGGCGGCCGGAGCCGTTGATGGGCCGGTGGCGCCTGCCGACACGAAGATCGACTCTGATTGTGAGGAAGGCTTGATCGATGGCTTGAGGAGCCACTCGAGGGAGACGCCGTTGGGATGGCCTGCCGGGTGGAGCTGATTTTGGCCGGAACGTCTGTCGCCTCGTTGTCCGCCCGTGGGACATGATGAAACTCGCAGACCTCGAAGGAGCCGGTGAGATGTTGGATGAGGAAGAGGTAGCTGGCCATGTCGGCGTCCCTGGCGTCCCATTCTCCAGAGACTTGCTGCACCATGAGGTCGGAGTCACCGAAGCAGAGGATGCGCCTGATGCCGATCTCCCTGGCGAGCCGAAGGCCATGGACGATGGCTTCGTACTCGGCCACGTTGTTGGAGGCGGCGAAGTGGATCTGGAGACGTACTTGATCTGATCACCCTTGGGGGAGGGGAGGACTATGCCGGCACCCAGGCCGGTCCTCATTTTCGAGCCATCGAAATGCATGCGCCAATGCGTGGAGTTTGGGGGAGGCGGCACGAACTCCATCTCTGCCCAGTCGACGAGGAAGTCGGCCAATGCCTGTGACTTGATGGAGGTTCTTGGCTCGTATCGGATCTCGTGATCGGCGAGGGCATTGACCCATTTGGCGATCCAGCCGGTGGACTCCCGGCCGCTCATGATCTCGCCGAGCGGGGCCGTGCTCACCACGGTGATGGCGTGTTCCTGGAAGTACTACTTGACCTTCTTGGCGGCGAAGTATATGCCATAGCACATCTTCTGGTAGTGGGGGTAGTTCTACTTGGACGCGAAGAGGACCTTGCTGAGGTAGTAGACGGGTCGCTGGACCGGCAAGGGCTTGCGCTCCTACGGCCGCTCGACCACCAGGACGACGCTGATGACGCGGGTGGTCGCCGTGATGTAGAGGAGCAGGGGTTCCTTCTCAGCTGGCGCGGCCAGGATGGGCGCATGGGTGAGAGCCTTCTTGAGGCCGCGGAAGGCCTCGTCAGCCTCGTCAGGCTAGTCGAAAATGCCTGGTTTCTTTGTGTGGCCCGGCTTGAGTAGAGCCGTCTTGCGAAGGAGCCCGTAGAGAGGTAGGGCCTTCTTCCCCAGTCGGCTGATGAACCGTCTGAGTGAAGCAAGGCAGCAGGTGAACTTATGGACATTGTGGAGCCGGGTCGGCTTGGGCATGCGCTCGATTGCGCTAATCTTCTTGGGGTTAGCTTCGATGCCGTGAGGAGACATGAAGAAGCCCATGAGTTGACTGGCCGGGATGCCGAAGACACACTTCTCCGGGTTGAGCTTGATCTTGTACTCGCGCAAGTTCACGAAGGTCTCCCGGAGGTCGTCGAGGAGGCTGAAGTGCTTCTTGGTTTTGACGACGATGTCGTCGACGTAGACGTGGACATTCCTGCCTATCTGAGGTAGGAGGCACTTCTGCATGCACCGTTGAAAGGTGGCGCCTGCGTTCTTCAGGCCGAAGGACATGGTGATGTAGCAGTAGGCCCCGAAGGGCGTGATGAAGGAGGTCTTGAGCCAGTCTTCCGGGTCTAGCTTGATCCGGTGGTAGCCTGAGTAGGCATCCAGGAAGGACAACAAATCGCAGTCGGCCGTGGAGTCGATGACTTGATCGATCCGTGGCAGAGCGAATGGGTCCTTGGGACATGCCTTGTTCAGGCGTAGTCGATGCACATGCGCCAGGTCTTGTTCTTCTTCTGCACCAGGACTAGGTTGGCCAGCCAGTCCGGGTGGAATACTTCCATGATGAACCCGGCTGTGAGCAGCCGGGGGATCTCTTCGCCTATAGTACGTCGCTTCTCCTCGAAGAAGCGGCGCAGCGGTTGCTTGACCGGCTTGACGTCTGGCCGGACGTGTAGTTTGTGCTCGGCGAACTTCCTCGGAACACCCGGCATGTCCTTGGGGGACCATGCAAAGATGTCCCGATTCTCACGGAGGAAGTCGACCAGCTCGCCTTCCTATTTGCTGTTGAGGCGGGAGCCGATGGTGACTCCTTGAGTCGGGTTGGCCAGGTCGAGCGGGATTTCCTTGGTGTCTTTAGACGGCTGGAAGTAGGCCTTGCCGACGGATTGTGAGGGAGGAGCCGACACAGCCGGTTGACTGGCAGCAAGGGCCACGAGTCGGTCGAACTGCCGTTTCTCCTTGGCGATTTCCAGGGCCTCAGCCAACCGGCTACCATCTCGAGCGCACTCGAGCGACATCTTGTAGTCACCCGCGATGGTGATGATTCCCTTGCGGCCTGGCATCTTGAGCTCGAGGTAGGCGTAATGGGGGACCGCCATGAAGCTGACAAGGGCCGGCTGGCCCAACAGCGCGTGGTAGGGACTCGCAAGGTCCACGACCTCGAACATCACCGGCTCGCGGCAGAAGTGGCAAGGTCCGCCGAAGAGGACGTCGAGCATGATCTTGCCGATAGGGGAGCAGGACTTTCCAGGAACGATGCCGTGGAAGACCGTCCGACTCGCCTGCAGGTCTTCTATTTTTAGCCCCAGCTTGTGCATCGTGTCGAGGTAGAGGATGTTGATGCTGCTGCCACCATCTATCAGCACCCGTGAGAAGCAGCAAGTTCGTTCCTTGGTGGCGATGGTAGGGTCAAGGACCAAAGCATAGCTACCGGTATTCGGCATCACGTCGGGGTGATCGGCCTGGCTCCAAGTGACCGGCTTCTCCGATCAGTGCATGAACTGGGGAGTTGCCGGCATGGTGGCGTTCACCTCATGACGGAGCTGGCGCTGAGCGTGTTTGCCCGTCTCTTCACTAGTGAAGATGACATAGCAGCCGTCCTGGTTGGGAAACTGGTCGATCAGACGACCGTCGTTCTGGGCCGGAGCCGGAGCCGGCGCCGGGGCGGCAGCTTGGGCCAGGGCCGACACGCATATAGGCGGCACGGGGGGAGCCGGAAGGCCGTCCCCCGGGCCAATCGCTGTGAGAAGCTGCACTGTCAGAGTGTGTGCGTAGAGGGTTTAGCCCCCTGAGTGGTTCTTGCAGGGGAGATCGAGCATCTGCTCGAAGGTGAGCTTCGGCTGCCAGGCAGCCTTGCCAGTGCGCCGACGCTGGCTGGAAGACTTGGCAGCCACCTCATGCTCCTCGATGGTGTTGACCTGCCGGCTCCCGTAATGGGGATCCGGATGGTCATTCTTGCGTTTGTTGTTCTGCGGCTGCCGGTTGTCGGTAGCCGACCGGGACGTTGCTGGTGTCGTCGTTGCCTTGGCGGGCGGGGTCGTCTTGCCGCGGTAGGTGGGCGAGGACTGGCTGATCGACTACACCATCGCGGTTGGCATCGCCAGGGGAAACAAGCGTGTAGTCGTTCGCTACGCCCCCCTCATGTTGATCGGCATGGCCCGCACCTAGCTCAACAGCCTAGCGGCCAGAAGCATCAACACTTGGACAGACTTCAAGGAGGCCTTCGTCCGCAACTTCACCGGCACCTACAAGTGGCCCGGCCGCCCCTGCGAACTCGCCATGTGCATCCGGCTCTGCCGTTGGCCCTCGCCCACCTGCCGCGGCATGGGTCGCCCGACAGGCGTCGCGTAGCGCTAGCCGGCCAAAGTCTCCGGTATGGCCGGCCGCACTGTAGCCATGCCGAAGCAGGTAATCGAGTGGGCAAGGGCGTGCCGACACTATTCCCTCGCCCGGTCGCGCTCGCCAGGGTCAGCGGCCCGGACGGCTGGACTGTAGCCATGCGCTTCGATGCGTCAGCAGCCATTGTGGCCATAGGGCCGCCCGTCATGGCGGTCAAGTCACGTTGTTGTACCAGCGTGCAGAGGGACGAGACATCGCTTGTCCATCTCAGGGTCAACAGAGGAGGTGGCCCAGAGGCAGCTGGCCGCGCCCAGCCGGCCGGGGGTCGAGCCGGCTCCTCGACCAGCCGTCCGTGGCACCAGCCAGTGGAGGCGCGGGCCGGCCGTCCTCCAGTCGGGCATGTCGAGCCGGTCGCGTGGTTTTTCTTCGAAACGGAAGGGGGAGGACCCCATTGCTTTGGCCTACCCAGGGGTAATAACCCTGTCATAACCCGCCATGTCGTCACCTTCAGATATGCCAAAAAGATTCTATGACGTATGCAGTAGATCCTCTCATTAAACGGTCGGCCCGAAAATCGAGGCATCTGTTTCGGTCAATTATCATGTCACCCCTCGATTCCCGCGTGCCCCGTTTTGCCTCCCATCTCCTTAAATAGGGCCACGAGGGGCAGGTCTTTTCCTTTTCTCTGCCGCCATCCTTCTTCTTCCTCCTCCTTTCGATGCCTACGCTTCCTGAGCTCCATCGCGCCGGCACGACCTCGTCGTCATCATCAGTCTTGGCCGCTGCATCAACCTGAATAGTCCAGATTTCCGTCCGCGTCGACCGCATCTGCAAGGTACCCCCATTATCTCCTTCCTGATCTGTAATCACTTCCCTTGAGCCCCTTCGAGTTCGTCGGTCCTCCATTATCGGGCTTCACTTGTTCATCCAATCGCCCTTGCAATGCAGACCGATAAATAACCTTCTGATTCTCGAAATATTGCTTAATCCACTTCATCGTCCATGTAAATCAAACTACATCTTATCTTAGATCTGTATACTGCTCCTCTTCTTGCGCCAACTGCCTGTTCTTCCTCAGCCCCCTTTTTAGGATTGAAATAAATTTGATTCTTTACTATTGGTGGATCTTGTAATCCTGGTAGAATATGTGAAACCTGTTTATATGTCCTTAGTAATATTTGTAGCATGGCATTGTTCACTTAACCCACCATCAAATCACCGACTCTTCCGATAAACTATACCAGTGGCTTAACGTCACACTATTTAATTTCATCGGTCGTCTTGGTTGTTTGGTCGCTTTCTGACCCGCCGTGTCCTGCCCCTTTCACAGTTTGACCCGCCATCCTGTCTCGAGCATTTGCATCCTGTGATTGAGTCAGCTTTGGAATCGCCAAGTAGTTTTTATTGGATTTTGTAGAGGCAGGCACATTACCGGCTCAGAATATCATTCACTAGCAGGTTCCGGGGTCAGAGAAGAAACCCACCCCAAAAGAGGGGGAAATTGTTATCTTCGCCGACCATCTTATCTGTGGTTTCAACCCGCGTGGATCAAAATTCTGCCGAGATGTCCTCCATTTCTTTAAACTGCATCCTCAAGACATTGCCCCAAATTCAGTCTCCAACCTCTGCAGCTTTCAAGTCTTGTGTGAGGTTTACTTGCAAGAAAAACCATCCGTCGACCTCTTCAACGATTTCTTCTATGTTAACCGCCAAACAGAAGTGGCAACTGGTCCAAGATTGGAGTTCGGCGGAGTCTCTATCCGTGAGAGCCTGGCTTAATAGGAATGATAGACTACTCATAATAACAAGGAATTCCTTCTTTTCCGGGAGCCCATTCGAAAAGAACTCCAAAGTTAAGCATGCTTGGCTTGGAGCGATTCTAGGATGGGTGACCGAACGGAAAGTTGGTCCCGGGTGCACACGAGTGAGGACAAAGTGTGCAGGAAAGACTAGTGTTGGTTTGTGGGGGCCAGTCTAGATCCCGCCGGGCGTAACGGGGTGTTACAATTGGTATCAGAGCCGACCCTTGCGGTTACACGGGCATGCGCGGGTTAGGTGCACGGGCATGTGGCGCATGGCGTGTGTGGCCCTTCGTGGCACACAGCATGGCACATGTGCTAGACTGGACGCACATACGTGTGCCAAAAGGGAACGTTCCTGATGGGCCGATGAGGACGTCAATTCCTTTGAGTGGGGGTGTATGTGAGATCCTGGCTTAATAGGAATGATAGACTACTCATATCAACAAGGAATTTCTTCTTTTTCGGGAGCCCATTCGAAAAGAACTCCAAAGTTAAGTGTGCTTGTCTTGGAGCGATTCTAGGATGGGTGACCGACCGGGAAGTTGGTCTCAGGTGTGCACGAGTGAGGACAAAGTGCACAGGAAAGACTAGTGTTGGTTTTTGGGGCCAGTCTAGATCCTGCTGGGCGTAACGGGGTGTTACACTATCCAAAGATGAAGAGATCTAGCTTACCCGGTTGTCCAAATGCCAAGCCATCCCAAAGACTGGAATAGAACTTGGTTCTACTGTAGAGGCACCTCTCCAGAGGGAGAAAATCCATTGCCGGGGTTATCGTCCTACCCGGCTCTACACGTCTACTGAGCTTCCAGATCAGATGTCGGCTACAAAACAAGCAAAGTATGCTCTGGCTTTCACCAAAATCAAGGCTCTTCTAGCGAACGGGTTGACGGGAGTTGACTTAACCCGTTGTTGGATTTCATGGAAAGTCTTACCGCTAAGACGATGCGACCGGCTTATGTGTGAATACACAAGCGACGTGACCGATCCTCTCTGCTTCAACCATACACCCCTGACAGAAAAACATTATCTCTGCTGTCAAAGGACTTACCCGTGAATCCCAAGGGGCTTGCCATACAGTCGGGTTAAGACCCTTCCGCGTCGCAAATCCAGCTCCAGACGTAAGGACGACCTTCAAATTCGCTTTCTCTCTATCTTGACTTTGTCTATATGGCAACCTTAAATATTTTGGCGGCTTTGCCTACAGGCCAGCTCCAGCTTTTGGAAGAGAAAATATACTCCCCCGGTGAAGAAGAAGTCTCAGGCGGGTAACATTCGCGGTGGCAAACCAAAAGCATCGGCTCAAAACCTCCTTGAACTTGATGACTTAGAGGTAGAACTTGACTCCCTTGGCCGTCTTTTTATGCAACTTATTGACAATGACTGTACACAGGAGGAGACAGAGACGAGCCACGCCAACGCCCCTAAGGTAACTTATCTTTCTTCCGACTCATAAATCTTACCACAAGAGAAGATACGGCGGGTCATCCAAAAAGTTCCTTTTTTGCATCACCTCGCTTAATTAGATCCTGATTTTTCCTTGAAAAAACAACAACCCGACTCTCGGCATCAAACCCGGAGCACCGGCTCTAGGGATCTTATGGCAGGCTTACCCAACTCCCCGACACCGCGAAAACATCATGCTGAGGTACTTATCAGGAACCCAATATTTGTCTTATATTTCTGTAATGCTGTCTTACTATTGTGTTGGATTGACTTAATTTATAGGAGTCACCTCCTTCTTCTGGCGACTCAAATGCCTCCAAACTTCCTCCCATAAAGATCAACCTAGAGTATGCTTTCACCCTGTCGTGTGTACATTACCTGTATTACCTTTGTATTGTGTGTTGACTCTTTGCATCTTCAGGGCGTAAGCCAAACGTAGGAAAATAGGCGGGTCTACCGTCGCTCCTACCACTCAACAGTCGGATCCTATCGAGCCATCTCTCTCCCCTCATGCTGAACCTTCTGACGCTAACAAGGAAGCACCCGCGTGCTCTCCCCCACCCTCAGAATTGGCAGGACATCATATGGCGGCTTCCAGTAGTCCAGCGGCTGACCCTAAGCTTCCCAATCCTACCACTGAAGACTCGTCTCTCCCTCATGTTACCATCATCGGGACGGGTTATCAATCCCCAACACATCATACATTGGCAAGACATTCTAGCGAGATTGATACTTGCTCTCCAGAGAAGCTTAGCTTCGAGTTCCCCATCTTGGAGAAGATGACTACAGATGACCTGCACACCGGTTATCTGAACCGTCTTTCTGCCAGTTGCAACATGGAGACCAAACTTGTTCGTTTGATGAAGAAAAAATATGAGGTATCTTTCATATTCTGCATTTCTCTTATACTCGTACATAGCCCCCAAGAACCGGGTTAATATTGCAAATAATGGACCAGGTCTTCCAAACCTTTGACATGTTGTGTAGAACTTAACTGGTAGCCCCCAAGTAATAGGTTAAATTGCATATAATCCGGTACTTTATATTCAATCATAGATCCAAGTGTAGCCCCCAAGTCCGGAGTATCATGATAATGATGAGCCGGATCTTTCTTATTTGAGAAGTTCGCTGGGTGTAGCCCCCAAGTTCGGAGCATTATGATAATGATGAGCCGGAATTTCAACTTAGACTTGGAGCAAAAACACAGACATTAGCCCCCAAGTGCCAAGTACATTGCTTGCAATATGCTTGGGACTTATATCAAAAAATAACTCCACCCTGCGACTTAATCTTTATAATCTTTCACTTGTGTAATACATGAGGCACTAGACGCAGCCGAGTCTGAACATGCCGGCTTAAGGGAAAACCTGACCATGCAACAAAACACCTGAGCCGCCGCAGAAGAGAAATTACCGGTGGCTGTCGAACAACTTGAGAAACTTCAGGTTGACTTCACCGCATATAAAAAGACTGCTGAGTCAGAACAAACTGCCTTGTCCAAGCGTGGCATCGATACTGAGGAGCAGCTAAAACTTGCATCAACAGAGATGAAGACTCTCAAAGATCACATATCCAAGATGACTACCGCTATCTTTGATAAGCACGTAGGCTTAAAATTTCCTTATGAAAGAAATACCAGACAGGCGGCTTATAATTTTGACCTTTTTCTTGTAGGCGAGAGGAGCCACCAGCTATCTTCTGATAGTCTGATGAAATTGAAGGTAGTCTATACTTTGACTGAGCAACTCTATAGTGGAGCCCTCTGTACCATCAAGGCCATGATGATGGCCAAGTATGTCCCCAAATTCATGAAGGGTGTCATAGAAACCTTATCAACTTTGCCTAAGAAAGTGGATGAAATAAGGCGATCAGCCGCCAGAAGAGGGGCCATAGCTACACTGAGGCATTTCCTCCTGAGTTAACCACTGAAGAAATGATGAACGACTTCCCCTCCAAGAAAGATGACAGTTCAGATTTTACTGAAGCAGATTACACCAAATGCGTTAAGGCCTCCAGGAGGCTTGCCTCCATACTGGTTGATGAGACGGACCTGACTCCTTATTTGGCGGCTTATGATGAGAACAACCAACGGCTGCGCTGGCCAACCTTTGAAGCCAGGGATTTAATCCCGACACATCGTAAGCCGCTCTTCGCCCCTGATGTTGACCCGTCTCCACTTTTTGATGATGCTCAGTTTGAAGTCTCATTAAACTGCAACTGGGATGTGGATAATCTTCAGATCGAAGAGCCCGAAGACCCAGCGCAAGATGACCCGCCAGCCAGTTAAATTTTTTGTTCTCAACTGAATGTAAACCGGCCAGCTGAGCCGCTGAGATGCAAAACTTTAAGTCCTTCATCTTTTGGGCTCTTGGAGAGCTTTTGTAATATACCTTACAATCTTCTTATGATCTCTTTAAGAGGGACTCATCTTAGAGATAAAGCCTGTGAAAAACAAGACAGAAAATATCTTGCGATGTTTGTATGGCCGGCTTTGGAAAATCATAACAAGGAGATCTTAATATCTGCATAGCCTTGCTTCACCTTTCATAATCTTACCCTTGCCCGGCTTATGATATGTATGCAATGGATGATGCAATATATGATGCGATTTATGATGCAATATACGATGCAATGTATAATGTAATGTATGGTGTTCTCGCTTTCACTTTTTCGTTTTTCGAAAACTCATTGCTGGCCCTTCTGGGGGGAACTGTTACTTTGAACTGCCTAACAATGCAGGGTCTCTAACGAGAGTGACCGCCAATCTTGAATGGCTTAGGGTCTCTAGGCGAGATTAATTGTTAAGGGCACAACATACCAGAATTCGCAGCGGGGTGAGTGCCCCAGGCCTAAGCTACTTCTCATGTGACATAAATCTGTCATTTGAACCTTAAGAGTATGACAGGCCACTTGACGGAGAGTACGTAGCAAATGAGAGAGTTTCCCTCACTGCTGTATGAGGCCCTCGCAGGGGGTGAGTTGACAGCTTGCTGCACCCCTGGCAGAGCGGCAGCTGCATACAGCCAGGTATAACATGGCCTTACAACGACTGAAAAGTCGACCAAAAGGGAGGGGGCGACCTTCACCCCCTCCTAACCTTGTTTTGGGTCTACGACCTGCCTTACGGTGGTTGAAGAGCCAATCGAGAGGGTCGAAAGTTCAACCTGGAAGGTTGAAAGCCCCCAAATGACCTTGTTGACAGAGTCAATGTTTTGGGTCCGCGACCCGCCTTACTGTGGCTGAAGAGCCGATCAAGAGGGGGGGTGACCTTCACCCCCTCCTAACCTTGTTGACGGAGTCAACGTTTTGGGTCCTAAGACTCGCCTTGCACTAGGTGAAGAGCCGATCGAGAGGGTTGAAGCTTAACCCGAAAGGTTGAAAGCCCCCAAATGACCTTGTTGGCAGGGCCAATCATTGCACCATCTTGCACGCTGCCGTCATGTGGACTGTCACCTGGTAAGTCGCCGTCTTGCGGTCCGCCGTCCTGTAAGCCGCCTTACAATGGTGCTATTTTGGCCGAAGAGCCAGTCAAAAGGATGAGCAAGGTAAACCCGACGGGTTGGAAGCCCCCAAGTGACCATGTAGAAGTGTTCATCTTTTGCACAAATCTGTAACGCAAAAAGGAAAAAATGGCAGAGTCCCCGTCTTGCAGGAATGCCAACTTTATTATATGAGAAATATAAATACAATGAAGTATGTATGTACAAAGATGGGAGTCGATGACACAAGTATAGTAAGGCCGTAGATGAGCGATGTTCCACGGCCGGTGAGTCTCCTGACCGGAGGTACTGGACTCGTCCCATACGTCAATGAGATAGTATGACCCATTGTTCAGATTCCTGCTAACCACAAAAGGCCCTTCCCATGGGGGAGATAACTTGTGCACATCTGTCTCATCTTGAATCAAATGTAACACCAAGTTGCCTTCTTGGAACGTCCAGGTCTTGACCCTGTGGCTATGGTAGCGACGCAAGTCTTATTGATAAATCGCCGACCGAGCTGCTGCGAGGTCACGCATTTCGTCCAGAGCATCCAACGCATCCTGACGCGCCGTCTCATTGTCAGTTTCCACATAAGCCGCCACCCGCGGCGAATCATGACGTATGTCGCTTGGTAACACGGCCTCCGCACCATAAACCATGAAAAAGGGCGTGTAACCCGTCGACCTCTTAGTCGTAGTATTGATGCTCTAGTGGACGGAAGGTAGCTCCTCAACCCAACAACCCGGCGTTCTTTGTAAAGGAACCATAAGCCAGGGCTTGATACCTCTCAGGACTTCCTAATTGGCCTTCTCCGCCTGACCGTTGGATTGTGGATGAGCAACAGCCGAAACATCAAGCTAGATGTGCTCGCTTTCGTAGAACACCTTCATAGCCCCCTTGGATAAATTTGTGCCGTTATCTATGATGATGTTATCAGGGTATCCAAATCGGTAGATCACATTTCTGACAAATTGAACCGCCGTGGCCGCATCACATTTACTGACCGGCTGAGCCTCCATTCACTTGGTGAACTTGTCCACTGCCACAAAGAGGTGGGTCTTCTTATCCTTAGACCATTTTAAGGGTCCAACTATATCAATCCCCCATACTGCAAACGGCCAGGTGATCGGTATCATCCGTAACTCCTGAGCCGACACATGAGCACGTCTTTCGAACTTCTGACACCTGGCGCACTTAGCGACCAGATCCTCCACGTCCTTATGAGCCGTTAACCAAAGGAAACCATGTCGGAAAGCCTTAGCCACCAAAGACTTTGACCCGGCGTGATGTCCGCAATCACTAGCATGTATTTCATATAGAATTTCCATGCCTTCCTCCGGAGAAACACAACGCTGGAAGACGCCGGTAACGCTGCACTTGTGCAGCTCACCGTTAATGATGGTCATGGATTTAGAACGCCTCATGATTTGCCGCTCCAGAGTCTCATCCTCAGGTAACTCGCCCCGGGTCAGGTACGCCAGGTACGACAACGTCTAGTTCGGAATAGCATGTAAAGCCGCCACTAGCTTCCCCTCTGGGCCAAGTATGGCCAGATCCTCCTCTGGAGGTAGCTTAACAGACGGGTGATAAATTACGGCTAAGAAAACGTTAGGCGGCACCGGCTTATGCTGAGAGCCCAGTCTCGACAATGCATCAGCCGCTTCGTTCTTGCGACGATCAATATGATCTACCTGATAACCCTTGAAATGGCCAGCGACGATATCCACCTCCTATCGATAAGCCACCATCCACGGGTCCTTGGAGTCCCACATGCCTGAAACTTGCTACGCCGCAAGATCTGAGTCGCGAAGGCATCTAACCTGGCTCAGATTCATCTCCTTTGCCACACGAGGTCCATGAAGCAAAGCCTATTACTCACCTGCATTGTTTGTGCAAGGAAACATCAGCCTTAGTACATAACATAACTTATCACCTTTGGGGGAAGTTAAGACAACTCCAACCCCCGATTCTTCCAACTGTCTGGACCCATCAAAGTGAATCGTCCAATACGTATTGTCTGGCTTTTCCTCCGGCGACTGACACTCCATCCAATCATTTATGATATCTATCAGTGCTTGAGACTTCACGACTGTGCGGGGTACATACTTCAAATTGAGAGGCCCAAGTTCCAGCGCCTACTTAGCAATTCTGCCAGTGGCTTCCCAGTTCTGAATTATATCTCCCAGCGGACCAGAACTAACCACCATGATCTGGTATCCAAGGAAATAATGCTTCAACTTGTGATTTTCCATGAGAACCCCGTATATTAGTTTCTACCAATGTGGGTATCCTTGCTTGGGAACCTCACTGACATAGTAGACCGGCCTCTGGACCAGGTACTCCTTCCCCGCTTCCTTGCGTTCTACTACGATCGCAGCACTGAACGCCCTGTTACTAGCCGCCACATAAAGGAGCAAGGGTTCTTTCTCAACCGGAGCAGCCAAGATCGGCGGCTCAGCCAACTGCTTTTTGAGCGCTTCCAGAGCTTCATCGGCAGCCTTACTCCAGACAAAGTCATTCGTCTTTTTCATCATCTGGTACAGAGGAATAGCCTTCTCCCCCGGGCGGCTGATGAAGTGGCTTAGAGCGGCAATACGACTCGCCAAGTGCTGCACATCATTGATGCTCGCCGGCTTAGCTAGCGACGTGATGGCCTTAATTGCGTCCGGGTTGGCCTCGATTCCTCGCTTCGAAACCAAGAGTCCCAAAAGTTTACCCGCAGGAACTCCAAAAATACATTTAGCTGGGTTAAGCATCATCTTATAGACTCGTATGTTATCAAATGTTTCCTTGAGGTCGTCCAACAACGTCTGCTTCTTCCTTGACTTAACCATAATATCATCCACGTAAGCATGAACATTGCGCCTAATCTGACCATGAAGGCAATTCTATACACAACGTTGATAAGTCGCCTGTGCACTCTTGAGCCCAAATGGCATAGACACAGCAGAAATCCCGAAGAGGTGTTATAAATGATGTCTTCTCTTTGTCTTTGACTGCCATCTTGATCTAATGATAACCTGAATAGGTGTCCAGGAAGCATAAACTCTCACAGCCCGCCGTTGCATAAATAATCCGGTCGATCCGAGGGAGAGCAAACGGGTCAACTGGACAGGCCTTGTTAAGATCCGTGTAATCTATACACATACGCCACGTGCCATTTTTCTTTAGCACCATCATGGGATTGGCTAACCACTCTGGGTGAAATACTTCCACGATGAACCCTGCCGCCAAGAGCCGGGCTACCTCTTCTCCAATCTCTTTACGTCGCTCCTCGTTGCAACGATGAAGGAATTGCTTGATCGGTTTAAATTTAGGATCCACATTAAGGTGGTGCTCAACGAACTCTCTCGGTACACCCGGCATGTCAGATGGCTTCCATGCGAAGATGTCCCGATTCTCACGGATGAATTCGATGAGCGCGCTTTCCTATGCGGGGTCCATGTTAGGCCCGATAGTGAACTGATTGGATGAGTCGCCCGGAGTAAAATCCACCAACTTTGTGTCATCTACCTCAAACTTCAAGGGCGGCTCAGACTCTGTACTAGGTTTCTTCAATGGAGTCATATCCACGGGGTCAAGGTTCTCCTTGTAAAACCTAAGCTCTGCCTCTGCGCAACTTGACTCTGCATAAGCCGCATCTCTTTCCTTACATTCAATGGCAACCTTCCGATCCATGGACCGTGATCGTTCCGTTGAGGGCCGACATCTTGAGCTGGAGATAGACATAACAAGGCCTGGCCATAAACTTTGCGAAAGCCACGACCAAACAGAGCATGATATGGGCTCTTAATTTTTACCACTTCAAACCAAAAAGTCTCCACCATGTAGTTGTACTCATCTCCAAACGCCACTTCCAAAGAAATCTTCCCCACTGGATAGGCCGATTTTCCTGGCACCACCCCATGAAAAACTATTGACGACGGCTTAAGAGCCTTGTCGGTTAACTCCATCTGCTGAAAGGTGTCGTAGTATAGGATATTGATACTGCTACCACCGACCATGAGCACCTTTGTGAACTTGTATCCTCCAACCTGAGGAGCGACCACCAAAGCTAGATGACCCCGATTGTCGACCCGTGGCGGGTGATCCTCCCGGCTCCATGTAATCGGGTACTCCGACTACTTTAAGTATCATGGGAGCGCTAGCGTGGCCGCATTAACCGCCCTCTTGTGCAGCTTCTGATCCCGCTTGTCCAGGCTCGTAGTGAAGACATGATACTGCCCCCCCCCCTCACTAAGTTATTTCAGGTTGCTCTGACATCCGGAGTGGTTATTGTGTTGCTGACCACCATTGCCCTACTGCTAATGATTTCCTTGGTTCCATTGACTCTCATTTCATTGACCCTGGTAACCTGAACCTGACCCGCCGGCACCAAAACCGGCTCCTGAGCTGCCCAGACCTGAACCGCCTGACGGGTTGTTACCATTGTTACGGTTTTGACGAAGGCTGTACTCCCAGAATTGACGCATAATGCTGCACTCTTTCCAAGTGTGGTTGGCCTCCCTATCCGGCCAGCTGTGCGCTGGGCAAGGTCTGTTTAGCAGCTCTTCCAAGTTGTAAGGCACAAGTGCCTTATTTCTATTGAATGGAGGCCTAAAATTTCCGTTGCCCCTAGGATGACCCTTCCCAGCATTGGTGTTTGCCACCAACTCTGACCCTCCATTCGGGTTCTTCCGCTTGCATTGGCTGCCGTTCCCAGCACCGCCCTGCTGGTTCTTACCGTTGCCGCCCTTCTTACCCTTTGCTGACTTCTCATCGTCGGAGCTTGGGTCTTTGGTAGTGTCTGAATCCGCATATTTGGTGAAAGCCGTCACGAGCTCACCCATATCGTGACAAGAACGCTTTAATCGCCCGAGCTTCTGTTTTAGGGGTACAAAGTGACAGTTCCTTTCTAAAATCAGCACCGCTTGGGATGCCAAAATATTCTCAGACGAGTGGATCACCGTCGAGACCCGTCGGACCCAATGATGGGCCGATTCACTTTCTTGCTGTACACAAAGATCCAGATCCACGATCGTCATAGGTTGCTTGAGGGTTCCCCTGGAATTCTTGATGAAGCGCGCCTTCAACTCGACCCAAGACGTGATGGTGTTGGGTGGCAACCCCATTAACCAAGTCAGGGTCGTCCCTTCCAACATCATGATGAAGTATTTCGCACATACCACCTCACTGACATCCAGCATCTCCATAGCAAACTCATAGCTCTCGACCCAGGCCTCTGGGGGCAGATCCGCCGTGTAATTAGGCACCTTCCGCGGCCCCTTAAAGTCCTTGGGCAAACATGGATTCCTTAGATCCGTCGTGAGGCACTGCACACCAATTCCCCTAGAAGAAGCGCTGATGGGGGTTGCTCGTGCCGGCTCAGGGATATCCGGGTAATCCATCACCGGTGTTGATCCTCGCTGAGCCCGACCCCTATCCATAGGCCCCTAAATATCCATCTCAGGCGTGTTATCATTGGGCGGGTTTCGCCTCTGCTCGCTGCTGGAAACTGCTGGTGACTCAATGTGCCGGCTGTAGCTACGGCTGTGAACCGGCGTGGAGTGCACCCGACTTCGGCTGTGTGTGTACCTTTCTTGCCAAGCCACCGCTGTCTATAACAGGTTGATTGCATTCCTTGCCTCTTCAGCAAACGACGTCCCTTCAGCCAAAGGGAGGGCGTCAAGCCTGGCATCCGCCTCTATCATGTTTTCCACTGGGTTGGAATAATGGCCAGGTGGTGTCACAACGTGCCGCGGCAAAGGTCTGTTCCTCCGCGGCGGGTCTAGTTGCCATGGCGCCTCTACCACCCTAGTCACCATCGACGACGTACTTGGCTCGGCCCCAAGAGTATTGAAAAGATTCTGAGGTTGGATAGGTAGTCCGACTTGAGTCCTTCTATGCTGAACCGCCTCCGATGCTCGCTGATCGAGATCAAAACGGAGAGCCTCCACCCTTAAGTGCTCCGATTCAGCATTCATCTGAACTTGCATTGCATTGATATCCTCCTGGGCTTGAGTCATCTATCCCTTGATCCAATTAATCTCGGCATTGCACTCCACCTGATTCTCGGCTGTCACTTCTGTGGCCATCAGAGTCGCTAGCTCCTCCATGAGCTCCAGTAAAACTTGAGCCGGCGTCTTAGGAGGCTCCACATCGGGTGGGGCCTCCCCTGCCGCTACTCCGGAATTCGCTCCGTTACAAGCCGGCCTCGGGCCTACCATGAACACGACGGCTCGACTCGGCGGGTCATAGGGCTGCGAAATACTGTCAGCATCGGCATAGCCCCCTAGCCCGCCGTCAAGAAGTTGATAGATTGATTCTGCATTCTCGCTGGAAGATCCTTCATTTGAGAAAACCAAGGTCTCTCTCGACAAGGAATCCCCGCTGTCCTGTGTAAAGCCGACGAAAACACTCTTCCACCCGGGTTGAACACGGGCGGGTGTCATGCGTCGGGCCGGCTCGACGAGGTCGGTGCAGATGTCCGGCCCGGGTGTAGATCCGTCAAGCTTGTTGATGAACATGTGCATCTTGCCAATGGGAACCAGGTACCTATACTCGATTGAGCTGGTTTCAGGCCCCCATCCTGAATCGTCGATGTAGAGCTTGCCGCGACTATTCTTCATCATCAAGCCGACGACGTATCCTTCAATCCCTGGGAGAGAGCCCTTCGAGAAATCAACACCACCGCGTGGTAGCCCCACGATGGGCGCCAACTGTCGTGGTTTTGTCACGGCAGATGTACGAAGACTTAGGTTCGAGGCCATCACTAAGGCGGTGGATTCAAAGGGGTTGGTTGGGACGAAAGATACGGATTTACCCAGGTTTGGCCCCTCGAGAGGAGGTAAAAGCCTATGTCCTGCTTTGTGTGTATTGATTGGAGTATCAATTACAAGGGAGCGTATTTGCTTGACCTAGCTCTCGATTGATTGGTTTCTGTCTAAGCCGTCCCCGGGTCTTGCCTTTATATAGGAGGTCAAGACCATGGGTTACACAAGTCTCATACTAACTCTTACAACGTGTCTGACTCCGTCTCTAAGCCACCTTGCCTATTCTAGCAGGCTGTCTCCGGGCGGCTCACCAGCCCGGGTCTTGTGTCTTCTTCCTGTCTCTGGGCCTCTGTCTTGGCCCATCCGGTGAACTGCCGTGCGACCCAATCTTCCTCTTCCAGCCCATATGATAATGAGCCACCAGTTATGACCCGACCCCTCCTGGGCGGGTCTTACCATGGGATTATATCCCCAACACAAACGGTTCTCAGGTCAAGATGTTTGTGATGTACATAGACCACTCGGATGTGTTGTGGGTAAACGGTTCCGGATAAAGAACTATGAGGGACTGATGAAATCATCACCGACGGTTTTGGTTGTTTATTCCATTTGTGATGTGATTTGATCAATATGCCCACAAACATCTATGCTGTGTTTAGAAGAACATGATTGCATAACCAAATTAAGTATCCAATACACACATAACATTGGCGCACACCTTAATAAGCTATTACATGCGTAATAAACTTATCCCTCTAAAACTACGAACATTTTTGCATAAAGGGAGTATGAGAATTAAGAAACGATCATCAAATCATCTACTTCTTGTGACGCTTGCCGCCAGCCCTCTCCACGTGGCCCGATACCTCGTTATCTTCAGGTAGGAGGCACTTCTTCATGTCAACGATCCGCCTGAACATCTCGTCGCATGTGTATGCTTCCTTGGCCACGGTCTGGAGGTGATATTCATCCAGTTTCTTTACCCAGGTCCTGTGCCAGACATGCTTGTTCTTGTTGCACTCAGCCTTCATGTCAGCGTAGTAGGGGTCGATGATGGCCTCAACCAGGTCAACATGGGAGTCCATGTTCTTATTGCTGCCCCAGACCCTGTAATGGCCGCCGATGTCGACAAGCTTCTGGCAGGCCAATCCCGAAGTCTTGAGCACCTTTGGATCATTGGCGCTGTCCATCATAGCGAACCTGTAGTCGCGGCTGTTGACAAACCTGGTGAAACGATCGCAAGGCATTGTGGCAAGGCAATAGTGGTAGAGGAGGATGTGATGGTCCACTGATATGTCTCCAATGTATCTATAATTTATGAAGTATTCATTCCATGTTTACAACAATTTTATATGGTTTTTGTATGATTTGATTAGAACTAACCCGGATTGACGATGTTTTCAGCAGAATTACCATGGTATCGTTTTTTGTGTGCAAAAATAAAAGTTCTTGGAATGGGCTGAAAATTTACGATGATTTTTGATGGACCAAAAGAGACCCCCGAAGCACAAGACCTAGGCCAGGAAGTGGACGAGGAGGCCATAAGCCCTCCGGGCACGCCCTACCCCCAGGGAGGGTGCTTCGGGCTTGTGGTCCCCTCGGGCACCCCCTTGAAGTGAGACCGATGCCACAAATTCTTATAAATACCCAAACCTCCTAAAAGAACCCTAGATCGTAAGTTCCGCCGCCGCAAGCCTCTGTAGCCAAAAATCAATCTAGGCCCTCTCCGGCATCCTGCCAGAGGTGTCCATCATCACCGGAGGCCATGAAGGAGGAAGTCGGAGGGGGACATCATCACCATGGAGGCCAAGGACAAGAGGGAGAACCTCTCCCCATCTAGGGGGAGTCCATGGAGGAGGAATCACAAGGGAGAGACCCTCTCCTCCTCACTCTTGGTGGTGCTGGAGTGCCGCCGGGGGAACCATCGCCGCGGTGATTGTATTCATCAACATCATCATCTTCATCACCTTCCTCATCTCTTTTAAGTGGTCCACTCTCTCGCACCCTGCTATAATCCCCTACTTAAGCATGGTACTTTATGCCACATATTATGATCCAGTGATGTGTTGCCATCCTATGATGTTTTGAGTAGATTTATTTTGTCTTTTGGGTTGATTGATGATCTAGATTGGTTTGAGTTGTATGTTTTATTTTGGTGCTGTCCTATGGTGCCTTCTATGCCGCACACACATGAAGGATTAGCGTTGTAGGGTGTTGGAATACATTCATGATTCACTTATAGTGAGGTTGCAAGAGTGGCAGAAGCTTAAACCCGAGTAATGGGGTTGTTGCGTATGGGAAAAAGAGGACTTGATACTTTAATGCTATGGTTGGGTTTTACCTTAATGATCTTTAGTGGTTGTGGATGCTTGCTAGAGTTCCAATCAGAAGTGCATATGATCCAAGTAGAGAAAGTATGTTAGCTTATGCCTCTCCCTCATATAAATTGCAATAATGATTACCGATCTTGTTAACAATTGCCTAGGATAATTCCGCACACCGATCCATCATTATTCCACACTTGGTATTTATAATATATAGTAATATATTCTAACTTTATGTTAACATCACCTATTCTAATATTTTAGTTCTCTGATATCATGCAAAGTTATCCTCTTCATACCCACAATATAGTTTTATTTCTCGTTTCTAGATGGAAGCAAATGTTCGGTGTACGTAAAGTCGTATCACTGGCAGATAGGACTTGAGAGAATATTGATATTACCTTTAGCTCCTTGTGGGTTCAACACTCCATACTTATCACTTTCACCTTTGGAAATGGCTATGATTCCTTGCACTTGGGGATTATCAAGCTCTTTTCTGGCGTCGTTGCCGGGAAGCAATAGCGTGGGGTTGATATTCTCGTGTGTGCTTGTTTGCTTTCTTCACTAAGTAGATTTTGTTTTCTCTTTCGTTTTTGTTTTCTTTAGTTGTGTGTAAAAATATATATTAAAGAATGCAAAATACAATATTTTTTGGCCTCTTATGCCTAAAAACTTTTTCAAAAAGAGAAGTTATTGGAAGGTTATGCATTGGAGAAGTGAGGGTCGACCTTTAACACTTGTGTTCATGCTCATGGAAACAATGTAGAATTTTTCATGAAAGTTTCTAAAAAATAATTACCACCTGTATATATACATTTTATTATAAAAATAATGTGCCAATATTTGTCTTTAGGATGATTAGATTGCTTGTTTGCTATGTGTGGTGCAAAAACATAAACTTTGGCTGTAGTGTGTGAATTTACATTTTTTCTGGAACGTCAGAAGTTTCTGAAATTTTTACACAGTACTTCTACACATTTTTTTTATTTTCCCCTAAATTGTCAGAATTTTTAGAATTACATAAGTATGGTAAATGTTCAGATTGCTACAAACTGTCCTATTTTGGACAAATTCTATTTTCTATGTGTTGTTCACTTATTTTGATGAATCTATGGGGTGTATCGGGGGGGTATGAACCATGGTGAAGTTGGAATACAGTAGATATAATGCTAATATGAAATTTAATGAGTTTACAATAGTACCTAAAGGTAGTGATTTACTTTATTATACTAACGGATCTCACGAGGGTTTTGTTAAGTTTTGTGTGGATGAAGTGTTCGAAGATCGAGGAGTTATCAATATAATAGGAATGAGGAGAGGAAATAGTTCAAGATTGGGGATGCCCAAGGCAACCCAAGTAAATATTTTAGAGATACTCAAGCATCTAAGCTTGGGGATGCCCCTATTGGCATCCCATCTTTCTTTTTCAACAATTATTGGTATGTCTCGGTTTTTGTTTTGTTCACATGATATGCGTCTTTTGTGTCTTTTTCTTTTCCTTTATGCACCATGATAGTATGAGATAGTCCTTCGTTGATTTATAGAATGCTTCATGCTCTTGACTTAAATCTTTTTGAGTATGGCTTTATAGAATGCTCTTTGTGCTTCACTTAAATATTTTGAGTATGGCTTTATAGAATGGTTTGTGTGCTTCACTTATATATTTTGATCTTGGATATTGGTCAATATATATTAATTGTAGAATTCTCACTTATATCTTTTAGAGTATGAATAAAATTATCATCGAAATTGGGCTGGGAAGAGTATCATTAAAATATCATGCCTAGCTAAAAAGGCATTAAAGAAATAGCGCTTGTTGGGAGACAACCCAATATTTACCTCTACTATTTTTGTGTGTTCTCATGATTATGATACTTTAGTAATCATGTTTTATAGTTTTTTTTCTTCAATAAAGTGCCAAGTAAGACCTTTCGGATGATTTATGGTGATAGTTGACTTGATTCTATGCAAAAACAGAAACTTTTGTGGTCATTGCCAGAATTTTAAAAAAATCACAGAAGCGTGTTTTTGATCTGAATGTTTTACACAAGGTTTACATACAAATTTCCTAGGTTGACCTAAGTTTTCAGAATTTTTGGAGTAACATAAGTTTGGCTAGTATTCAGATCATTATAGACTATTTTGTTTTGACAGATTCTGCCCTTAATGCATAGTTTTTTTATAGTTTATATGGCTTATATTGCTTAATATAAATTGTGGAAAGTATAGAGTACAGTAGTTATTATGTGGAAAAAAGTATTAATCTTGTCTTTGACAGTACCCAAGTGAATGATTTGTTTTATCATACTAACCCATCTCACAAAGTTCTGTTAAGTTTTGTGTGATTGAAGTTTTCAAGTTTTGGGTGAGATATCGATATGAGGAGAATAAGGAGTGAAAAAACCCTAAGCTTGCGGATGCACAAGGCACCCCAAGATAAAATTCAAGGAAGATACAATCAACTAATCTTGGGGATGCCCCGGAAGGCATCCCCTCTTTCATCTTATAAACTATCGGTATACCTTACTCGGAGCTATATTTTTATTCATCACATGATATGTGTTTTGCTTGGAGAGTATTTTCATTTTACTAGATGTTTGAATAAAATCATTGGATCTGAAATCTTGAATGAGAGAGAGTCCTCACATGGCTATTTAACTACTTGACTATGCATTGATCTTCACTTATATATTTTTGGAGTAGTTTTGTCATTTACTCTCGTGCTTCACTTATATCCTATGAGTAAATAGGTAAATGAATTGAATATCATAAATGTGAAATTATATATGTTTTATTTGCTTATACCATGGGGATTAATGACTTCACATATAAGAAGTATAGGTGGTAAAATTTATTGAAAGTTAGCAAACACCGCATTGGTCACCTGAACAATTCATGAAAGAATATTGAAGGAAGAGAGATTTCACATATAAATATACTATCTCGGACATCTTGTATGATTGTGAGCCCCATTAATTTTTTTCAAACTTGAGCAAATTAGTTGAAGTTGTACAAGGAAGACAACATAATGAGTTATGCTTGGGTATATTTGTATAGAAGTTATATTGTTATGGATCCTCCAACATGTGGTGCTTGCTTAGGATCTTTTGCTAGCCAAAAATTTGTACTAAGTAGAGATACTACTTGTGCATACAGAACCCTTAAACCCAGTTTATTGTCATAAGTGTCCACCATATCTACCTATGTATTGAATAAGATCCTTCAAGTAAATTGTCATCGGTGCAAAAAGCAATAAAAATTGCTCCTAAATATGTATGATCTTTTATTGTAAGGGAAAATAAGCCTTGTACGAACTTGTGATGGTAAAGAAATAAAAGTGATGGACTGCATAGTAAAGTTTGCTATCACAAAGGGCAATACAATGTGACGTTCCTTTACATTAAGGGTTTGCACATCCAAAATTAAAAAGCGCATGACAACCTATGCTTCCCTCTCCGAAGGGCCTATATTTTACTTTCATGTGTTTACTTTTATGCAAGAGTCAATAGTATTCCTTCTTAGTTCAACCCCAATTATTGTTTAGTTGGCAAGCATCATGTGGTGGGGAAAGACCCAAGCATATATGGCCATTAAAATATATTTGATCATGAATTATTATTATTGCTAACAATTATCTATATGATAAATAAGTTGGGAGGCGAAACATTAAGCCCCTATCTTTCTCTGTGTTCGACGGATGCCATTTGCTCTAAAAATATGCTTTGAGTGTTAGGAATCATGGAAGACTATATGATAGTTGAGTATGTAGAATTTGCTAAATCAAAGCTCTTACATAGACCCTTCATGAAAATAAGATGAATTGCAATTGTTTGGTGGCTGAAAGTATTGTTTGTTAGTTTTCAAGAATCTTCATGGTCTATACTTAACATGTGAATAGCTTGTTACTTCATCATGAGAAGTTTTATGAGATGAGCCACTGCTTATGATATATAATGATGCTAGAAAATTTGTTTGGAACTATCATTGATCAAATTTATGCACTATGCTAGCATTCACACTTCATAAATTATTTCTTTTATCATTTACCTACTCGAGGACGAGTAGGAATTAAGCTTGGGGATGTTGATGCATATCCAACGTATCTATATTTTATGAAGTATTCATGCCATGTTTACAACAATTCTACATGGTTTTTGTATGATTTGATTAGAACTAACCCGGACTGACGCTGTTTTCAACAGAATTACCGTGGTGTCTTTTTTTGTGCAGAAATAAAAGTTCTCGGAATGGGCAGAAAATTTACGGTGATTTTTTATGGACCAAAAGAGACCCCCAAAGCACAAGATCTGGGGCAAGAAGTGGATGAGGAGGCCACAAGCCCTCCAAGTGCGCCCTACCCCCCAAGGAGGGTGCTTCGGGCTTGTGGGCTCCTTGGGCACCCCCTTAATGTGAGACCGATGCCAAAATTCTTATAAATACCCAAACCTCTGAAAAGAACCCTAGATCGGAAGTTCCACCACCACAAGCCTCTGTAGCCACAAAAAATTAATCCAGGCCCTCTCCGGCACCCTGCCGAAGGGGGCCATCAACACCGAAGGCCATGGAGGAGGAAGTCAGAGGGGGCCATCATCACCATGGAGGACAAGGACCAGAGGGAGAACCTCTCCTAATCTAGGGGGGAGTTCATGGAGGAGGAAGCACAAGGGGAAGACCCTCTCCCCCCACCCTCGGTGGTGCCGAAGTGCCGACGGGGGAACCATCACTGTGGTGATCGTCTTCATCAACATCACCATCTTCATCACCTTCCTCATCTCTTTTAAGAGGTCCACTCTCCCGGACCCCGCTGTAATCCCCTACTTGAACATGGTACTTTATGCCACATATTATGATCCAATGATGTGTTGCCATCCTATGATGTTTTCAGTAGATTTCTCTTGTCTTTTGGGTTGATTGATGATATAGATTGGTGATGACCCATAAGTATAGGGGATTTATTGTAGTACTTTCGATAAGTAAGAGTGTCGAACCCAACGAGGAGCAGAAGGAAATGACAAGCAGTTTTCAGTAAGGTATTCTCTGCAAGCACTGAAATTATCGGTAACAAATTGTTTTGTGATAAGATAATTTGTAATGAGTAACAAGTAGCAAGTGTAGCAAAGGTGCAGCAAGGTAGCCCAATACTTTTTGTAGCAAAGAACAGGCCTGGACAAACTCTTATATAAAGTGAAGCGCTCCCAAGGACACATGGGAATTTCCATCAAGCTAGTTTTCATCATGCTCATTTAATTCGTGTTCGCTACTTTGATAATTTGATATGTAGGTGGACCGGTGCTTGGGTGCTGCCCTTGCTTGGACAAACCTCCCACTTATGATTAACCTCTCTAGCAAGCATCCGCAACTATGAAAGAAGAATAAGATAAATCTAACCATAGCATGAAACATATGGATCCAAATCAGCCCCTTACGAAGCAACACATAAACTAGGGTTTAAGCTTCTGTCACTCTAGCAACCCATCATATACTTATTACTTCCCAATGCTTCCCCTAGGCCCAAATAATGGTGAAGTGTTATGTAGTCTATGTTCACATAACACCACTAGAGGAGAGACAACATACATCTCATCAAAATATCGAACGAATACAAAATTCACATGATTACTTATAACAAGACTTATGCCATGTCCTCAAGAACAAACGTAACTACTCACAAAGCATGTTCAAGTTCATAATCAGAGGAGTATTAATTATCATAAAGGATATGAAAATATGATCTTCCACCAAGTAAACCAACTAGCATCAACTACAAGGAGTAATTTACACTACCAGCAACCCACATGTGCCAATCTGAGGTTTGAGACAAAGATCGGACACAAGAGATGAACTAGGGTTTGGAGAGGAGATGGTGCTGGTGAAGATGTTGATAGAGATTGAACCCCTCTCAATGAGAGGATCGTTGGTGATGACGATGGCTTCGATTTCCCGCTCCGGGAAGGAAGTTTCCCCGACAAAACAGCTCCGTGGAGCTCTAGATTGGTTCTGCCCAAGTTCCACCTCGAGATGGCAACATTTCATTTCGAGTGCTCTCTTATGAATTTTTTTCAGGTCAAAACCCTCCATATAGCAGAAGGTGGGTGTCGGGGACCTGCCAGGTGGGTCACAAGCCACCTAGGCGTGGCTAAGGGGGTGGCTGCACCTGGCAGGCTTGCGACCTCCTGGTGGGCCCCCTCTGGTATTTGTTTTGCCCAATATTTTTTATATATTCCAAAACAATTCTCTGTAACTTTTCATGACTTTTGGAGTTGTGCAGAATAGGACTCTCAGATTTGCTCCTTTCCCAGTCCAGAATTCCAGCTGCCGGCATTCTCACTCTTCATGTAAACCTTGTAAAATAAGAGAGAAAAGGCATAAGTATTGTACCATAATGTGTAATAATAGCCCATAATGCAATAAATATCAATATAAAAGCATGATGCAAAATGGACGTATCAACTCCCCCAAGCTTAGACCTCGCTTGTCCTCAAGCGAAAGCGGAGATCAATAAATATGTCCACATGTTTAGAGATAGAGGTGTCAATAAAATAAAATATGGAAATGAGGGCATCATGATCATCTTTAGAACAACAATACTTATTGATATATAATTTCTTATGTTGGAGTAGCAATTCATTCATAGGGTAAAAGTATGAACCAAGAACTTTACTGACAACTGACAAACTGTGCTCTCAGTCATTGAAGCAATTTGCATTTTATCATAACATCGAAAAGAGTCAATATAAGAGCTTGTAAAGCAAATCCACATACTCAATTATCTTTTATTCTTTCACAATTGATAACACTCACACGGTACTCATGAGATCAAAAATTATATTGGACATAGAGAAAGATAGGGGTGATGTTAACAATAATAACTCATGATCAACCATATCTGAGTGGATATATGTGTTTAGATAATTCCCCAACACATAATGCTTGCCAAGTGAAAAAGGCAAGATATAGGAAGTGGTTAAGATCACCATGACTCTTGCATAAAGGTAAGTACTTATAAATTAAACGTAACAGATATGCCCTTCGCAGAGGGAAGCAGAGGTTGTCATGCGCTTTTTGTTTTTGGATGTGCAAACCCTTAATGCAAAGGAACGCCACGTTGTATTGCCCTTTGTGATAGCAACCTTTATTTCGCAGTCCATCGCTTTTATTTCTTTACCATCACAAGTTTGTAAAATTCTTATTTTCCTTTACCATAAAAGATCATACATATTTTGGAGCAATTCTTATTGCTTTTTGCACCAACGACAACTTGCTTGAAGGATCTTACTCAATCCGTAGGTAGGTATGGTGGACCCTGATGGAAAAACTGGGTTGAGGGTATGGGGATGCACAAGTCTTATCTCTACTTGGTGTGGAACTTTTGGCTAATATGAGGTGGAAGCAAACACTACATGTTGGAGGATCTATAACAATATAACTTCTGTACGGAAATAAGCAAACATAACCCATTATGTTGTCTTCCTTGTCCAACATTAACTTCTTAGCATAACATATTTTGATGAGTGCTCACAATCATAAAAGATGTCCAAGATAATATATTTATATGTGAACCTCTCTTTCTTTATTACTTCTTTTTAATTGCCCCAATGACCAATCACTATGTTTTTCAACTCCCAACAAATTTCAACCGACACACTTCTTATATGTGAACTCATCACTCCCCATAAGATCATCATGTATACTCTTTGTTTTTATTCTATTCTTCTTTTATTTCTTATTTATTTTTCTCAATATCATGGCAAGCAAGCAAAGCCCTCACATCAATACTACTATTCATTATATAACTCTCGAGCTCGCTTACATAAGGGGAACAAAAGGCAAAAACTCAAATCTATATCATACTAAAATTTTATTCTACTAGATCAAGATATAACCAAAGTGATCGAACTAAGAAAAAAAACAAGAAAAGGAAAAGGTGTGATGGCGATATGATACCGGGGCACCTCCCCCGAGCTTGGCAGAAGCCAAGGGGAGTGCCCATACCCATGTGTCTAGATGTACTTCTTCGGAGGTGATGGTGGTGGGGTAGGATCTTTTAACTTTGTTCAGTTTCCTCTTAAGCATAAAGTTTTGTTCCCTTAGATCGAGTACTTCCTGCTCGAGCTTCAATATCCTTTGACATAATTCTTCCTTGCTCTCCTGCAGAAAATGAGAAGGGATAAATAGAAGCTTGGGTTTTCTCCTTGTGTTTGGGAAGCTTGATTTCCTGAACTCCACGTGCATATCTCCTAGTTAAGGCAGGGGAGTCTCCTCTTCATCTGAGCTTTCTTCCCCATACTTGCCTTCTTGTTCCTCCTCCGAGAATAATCCAGGTCCCCATAGAGCTTGGGATTGGCAAGATAATGTGATATATAGCTCTCCCCATTTGACTCTTGGGACGACATCTTGCTCTAAATCTGTTGCAGAAATAGCTCAAAACGAAAACAAGAGGTATTGTCATGATACGAAAGTCCAAGCCTTTGGGAGATTATATAATGAATTTTTACTGGCCCAAAGGAGTATACCACAAGAAAACGGAGTCCAGAGGGTGCACGAGGTGGTCACAAGCCACCTAGGCGCGGTCAGGGGGTAGCCGCACCTGGCAGGCTTGTGACCTCCTCATGCCTCTTTCGGACTACTTTAAATTTTCCTAATTTATTAAATATTCCAAAACCAAGAAAAATTGCTATTGGGAAAGTTTTGGAGTCGGTTTGCTTACCATACCACAAACCTATTCCTTTTCGGTTTCTGAAGCGTTCCGGTAGGTCTCCCTAATATACTCCTCCGGAGTAATGATATTGATAATATTGGTTTCAACATTTATGGGAGTACCTGAGATATAATGTTTTATTCTTTGCCCACTTACCACCTTAGGATTTGTGCCTTCGGTGTTGTTGATCTTGATTGCACTGGAGCGATATACTTACTCGACAATGTAGGGCCCTTCCCATTTAGAGAGAAGTTTTCCTGCAAAAAATCTTAAACGAGAATTGTATAGCAAGACATGGTCACCTACATTGAATTCACGCTTCTGTATCCTTTTATCATGCCATCTCTTAACCTTGTCTTTAAACAACTTGGCATTCTCATAGGCCTGGGTTCTCCATTCATCAAGTGAGCTAATGTCAAATAACCTCTTCTCACCAGCAAGTTTGAAATAATAATTGAGCTCTTTGATTGTCCAATAAGCTTCATGCTCTAGTTCTAGAGGTAAGTGATGTGCTTTACCATAAACCATTTTATACGAAGACATACCCATAGGGTTTTTGCAAGCAGTTCTATAAGCCCATAATGCATCGTCAAGTTTCTTAGACAAATTCTTTCTAGATCTATTAACAATATTTTGCAGGATCAATTTAATTTCTCTATTGCTTAATTCTACTTGACCACTAGACTGAAGGATGATAAGGAGATGCAATTCTAGGATTAACGTCATACTTAGCAAGTAATTTAAGAAAGGCACCATGAATAAAGTGTGAACCACCATCAGTCATTAAATATCTAGGGACTCCAAATCTATGGAAAATTACTTCTTTCAGCATTTTAATAGAGGTGTTATGATCAGCACTACTCGTTGGAATAGCTTCTACCCACTTAGTAACATAATCAACAACAACTAGAATATGAGTATACCCGTTGAAAGTTGGAAAAGGTCCCATATAATCAGAACCCCAAACATCGAATGGTTCAATAACAAGAGAGTAATTCATAGGCATTTCCTCATGTCTACTAATATTGCCAATTCTTAGACATTCATCACATGACAAGACAAACTTATGAGCATCCTTGAAGAAAGTAGGCCAATAAAACCCAGATTGTAATACCTTGTGTGCAGTTCTATTCTCCAGCATGGTGTCCTCTGTAGGCCTCGGTATGACACTTCTGTAGGATCTCTTCCTGTTCATGCTAAGGTACACAAAGTCTAATAACACCATCTACTCCTTATTTATAAAGGTGAGGATCATCCCAAAAGTAATGTCTTAAATCATAGAAGAACCTTTTCTTTTGTTGGTATGTGAAACTAGGCGGTATAAACTTAGCAACAATGTAATTAGGATAATTAGCATACCATGGAGCATTACGCGAAGCATTTATGACAGATAATTGTTCATCAAGAAAGCTATCATCAATAGGTAGTGGGTCATGAAGAATATTTTCTAACCTAGACAAGTTATCCGCTACGAGGTTATCATCACCCTTTCTATCAACAATATGCAAGTGAAATTCTTCTAGCAGAAGGACCCATCTGATAAGTCTAGGTTTATCATATTTCTTTTCCATAAGATATTTAATAGCAACATGATTAGTGTGAACAGTTACTTTGGAATCAACAATATAAGGTCTGAAATTATCACAAGCAAACACAACTGCTAAAAATTCCTTTTCAGTGGTAGCATAGTCTTTTGAGCGTTGTCTAGAGTTTTACTAGCATAATGGATAACATTTAATTTCTTATCAACACTTTGTCGTAGAATAGCACCGGCGGAATAATCACTAGCATCGCACATAATTTCAAAGGGTAGGTTCCAATCATGTGGTTGAACAACAGGTGCATAAATCAAGGCATTCTTAAGAATTTCAAATGCTTCTACACAATCATCATAAAAAATGAATGGGACATATTTTTGCAAAATATTAGTGAGAGGCCTAGAAATCTTAGATAAGTCTTTAATAAACCTCCTATAGAAATCAACATGACCAAGGAAACTTATACCTCTAATATCCGTAGGACATGACATTTTTTCAATAGCATCAACTTTGGCGTTGTCAACTTCAAAACCTCTTTTGGAGATTTTGTGTTGCAAGACAATACCTTCATTCACCACAAAGTTGCACTTCTCCCAATTCAATACAAGATTAGTTTCTTTGCATCTCTGCAAAACTCGATCAAGGTTTCTCAAACAATCATCAAAAGAAGTTCCGTAAACGGAAAAATCATCCATAAAAACCTCAACAATCCTTTCACAAAAATCAGAGAATATAACAGTCATACATCTTTGAAAGGTAGCAGGTGCATTGCATAAACCAAAAGGCATACGTCTATAAGCAAAGGTACCAAAAGGGCAAGTAAAAGTGGTCTTCTCTTGGTCCTCTTTTAACACAGGTATTTGAAAGAAGCCAGAATAACCATCTAGAAAGCAAAAATGTGTGTGTTTGGAAAGTCTTTCTAGCATTTGATCAATAAAAGGTAGAGGGTAATGATCTTTCCTAGTAGCTTTATTTAATTTCCTAAAATCAGTTACCATTCTATTGTTGGAAATATGCCCTAGAGGCAATAATAAATTAGTTATTATCATATTTCCTTGTTCATGATAATCGTTTATTATCCATGCTATAATTGTATTGATCGGAGACTTAAATGCATGTGTGGATACATAGACAAAACCATGTCCCTAGTATGCCTCTAATGGACTAGCTCGTTGATCAAAGGATGGTTAAGGTTTCCTAGCCATGGACATGAGATGTCATTTGATAACGGGATCACATCATTAGGAGAATGATGTGATGGATAAGACCCAAACTACAAACATAGCATATGATCGTGTCAGTTTATTGCTACTGTTTTCTGCATGTCAAGTATATGTTCCTATGACCATGAGATCATGCAACTCACGGATATCGGAGGAGTGCCTTGTGTGTATCAAACGTCGCAACGTAACTGGGTGACTATAAAGGTGCTCTACAGGTATCTCCGATGGTGTTTGTTGAGTTGGCATGGATCGAGACTGGGATTTGTTACTCCGTGTGACGGAGAGGTATCTCAGGGCCCACTCGGTAATACAACATCACAACAAGCCTTGCAAGCAATGTGGCTAAGTGTTAGTCACGGGATCTTGTATTACGGAACGAGTAAAGAGACTTGCCAGTAACGAGGTTGAACTAGGTATGGAGATACCGACGATCGAATCTCGGGCAAGTAACATACCGAAGAACAAAGGGGACGTTATACGGGATTAACTAAATCCTTGACATAGAGGTTCGACCGAAAAAGATCTTCGTAGAATATGTAGGAACCAATGTGGATGTCCAGGTCCCGCCATTGGTTATTGACCGTAGAGGTGTCTCGGTCATGTCTACATAGTTCTCGAACCCGCAGGGTCTGCACACTTAAGGTTCGGTGACGTTTCGGTAGTGTAGAGTTATGTATGGTGGTGACCGAAGTTTGTTCGGAGTCCCGGATGAGATCCCGGACATCACGAGGAGCTCCGGAATGGTCCGGAGGTAAAGATTCATATATAGGAAGTCCCAGTTTGGTTTCCGGAAAAGTTTCGGGCTCATCGGTAGTGTACCGGGAGTGCCGGTAGTGTACCGGGAGTGCCGGTAGTGTACCGGGAGGCCTCCGGGAGGGGTATTTCGACCCCAAGAGGTCCATGGGCTGTGGGAGAATAATAACCAGCCCTTAGTGGGCTGGGAAAACAGCCACAAAGGCCCATGGCGCAGGAGAGAAAGTCCTAAAGCAAAAAGTGGAAAATCAGCCAATAGGAGGCAATCCTACTCCAACTAGGATTGGAGGTGAAGTAGGATTTCTTCCCACCTCCTATTTCGGCCGACCCAAAGGCCTTGGCTGCCTCTCCTCTCCTCTCCTCCTATATATACTAGTGGATTGGGTGGTTTTTGGACAGAATTTCCGGCCACGTGCTACCCGTTTCACCGGTGCACAGTTTCTCCTCTAGATCGGTTTTCCGCAGCGCTTAGGCGAAGCCCTGCCGGAATTGCTCCACCACCATCACCGGAGCGCCGTCACGCTGCCGGTGAACTCTCTCTCCTATCCACCTCCTCTTGCTGGATCAAGACGGTGGAGATCGTCATCAAGCTGCACGTGTGCTGAACGCGGAGGTGCCGTCCGTTCGGCGCTAGATCGGAAGGACCGTGATCGAGATCGCGAGACGGTTCGTGATGAGATCGTGGAACGGATCGTGATGAGTTCGCGGGACAGATCGTGATCAAGATCGTGAGACGGATCGTGATGAGATCGCGGGACGGATCGTGATGAGTTCACGGGACGTATCGTGATTGGATCGCGGGACGGATCGTGATGAGATCGCGGGACGCTCGGCGATTTGGATCGCGAAGATGTTCGACTACACCAACCGCGTTTCTTAACGCTTCCCGCTTAGCGATCTACAAGGGTATGTAGATCCACTCTCCCTCTCGTAGATGCTCATCACCATGGATAGGTTTGCGTGTGCGTAGGAAAATTTTTGTTTCCCATGCGACGTTCCCCAACAGTGGCATCATGAGCTAGGTTGATGGTTCGATGAGATCTCGAGTAGAACACAAAAGGTTTGTGGGCGTTGATGCTTAGATTGCTTCCTCCCTTGGTCGTATTTTGGTTCAGCGGGATTGTGAGATGAAGCGGCCCGGACCAACATTACTCGTACGCTTACGAGAGACCGGTTCCCTCGACGCAACTTGTTGCCTAGATGGCTTGCGGGTGACAGTTTCTCTCACTTTAGTTGGATCGGATTCGACAAAGGCGGTCCTTGAGAAGGTTGAAAAGCAAACTAGTGTATCACCGTTGTGGTTTATGCGTAGGTGAGAATCGTTCTTGCTAGATACCCATAGCAGCCACGTAAAACATGCAACAACAATTAGAGGACGTCTAACTTGTTTTTGCAGGGTATGTTGTGATGTGATATGGCCAATTACATGATGAGATATATGTGATGTATGAGATGATCATGTGATGTATAGAATTTCACGACTTGCATGTCGTTGAGTACGGCAACCGGCAGGAGCCATAGGGTTGTCTTTAATTATTGTATGACCTGCGTGTCAATCATTAAGCGCTATGTAATGCTTTACTTTATCGCTAAGCAGTAGCAATAGAAGTAGAAGCAGGGCTGGCGCCACAACCCCAATGGCAACACATTGATGGAGATCAAGATGATGGAGATCATGGTGTTGTGCCGGTGACGATGGAGATCATGCCGGTGTTTCGAAGATGGAGATCTTAAACACAAGTTCATGGCCATATCATGTCACTTATGAATTGCATGAGATGTTAATCCTTTTATGCACCTTGTTTTGCTTAGTACGGCGGTAGCATTATAAGGTGATCCCTCACTTGAATTTCAAGACGAACTGTGTTCTCCCCGAGTGTGCACCGTTGCGAAAGTTCGTCGTGTTGAGACACCACGTGATGATCGGGTGTGATAGACTCTACGTTCACATACAACGGGTGCAAGCCAGATTTGCACGCGCAGAACACTCGGGTTAAACTTGACGAGCCTAGCATGTACAGACATGGCCTCGGAACACGAGAGACCGAAAGGTCGAACATGAGTCATATAGTAGATATGATCAACATAATGATGTTCACCATTGCAGCCACCTCAACTCACGTGATGATCGGACTTGAGTTGGTGAATTTGGATCATGTATCACTCGAATGATCGGAGGGATGTCAATTTGAGTGGGAGTTCTTAAATAATATGATTAATTGAACTCATTATCATGAACATAGTCAAAGTGTCTTTGCAAATTATGTTGTAGATTACTAGCTCGCGTTGTGGCTCCCTTGTATTTTTATATGTTCCTAGAGAAATAGAATTGAAAGATGTTGGTAGCAATATTGCGGACTGGGTCCGTGATCTGAGGATTGTCCTCATTGCTGCACAGAAGGCTTATGTCCTTAATGCACCGCTCGGTGCGCCACCCCCTCTAGCGTCGTCTATAGATGTTGTGAACATCTGACAGGCACGTTTCGATGACTACTTGATAGTTTTGTGCGTCATGCATTACGGCTTAGAATTGAGGCTCCGAAACGTTTTGAACGTCACGGAACATATGAGATGTTCTAGGGGCAGAGATTGTGATCTCAGGCTTGTGCCTGTGTTGCGAGATATGAGATCTCCAACAAGATTCTTTGCCTGTAAGATGAAGGAGAATAGCTCAATCGTTGAGCATGTACTCAGATTGTCTGGGTACTACAATCGCTTGAATCAAGTGGGAGTTGATCTTCCAGATAAGATAGTGATTGATATAGTTCTCCAAGTCACTGTCACTAAAGCTACTAGAACTTAAGTGATGAACTATAATACACCAGGGATAGAAGTATTGATCCCTGAGCTGTTCGCGATGTTTGACACCGCGAAGGTAGAAATCAAGAAGGAGCGTCAAGTGTTGATGGTTAATCAAACCACTAGTTTCGAAAAGGGCAAGATCAAGGAGGGAAACTTCATGGATAGCAAGTCAGTTGCTGCTCCAGTGAAGCAACCCAAAGTTGAACTCAAACCCGAGACTAAGTGCTTCTATTATGAGGTGAGAGGTCGCTGAAGCGGAACAACCCTAGATACTTGGTAGATAAGAAGGCTGGCAACATTGATAGAAGTATATTTGATATACGAGTTACTAATGTGTACCTTGCTAGTACTCTTAGTAGCACCTGGGTATTGGATACCGGTTCGGTTGCTAAATGTTAGTAACTCGAAATAAAAGCTACGGAATAAACGGAGAACTAGCTAAGGGTGAGGTGATGATATGTGTTGGAAGTGTTTCCAAGGTTGATGTGATCAAAATCGCACGCTCTCTCTACCTTCAGGATTAGTGACGAACCTAAATAAATGTTATTTGGTGTTTTGCGTTGAGCATGAACATGATTAGATCATGTTTATTGCAATACGGTTATTCATTTAAGTTAGAGAATAATGGTTATTCTGTTTACATGAATAATACCTTCAATGGTCATGCACCCAGTGAGAATGGTTTGTTGAAATCTTGATCGTAGTATTACACATGTTCATAACATTGATGTCAAAAGATACAAAGTTAATAATGATAGTACCACATACTTGTGGCACTGCCGCTAAATGTCATATTGGTATAAAGCGCATGTAGAAACTCCATGCTGATGGATATTTGGACTCATTCGATTTCGAATCGGTTGAGACATGCGAACCATGCCTCTTGGGCAAGATGACTAAAGGACCCCGTTGGATGGAGCGGGCAAGTGATTCATTGGAAATGATACATGTTGATGTATGCAATCTAGTGAGTCTTGTAGTGTGCAGTGGATATCATTATTTTCTTACCTTCACTGATGATTTGAGTAGATATAGTGTATATTTACTTAATGAAACACAAGTCTGAATCGTTTGAAAGGTTCAAGCAAATTCAGAGTGAAGTTTAAAGATCATCGTGACAAGAAGATAAAAATGACTGCGATATGATCGTGGAGGTGAATATCTGAGTCACGAGTTTGGCATACAACTTAAGACAATGTGAAAGTTGTTTCACAACTAAACGCCACCTGGAACACCATAGTGTGATGGTGTGTCCGAACATCATAGTTATGCTCTATTGGACATGGTGCGTGCTATGATGTCTCTTGTCGTTTTACTACTATAATTTTGGGGTTATGCATTAGAGACAACTACATTCACTTTAAATAGGGCACCATCTAAATCCGTTGAGATGACACCATATGAATTATGGTTTGATAGAAACCTAAGCTGTCGTTTCTTAATACTTGGGGCTGCGGCACTTGTGTGAAAAATGTTTTCACCTAATGAGGTCGAACCCAAGGCGGACAAATGCATCTTCATAGAATACCCTAAGATCAGTTGGGTGAACCTTCTATCTCAGATCCGAGTGCAAAGTGGTTGTTACTAAAACGGATCCTTTCTCGAGGAAAGGTTTCTCTCGAAAGAATTGAGTGGGAGGAAGATAGAACTTGATGAGGTTGTTAAACCTTTGTTCAACCAGAGAGTAGCGCAGCGCAGAAAGATGTTTCTGTGAAGCCTACGTTAGTTGAAGAGGAAGTTAATGATGATGATCATGAAGCTTCAGGATCAAGTTACTATCGAACTTCGTGGGTCGACAAGGATGTGTACTGCTCCTAAGCGGTACGACAACCCTGTCTTCGAGGTCATGTTGTTGGACAGCGATGAACCTACGAGCTATGGAGAAGCGATGATGGGCCCGGATTCCGACAAATGGTTAGAGACCATGAAATCCGAGATAGGATCCATTTATGAAAACCAAGTATAGACTTTGGTAGACTTGCTCGTTAGACGGCAGGTCGTTGAGTACAAATGGACCTTTAGAATGAAGACAGACACTGATGGTAAATGTCACCATTTGTAAAGCTCGACTTGTTGCAAAGTTGTTTGTGACAAGTTCAAGGAGTTGACTGCGAGGAGGCTTTCTCACTCGTAGCGATGCTAAAAGTCTGTTGGAATTATGTTAGCAGTTGCTGCATTTTCAATTACGAAATCTGGCAGATGGATGTCAAAACGTCGTTTCCTTAACGGTTTACTTAAGGAAAGGTTGTATGTGATACAACCAGAAGGTTTTGTCAGTCCTAAGGATGCTAAAAGATGAGAGAGCTTCAGTGATCCTTCTATGGACTGAAGCAAGCATCTCGGAGTTGGAATATACACTTTGATGAGGTGATCAAAGTTTTTGTAGTTTATACAAAGTTTACGAGAAACTTGTATTTGCAATAAAGTGAATGGGAGCACTATAGAGTTTCTGATAAGTATATGTGGTTGACATATTGTTGATCGGAAATAATGTAGAATTTCTGGAAGGCATAAAAGGTTGTTTGAAAAGTGTTTTTCAAATGAAGACCTGGATAAAGCTACCTAATTGTTGAGCATCAAAATCTATAGAGATAGATCAAGATGCTTGATGAGACTTTCAATGAGTGCATACCTTGACAAGATTTTGAAAGAGTTCAAAATGGATCAGCCAGAGAAATAGTTCTCGTCTGATTTGTAAGGTGTGAAGTTGAGTGAGACTCAAAGCTCGACAACGGCAGAAGAAAGAGAAAGGATGAATGTCGTCCCCTATGCCTTAGCCATAGGCTCTATATTATGCCATGCTGTGTACCGCACCTATGTGTGCCTTGCCACGAGTCTGTCAGGGGGTACAAGAGTGGTCCAGGAGTGGATCACTGGACAGCGGTCGGAATTATCCTTAGTAACCAGAGGACTAAGGAAATGTTTCTTGATTATGGAGGTGATAAAGAGTTCGTCGTAAAGAGTTACGTCGATGCAAGCTTTAACACCTATCCAGATGACTAGTAGTAGCAATCTGGATACGTATAGTGGAGCAGCCATTTGGAAATAGTACCAAGTGGAGTGTGGTAGCAGTGTTTACGGTTTGACATAGAGATTTGCAAAGTACACACGGATCTGAATATCGCAGACCCGTTGACTATAAGACCTCTCTCACATGCAAAGCATGATCGAGCCCCAAAACTCATTGGGTGTTAGATTCATAACAATGCGAATCACATGGTGATGTGAACTAGATTATTGACTCTAGTGCAAGTGGGAGACTGTTGGAAATATGCCCTAGAGGCAATAATAAATTAGTTATTATCATATTTCCTTGTTCATGATAATCGTTTATTATCCATGCTATAATTGTATTGATCGGAGACTTAAATGCATGTGTGGATACATAGACAAAACCATGTCCCTAGTATGCCTCTAATGGACTAGCTCGTTGATCAAAGGATGGTTAAGGTTTCCTAGCCATGGACATGAGATGTCATTTGATAACGGGATCACATCATTAGGAGAATGATGTGATGGATAAGACCCAAACTACAAACATAGCATATGATCGTGTCAGTTTATTGCTACTGTTTTCTGCATGTCAAGTATATGTTCCTATGACCATGAGATCATGCAACTCACGGATATCGGAGGAGTGCCTTGTGTGTATCAAACGTCGCAACGTAACTGGGTGACTATAAAGGTGCTCTACAGGTATCTCCGATGGTGTTTGTTGAGTTGGCATGGATCGAGACTGGGATTTGTTACTCCGTGTGACGGAGAGGTATCTCAGGGCCCACTCGGTAATACAACATCACAACAAGCCTTGCAAGCAATGTGGCTAAGTGTTAGTCACGGGATCTTGTATTACGGAACGAGTAAAGAGACTTGCCAGTAACGAGGTTGAACTAGGTATGGAGATACCGACGATCGAATCTCGGGCAAGTAACATACCGAAGAACAAAGGGGACGTTATACGGGATTAACTAAATCCTTGACATAGAGGTTCGACCGAAAAAGATCTTCGTAGAATATGTAGGAACCAATGTGGATGTCCAGGTCCCGCCATTGGTTATTGACCGTAGAGGTGTCTCGGTCATGTCTACATAGTTCTCGAACCCGCAGGGTCTGCACACTTAAGGTTCGGTGACGTTTCGGTAGTGTAGAGTTATGTATGGTGGTGACCGAAGTTTGTTCGGAGTCCCGGATGAGATCCCGGACATCACGAGGAGCTCCGGAATGGTCCGGAGGTAAAGATTCATATATAGGAAGTCCCAGTTTGGTTTCCGGAAAAGTTTCGGGCTCATCGGTAGTGTACCGGGAGTGCCGGTAGTGTACCGGGAGTGCCGGTAGTGTACCGGGAGGCCTCCGGGAGGGGTATTTCGACCCCAAGAGGTCCATGGGCTGTGGGAGAATAATAACCAGCCCTTAGTGGGCTGGGAAAACAGCCACAAAGGCCCATGGCGCAGGAGAGAAAGTCCTAAAGCAAAAAGTGGAAAATCAGCCAATAGGAGGCAATCCTACTCCAACTAGGATTGGAGGTGAAGTAGGATTTCTTCCCACCTCCTATTTCGGCCGACCCAAAGGCCTTGGCTGCCTCTCCTCTCCTCTCCTCCTATATATACTAGTGGATTGGGTGGTTTTTGGACAGAATTTCCGGCCACGTGCTACCCGTTTCACCGGTGCACAGTTTCTCCTCTAGATCGGTTTTCCGCAGCGCTTAGGCGAAGCCCTGCCGGAATTGCTCCACCACCATCACCGGAGCGCCGTCACGCTGCCGGTGAACTCTCTCTCCTATCCACCTCCTCTTGCTGGATCAAGACGGTGGAGATCGTCATCAAGCTGCACGTGTGCTGAACGCGGAGGTGCCGTCCGTTCGGCGCTAGATCGGAAGGACCGTGATCGAGATCGCGAGACGGTTCGTGATGAGATCGTGGAACGGATCGTGATGAGTTCGCGGGACAGATCGTGATCAAGATCGTGAGACGGATCGTGATGAGATCGCGGGACGGATCGTGATGAGTTCACGGGACGTATCGTGATTGGATCGCGGGACGGATCGTGATGAGATCGCGGGACGCTCGGCGATTTGGATCGCGAAGATGTTCGACTACACCAACCGCGTTTCTTAACGCTTCCCGCTTAGCGATCTACAAGGGTATGTAGATCCACTCTCCCTCTCGTAGATGCTCATCACCATGGATAGGTTTGCGTGTGCGTAGGAAAATTTTTGTTTCCCATGCGACGTTCCCCAACATCTATACCTCGTAACAATTCTTTGCGGGATCAATTCATTTTTATCAGTAGGAACCACGGTAATACCTCCTTTCTTAGGGACACAATGAACGAGACTAATGTTGGGAGACGTAGTAGTAAATCAAAATTTTCCTACGTTCACCAAGATCTATCTATGGAGAAACCAGCAACGAGAGGGGAGAGATTGCATCTTCATACCTTTGAAGATCGCTAAGCGGAAGCGTTACAAGAACGCGGTTGATGGAGTCGTACTCGCAGCGATTCAGATCGCGGTAGATCCGATCAAGTGCCGAACGGACGGCACCTCCGAGTTCAACACACGTGCAGCCCGGTGACATCTCCAACACCTTGATCCAGCAAGGAGGAAGGAGAGGTTGGGGAAGGGCTCCAACAGCAGCACGACGGCGTGGTGGTGGTGGAGTAGCAAGGTATTCCGACAGGGCTTCGCCTAAGCGCTGCGGAGGAGGAAGAAGAGAGGTAGGGCTTCGCCGTGAGAGAGAGAGATCAAATCCTGTCTCAAAACATCCAAAACCTCAAGTATATATAGGAGGAGGGACGTGGAGGGCTGGCTTGGCCTCTACTCCAAAGAGGAGATGGCCGGCTGAATTAAAGGGAGAGTCCACCTCCCACAAGGGAGGTGGATCTCCTCCTTTTAAATCCTTTTTGCCTTATCTCCTTATCTCCAGCCGCATGGGCCTTTAGAAAAAGTCTTGCCCAGCCCAATAAGGGCTGGCACACTTTATATAACAGCCCATGTGGTCCTTTGGTCGTCACACCCCTCCCGGGGGTCCTCCGGCACCCTCCCGGCACTCCCGGTACACTACCGATGAGCCCGAAAACTTTCCGGTGACCAAAACTGGACTTCCTATATATCAATCTTTACCTCCGGACCATTCCGGAGCTCCTCGTGACGTCCGGGATCTTATCCGGGACTCCGAACAACCTTCGGTAATCACATATACCTTTTCCCTATAACCCTAGCGTCATCGAACCTTAAGTGTGTAGACCCTACGGGTTCGGGAGACACGTAGACATGACCGAGACACCTCTCTGGCCAATAACCAACAGCGGGATCTGGATACCCATGTTGGCTCCCACGTACTCCACGATGATCTCATCGGATGAACCACGATGTCAGGGATTCAATCAATCCCGTATACAATTCCCTTTGTCTATCGGTATGGTACTTGCCCGAGATTCGATCGTCGGTATCGCCATACCTTGTTCAATCTCGTTACCGGCAAGTCTCTTTACTCGTTCCGTAACACATCATCCCGTGGCTAACTCCTTAGTCACATTGAGCTCATTATGATGATGTCTTACCGAGTGGGCCCAGAGATACCTCTCCGTCACACGGAGTGACAAATCCCAGTCTTGATTCGTGTCAACCCAACAGACACTTTCGGAGATACCCGTAGCGTACCTTTATAGCCACCCAGTTACGTTGTGACGTTTGGCACACCCAAAGCATTCCTACGGTATCCGGGAGTTACACAATCTCATGGTCTAAGGAAATGATACTTGACATTGAAAAGCTTTAGCAAACGAACTACACGATCTTGTGCTATGCTTAGGATTGGGTCTTGTCCATCACATCATTCTCCTAATGATGTGATCCCGTTATCAACGACATCCAATGTCCATGGTCATGAAACCGTGACCATCTATTGATCAACGAGCTAGCCAACTAGAGGCTCACTAGGGACATGTGATGGTCTATGTATTCACACATGTATTACGGTTTCTGGTTAACACAATTGTAGCATGAATAATAGACAATTATCATGAACTAGGAAATACAATAATAACCATTTTATTATTGCCTCTAGGGCATATTTCCAACAGTCTCCCACTTGCACTAGAGTCAATAATCTAGTTACATTGTGATGAATCGAACACCCATAGCGTTCTGGTGTTGATCATGTTTTGCTCGTGAGAGAGGTTTAGTCAACGGATCTGCGACATTCAGATCCGTATGCACTTTACAAATATCTATGTCTCCCTCCTGAATGTAATCACGGATGGAGTTGAAGCGGCGCTTGATGTGTCTTGTCTTCTTGTGAAACCTGGGCTCCTTCGCAAGGGCAATAGCTCCAGTGTTGTCACAGAGTAGAGTCATCGGGCCCGACGCATTTGGAATCACTCCTAGGTCGGTGATGAACTCCTTCATCCAGACTCCCTCCTTTGCTGCTTCCGAAGCAGCTATGTACTCCGCTTCACATGTAGATGCCGCCACGACGCTTTGCTTGCTGCTACTCCAGCTGACTGCCCCTCCATTCAAAATATACACGTATCCGGTTTGCGACTTAGAGTCGTCCGGATCTGTGTCGAAGCTAGCGTCGACGTAACCCTTTACGACGAGCTCTTCGGCACCTCCATATATGAGAAACATGTCCTTTGTCCTTTTCAGGTACTTCAGGATATTCTTGACCGCTGTCCAGTGTTCCGCTCCGGGATCACTTTGGTACCTCCCTACCAAACTTATGGCAAGGTTCACATCAGGTCTGGTACACAGCATGGCATACATGATAGAGCCTATGGCTGAAGCATAGGGGATGACACTCATCTCTTCTCTATCCTTTGCCGTGGTCGGGCATTGAGTTGTACTCAATCTCACACCTTGCAACACAGGCAAGAACCCCTTCTTGGACTGATGCATATTGAACTTCTTCAATATCTTTTCAAGGTATGTGCTTTGTGAAAGACCAATGAGGCATTTCGATCTATCTCTATAGATCTTAATACCTAATATGTAAGCAGCTTCTCCAAGGTCCTTCATTGAAAAACACTTATTCAAGTAGGCCTTGATACTTTCCAAGAGTTCTATATTATTTCCCATTATCAGCATGTCATCAACATACAATATAAGAAATGCTATAGAGCTCCCACTCACTTTCTTGTAAATACAAGGTTCTCCATAAACCTGTACAAACCCAAACGCTTTAATCACCTCATTAAAGCGAATGTTCCAACTCCGAGATGCTTGCACCAGCCCATAGATGGAGCGCTGGAGCTTGCATACCTTGTTAGCATCTTTAGGATCGACAAAACCTTCCGGCTGCATCATATACAGTTCTTCCTTGAGGAAGCCATTAAGGAATGCCGTTTTGACGTCCATTTGCCAGATCTCATAATCATAAAATGCGGCAACTGCTAACATGATTCGGACTGACTTTAGCATCGCTACGGGTGAGAAAGTCTCATCGTAGTCAACTCCTTGAACTTGTCGATAACCCTTAGCGACAAGCCGAGCTTTATAGGCGGTGACATTACCGTCCGCGTCAGTCTTCTTCTTAAAGATCCATTTGTTTTCAATGGCTCGCTTATCATTAGGCAAGTCCACCAAAGTCCATACTTTGTTCTCATACATGGATCCTATCTCCGATTTCATGGCCTCAAGCCATTTGTTGGAATCCGGGCCCGTCATCGCTTCTTCATAGTTCGAAGGTTCACCGTTGTCCAACAACATGATCTCTAGGACAGGATTGCCGTACCACTCTGGTGCGGAACGTGTCCTGGTGGACCTTCGAATAGCAACTTGATCTGAAGTTTCATGATCATCATCATTAACTTCCTCTCTAGCCGGTGTAGGCTCCACAGAAACAACTTCCTGTGCTGCGCTACTCTCCGGTTCGAGTGGAGGTACAATTTCCTCATCAAGTTCTATTTTCCTCCCACTTACTTCTTTCGAGAGAAACTCTTTCTCGAGAAAGGATCCATTCTTGGCAACAAAGACTTTGCCTTCGGATCGTAGGTAGAAGGTATACCCAATAGTCTCCTTGGGATATCCTATGAAGACGCACTTTTCCGCTTTGGGTTCGAGCTTCTCAGGTTGAAGTTTCTTCACATAAGCATCGCATCCCCAAACTTTTAGAAACGACAGCTTAGGTTTCTTTCCAAACCACAATTCATACGGTGTCGTCTCAACGGATTTAGACGGTGCCCTATTTAAAGTGAATGCGGCAGTCTCTAATGCATATCCCCAAAATGATAGCGGTAAGTCGGTAAGAGACATCATAGATCGCACCATATCCAATAGAGTGCGATTACGACGTTCAGACACACCATTTCGTTGGGGTGTGCCGGGCGGCGTGAGTTGTGAAACAATTCCACATTTCCTAAGGTGCGTGCCAAACTCGTGACTTAAATATTCTCCGCCACGATCAGATCGTAGGCATTTTATTTTCCTGTCACGTTGATTCTCGACCTCACTCTGAAATTCCTTGAACCTTTCAAAAGTTTCAGACTTGTGTTTCATTAAGTAGACATAACCATATCTACTCAAGTCATCAGTGAGGGTGAGAACATAACGGTAGCCACCGCGAGCCTCGACGCTCATTGGACCGCATACATCGGTATGTATTATTTCCAACAAGTCAGTTGCTCGCTCCATTGTTCCGGAGAACGGAGTCTTGGTCATCTTGCCCATGAGGCATGGTTCGCATGTGTCAAATGATTCGAAATCAAGTGACTCCAAAATTCCATCAGCATGGAGCTTCTTCATGCGTTTGACACCAATATGGCCAAGACGGCAGTGCCACATGTAAGTGGGACTATCGTTATCAACTTTACACTTTTTGGTACTCACACTATGGACATGTGTAACATCACGTTCGAGATTCATCAAAAATAAACCATTGACCAGCGGGGCATGAGCATAAAACATTTCTCTCATATAAATAGAACAACCATTATTCTCGGATTTAAATGAGTAGCCATCTCGCATCAAGCGAGATCCAGATACAATGTTCATGCTCAAAGCTGGTACTAAATAACAATTATTAAGGTTTAAAACTAATCCCGAAGGTAGATGTAGAGGTAACGTGCCGACGGCGATCACATCGACCTTGGAACCATTCCCGACACGCATCGTCACCTCATCCTTGGCCAGCCTCCGCTTATTCCGCAGCTCCTGCTTGGAGTTACAAATGTGAGCAACTACACCGGTATCAAATACCCAGGAGCTACTACGAGCGCTGGTCAAGTACACATCAATAACAAGTATATCACATATACCTTTAATGTTGCCGTCCTTCTTATCCGCTAAATACTTGGGGCAGTTCCGCTTCCAGTGACCGGTACCCTTGCAATAAAAGCACTCAGTCTCAGGCTTGGGTCCATTTTTCTTCTTCTTCTCGGCAACTTGCTTACCGGGCGCGGCAACAGCTTTGCCGTCCTTCTTGAAGTTCTTCTTACCCTTGCCTTTCTTGAAACTAGTGGTCTTATTCACCATCAACACTTGATGCTCCTTTTTGATCTCGACCTCCGCTGATTTCAGCATCGAGTACAACTCAGGAATGGACTTCTCCATACCTTGCATGTTGTAGTTCATCACAAAGCTCTTGAAGCTAGGTGGAAGCGACTAGAGGATTCTGTCAATGACCGAGTCATCCGGGATATTAACCCCCAGCTGAGTCAAGCGGCTGTGTAGCCCAGACATCTTGAGGATGTGCTCACTGACAGAACTATGCTCCTCCATCTTACAGCTGAAGAACTTGTCGGAGACATCATATCTCTCGACCCGGGCATGAGCTTGAAAAACCAGTTTCAGCTCCTGGAACATCTCATATGCTCCGTGTTGCTCAAAACGCTTTTGGAGCCCCGGTTCTAGACTGTAAAGCATGCCGCATTGAACAAGGGAGTAATCATCGCAGCGTGATTGCCAAGTGTTCATAACATCTTGTTCCGCTGGGAGAACGGGTGCGTCACCTAGCGGTGCATCTAGGACATACAATCTCTTGGAAGCTATGAGGATGATCCTCAAGCTACGGACCCAGTCCGCATAGTTGCTTCCATCATCTTTCAACTTGGTTTTCTCTAGGAACGCGTTGAAATTGAGGGTGACATTCGCGTTGGCCATTGGATCTACATCATAGATTGTAAAGACAATTTTAGACTAAGTTCATGATAATTAAGTTCACTTAATCAAATTAATGAACTCCCACTTAGACAGACATCTCTCTAGTCTTCCAAGTGATACATGATCCATGTCAACTAGCCCGTGTCCGATCATCACGTGAGACGGACTAGTCATCCATGGTGAACATCTTCATGTTGATCGTATCTTCTATACGACTCATGTTCGACCTTTCGGTCTTCCGTGTTCCGAGGCCATGTCTGTACATGCTAGGCTCGTCAAGTCAACCTAAGTGTTTCGCGTGTGTAAATCTGGCTTACACCCGTTGTATGCGAACGTTAGAACCTATCACACCCGATCATCACGTGGTGCTTCGGAACAACGATCCTTAGCAACGGTGCACAGTTAGGGTGAACACTTCTCTTGAAATTTTATTGAGAGATCATCTTATTTACTACCGTCGTTCTAAGCAAATAAGATGTAAACATGATAAACATCACATGCAATCAATATAGTGACATGATATGGCCAATATCATTTTGCTCCTATGATCTCCATCTTCGGGGCACCATGATCATCACTGTCACCGGCACGACACCATGATCTCCATCATCATGATCTCCATCATTGTGTCTTCATGAAGTTGTCTCGCCAACTATTACTTCTACTACTATGGCTAACGCTTAGCAATAAAGTAAAGTAATTACATGGCGTTTATGATTGACACGCAGGTCATACAATAAATAAGACAACTCCTATGGCTCCTGCCGGTTGTCATAATCATCGACATGCAAGTCGTGAATCCTATTACAAGAACATGATCAATTCATACATCACAATGCATCACATCACATCCTTTGGCCATATCACATCACAAGGCACATGCTGCAAAAACAAGTTAGACGTCCTCTAATTTGTAGTTGCAAGTTTTTTACGTGGCTGCTATAGGTTACTAGCAAGAACGTTTCTTACCTACGTCAACACCACAACGTGATTTGCCAATTGCTATTTACCCTTCATAAGGACCCTTTTCATCGAATCCGATCCGACTAAGGTAGGAGAGACAGACACCCGCTAGCCACCTTATGCATCTAGTGCATGTCAGGCGGTGGAACCGGTCTCACGTAAGCGTACGTGTAAAGTTGGTCCGGGCCGCTTCATCCCACAATACCGCCGAATCAAGATAAGACTAGTAGCGGCAAGCAAATTAATAAACTCGACGCCCACAACTGCTTTGTGTTCTACTCATGCATAGATTCTACGCATAGACCTAGCTCATGATGCCACTGTTGGGAGACGTAGTAGTAAATCAAAATTTTCCTACGTTCACCAAGATCTATCTATGGAGAAACCAGCAACGAGAGGGGAGAGATTGCATCTTCATACCTTTGAAGATCGCTAAGCGGAAGCGTTACAAGAACGCGGTTGATGGAGTCGTACTCGCAGCGATTCAGATCGCGGTAGATCCGATCAAGTGCCGAACGGACGGCACCTCCGCGTTCAACACACGTGCAGCCCGATGACGTCTCCAACACCTTGATCCAGCAAGGAGGAAGGAGAGGTTGGGGAAGGGCTCCAACAGCAGCACGACGGCGTGGTGGTGGTGGAGTAGCAAGGTATTCCGACAGGGCTTCGCCTAAGCGCTGCGGAGGAGGAAGAAGAGAGGTAGGGCTTCGCCGTGAGAGAGAGAGAGATCAAATCCTGTCTCAAAACATCCAAAACCTCAAGTATATATAGGAGGAGGGACGTGGAGGGCTGGCTTGGCCTCTACTCCAAAGAGGAGATGGCCGGCTGAATTAAAGGGAGAGTCCACCTCCCACAAGGGAGGTGGATCTCCTCCTTTTAAATCCTTTTTGCCTTATCTCCTTATCTCCAGCCGCATGGGCCTTTAGAAAAAGTCTTGCCCAGCCCAATAAGGGCTGGCACACTTTATATAACAGCCCATGTGGTCCTTTGGTCGTCACACCCCTCCCGGGGGTCCTCCGGCACCCTCCCGGCACTCCCGGTACACTACCGATGAGCCCGAAAACTTTCCGGTGACCAAAACTGGACTTCCTATATATCAATCTTTACCTCCGGACCATTCCGGAGCTCCTCGTGACGTCCGGGATCTCATCCGGGACTCCGAACAACCTTCGGTAATCACGTATACCTTTTCCCTATAACCCTAGCGTCATCGAACCTTAAGTGTGTAGACCCTACGGGTTCGGGAGACACGTAGACATGACCGAGACACCTCTCCGGCCAATAACCAACAGCGGGATCTGGATACCCATGTTGGCTCCCACGTACTCCACGATGATCTCATCGGATGAACCACGATGTCAGGGATTCAATCAATCCCGTATACAATTCCCTTTGTCTATCGGTATGGTACTTGCCCGAGATTCGATCGTCGGTATCGCCATACCTTGTTCAATCTCGTTACCGGCAAGTCTCTTTACTCGTTCCGTAACACATCATCCCGTGGCTAACTCCTTAGTCACATTGAGCTCATTATGATGATGTCTTACCGAGTGGGCCCAGAGATACCTCTCCGTCACACGGAGTGACAAATCCCAGTCTTGATTCGTGTCAACCCAACAGACACTTTCGGAGATACCCGTAGCGTACCTTTATAGCCACCCAGTTACGTTGTGACGTTTGGCACACCCAAAGCATTCCTACGGTATCCGGGAGTTACACAATCTCATGGTCTAAGGAAATGATACTTGACATTGAAAAGCTTTAGCAAACGAACTACACGATCTTGTGCTATGCTTAGGATTGGGTCTTGTCCATCACATCATTCTCCTAATGATGTGATCCCGTTATCAACGACATCCAATGTCCATGGTCATGAAACCGTGACCATCTATTGATCAACGAGCTAGCCAACTAGAGGCTCACTAGGGACATGTGATGGTCTATGTATTCACACATGTATTACGGTTTCTGGTTAACACAATTGTAGCATGAATAATAGACAATTATCATGAACTAGGAAATACAATAATAACCATTTTATTATTGCCTCTAGGGCATATTTCCAACAACTAACCCATATAGTATCAGCAATAGGATAAATAATACCTACCTCCAGAAGCTTTAATATTTCATTTCTTACCACTTCTTTCATTTTAGGATTTAACCGTCGTTGGTGATCAACAACTGGTTTAGCATCAGGCTCCATATTAATTTTATGCTGACATGGAGTGGGACTAATGCCCTTAAGATCATCAAGAGTATATCCAATAGCAACACGGTGCTTCCTTGGAGTTTTCAATAATCGCTTTTCTTCATGCTCTGAAAGGTTAGCACCAATAATAATAGGATATATCTTCTTTTCATCAAGATAAGCACATTTCAGAGTATCCGGTAATTGTTTAAACTCAAACACGGGATCACCCTTGGGTGGAGGAGGATCCCCAAGTATTTCGACAGGCAAGTTATGTTTCGAAATAGGGTGCTGATCAAACAAAATCTTACCTATTTCATTCCTTTCATTCATATCCATATCGTTTTCATGGTTTAGCAGATATTGTTCTAAGGGGTCAGTAGGAGGCACAACAATAGAAGCAAGACCAATAATTTCATCCTTACTTGGCAATTCTTTATCATGGGGTTGTCTATGAAATTTAGAGAAATTAAACTCATGAGATGTGTCCCCAAATCTTACAGTAATAGTTTCCTTCTCACAATCTATCCTGGCATTAAGAGTATTCAAGAAAGGTCTACCAAATATAATGGGACAAAAATCATCTTGTGGGGAACCAAGGACAAGAAAATCAGTAGGATATTTTATTTTCCCACACAAGACTTCATCATCTCTAACAATCCCAACTGGTGCTATAGTATCTCTATTAGCAAGCTTAATGGTAACATCAATTTCCTCTAGCTCAGTTGGTGCAATATCATTCATAATTTCTTTATATAAGGTAAAGGGAATTTCACTCACACTAGCACCCATATCACATAAGCCATGATAACAATGATCTCCTATTTTAACAAAAACAACATGCATGCCAACAATATGTCTATGTTTATCTTTAGCATCAGGTCTAGCAATTCTAGCAGCTTCATCACACAATTGAATAACATGCCCATCAATATTATCAACCAAGAGATCTTTAACCATAGCAATACTAGGCTAAACTTTAATTTGTGTAGGGGTGTAGGTGTTCTAACATAGCTCGAACCACAGTTGAAGCTTTAGCATATTCCTTTATCCTAACAGGGAAATGTAGTTTCTCAATATAAGCAGGAGGAATAACAGGATCAACATTATAAGTAATAGTTTCCTCTTCAACTTTAATAGGTTCAACTACTTTAACTTCAATGGGGGGATGATATTTAAACCACTTCTCCTTAGGGAGATCAACATGAGTAGCAAAATATTCACAAAAAGAAGCTACTATCTCAAAGTCAAGTCTATATTTAGTGCTAAATTCATGAAAAGCATCGGTGTCTACAAAAGATTTAACACAATCAAACCTAATGTTTATACCTTACTCCTTACCTTCATCGAGTTCCCAATCTTCAGACTTGCATTTAATTCTTTTCAATAAATCTCATTTGAAGTCAATATCTGTCTTCATATAGGAACCAACACAAGAAGTATCGAGCATGGATTGATCATTACGTGAAAGCCGAGCATAAAAATTCTGAATAATAATTTCTCTCGAGAGATCATGATTGGGGCATGAATGTAACATTGAATTAAGCCTCCCCCAAGATTTAGAGATTCTTTCTCCTTCACGAGGCCAAAAATTATAGATATAATTCTGATCACGATGAACTAGATGCATAGGATAGAACTTCTCAGGAAATTCCATTTCAATCGGTTGTAGCTCCATGATCCAATATCATCACATAGCCTATACCATGTCAATACCTTCTCCTTCAAAGATAAAGCAAAGACCTTCTTCTTGATGTGATCTTCGGGCACACCTGCAAGCTTAAATAATCCACAAACTTCATCCACATAGATTAGATGCAAATCAGGATGTAGTGTTCCATCTCCCGCATAAGGACTAGCCACCAGTGGCTCTATCATACCCGAATGAATTTCATAATAAATATTTTCAGTAGGTTCAGTAGGTTGAGGGGCAACTATTTGTGCTTCCGGTCAAGGTGAAGATACCCCCAACAAACCCCTCAAAGGATTACTTTCCATAGTAACAAGGGACAGTAAATTTCAGCACACTATATAAATTTTTCCTTACCAAATTCCACTTACCAAAGGCGCTTAACTCCCCGGCACCGGCACCAGAAAAGAGTACTGATGACCCACAAGTATAGGGGATCTATCATAGTCCTTTTGATAAGTAAGAGTGTTGAACCCAACGAGGAGCAGAAGGAAATGGCAAGTGGTTTTTAGTAAGGTATTCTCTGCAAGCACTGAAATTATCGGTAACAGATAGTTTTGTGATAAGATAATTTGTAATGAGTAACAAGTAAAAAGTGTAGAAAAGGTGCAGCAAGGTAGCCCAATCCTTTTTGTAGCAAAGGACAGGCCTGGAAAAACTCTTATATTAAATGAAGCGCTCCCGAGGACACATGGGAATTTTCGTCAAGCTAGTTTTCATCATGCTCATTTGATTCGCGTTTGCTACTTTGATAATTTGATATGTGGGTGAACCGGTGATTGGGTGCTGCCCTTGCTTGGACAAACCTCCCACTTACGATTAACCTCTCTAGCAAGCATCCGCAACTACGAAAGAAGAATTAAGATAAATCTAACCGTAACATGAAACATATGGATCCAAATAAGTCCCTTACGAAGCAACACATAAACTAGGGTTTAAGCTTCTGTCACTCTAGCAACTCATCATCTACTTATTACTTCCCAATGCCTTCCCCTAGGCCCAAATAATGGTGAAGTGTTATGTAGTCGATGTTCACATAACACCACTAGAGGAGAGACAACATACATCTCATCAAAATATCGAATGAATACCAAATTCACATGATTACTTATAACAAGACTTATCCCATGTCCTCAGGAACAAATGTAACTACTCACAAAGCATGTTCATGTTCATAATCATAGAAGTATTAGTTATCATAAAGGATATGAACATATGATCTTCCACCAAGTAAACCAACTAGCATCAACTACAGGGAGTAATCAACACTACTAGCAAGCCACAGGTACCAATCTGAGGTTTGAGACAAAGATCGGATAAGGGTTTGGAGAGGAAATGGTGCTGGTGAAGATGTTGATGAAGATTGACCCCCTCTCGATGAGAGGATCGTTGGTGATGACGATGGCTTCGATTTCCCCTCCGGGACGAAAGTTTCCCCGGCAAACAACTCCGCTAGAGTTGTAGATTGGTTCTGCCCAAGTTTTGCCTCGAGACGGCGGTGCTTCATCCCGAAAGCTCTCTTATTATTTTTCCAGGTCAAAACCCTCCATATAGCAGAAAATGGGCGTCGGGGACCTGCTAGGTGGGTCACAAGCCACCTAGGCGCGGCCAGGGGGTGACCGTGCCTTGCAGGCTTGTGACCTCCTGGTGGGCCCCCTCTGGTATTTGTTTTGCCCAATATTTTTTTATATATTCCAAAACAATTCTCCATAACTTTTCAGGACTTTTGGAGTTGTGCATAATAGGTCTCTCAGATTTGCTCCTTTCCTAGTCCAGAATTCCAGCTACCGGCATTCTCTCTCTTCATGTAAACCTTGTAAAATAAGAGAGAAAAGGCATACGTATTGTACCATAACGTGTAATAACATCCCATAATGCAATAAATATCAATATAAAAGCATGATGCAAAATGGACGTATCAATTGGTTTGAGTTGTATGTTTTTTTTGGTGTTGCCCTATGCTGGCTTCCGTGCCGTGCACACGTGAAGGATTCCCGCTGTATGGTGTTGCTATACCATGATTCTCTTAAAGTGGGTTGCTAGAGTGACATAAGCTTAAACCCGAGTAAGGGGGTTGTTGCGTATGGGAAAAAGGGGACTTGATACTTTAATGCTATGGTTGGGTTTTACCTTACTGATCTTTAGTAGTTGTGGATGCTTGCTAGAGTTCCAATCATAAGTGCATACAATCCAAGTAGAGAAAGTATGTTAGCTTATGCCTCTCCCTTATATAAAATTGCAATAATGATTACCGATCTTGTTAACAATAGCCTAGGATAATTTCGCACACCGATCCATCATTATTCAACACTCGCTATTTATAATATATAGTAATATATTCTAATTTTATGTTAGCAACACCTATTTTAATATTTTAGTTCTTCGATATCATGCAAAGTTATCCTCTTCATACCCACACCATAGTTTTATTTCTCATTTCTAGATGGAAGCAAACGTTCGGTGTACGTAGAGTCGTATCACTGGTAGATAGGACCTGAGAGAATATTTATCTTACATTTAGCTCCTTGTGGGTTCGACACTCCATACTTATCACTTCCACCTTTGGAAATTGCTACGATGATTCCTTGCACTTGGGGATTAGCACCCATGCACAACTGGGCGACGACAACCATCTGATCATGCCCGACACTACCGCTTGTGTAAGAGAGGTCAAAGCCGACCACTTTGTAATTTTCATCCACATCAAGCATGCGCTCCATGGTGTCAATGGAGTCCTCCACCATGCCCGGGTCATTGGTGTACACCACCGTGAGGTCCGTCTTCTTCATGTGGGTCTCCACATGATGCACGCCGAACTCCATTGGAGCATCGTTGGACATCCTCTATGTGTTGTGGGGCGTGATTGAAAACATGAAGATACTATGGTTAATGGTCATGGGTATAAATGGGGGCCAAACGTCCTCGAAAATTGACACGTTCGGATGGCAGTTATTGCAGCGCGTGATTTAGTCGTGGAGCATGCAACTGCATGGGGCAACACGTGTGGCGCAACCGCATGCAGATGGAGCCCCGAACATGATCATGGGCCGGCCCCAACCGCTGGCGGAGCTTGCGCGGAGGTGCATGAGAGTAGAGCACGCACAGGGACGCGAGAGCAGAGCACGCGGTGGGACGCGAGGTCGAACCGGACCACTTTGTACTTGTGCTCTCAAGTAACAGGTCCATGATGTTGGAGTTCTCCATACAGATCGGATGTTTGGTTTACACCACAAACTGACAGGGCGTTTCCACTATAGCATGCATGGTGAACTGGCGTTCGTCATCAGCAGCCACTAGGAGCGCCATTGGAGCCGCGCATGATACCCTCGGTCGTGGTTCTTCTTATTAATGTCCGGATATTAGTCGTCAATTGCATATTGATGTCCAGATATTAATCAACCATTGCATACTAAGGAAAAGGTAGTACTACCAAAATAAGAGCATCCCTCATAAGATGTCATTTTCATGGTTGTATGTGATACCCAGCAAACATGTCGTTTGGATGAACAGTTTGTGTTGATCAAAAGTAACACAAACAATTATGCTTAACAAGATGTGTGTGATAGTGATACCCGGCAAACATGTCGTTTGGATGAACTTTTGTGTTGATCAAAAGTAACACAAAGGATGATAGTGATACCCGGCAAACATGTCGTTTGGACGAACTGTTTGTGTTGATAAAAAGTAACACAAACGATTCTGCGTAACAAGATGTGTGTGATAGTGATACCCGGCAAATAGGCCAGTACTCAGAATTGTGTGGGAAGACCGATAAAAATACAAACGATTCCTGATAATAAGATGCGTGTGATGTGGCCTATGGGCAACCACTTGCTCGCACCCAATTGTTTGTGATTGTTGAAATCATCACCGACGTGTTCCTTTCTATAATTGTAAGCAGTGTGATCTGCTATGTATGCATATAGCATCTATGCTATATCTACAGAACAACATCATGATTGCATAACCTAAATAAACATCCAATTACATTACTGACTATAGATAACATTTGCACACATCAATTAACAAGTACATGCATACTAAACTACTAAATCTTGTGACGAGGGGTGCCGATCGGCGCAGGACGGAGGCACTTCCTCATGTCAACGATCCGTCTGCACATCTCGTAGCTTACGTACGCGTCCTTGGCCGTGTACTTGATATGATCTTCATCCACTCTTTGGACCCAGGCACGGTGCCAAGAAACCTTCTTCTTCTTGCAGACATCCTTCATGTCTCTGTAGTAGGGGTAGATGATGGCCATGGCGAGGTCAACCAGGGAGTCCTTATGCTTCTCCTTCCCACCCAAGATCTTGTACATGCATTGGATGTCCACAAGATTCCGTCAGGCCAAGCCAGTTGTCTTGAGCACCTTTTAATCGTCGGTGAAATACCAAATATGTAGTTGGGGATGTTGAAAAACCTGGCAAATGGATCACAAGGACTTGTGGCCAGGCAGTAGTGGTAGACAAGGACGTAATGTCCCATGCATAGATGGGCGACGCCAACCTTATGATCATGCCCGACACGACCACCGGTGTACTCGAGGTCGAAGCCGGCCACTTTGTACTTGTCATAGACAAGTAACTGGTCCATGGTGTGGTTGGAGTTCTCCACCCATATCGGGTCATTGGTGTACACTACCGTGAGGTTCTTTAACCTTACGTGGGTGTCCATGTAGGCACAAATCATGAACTGCCACTCATCATCAGTAGGCCCTGGGAGCTCCGCCATTGGAGATGAGTAGGATATCCTCTCTGTATTTGGAATGTGGGTGTGCTTCTTGCATTGTGGGGAAAGGTTGAAGAGAGACAATGTTAAATGAGCGGTGGAGTAAATGGGGACTGGACGGGCTATAATTGGCACGTCTTGTCACCGCGTTCTCGGTGGAGGATTGCTGTGCAAGCTTGACCAGCACAAGAACAAGCGATCCCAGTGGTTCGTTTGGTCACGTGGCGGCTCGATGTGCCGTCAATGTATCGTTGGTGAGATAGTTCTGGTGCGCAAACGTGCACAACCTCCCGCCTAGCTCGGTTGGCCATACGTCGGCTGGAAGAAGCTCCCATTATTGGGGCGTTAAATGGCAAAAGGTTAGCAAAAATGATGCGTGTGCAATGTCTTAAAGCAGCGTACAAGTTCAACGCTAAGCATCATTGTGGAATATGAAGTGCGGGTATGACTAGTAAGGAGAGTGCGGGTTTTGTTTAGCGGGGACGATGGTGAGAGTTTTCTCGGCCAGAATAATAATGTGCTTCGGAGGTGACTGTCGGTGTCAATACCAGCGGATCTCGGGTAGGGGGTCCCGAACTATGAGACTAGAATCAACGGTAACAGGAGACAAAGGGGACACAAATTTACCCAAGTTCGGGCCCTCCTATGGAGGTAATACCCTACGTCCTGCTTGGTTGTATTGATGATGTGTGGTTACAGAGTTGACCTACCTCGATATCGAATATCTAACCCTAGATGAGTTGTTTTGCCGCTATACCCTAAAACCATCCGGCTTATATAGATGCCGAGGAGGCCTAGGGTTTACACATGGTCGGTTACATGCCGAAGAGATAAACATGCCTATTTACTACATCAAACGTGGAGCACAAGCCGTACTTCCCGAAGCTTCCATATTGGAAATTGGGCCTTCAAATCTTCTAGTGTTCGGTAAGTAGCCCATATAGTCTGGCCCATAAATAATAGGTCGGCTATCCGAGGACCCCCTAATCCAGGACTCCCTCAGTAGCCGCCGAACTTGCCTCCAACGCCAAGGGTCTTCAGCTCCAATTGCTTCACGAACAGAGTCTTCGGGTTGCAAGGTGAGTTCCTTCCCGCCGAACCATAGTTTGGCCTCCGATGATAAGCAACCTTCCGCATAGTGGCACGTCCAAATACTGCAAATTGATTGGCTTTGAAGGACAAACTTCAGGGGACAAACAACGTTCCTCTGATGACCTCTCCGACGAAATGCTAGGGCCCACCACATCCGCTAGGCCAGTTGCATAGACTCGATTCATGGTTCGAGGCCGTTTTAATCATCATGATCTATCAATATACCAATTGTGTCCCATTTTATATGGGATATACTTAATCACGCGCATGCAACGGCTCGCACGTCTTGGGAAGTGGAGGGATTCATGACGCAGCAAGGGGAGTCCAAATCGATATGCCTCATAAAAACAGGAGGAAAACCCTAAAGGCTATTCACGCTCTCCATTCAACTTCTCCGCCTTCCATTCCTTTGCGCCTCCGAAGCACAGATCTAGGTCTCTTCGACCCCAACTCCGAGCTCATCAATGGCGGGCTACAACGGCCAATGGGAAGCTTCCACGGTCACCGACCGGGACATTCTCGACCTCAAGAAGGCTGACTACCTCTCCGCCAACATCCCTCACCGCGCAGCGGAGGAGGGCCAAGGGATCCCCACCCCCAGGCCAGGCGAAAGGGTGGTGTTCATCCCCCACTTCATCCGAGGGCTGAGCTTTCCTCTCCACCCCTTCGTCAGGGGGCTGATGTTCTTCTATGGCCTCAACTTCCACGCCTCCCACCGAACTCCATCATGCACATCTCGGCGTTCATCCTCGTCTGCGAGGCATTCCTGCGCATCGAGCAACACTTCGGGCTCTGGCTGTAGGTTTTCAACATCAAGCCCAAGTGCGTCGGCGGCAAGCAAGCAGATTGCGGCAGGGACATCATCAGCAAGCTCACCCATGTCGGGTGCCCGTCGGGCACGCTCATTGACACCATCAAGGGGTGGCAGAAGGAGTGGTTCTACGTCACCGAACCACAAGAAGAAGGTCAACATCCCACCGCCGCATTCAGATCAAGTCCCGCCACCCAATTGGCTTCATGGCTCGAAAAGGGCCTCGTCTAGAGACCAGGCAAGGAGGTGAGCGACCTACAGAAGCGCATCCACTTCATGGTCAAGGAGGGCACCAAGTTGACCGATGTGGTCCAGGTGATGCTCCGAAGACGCATCCTCCCCTCCCAGCGTGGGGACACCCCCCTGTGGGCTCGTGAACTCGACGTCGAGCCCACAGTCTGGAATCTCTTCCGCACTATGCAGGAGAAGTTGTGGAAGGCTCTCTTCAAATCATAGAAGAGTTGGCCATCCGAGGAGGAGGATAAGGGTCTGCATGCTGCCAAGCCCGATTCCGAGGTACGATACACCCCAGCTTGGTCGGCTTTATTGCATAGAAGATTCTCATAACCCCGTATCCGACCAGTCTTTGCAGAGATGGCTGAAGAAAGCCGTCAACATTAATAGTACGACGCCTCAGCCCGAAGACGAGATGACCGGGCTGTTAGCAAAAATGCTCGTGGTAAAGCCCTACGAGGCTCCCACGAAGAAAGAGAAGAAGAAGAAACCAGACTAGGCTGGCATCCACATCAAGGACTAGCCTGACGCTGCATCCAAGGATACTCCCACCTCCTCGAATAAGGAGGAGGCCGAGGAGGAGGAAGAGGAAGAAGAAGAGGAGGAGGAGGAGGCCGAGGTTGAGGGCGAGGAGGAGGCAATTCCCCCCATGCCAGGAAGAGAACAGCGCCTTCGGACGCTCCGGAGCAGGTCCCTTCTCCTGCCTAGAAGAGGGCGCGGCGGACATGGGTGATCCTGTCCGACGATAGTTCAGACTCGGACACCATGTCCGAAGACCTCGAGGAGGTTCCACGAAGGAGCCTACGGGTCAAGCCCCCCCAAAAAGGTTAGGATCCGAAGACCCTGCGGTTCATTACGAATAGATTTAGAGTTTGCTAAAGTGCATGTTATTGGCCTTGCAGCCTCCCGCGCGTTATCCCCACCGAGGTGATATCGAACGGGGAGACCCCGCCCGCCGAATTGGAGGAGAGTGGGGATGCCTCGCATCCCACCACTCCAGTACCCACGAGGGACGTCGTGGAGGTGTCGTCCCAGCACACTCATATGGAGGCGGACACTGGTGGCGAGGGAGACGGTACTGTGGCCGAGGGTAACACCTCAGCCACTGAAGACTGAGGGGTAGCACCCCGCCCAGATACCGAGGAGGCCAGACGAGCGGGCGCTCAGTCCCTTTCGAGAACATCTCCAGAGCGCACTATGCCTCCGGAGGCACCAGTCCAATCCCTGGTGGGTGATCGGGGAATCCGATCATCACCGGCACCACCGACCAATAGGTGGTCAGTCATGGAGAGGCTCTATCGTGCGCCTCCATAAGGGTGCGGTACTACAGAGCATCCAGTCCGTTGACAACGGACCGAAGGAGGCCTTCAAAGGTCTCCTTACGGGTTTTCAAGTAAGTCACCTAATGTGTTTATTTTGCAAAGATTTTATTTATTTGTATTATATACATGGCAGTCCCCGAGCCCTAGGTGAGGTGAAAAAGCTCACCTAGGGGTCACGTCTAAATCCGATACCGAACTAGATGCACTTTAAGTGTCTGACATGTTAGAATAGCTCAACATATGATCGGGTTGTCTGTAAGTTGGGAACTGAGAGCCCATGTAATGTATTAACTATGTGTGATGCAGGCTTCGTCATCGGCGGCGGCCATAAATGGCGTCGGGCTGGAAGAGCTAAATCGGAAGCTGAAGCGCTCCAAAGACGAAGCTGAGGCCTATAACTGAAGGCTCGACGAGGCTCAAGGTATGTAAAAATGGAATCCAAATACCTTTTGTCTGAGATTGATCGTCCGAATACTATCAGTGCAGCTTCTTCACATTGTATAATGCACGCGCAGCCTCGGCGAAGGAGATGGAGAGGCTCAAGGCCGAGCTCCAGCGCGTGAAGGATGAAACGACCGCCGAGAGGGCGGCTTCTAAGGAAATGACTGTTGCCCTGTCCGCCATGCGAGCCACTAGTGGCAAGTATGAAGCTCACGTGGCAGAGGTCCAGCAGGAGCTCAAAGATGCCAGCGAAAGATGCAAGGCCTTGAAGAAGAGGAATAGGGCGAGCTCGGCCAAACTGTCCACTTTGAAAACCGAACTCCAGAAGGAGCGGATGGACAGGCGGTTCTACGAGGAGAAAGTGCGCCAGGCCAAGGAAATAGCAGATGGCAAGCCGTACTCACTAAAGTGCATATTCGGGGATAGCAAATTCACATTGCTTACCCGGGTGTGGCGATCCTCAGGCGCATCCTCTGATCTCCAGAACAGCATGGCGGATGCCAATCAGTTGTTCGCCTCGCGGGGAGAAGGATATGAAGCTCGGCTCTTCTGGGAACAGTTCGAAGCCCTTGAGTGTCCTTCTCTTCTGGTGGAGCAGCTGAAATAGCTGATGGAGCTGCACCAGATGGCGGAGCCGGCCATGAAGGACCTCCTCATCGGCTTATGGCCCGACGAGCCGCTTCTAGGTAGCTACTTTGGCCTGGTGCAGAGGTTGATCACTGCTTCGCCCCGCCTCGACACTGTCAAGCACTTCTCCTGCATCGAAGGGGTCCAGATGGCCCTTGCCAAGGCCAAAGTGCACCGACCGGGGCTAAATCCGATGAAGGTAGCCACCGACCCGCCACCACCCGGGAAGGAGCATCAACGCCCCAAGCTGTACTTTGATGGAGTGTTGGAGAGTGCTCGGGTGACAGCGTCACAGTGTTCGGGTGATAAATTGTTTGATTGATGTGTAATGCATCCGAAGACTTGCCCAGACTTTTAATGATATTAGTATTTGTTATTATGTGGTTTTGTATTCCTTTATAACTCCTATGTGGCTGTTTAATACTACATGGGGTGTCTATGCCAATGCACTATGTCCCTTAGCCGTATTATCGGAACCCGAAGGCGGTACAGTACGGCAGACTAGGCAATCAGACTATAGTGGTTTATTTCTTTCACTTAGCTATAGGGGCATGAAAAAGACTATAGGAAGCGTACGATTAGCCACCGAATTGTTGTGATGTCCAGACGAACCGTGGCCGAAGCCAGTATCACAATGTCTGCACAAAGGGCAAGTTCCTCGTATAACACAGAATAACCATTGACGAGGATTGAAGTATAACACTTCCCGCTCGGGGTTCACAAACTAGATCAGGCATACTATGACAATCCATTTTCGGCTCTCTCCCCTGAGGTGCTTGACCAGACTATCCGGAAGCACAATCGCAGGGGTGCTCCCTTTGCCCTTTTAGCCGAATGAGCGGAACGTAAAGGGGCAAGCATAGGAGCCGGGCAACCCAACTTATTGACCAAAGACATAGTTCGGAACCGATGCATATAAAGTGAACGTCAAGATGCCGAACACATGATAGAGAAGGCGATTTGTGTTTGAACTCGATCCCTCGGTCTATTAGCCGGTTACCTCGCGTCATGCCGAACAGGTTCACGAGAAGAGGGAGAGAGGAGGAAATATATGCGCTGAAAAAAGGACATATGAGGCGAACTTGCGCCACGCAATTTTGCATTTTCTCAACAACTCTTATAACTTGGATTACTGAAGCAACTGTTTACAGGTATGTGAAAGAAATAAAAATACACAGGAGTTGTTGTACCACGGGTCTTCGACTGGTAACCTGACGTCCTCGATATGCCCCCTTGCTAGTTAACTCCTGCTCTTAGATGCACCTTGATGGGTGTTAGTGTTCAGCGGACGGATTTTGCCAACAAAATCTTGAGAGGCTGCCGAATTGTAGGTGAGCTTTACGCCATAGGCAGACTCTTTTAGAAGCGCGTGCATTTTGTCCGAAGACATGTTGATGGTAGAAGTTTGGACCAGCCAAAAACCCATCTTTATTTCCCCATCGCCACCCATGGAATCTTGGTGTGGAGTTGTGCCTCCTCGGCACATACTTTGCTGGTCTTGAGGCTGTGCGGTGGGGGGCGAGTTCCTATAGAGGGGAGGAGGAAGGATCCGATTTTTCGGTCTGAAGCCGAACTCACTTCCCAGCCTTGTGTGCCTTTATGGCGGATGTGGGAACTTGCCGATCTTCTTTGTAGCTAAATTCGGCCGCTAGGTCCAATGCATGTTCCTTAGTTCTAAGGGAGCACTCTGTATTGCCGTTGACAGTAATGACCCCCTTGGGGCCTGGCATCTTGAGCTTGGGGTATGCTTAGTGTGGGACTGCGTTGAAACGAGCGAAGGCTGTCCGACCAAGCAGCGCATGATAGTCGCTGCGGAAGGGAACAATGTCAAATATCAAGTCTTCGCTGTGAAAGTTATCGGGCGAACCAAACACGACTTCCAGAGTGACGGAGCCCGTACATTGGGCCTCAACGCCTGGGATCACTCCTTTGAAGGTAGTGCTGCTGGGTTTGATCCTTAATGGATCTATGCCCATCTTTTTCACCGTATCTATGTAAATCAGGTTCAGGCTACTTCCTCCATCCATTAGGACTTTTGTGAGGTGGTACCCATCTATAATGGGGTCTAGGACGAAGGCCACCGAACCCCCATGATGGATACTGGTCGGATGATCACGCCGAACGAACGTGATCGGGTATGCCGACCATGGGTTGTACTTCGGGGCTATGGGTTCCACAGCGTAGACCTCCCGAAGGGCGCGCTTCCTTTCCTTCTTATATGGGTGTCTTATATCATGTTCACCGTTTTGACTTCGGGAGGAAATTTCTTCTGTCCGCCACCAATTGGACCCCGAGGCTCATCCTCGTCCTCTCTGCGAGAGCTTTTTCCTTGGTCCTCGGGTGGTATCTTGCCGGCCTATTTAAACACCCAGCAGTTGCGGTGTGTGTGGTTGGTGGGATTTTCCAAAGTCCCATGGATTTGGCAAGGCATTTCCATGATCTTCTCCAGCTGAGTGGGTCCGTCACGATTGCCTTTAGGAGGCTTCTTCCGCTGCCCAGGTCAGGAGTTGTGGAATCCGGCATTTACAACCGTATCATCGACATCGCTATTATTGTGCCGACGCTTATTCTTATTGCGCTTTGGTTTTAAGCTGCCATCCCGGGCTTCAGGTGCCGCGGATCTTCGGAATTGTGGTTGCGTCTTGCCAGCCAATTGTCCTCACTCGCGCAAAAGCGAGTCATGAGGGAGGTAAGGGCGAACATGGTCCGTGGTTTGTCCTGGCCTAGCTGGCGGGCCAGCCATTCGTCCCAAATATTGTGCCAGAAGGAGGCTATGGCCTCAGCATCCGGACAGTCGACGATTTGGTTCTTCCTTGTCAAGAATCGATTCTAGAATTTCTGAGCTGACTCGCCAGACTTTTGTACAACGTTGTTGAGATCGGAAGAGTCCGGCGGGCGGACATAGGTTCCGTGGAAGTTAGAGCAGAACGCATCTTCCAGGTCTTTCCAGCATCCAATGGAGTTTTCGGGGAGGCTATTTAACCAGTGTCGTGCTGGCCCCTTAAGCTTAAGAGGGAGGTATTTGATGGCATGGAGATCGTCTCCTTGCGCCATGTGGATATGGAGGAGGAAGTCCTGAATCTGTACGGTTGCGCCAGTGTCCCATCATACTGTTCTATATTCATGGGTTTAAAACCCTCGGGGAACTGATGCCGCATTACCTCATCTATGAAGCACAGTGGGTGAGCGGCGCCTCTGACCCGTTCTATGTCGCGCATGTATTCGGCGTCTATATGGGTCCGGTTGCGTTCCCGGACTCTGTTGTTTTGGTCGAACCATGGTCTGTATTCGCCCCGTCTATCGGGCGAGTACTCTGTGGATCCATAGATGGATCTTGTGCGGCCTGCTCTATGATCCGGGTTGTCTTGCAGGTCGAACCTGTCATTGGGCTCTAATGGCTCCTTACCCCGTCTTCGAGGCACTGCCGGTAAATAACTGGTGTCGTCAGCCGTCCTATCCCGACCGCGAGGGGACGGTCCGGCTTGTCGTATGGAGTATGGTTTGGGGACGGAGTATCAGTGAGTTCATCATCGAATTGCGGCAACAGCCTTCTCCAAGGGTAGCTTTTGGGCTGGTTTGACAGACCGGTTCCGTATGATTCCTCGGCTGAGAGGACTTTCATCCATCGATCATGGAGGTCATCTTGCTCGGCTTTGAGCTGCCGTTCTTTGGCCTTTAGGCTGTGAGCCATTGCTATGAGCTCTTGCCTGATTTCTTCCTGATCTTCGAGGTTATCAGGGATGTACAAGTCATCAGCTTCCGGTATATCTTCCTCCTTGATGGGGTGAAGGAAATCATTGCCTTTGGAGTCGTTGACGTTATCGGGGTTGTTTTGGTCCTCAGGTCCTTCCAGACCCTCTAACGGGTGCTCGGGGATATCGGGGTGTGATAGCCTGGCTTATTAGGGATGATAAACTACTCATATCAATAAGAAATTTCTTCTTTTCCGGGAGCCCATTCGAATAGAACTCCCAGGTTAAGCGTGCTTGGCTTGGAGTAGTACTAGGATGGGTGACTGACCATGAAGTTGGTCTCGGGTGCGCATGAGTGAGGACAAAGTGCACATAAAAGACTAGTACTGATCTGTGAGGCCAGTCCAGATCTTGCCAGGAGTAACTACTACCCGTTGTGGTACACGGAATGACACATGTATCGGACTAGAAGCACAGACGTTTGTGCCAAGAGGGAACGTTCCTGTATTAGCGGGGGTATTACCGTTCCCGTTGCTAATAGTAGCTTTTCTTCCCTTTTTGCTTTTGGACCGCTTAAGCGATTTTCGGCGCCTTGATGGCGCATCGCCCGATTTGTCGCTGTCGTTGTGAGGTGTGTCGTCGCCATTGGTGGCAGGAGTATCTACCATGTAGACATCGTATGTAGAAGTGGCGGCCCAACTCCCGATGTTAACGGGGGTGGGAGTACGGTCCTCTTAATCCATGTATTCTGCAACCTTGGAGGCATAGTCCAACATGTCGGTTAAATCCTTGAAAGTGGCTATCAAGTGGGTGGTGGGTGGGTCGAAAAATTCGTCCTGGCCCGCACCATAACCGAACTGAGCGTGGATCGGGGCTGGATCATTGGTGATCTTCATCGATGAGAATTGATCCAGGGCCTCGTCGATCGCTGAGGTCCCGATCGGATCCAGCTGTTCGAAACTCGTGGAGTTAACCTCCAAGACGTCCAAACATGGGAAGTGTTTGGCAAGAACACGTTTCCGGTCATATGGCTTAATGGACGGACCGGGATGAGAGATCGGCTCATCGCCATGGGTGACCCCATCGGCATGTCCGAAGAAGGCGCTCGAGGTTAAACCTTAGAGTCCTCGGAGGCTACAAGTGAAGTTGTGAGCCCGATTAATGTCAAATCACCCCGAGAGTCGACGAAGAACTCTAAGTTTCCAAATCTGACCTCTCGATCAGGGGCAAAGCTCTCAACGCGGCCTAGATGGCCAGCATAATCAGCGTGCAGCACAACGCTGCTGAAGGCAAAGATCTGTCTGGTGACAAAAGCATCCATGTTGCGGACCTCTTTGTTGATGACAAGGCGAGGCGTCGATTCCATCTTGCTCACAGAGGAACTCTCAATGAAAGCACCAATGTCGGTGTCAAAACCGACAGATCTCGGGTAGGGGGTCCCGAACTGTGAGACTAGAATCGACTGTAACAGGAGACGAAGGGGACACAGATTTACCTAGGTTCGGGCCCTCCTATGGAGGTAATACCCTATGTCCTTCTTGGTTGTATTGATGATGTGTGGTTACAGAGTTGATCTACCTCGAGATCGAATAGCTAACTCTAGATGAGTAATTCTGTCGCTATACCCTAAAACCCTCCAGCTTATATAGATGCCGAGGAGGCCTAGGGTTCACACATGGTCCGTTACATGCCGAAGAGATAAACATGTCTATTTAGTACATCAAACATGCAACACAAGCTGTACTTCCCGAAGCTTCCATCTTGGAGACTGGGCCTTCAATATTCCAGTGTTCGGTAAGTAGCCCATATAGCCCGTGTTGGAAATATGCCCTAGATGCAATAAATAAAGTGTTTATTATTATATTTCCTTGTTCATGATAATTTCTTATTATCCATGCTATAATTGTAATGATTGGAAACACATTACATGTGTGGGTAAATAGACAACACTTGGTCCCTAGTATGCCTCTAGTGAACTAGATCGTTAATAAAAGATGGTCAAGGTTTCCTAGCCATTGACATCTGATGTCATTTGATAATGAGATCACACCATTATAGAATGATGTGATGGACAAGACCCAAACTACAAACATAGCATATGATCGTGTGAGTTTATTGCTACTGTTTTCTGCATATCAAGTATATGTTCCTATGACCATGAAATCATGCAACTCACGGACACTAGAGGAGTGCCTTGTGTGTATCAAACGTCACAACGTAACTTGGTGACTATAATGGTGCATTACAGGTATCTCCGAGGGTGTCTGTTGGGTTGGCATGGATCAAGACTGGGATTTGTTACTCCGTGTGATGGAGAGATATCTCAGGGCCCACTCGGTAATACAACATCACAATAAGCCTTGCAAGCAATGTGACTAAGCGTTAGCCATGGGATCTTGTATTACAGAACAAGTAAAGATACTTGCCGGTAACGAGGTTGAACTAGGTATGGAGATACCGACGATCTAATCTCAGGCAAGTAACATACCGAAGAACAAAGGGAACATCATACGGGATTAACTGAATCCTTGACATAGAGGTTCGACCGATAAAGATCTTCGTAGAATATGTAGGAACCAATATGGACATCCAGGTCCCGCTATTGTTTATTGACCGTAGAGGTGTCTCGGTCATGTCTACATAGTTCTCGAACCCGTAGGGTCTGCACACTTAAGGTTTGGTGACGTTTCGGTAGTATAGAGTTAAGCATGGTGGTGAACGAAGGTTGTTCGGAGTCTTGGATGAGATCCCAGATGTCACGAGGAGATCCATAATGGTCCGGAGGTAAAGATTGATATATAGGAAGTCCTGTTTTGGTCGCCGGAAAAGTTTCGGGCTCATCGGTAGTGTACAGGGAGTGCCGGTAATGTACCGGGGGACCATCGGGAGGGGTATTTCGACCCAAGAGGCTACATGGGCTGTGGTAAGGTGAATACCAGCCCTTAGTGGGCTGGTGGAAGTCCCACACAAGGCCAATGCAGCTGGGAAGAAAAGCCCGAAAAGAAAAAAGGTGGAAAATTGCAAAAAGGAACAAATAAGGAAGGAGTCCTAATCCTACTAGGAGTGATGCAGGAGGACTCCTCCCTCCTTGGTTTGGCCGAAGCCTAGGTCTGGCCCGTTGAGGGCCAAGACTCCTCCTCCCCTCCTCCTATATATAATAGTGGTTTTGAGGGTTTTTGCACAGAATTTTCTGCCACGTGTTGCCCTCTTCTCCAGTGCATAGTTTCTCCTCTACATTGGTTTTCTGCACTGCTTAGGCGAAGCCCTGCCGGAACAGCTCCACCACCATCGCCGGAGCGCCGTCATGCTGCTGGAGAACTCTTCCACCTCTATGCCCCCTCTTGCTGGATCAAGAAGGCCGAGATCGTCATCAAGCCGTACCTGTGCTGAACGCGGAGGTGTCGTTCGTTTGGTGCTAGATCGGGACGGATCGTGATTGGATCGCAGGACACTCGGCAATTTGGATGGTGAAGACGTTCGACTACATCAACCGCGTTTCTTAACGCTTCCCGCATAGCGATCTACAAGGGTATGTATATCCACTCTCCCTCTCGTAGATGCTCATCACCATGGATAGGTCTTGCGTGAACGTTGGAAATTTTTTGTTTCCCATGCAACGTTCCCCAACAGTAGTATCAGAGCTAGGTCTATGTGTAGATGAGATCTCGAGTAGAACACAAAGAGTTTGTGGGTGTTGATGCTTAGATTGCTTCATCCCTTGGTCGTGTTTTGGTTCAGCGGTATTGTGGGATGAAGCGGCCCAGACCAACATTACTCGTACGCTTACGAGAGACCGGTTCCATCGACTGACGTGTAACTTCGTTGCACAAAGATGGCTGGCGGGTGTCTATTTCTCCTACTTCAATTGGATCGGATTCGACTAAGGCGGTCCTTGATAAGGTTGAAAAGAAACTTATGTATCACCGTTGTGGTTTAAGCGTAGGTGAGAATTGTTCTTGCTAGATACCTGTAGCAGCCACGTAAAACATGCAACAACAATTAGAGGACGTCTAACTTGTTTTTGCAAGGTATGTTGTGATGTGATATGGCCAATTACATGATGTGATATATGTGATGTATGAGATGATCATGTGTTGTATAGAATATCACGACTTGCATGTTGATGAGTACGGCAACCGGCGGGAGCCATAGGGTTGTCTTTAATTATTGTATGACCTGTGTGTCAATCATTAAGCACTATGTAATGCTTTACTTGATCGCTAAACGGTAGCAATAGTAGTAGAAGCATGGTGGGTGCAACAACCCTGATGCCGACACATTGATGGAGATCAAGATGATGGAGATCATGGCGTCATGCCAGTGACGATGGAGATCATGCCGGTGCTTTAAAGATGGAGATCAAAAGCACAAGTTCATGGCCATATCATGTCACTTATGATTTGCATGTGATGTTAATCCTTTTATGCACCTTGTTTTTCTTAGGACGACGGTAGCATTATAAGGTGATCCCTCACTTGAATTTCAAGATGAATTGTGTTCTCCCCGAGTGTGCACCATTGCGAAAGTTCGTCGTGTCGAGACACCATGTGATGATCGGGTGTGATAGACTCTACGTTCACATACAATGGGTGCAAGCCAGTGTTGCACATGCAGAACACTCGGGTTAAACTTGACGAGCCTAGCATGTACAGACACGGCCTCGGACCACAAGAGACCGGAAGGTCTAACATGAGTCATATAGTAGATATGATCAACATAATGATGTTCACCATTGAAACCACCTCAACTCATGTGATGATCGGACTTGAGTTGGTGAATTTGGATCATGTGACACTCAGATGACCTGAGGGATGTCAATTTGAGTGGGAGCTTTAGTAATTTGATTAACTAAACTCATTATCTTGAACAATAGTCTAAAACCTTTGCATATTTATGTTGTAGATCAATGGCTCGCGCAATAGCACCCCTGAATTTTAATGCGTTCCTAGAGAAAGCTAAGTTGAAAGATGATGGAAGTAACTTTGTTGACTGGGCCCATAATCTGAGGATTATGCTCATGGCTTCCCAGAAATCATATGTCCTTGATGCACCGCTTGGTGACCAACCCGAAGACATGTCATCCGAAGATGTTAAGAACGCTTAGGAGGCATGTTCTGGAGATTACTCAATAGTTCAGTGTGCAATATTGTATGGCTTAGAACCGGGACTTCAAAGACGTTTTGAATATCATGGAGCATATGAGATGTTCCAGGAGTTGAAGTTCATCTTTCAGAAGAATGCCCGGATCGAGAGGTATGAGACCTCCGATAAGTTCTATGCTTGCAAAATGGAGGATAATGGGTCTATCAGTGAACATATACTCAGAATGTCTGGGTACTCGACTCGTCTGGCAGAGTTGGGAATTGCCCTTCCGCCAGAAGCGATCACTGATAGAGTTCTTCAATCACTGCCACCTAGTTACAAGAGCTTTGTGCCGAACTATAACATGCACGATATGAACAAGTCAGTCACCGAGCTGTTTGTGATGCTAAAAGTCGCTGAGTCTGAACTCCAGAAAGAACATCAAGTGTTGATGGGCAATAAAACCGCAAGTTTCAAGAAGAATGGCAAGGTCAAGGTCAAGGGCAAGAAGGGTAAAACCAAGAAGGATGGCAAAGCAGTTGCTACTCCTGTAAAGAAGCCCAAGGCTGGACCCAAGCCAGAAACCGAGTGCTTTCATTGCAAGGGAACTGGTCACTGGAAGCGGAACTGCCCCAAGTACCTGGCTGACAAGAAGGCGGCCAACGACAAACAAGGTATATATGATATACATGTTATTGATGTGTACCTTACTAGCTCTCGTTGTAGTGCCTAGGTATTTGATACCGGTTCGGTTGCTCACATTTGCAACTCAAAACAGGAACTACGGAATAAACGAAGGCTGGCAAAGGACGAAGTGACGATGCGCGTGGGAAATGGTTCCAAGGTTGATGTGATAGCCGTCGGCACGCTCTCTCTTCGATTACCATCGAGATTAGTGATGAACCTGAATAATTGTTATTTAGTGCCTGCGTTAAGCATGAACATTATATCTGGATCTTGATTATTGCAAGACGGTTACTCATTTAAATCAGAGAATAATGGTTGTTCTATTTATATGAGTAATATCTTTTATGGTCATGCACCCAATGTGAGGGTTTTATTCATGTTGAATCTTGATAGTGATGATAGACATGTTCATAACATTGATGCCAAAAGATGTAGAGTTGATAATGGTAGTACCACTTTCTTGTGTCACTGCCGTTTAGGTCATATTGGTGTAAAACGCATGAGGAAGCTCCATGCTCATGGACTTTTGTATTCACTTGATTTTGAATCACTTGACACATGTGAACCATGCCTCATGGGCAAGATGACTAAAACACCGTTCTCTAGAACAATGGAACGAGCGAGTGACTTATTGGAAATCATACATACTGATGTGTGCGGTCCAATGAATGTTACAACGCTTGGTGGATATCGTTATTTTCTCAACTTCATCGATGACTTAAGTAGATACGGGTATATTTACTTAATGAAACACAAGTCTAAAATGTTTGAAAAGTTCAAGCAATTTCAAAGTGAAGTTGAGAATCATCGTAACAAGAAGATTAAATTCCTGCGATCTGATCAAGGAGGTGAATATCTGAGTTATGAGTTTGGCAGTCACTTAAGATAGTGTGGAATTGTTTCACAGTTGACACCGCCCGGAACACCACAGCGTAATGGTGTGTCTGAACGTCGTAATCGAACCTTATTAGATATGGTGCGATCTATGATGTCTCTTGCTGATTTAACACTATCGTTTTGGGGTTATGCATTAGAGACAGCTGCATTCACTTTAAATAGGCCACCATGAAAATCCGTTGAGACGACACCATATGAACTATGGTTTGGCAAGAGGCCAAAGTTGTCATTTCTTAAAGTTTAGGGATGTGATGCTTATGTCAAAAAGCTTCAGCCTGAAAAGCTGGAACCCAAAGCGGAGAAATGCGTCTTCATAGGATACCCGAAAGAGACAGTATGGTATACCTTCTATCTCAGATCCGAAGGCAAAGTGTTTGTCGCGAAGAAAGGAACATTTCTTGAGAAAGAGTTTCTCTCAAAAGAATTGAGTGGGAGGAAAATAGATCTTGATGAGGTTATTGAACCTTTACTTCAACCAGAAAGTAGCGCAGCGTAGAAAGATGTTTTTGTGGAACCTATGACGGTAGAAGAGGAAGTTAATGATGATGATCATGAAGCTTCGGATCAAGCTACTATTGAATCTCGTAGGTCGAAAAGGGCACGTACTACTCCTGAGTGGTGCGGCAAGCCTGTCTTGGAGGTCATGTTGTTGGACAACAATGAACCTACGAGTTATGGATGAGCAGTGATGGGCTCGGATTCCGAGAAATGGTTAGAGGCCATGAAATCTGAGATGGGATCCATGTATGAAAACAAAGTGTGGACTTTGGAAGTATTACCTGAAGGGCGAAAGGCCATTCAGAACAAATGGATCTTTAAGAAGAAGACGGACACAGACGGTAATGTCACCGTCTATAAAGCTCGACTTGTGGCAAAGGGTTTTTCACAAGTTCAAGGAGTTGACTACGATGAGACCTTCTTACCCGTAGCGATGCTTATGTCCATCAGAATCATGTTAGCAATAGCTGCTTATTTCGACTATGGAATTTGGCAGATGGATGTCAAAACAGCGTTCCTCAATGGTTTTCTTGAGGAAGAGTTATATATGATACAACCAGAAGGTTTTGTCGATCCAGAGAATGCTGACAAAGTTTGCAAACTCCAACGATCCATTTATGGGCTGGTGCAAGCATCTCGGAGTTGGAATAAGCGCTTTGATGAGGTGATCAAAGCGTTTGAGTTTATACAAGTTTATGGAGAAGCTTGTATTTACAAGAAAGTGAGTGGGAGCTCTATAGCGTTTCTAATATTATATGTGGATGACATATTGCTAATTGGAAACAATATAGAAATGCTGGAAAGCGTGAAGGAATATTTGAACAAGAGTTTTTCAACGAAGGACCTAGGAGAAGCTGCTTTCATATTAGGCATTAAGATCTATAGAGATAGATCGAGATGCTTAATAGCACCTTCACAGAGCACATACCTTGATAAAGTTTTGAAGAAGTTCAAAATGGATCAGGCCAAGAAGGGGTTCTTGCCTGTGTTACAAGGTGTGAAGTTGAGTAAGACTCAATGCCCAGTGACTGCAGAAGATAGAGAAAAGATGAGTGTCATCCCCTATGCTTCAGCCATAGGCTTTCTCATGTATGCAATGCTGTGGGTAGACAAATTACTATTGGGCAATTGATAGAAAAGCCAATAGTTATGCGAATTTCACGACAATGATCATGTGTATACAGGCATCATAAGCAAATAGGCTGACTCCTGCCTGCACCTATTACTATTAGTCCAGACATCGACTGCTATCCAGCATGAATATACAGTATTAAGTAAAACAGAGTAATGCTCGAAGAACAATGACTTGATGTAGACAAAGTAAACTCAATCAAAATGAATAAACCCCATCGTTATATCCTTACTAGTAGCAACATAAAGACGTAACTTGTCCCCTTCTATCACTGGGATATAGAAACTCACCAGGTTGAACCTACTACAACCCACCACTCCCACCGAGGAAATATCAATCTAGTTGGCCAAACTATCTCAATAGATCAGAGATCATTACGAAGCTACGATGATTATGAAAATAAGAATCTTAGTATTCAGGTTTGAACCAAATACTCCTCATGAATAATTTGTACATAAACTCACAATTCATCGGATCCCAACAAACTCACCATACAAAGGGATTACATCGGATAGGTTAAGGCAAAGATGCAATGAAAATTTTATTGAAGATCGAGAGAGAGAGAGAGAGGGAGAGAGAGAGAAAGATATTGCCATATATGTACTACTTACGAACCCATAGGTCTGTGGTGAACTACTCACACATCATGGTGAGGGCGTCAAGGTTTATGAAGAGGCCCTCTATGATCGATCTCCCCTCCGGAAGGGTGCCAGAATGGAGGTGTAGATGGCCTCCCATCGGAACAGAGACTTACGGCGGCGGAAAAGGTGTTTCAGGAGCGCTTCTAAGGTTTCTAGAATATATGTGAATTTATAGGCCAGAGAGGGGCGTCAGGAGGCGCCCGAGGGAGGCACAAGCCATCAGGGCACGCCCCCTGGTGGCGCGCCCTGTTGGCTTGTGGCCCCTCATGGCTCTCCTGATGAGGACATCCCTACTAATGTTACACCCATAATCCCGACTCCCATACATACAGGACCAATTACTAGAGCTCGCACACGTTAATTGAATTACGAGGTACTTTCGTTTCTTGGAAATCCTTCTAATGTTCATGAACATATGATGCTGCCTAAATTAGATACTTTTGTTTTACTTGTGAATGAAGGACCTAGCATGGAGAATAAGGATGACAAATGGAGCGGGATAAAGCATGGAGAAGAAGGTACACGTGCAAGAAAGAACAATGGAGCTTCGAGTAATGATTTTTGCACTTTAAAGCCACCATAATGGGCGTGAGAATCCTTGGACGAAATATGCATGATGCCACTTTATAAAATCCATCCATAGGCTAATAAAGGTGTTGCACCACCTTATTTTTGGGCCAGGCCCATGTAATTTCAAAATACCATATTATAGGCTGTTTTTAGAGTCCGTACGTATGGGGAAACTGAGTTAGGGTCGGCTCCGGACCTCTCCTCCAAGCGGCCACGAAATTCCTCTCTATTCCCCCATATATACAGCCCTTAGGGCGTCATTTTAGGGTTGGGTTTGGTTTAGATTACAAGTTCGCCATATCTGCAACTTCGCTTTCTTCGTTTGTGTTCCACTACCAGACAAAGGCGTCACAGAACCCCACTTCTCATCAATAAAGCTTTCCTCTTATAGTCACAATATCTAGATTGCAATCTTGGTTTCTTGTTTGTTCTTCATTTACGTGCAGGAAATAGACCCTTTTGGTCAGATTGATCGTGCTCCGACATGGTCAATAACCTCTCGGAGTTGGTTTAGCAATTGCTAAGGCGCGACATCATCACACGTTCGTAGTCGGATCGTCAAAGTCTACTCCACCATAAATGATAGCCACCATCTCATCGAAAGACATGGACAACTTCGGCTCTATCAAGTGGTATCAGATATCCAAGTTGCTTGGTGATATTTTACCAGTTTTTCATAGTTTAGATCGCATCTATTCATCATACCTAGAGTCCACAAAAAAGCCACAAAAATTAGGGTTAGATCATCATATCCGAACCAATCTGAGCCTTTGCATAGTCTTTTCAGTATTTTGCTTTGCCGAATTTGCGGTTGCCCCGTCGTGTCAAGTTGGTGGTCTTAGGGTCTAGTCCTTTAGAGTTTCGAGTTATGTTCATAAGTTGTCACGCCGCCATCGCTTCATCTTCCTCGCTGCCATATACCATCACCCACCATCGTTGTTAACCTTGCCATATATCACCACCCATCATCACTATCCATTGGTGTCCATATATACCACCACAGATCCGCCACCAATCCGAGTCCATCTCGCATTAGGTTTAGTTTTGAGATCTTTTTTTTCAGTTTCGCGTTTTCCTACCTGAGTAGGTTTAGGAAAAAAAAGTCGGGCACGCTTTTCAAAGCACGTTTTGGCCCAAAAATTCCGTGGGTGAAAATATATTTTCCCTATCCGGATTTTAGTTTCTCCGGAGCATTTTGAGACACTTGCCCTCATAGTAATTTTTGTTGAAATTTTTGGTCGTCGCAGCCTCCAAATCTCTCCAAAAAATAGTCCAAATTTTTTTGTGCCTATCGTGCTTATACGACTTGGGAAGAGTTTTGAGACACTCGCCATTATAGTGATTTTCTGAGCAAGAGGCGCAAAAAACGGATTTTTTTTTCTAGAGTGTGCTCTTCCCTTGATTACGTGTAGCTTCATGATTTTCTTGGTGTTTTAGGCTCGCTTCTCTAGCACGGTCTAACCTAGGACCAGCACAGTACCGTCGTTGAGCGTTTATTCAACTTTGCATCTCTGAATTGATTATTGCTGGCCCTTTTTGCTACCATATTACAAGCCATACCTTCTCCACATATATCTTCGTCGTGTGTTTGACACCACCTAGCAATCCCTCTATCCAAGCTTTGAGACTTTTGACTACAGCGGTTGCCGATCACCGCCTGCTGCTGGGTTAGAACTGGTAAGAATTTGAGATTCGGTTGAAGGATTTTTGACACACCACCACCACTTTCCAGTAGTCTATAGGTTTCATATTCTTGTGTGTTTCCTCCTGCTGCTAACCATTCTAGGATCACAAGACAACGAGATCAATTGGGAGAGCATGGCCAACAAAGCGCTCCATGATAAATTTCAGCAAATAATGTCTGACCAGGTACAAGACTTCGTGACCGACCTTTGAGAGGCCATGGAGAAGCTAGATGGTTTGGAGAAGACATTCGGCACCAAGATGGATGCCAAGTTCAATGAGGTGCTTGCCCGTCTACCACCACCAGTTGTAGCTCGTATCCCTCTCGAACGACGAGCACGACATGTGCCTCTCGGCCTAGTCCAACATACCGGTACTGTTGATACTTCTGCTACTATAGTTGAGCAGGTTGAGTATTATGATGGTGATTAGGATGATGAGAGAGAGGTTGCTCCAAATCATCCTCAGGGGCAACCACCACCACAGCACCAGGTCGTCCACATGGCTACAACCGTAACGGTAGGGCTGCACCACCACCTCAGGTACGGGCTCATGACCATCTCCCTAAACTTAAATTGAATATTCTGACATTTGGGGTAGATATGTTCCTGGTATATATATTACATGGGAGTTAGAAATAGAATAACGTTTTACATGCTTACAATTTCCTGAGGATAGACGTGTTGTTGTTGCCGTTTGTTCATTCACTAGTTTTGCTTGTGTTTGGTGGTCAGAACATTGTAGAATATATCATGCTAATATTCCAACTACCTGGGCTGCTTTGAAATCTGCTATGCGTAATCGTTGGCTTCCACCATATTATCAACGTGAATTGCTTCAAAATTTGCAGCGTTTAAGACAAGAAAAAAATTCTCTAGAGGAATATTATCAGGAATTACAAACTGGCATGATTAGATGTGGTATTGTTGGGGAGAATGAAGCTATGCTTGCATGTTTTATGGGTGGATTAAATAGAGAGATTCAGACTATTCTAGAGTATAAGGAGTATAACACTATCACTCGTTTATTCCATCTTGCTTGCAAAGCTGAACGTGAAGTGCAGGATCGACAGGCAATGGCGAGAGCTAATTTTTCTCTAGGTCGCACTTCATCATGGACGCCACGTACCTCCTCTACTTCCACACATCCTGCTGCACCACCACCTACTTCAACCTCTAACTCCAACCGAGATACCAGGAAACAGGCCCCTACTCCACCCTCCGCCAAGAGCACACCTTCTGGGCCTGCACAAAGCTCTTCTTCATCTATTGCATCCACAGGGCAAACACATGAGGTTATATGTTGTCGTTGCAAGGGTGGAGGTCACTATGCGAGAGAATGCCCTTACAAGCGTGTGATGATTATTACTGAGGATGGTGCATATGCGTCAGCTAGTGATTATGATGAGGAGACTTTGGCTCTCATTGTGAGTGAAGAACAGGGTGATGAGGATACAGAACAAGAGACACACTACATGGCTGCTGATTGCCCTGACAGGTATGAAAGTTTAGTTGCTTAATGTGTTCTCAGTGTGCAGGTTACAAAGGCCGAGAAAACTCAGAGGCACAACTTGTTCCACACAAAGGGAGTTGTGAAGGAGCGTTCCGTTCACGTCATCATCAATGGAGGGAGTTGCAACAACTTGGCTAGCATCGAGATGGTGGAGAAGTTGTCTTTAACCACTAGACCACTTCCTCATCCTTGTTACATCCAATGGTTTAACAATAGTGGCAAGGTTAAGGTAACACATACTATTCGTGTGCATTTTAGCATTGCTACATATTCTGATTATGTTGATTGTGATGTGATACCCATGCAAGCATGTTCTGTTTTACTTGGTAGACCATGGCAATTTCATTAAAAAAATTGTACACCATGGTAGGACAAATCAGTATACTCTTGTTCATAAGGATCAAAATATCACTTTGCTTCCTATGTCTCCTAAACATATTATGAAAGAGGACATTGCTAGAGCTAGTAAAGCAAAACATGAGCAAAATAAGAGCGAAATCAGATTGTAGCACATGAATTTGAGCAACACCATAAGCCTGATAAACCATCATCTAGTGTTGCATCCGAAATAAAATTGAAGAGTGGATGTTTACTTGCTACTAAATCTGATATTAATGATTTGGATGTTACTACATCTGTTTGCTATGCTTTTGTATGCAAAGAGGTATTATTTTCATTCGAGGACATGCCTCCCTCTTTGCCTCCTGCTGTCATTAACATTTTGCAGGAGTTCGCTGACGTCTTTCCACAAGACGTGCCACCGGGATTACCACCTACTCATGGTATTGAGCATTAGATTGACTTAATTCCCGATGCATCGCTACCCAACCGTGTGTCATACCGTAGCAACCCAGAGGAGACAAAGGACATTATGCATCAAGTACAGGAGTTGCTCGACAAAGGTTATATACGCGAACCCCTTAGTCCTTGTGTTGTTCCTATTATTCTAGTGCCTAAAAAGAATGGTACATCGCGCATGTGTGTGGATTGTAGAGGCATTAATAATATTACTATTTGTTATCGTCATCCTATTCCTAGGCTAGATGATATGCTTGATGAATTTAGTGGCTCTACAATTTTCTCCAAAGTTGATTTGCATAGTGGATAGCATCAAATTCGTATGAAATTGGGAGATGAATGGAAAACAGCATTTAAAACTAAGTTTGGATTATATGAGTGGTTAGGCATGCCTTTTGGGTTAACTAATGCACCTAGCACTTTCATGAGATTAATGAACGAGGTTTTGCGTGCTTTCATTGGACGATTTGTGGTAGTCTGTTTTGATGATATACTGATTTATAATAGATCTTTGGAGGACCATTTGGAACATTTACGCCCTATTTTTATTGCTCTACGTGATGCACGTTTGTTTGGTAACCTTAGGAAGTGCACCTTTTGCATTGACCGGGTATATTTTCTTGGCTATGTTGTTACTCCACAGGGAATTGAAGTTGATAAAGCCAAGATTGAAGCTATTGAAAGTTGGCCGCAGCCCAAAACTATCACACAAGTGAGGAGTTTCTTGGCCTTGCTGGTTTCTATAGGTGTTTTGTGAGAGATTTCAGCGCCATTGCTTCACCTCTCAATGAGCTTACAAAGAAGGACATGCCTTTTACTTGGGGTACCACACAAGAAGAAGCCTTCACGGTCTTGAAAGATAAGCTAACACATGCTCCTTTACTCAAACTTCCTGATTTTAATAAGGCTTTTGAGCTTAAATGTGATGCTAGTGGAATTGGATTAGGAGGTGTGTTATTACAAGATTGTAAAACTGTTACGTACTTTTTTGAAAAATTGAGTGGGCCTAGTATGAATTATTCTACTTATGATAAGGAATTATATGCTCTTGTTCGGACTTTGCAAACATGGCAACATTATTTATGGCCTAAAGAATTTGTTATACATTCTGATCATGAGTCTTGTAAACATATTAAAAGTCAAGCAAAACTGAACCGTAGACATGCTAAATGGGTTGAATTCATTGAGACTTTCCCTTATGTCATTAAACACAAGAAGGGTAAAGAAAATGTTATTGTTGATGCATTGTCTCATTGTTATACTATGCTTTCACAACTTGACTTTAAATTATTGGGTTTGGAGACCATCAAAGATCAATATGTGCACGATGCTGAATTTAGAGATGTGTTGAAGAATTGTAAAGAAGGGAGAACATGGAACAAGTTTGTCATTAATGATGGATTTGTGTTCCATGCTAACAAGCTATGCATTCCAGCTAGCTCTGTTCGTCTTTTGTTGTTACAGGAGGCGCATGGAGGAGGATTAATTTGACACTTTGGCCTGAACAATACGGAGGACGTACTTTCTACACATTTCTTTTGGCTAAAGATGAGACGGGATGTTGAGTGTTTTGTTGCTCGTTGCACCACATGTCAAAAAGCTAAGTCACGACTCAATCCTCATGGTTTATATATGCCTTTGCCTGTACCTAGTGTTCCTTGGGAGGATATATCTATGGACTTTGTTTTAGGTTTACCTCTAACAAAGAAGGGGAGGGATAGCATATTTGTTGTCGTGGATAGATTTTCCAAAATGGCACACTTTATACCATGTCATAAAAGTGATGCTGCTGCTAATGTTGTTGATTTGTTCTTTCATGAAATTATTCGGTTGCATGGTGTGCCAAATACAATTGTTTCAGATCGTGATGCTAAATTTCTTAGCCACTTTTGGAGATGTTTATGGGCTAAGTTGGGGACTAATCTGCTTTTTAGTACTACATGTCATCCCCAAACTGATGGACAAACTGAAGTAGTCAATAGATCATTGTCTACTATGCTTAGGGCTGTCTTGAAGAATAACCTGAAAATGTGAGAAGAATGCTTGCCTCATATTGAATTTGCTTATAATCGTTCTCTGCATTCTACTACTAAGATGTGGCCTTTTGAAGTTGTGTATGGTTTCTTACATCGTGCACCTATTGATTTACTGCCTCTTCCATCTTCATAGAAGGTAAATTTTCATTCTAAAGAATGTGCTGAATTGATATTAAAGATGCATGAGTTAACTAAGGAAAACATTGAGCGTATGAATGCTAAATACAAACTTGCTGGAGATAAGGGTAGAAAACATGTTGTCTTTGCACCTAGAGATCTTGTTTGGTTACATTTGTGTAAGGATAGATTTCCTGATTTGCGCAAGTCAAAGCTAATGCCACATGTTGATGGTCCTTTTAAGGTGTTAGAGAAAATAAATGATAATGCATATAAACTTGAGCTGCGTGCAGAGTTTGGGGTTACCCCACTTTTAATATTACAGATTTGAAGCCTTATTTGGGTGAGGAAGATGAGCTTCCTGAAAGCATATTTGCTCCCTTGGTGGTTTTGGTAATTTATAACAACATGTATGTCAATGAACTAATGTTTCCATCAAGTATATTTTAGGATAAGTTCAATGATGGGTTGGAAAAGAGATTGGGGAATACCCCAAGATGCAAGGAAATAGATTGGCAAAGCTTCAAGCAAGAGGACTCTACATTTTATATTTGTGAGAAATCACCTTGAGTCCATAGGAAAGTCAATACTATTAAAAGGGGGTAAGGTTTTGTTGGTGAACAAAAAGCTCATACGTGCACAAGTGATACTCACCAAAGACACCCACAAACTCTCCCACCAAAGTCTGCTCTAAGACATACACTCAAATCGTTGCACCCAACATTTCCATCCCGGTGCCACCGAGTCCAAACCCTAGACAGACTCAGCCAAACCCTAACCCTTGGGTACAGCCGATACTGCTTTCGGTGCCACCGAGTTGGGCCGCCAACTTTCTGTTACGCAAGTTCACATTTTCGGTCCGTCCGAGAATGTTGAACCGGTGTCATCGAGAATGGGCATTCTAACCGTTGGTCACCTTATCGGTGCAACCGAGATTCATATATCGGTCCCTCCAAAATTCAAAAGTGGCCACCTTTTGGTCACTTCGGTACCATCGAGATTAACACATTGGTGTCACCGAGTTGGTCATTTTGTGTGTAACGGTTGGATTTTTGGGGATGCCTATATATACCCCTTCACCACCACCTACTCAAAAGAGAAGCACTCAGAACCATTCTATACCTATCCTATCAGTTTTGTGAGAGAGAACCACCTACCCTTGTGTTGAGATCAAGATCTTCCATTCCAACCATATGGATCGTGATTTCTAGCCTCCCCAAGTTGCTTTCCACCAATCCCATCTCTTCTACCAAGCAATACCTGTGAGAGAGTGATTGTGTGTTGAGGAGTCTATCATCTTGAAGCACAAGAGCAAGGAGTTCATCGACATTACCGAGCCTATTACCTTTTGGAGGGTGGTGCCTCCTAGATTGGTTAGGTGTCGCTTGGGAGCCTCCTACTTCGCATTGTGGAGTGAACCAAGAAGTTTGTAAGGGCAAGTAGATCGCGTACTTCGTGAAGATCTACCCCGAGTAAGGCTAGTCCTCTGTGGACGTAGGCTGTCATGGTATTGTCAAGGTTGCTTCTTCGTGGAACCCTCCGTGGGTAGAGCCCTCCTTGGACTCTCGCGACCGTTACCCTCCGTGGGTTGAAGACTCCATGAAAGTGGATGTACGATAGCGCCACCTATCGGAACCATGGGAAAAATCATCGTGTCACCAATTGCGTTTGCTCTTCCTACCCTCTCTTTACTTACATGCTTGTCTTTACTTTCCGCTGCTATACTCTTAGACATGTATGTGTAGGGTGTACTTGACATACTATGAATGCTAAAATTTGCCAAGAATTAAAATTGGGGAAAAGCATAGTTTTATTTGGTCAAGTAGTCTAATCACCCCCCCCCTCTAGACCTACTTTCGATCCTACAAGTGGTATTAGATCTTTGGTATTCATTGCATTGTTTTCACAACGTAGGAGAAGTATGGCATCTAGTGCAGGAAACTATCACCGTAGAGGTACGTACTTTGATGGCACAAATTTTGCTAGTTGGAAGCACAAAATGAAAATGCATTTGCTTGTTCATAATCCTGCCGTTTGGGTTGTTGTTCGTGTTGGCTTGCAAGGTGAATTATTTGTGGAAGGAAAGGAACCCGATTGCGAAGCTACTGCGGGTGAATTGAAGATGTTGCAAATCAATGCTCAAGCATGTGACATTCTCTTCAACTGCCTATGCCCCGAGGAATTCAACAAAATCAACTGTCTTGAAGACGCAAAAGAGATTTGGGATACTTTGGTTAATATGCACGAAGGAATTGAGTTCGTGAGAGAATCCAGGTTAGATATTCTTCAAGGTCAGCTTGACAAGTTCAAGATGAAGGATGGTGAAGGAGTCGCTGAGATGTACTCTAGGCTAGATCTCATCACCAATGAGATTGCCGGCTTAGGCAGCAAAGAAATGACTAACAAATTCATCATCAAGAAGATACTTCGAGCTTTGGATGATCGGTATGACACCATTTGCACATTGATCCAAATGATGCCCAACTATAAACATCTCAAACCAACGGAAGTGATTGGTAGAATTGTTGCTCATGAGATGACACTCAAAGACAAGGAAGAGCTTCATCACAAGTCTAGCAGTGCTTACAAAACCACAAGTGATGCTCCTGCTACCTCAAGTGACAACCTTGTCACAAATGAAGAGATAAGCCTCATGGTTAAGAAATTCAATGAGTTCTACAAGAATAGAAGCAAAGATCGAAGCTCCAACTCAAGACATGAAGAGAAACGGTCATCAAGTCGTAACCGTAACGGCTACAATTGTGGGAGGACCAGACACTACTCCAGTGAGTGCACGGCTCCTTACAAACAAAGAGAAGAGTCACCGAGACGACGAATCTCAAGAGATGAGTCACCTCGAAGAGAGAGAAGGAGTAGAGATGATCGTTATGAATGAAGACCGTCAAGGTGAAGTAGGGGCTCGAAGAAGAAGGACAAGTACACCAAGAGCTACTGAATAAGGAAACATCAAGCTCATGTTGGTGAATGGGTTTCCGGCTCCGACTTTGAAAACCACTCCGAGAGAAGCTTTTACTCCAACTCTGACTATAGTCAAGATGAAGGTGTTGCCAGAATTGCACTAGTGACAACAAACTCCTATGATCTATTTGATTCACCAAATGAAGGAAGTGGAAGTTGCTTCATGGCTAAAGGCCCCAAGGTATCACACCCTGAGTATCTTGATTTCAATAGTGATGAAGATGACTTGTTAATTGAAGATGTCTTGCTATTTGACAAAACTAGTAATGATAGTCAAAATGAACTTGCTAGTACTCACTCTAGTAAAGATAAGTCGTGTGATGATGATAAGTTGGAAATAGAACGACTAACTCAAGAACTAAAAACTCTTAAGTTAGCTCATGAGTCAACTCTAGAAGATCATAGAGAGATTGTAAGGACACATGAGAAGCTACGCTTCGAGAAGCTCAATTTAGAGCAAGATCAAGAGTTCCTTAAAGCTATCAATGACGATCTTTGAAAGAAGACTTCCTCTTATCTAGCCAAACGACTTCTCTTATCTACATTCATGCCACAAGTCAAGTCTAAGCAAGCTAGTAACAAAGGAAAGAAAGGTTCTTCAACTAGTGGCAATAAAAATGATAAACCCAATGATATTGCTGCTAGTAGTTCTATTGATCCCACTAACTCTTCTCTTAGCCAAGTTACACTTGAGCAAGAAAATAAACTCTTGAAAGGGATTATAGAGAAAGGTATCTACAAAAGTCTTGAAGGGTGCAAATAATTTGAGGAGATTGTACGCAAGCATGGAGGATACCAGAAGAATCGTGGTGTTGGATACTTCAACGCTAATGGAGTTGAATGGGAAGAACGTCAATACCCCAATCCCAAGTTTGTTCCTCAAAAGGAGAAGTATGAAAATACTCTCCCCAAGGGAACAAACTTGCAAGATGACCTTCCACCAGAAGACACCAAGCTCAAGGGAAAGAATAAGCTTCAAGAGGACATTGACTCATATGAAGATGAATCCCAAGCTTTGGTGAAGTGGGTTCCCAAGGCAACTACAAGCTCAACTTCTACAAGTGCTACTTCAACACTAGGGTTCCCTATCAACTTGATGTGGGTCCAAAATAAGAAGAACTAGAGAGTTCTTGAGGGGTGACTCCGCCAATGAAATTCACTCATATTCATAAATGGCAAGGAATATTTGCAATCAACATAAACTCTATGCAATAGTTCAAGGAGTTACACATTCCCTCAAAGGTAAGCAAGGGATAAGGTAATAAACAAATCAATGGACATCATCACATATGCATTGCACTCCATGTCCATAGATATCCTTGTATTTGTCTCTTGTGTGTTGGTACTAACCCATGTAGGTGAGAAGAGTAATGAAACAACAAGGATGCTCCCAACTCTTGGTGATGTTCATCAACTTTGAGCATCCACCACTACCTCACCAACATGAAGTCTTCATCGACAAAACCCAAGGTTAGTTTATCCCTCTTATGGGGGGATGTCACATCTAGGGGGAGCTTTACTCTCAGACTTGAGTTAAAGCATCTCAAAAGAATGTGACAACATTAAATGCTTTATGTGAAAGTGGTAACCCCACTTGTGCTTAAACGATGATTATGACCTATGATCAAGTATTCTTACTTGGCTCCTAAGTCAATATACTCATATACATATATAGATGACTCCGTCATTGCCAAAGTGCTTGTTAGATGCTATAGTGTTCGTGCATGTTTGTCATGATTTCATTTGACATCTTATTGTGTGAGTATGTTGGTCTGCATTTATTTACTCATTTGAGGATATCCAATTGTTGCTATTTGGCTTTTGATCTATCTTTTGCCAATTGGATATACAAGAATGCCTAGGACCACTTGTTTAGCTATCTATGCTTTCTCACCTCATACTCTATTCATGCTGCATCAGAAAATTTGAACAAGTGCTTTTCGATCCCTCTGTGTGTGGAGCACTCGGAGTTCCGTATCGACAAGGACTGACCATTACAACATCCCAAGTGCATCTTGGTGGAACAACACCAAAATCTAGGTCACACCGAATGCCTAGGGTTGATCTGGATTTCTTCCCTCGGTACTACCAATTCCATATTCTCAGTTACACCAAGTTTCCCTGTCAGCTGACTGTTGAGGAACTCGGTGACACCGAAAATTTAGAATCAACGTCACCGACAGTGAAGGGTATATAATCTCTAGACCCGACGGTTCAAAATTTCATTCATCGAATCGTCGTGCCCTAAGCCCTAAGCTACGCAGAAGGACCCTCTGGTCATTGCCCTTGTCTTCCCGCGCTCCCCCGTTGCTCAGAATTGCCGCCGTCGACGGAATCTCGCCCCCCGTCACCGCTGTAGCGGATTCGTCACTGAGCGAGGGTACGGATTCGGCCCCCTCTTGCGCTCCAACCTCCGAATCTTGCTCATTAGGGTTTCACCATTATCTTACCACAGTCTGAGATCATTCTATCCACAGATTAACTCCATAGACTAGAAAATCAAAAAATTAGGTTTAGTTGCCCGTAAAATTGCATCTCGGTGAGACCGAGTCGTAAAATACGGTTCCACCGATTTCCTTTTTGTGCTACTAAGGACAGAACTCGGTGAGACCGAGTGACAGTATCCGGTCCAACCAAAACTGTTGCAAGTTTTGTTAAGGGTTTTGTGAGTCTCGGCAGCACCAAAATCCAATTTTGCAGTGAACTACATCTGCAATTTTTCTGTTCAAACTTTCAAAAACCTGGTGAATATTTTGTGATGACTCAACCTATTCCACTCTTCTATACTCTATTCACAGGGTCAGCATGTCTAAGTCAGATAGTCAGAATTTGCCAGAGCAGGGAGTTGACATGAGTTCAGGCACAAGCCCAGAGCCTAGTTCATTTTCAGATCCAGGCACCCCCAGCTCTCATGGGTTGCCCAAGGCTGTCACTAGGGCCAGGAAGAAGCTGAATTCAGATGAGGAAGATCCAGACTTCGTGCTAGAGGAGGTTCTTGCCAAGAAGCAAGAGAAAGTTGCCAAGAAGTCAGCAAAGAGGCCACCTCATCCAGGAGGGTGGTCAGCAAAACTTATGCACCTACTGAAACTATCAAAGCACATGAGAGTGCTAGGGCAATAGTGACCATTGATCCCCCCAAGGAAGTCAATTCCTAAGAAGGAAGGGGAGAAGAAAGCCAGAAAGAGGATCATCCATGTGACTGGTAGGCCTACATCTATGTATGAAGATCCAGAGGAGGCAGTTGCTACTGAAGAACAGGATGAGCCAGCTGCAAAGGCTCCTCGCAAGAAGAAGGCCAAGAAACTTCTAGTTGATGCTATGCCTAAGACAGGCACATCCAAGAGCATCAAATCTGCATCCAAGAAGGCTGCTGCTAAAAAGCCTAAGAGGACACCCAGACAGATTCTAGCTTCTGAAAAGAACAAAGGAACTACCTCCAGAGTTGAGGATGATGATGACTTTACAACCTTGATGAATCTTAGACCACATCTTCGAGTACATGATGTCAGCCACCTAGTTGCTGAAGATATGAAGAAGAGGAAAGACTCAGGTTTGAGTGCATAGAGTGTTGTTGATCCATATGCCCAGAGGAGGAAGACTGCTATTGATTACAGATTCTACACCAAGGAGCAGCAAGACTTCTATGAGACAGTCCTGCTAGACAAGAGCCCAGCGGCTAGTGACATGAGATATGTAGTCTAGAAATTCATTAAGGAGAAGGAGGACTACTTTCCAAGTGTCCAAGACAATTTCCATTTCATTGGTATGGATGAATTTTTTGGTAGAGAATTTACTGCGTGGAATGATGAAATGATCATGCAATTCTACTCCACTGCACACTTCTATGGAGATGGTAGGATTGTATGGATGACAGAAGGATCAAGATATGAGTCCATTGTTGATGAATGGGCTGTAATTCTAGGAATTCCAGAGGCACATGATGGTGATTTGGATGTCTACTCAGAGTCCAAGGAGAGCCACAATGCTATGGCCAAAATGTACAAGGAGATCCCTATTGCTAATGTGAAATCTCACAAGCTAGGATCCATCTACTATCTTTAGGCTGGCCTCCGTACCATGAACACCATTGTGAGGCATACTTTGATGCCCAAGTCAGGAGATGAAAAGATGATCCGAGGATATTCCATCGACATGTTGATCCACCTTGACAGACACACCAGGATCAGAATCATGGACTCGATTGTTGAGACAGTTAAGAGGGTTGCTCCTGATCAGAAGCGCTCTTGCTGCTATGCACCCTACATCCAGATGCTCATCAACTCCAAGTTGGAAAAGCACATATTTTCTCTAGATCATCCCCATTTGCCCCTATAGCCAGATCTCGAGGACAATATTGTGATGATGGACCCAGATCATCCCACATCAGCTGCAGCTCAGGCAGAGGCAGAGGCAGTGAGAGCCACTAGTGCTCAAGTTCCTAGATGAAGAAGTGAGCAAATGGATCTATTGATTTCATCAGTTCAAAACATGCAGAAGGACATTAAGGGGATTCTAGACAACCAGAACAGTCTTGTGAGGATCTTTGAAACAAGGATCAAGACTCTTAATGATAAGGTGGACAGGGTGACTAAGACAGTCATAGAGCTTCTGAAGGAAGTTGACTCAATGCACATACCTCATGCTTCTTCTTCTTCTTCCAATGATGATGATGATGATGATGATGATAAGGAGGAGGAGGATGGATCACCTCTCAGGACAGGCACATAGATTCCTACTTAGGCCAGATCAGCCACAGTGCCAGCTCCAAACTTGAGGCCCTCTTCATCAGCTCCTGCTGCTGTCACCTCAGCTCCTGCTCCATCAACTCTAGTTCCTCCAGTATCCACTCCAGCTCCATCCATGACATCTGCAGAGATCTTTGCCGATGTTGTTCTCTTGACTCCTTCATCAACAACCAGAGGAGATCAGCCCAAGAATGCTTAGATATATGCCTTTGACCTTTTTGGTAACTTGTTGCCAAAGGGGGGAAGTGTATATAGATCTTTAGGCTTTGAGTGAGAGAGAGTTTTGGTGTTTATTGATTTTCAAAACAAACTATTGTATTTTGGTTGTTTGTGATACACTTTTGTGTGATGCTACTATTTCCTATCACCTTATTACGAAGGGGGAGAAGTATGCTTCATGAAATGATCTTTCTACATCGGTTGATTGTGTTGTGCTATGATGTTCACTCTAATTATTCTCGCACACCACCAAGATGTATGTGACATGGAAAAAGTGCCCCAAGTACCTAATCGATTGTGCATTTTCATTCAAACACAAATTTAGGGGGAGTCTTGCTTATCACATACTTCTCAAAGCGATGATTATATTCATTGATTATATCATATGTCTAAGCTTTGATCTATATGTTGTCATCAATTACCAAAAAGGGGGAGATTGAAAGCACATTTGCTCCCTTGGTGGTTTTGGTAATTTATAACAACATATATGTCATTGAACTAATGTTTCCATCAAGTATATTTCAGGAAAAGTTCAATGATGGGTTGGCAAAGAGATTGTGGAACACCCCAATATGCAAGGAAATAGATTGGAAAAGCTTCAAGCAAGAGGACTCTACATTTTATATTTGTGAGAAATCACCTTGAGTCCATAGGAAAGCCAATACTATTAAAAGGGGGTAAGGTTTTGTTGGTGAACAAAAAGCTCATACGTGCACAAGTGATACTCACCAAAGACACCCACAAACTCTCCCACAAAATTCTGCTCTAAGCCATACATTCAAATCGGTGCAACCAACATTTCCATCCCGGTGCCACCGAGTCCAAACCCTAGACAGACTCAGCCAAACCCTAACCCTTCGGTACAGCCGATACTGCTTTCGGTGCCACCGAGTTGGGCTGCCAACTTTCTGTTATGTAAGTTCACATTTTCGGTCCGTCCGAGAATGTTGAACCGGTGTCACCGAGAATGGGCATTCTGACCGTTGGTCACCTTATCGGTGCAACCGAGATTCATATATTGGTCCCTCCGAGATTCAAAAGTTGCCACATTTTGGTCACTTCGGTACCACCAAGGTTAACACATCGGTGTCACCGAGTTGGTCATTTTGTGTGTAACGGTTGGATTTTTGGGGATGCCTATATATACCCCTTCACCACCACCTACTCGAAAGAGAAGCACTCAGAACCATTCTATACCTATCCTATCAGTTTTGTGAGAGAGAACCACCTACCCTTGTGTTGAGATCAAGAACTTCCACTCCAACCATATGGATCTTGATTTCTAGCCTCCCCAAGTTGCTTTCCACCAATCCCATCTCTTCTACCAAGCCATATATGTGAGAGAGTGATTGTGTGTTGAGGAGTCTATCATCTTGAAGCACAAGAGCAAGGAGTTCATCAACATTACCGACCCTATTTCCTTTTGGAGGGTGGTGCCTCCTAGATTGGTTAGGTGTCGCTTGGGAGCCTCCTACTTCGTGTTGTGGAGTGAACCAAGAAGTTTGTAAGGGCAAGGAGATCGCCTACTTCGTGAACATCTACCCTGAGTAAGGCTAGTCCTCCGTGGACATAGGCCGTCATGGTATAGTCAAGGTTGCTTCTTCGTGGAACCCTTTGTGGGTAGAGCCCTCCATGGACTCTCGCGACCGTTACCCTCCGTGGGTTGAAGTCTCCATGAACATGGACGTACGATAACAACACCTATCGGAACCACGGGAAAAATCATCGTGTCACCAATTGTGTTTGCTTTCCTTACCCTCTCTTTACTTACATGTGCAATGTCTTTACTTTCTGCTGCTATACTCTTAGACATGCATGTGTACGGTGTACTTGACATACTATGAATGCTCAAATTTGCCAAGAATTAAAATTGGGAAAAAGTATAGTTTTATTTGGTCAAGTAGTCAAATCACCCCCCCCCCTCTAGACATACTTTCGATCCTACACTTCCGTCGAGGACGACTTCAGTTCAAGAAGGGGATGATGATGAGGACATCCCTACTAATGTTACACCCACAACCTGGACTGATATACATACAAGACCAATTACTAGAGTTGCGAAAGTCAATTGAATTACCAGGTACTTTCGTTTCTTGGAAATCCTTCTAATCTTCATGAAAATATGATGTTGCCTAAATTAGATACTTTTGCTTTACTTGTGAATGAAGGACCTAGCATGGACAAGAAGGATGACCACTGGAGCAGGATCAAGCATGGAGAAGAAGGTGCGCGTGCGGGAAAGAACAATGGAGTTTCCAATGATGATTTTCGCACTTTGAAGCCACCATAATGGGAGCGAGAAGCCTTGGACGAAATATGCATGATGCCACTTTATAAAATTCGTCCATAGGCTAATATAGGTGTTGCGCCACCTTATTTTTTGGCCAGGCCATGTAATTTCGAAATACCATATTATAGGTTGTTTTTAGAGTCCGTATGCATGGGGAAACTGAGTAAGGGTTGGTTTCGGACCTCTCCTACAAGGGGCCATGAAATTCCCCTCTATTCCCCCATATATAAAACCCTTAGGGTGTCATTTTTGGGTTGGGTTTTGTTTAGATTACAAGTTCGCCATCGCTGCAACTTATCGTTCTTCGTTTGTGTTCCACGACCAGACAAAGACGTCACAGAACCCTACTTTTCATTAATAAAGCTTTCCTCTTATATTCCCAATATCCAGATTGTAATCTTAGTTTCTTGCTTGTTCTTCGTTTGCATGAAGGAAACAAACCCTCGTGGTTAGGTTGATCGTGCTCCGGCGTGGTCAATAACCTCTCGGAGTTGGTTTAGCGATTGCTAAGGCACGACGCCATCACACGTTCGTAGTCTGATCGTCAAAGTCTACTCCACCAAAAACGATAGCCACCATCTCATCAAAAGACAAGGACAACTTCGCCTCTATCATCTCCCGTCCTCCTCCCTAAGCTTTCAGGTCTTCTTTTGGTCCAAAAAAAATCATCAAATAGCTTCGTGGCAATTGGACGTCATTTGTTACTGTAAACCTTAAAAGTCAAAAACAAGTAGAAAATAACAACTGGCACTGGGCACTGGGTCAATAGGTTAGTGCTAAAAAAATATTATATCTTGGTAAATAAATGCCCCAAAAGTATCTTAGAATGATACTATATTAGCATGGAATAATAATAAAAATATAGATACGTTGGAGACGTATCATGGTCCAACACGAGGACAAGAATAAGCCCAAGGGCATTCGCCGCTCCAACTGCCTCCAGGGTCGCCGGGGATAAGATTTGAGACCACTGTATAAGATTAACCCCCAATCCCCATTTCCCTTGTACTCAATCCGGGTTGGGACCCTCAAATCCATCGCTAGTAGGAACTCATAATGTTGTTATGATCCCCCCTATGGATATTTACCCCGATTCTTCATTCCCCTAAAGCGCAGATCGAATCTAAACATGAATTGAATGCGAAATAATAAGTGAGGAGGTGAAAAAAGTGCTTACCGCCATTGCCGAAATGTTGCGGGTGATGCTGCAGATGCTGGTGATGGAGGCGGGTGGTCGCCTTGAGGGTAATTATTATCGGTGCTTCGGGAAGCAACATGGCTTCTCGAGCATGGCTTCTCGCGTACAAACGTCGCCGCCCCCCACATGCATCGCGTGGGCCCGACTCTAGAAAAATTGTCAATTCCAGCGGGCCTGCCTAGGAGGTGCTTTGAGATCCATGTGATTCGGACCAAACAGTGAATGCAAGTAAGCAAACAACCAATTTCTTTTCATGCGGGCCTGATTTGCCTATATGCATGCTACCAAACACGTCCTAAGGAATCAAGTCATGAACGAACTGTGTGAAAAAAGCCCAAAAAACCCCATTGAAAGAATGTTACTGGGGAACCAATCTGTGCTTGGATGGTTATAGGGACAACGATATCTCCAACCCACCAAGGTTCAAGTCCTAGTGCTCGCATTAATTCCTGAATTTATTTCAGGATTTTCTGCGACGCACATTCAGTGGGAGGAGACGTTTCCGTCGACGACGAGGCACTTACGGTGAATTCGTAAATTTGTAAATGATATGTCAGCTCAGTCTCTCGAAGATGATCATAGGGGTAGGGTGTGCATGTATACGTTCATAGGGGTGAGTATATGCGTGTGTATATAAGTTTGCGTCTATACTGCGTTAAAAAATAAAGGGAAATCTGTGGTGCTTGTGTAGCCGCCTTGCCTTGCGTGTTGTGCCGGGCAACTACCCTATGCTTCTTCCTTTTTTTAGAAAAGAAGTGTGACCTCCGGTCTCTGCATCAGCATGATGCATACGGTCATTTTATTAATTATTCACAGAGACCATACAAGGTAATACATCAGTCAGCCTGAAGCCACCATCTAGGCAACACCTGTTGCTACTCCTACCCCCTTGATGAAGGTGTGCCGAATATCCAGGCCTAATAACAAACGGACATCGCACCAGACCCTAACATATAAAGCCGGATGCCCCAGCCCAGCCACACATCGGGACTGGGTCTCATACCGGACCGACGCACTCTCAGAGGCTGCCGCCGCCGTCTTCCACCAGTCCATCTCCAGAGCAAAAACTGGCCCATCGACCTTGCCTGGCCTGCCGTCGATGCCACCACGACACCAGACAGCTCCACCATCCTACACGTATCCGTCCACACGCGCCCATCGTTGAACCTTCGCAGCACCATGCCACCGGGATCCACCATCGGCCTTGCGGTGGATGAGATACCGCTCTTCCGCTTGTCCCGTCCAACCAGCACATGCTCCAAAACGATGCCCTCAAGAGGGACAACGGCATAAAAGATACCATCATCGTCTGATCCGGTAGATCCATATCTAGGGTTTCCCCCACAGCATTTGCCGCCGCCGCACATCAACCACAGCACACCGAAGCTCGCCGCCCCACTTGTTCCCAAAAACAGCGTCTTCAAGAAGATTACGGCACCTGGGGCATCGTCGTCGTCCAATAAAGTTTTGGTTTTCACCCGGGAAATAAGGGGACTTGGAACGGGGAGGACAGGACCTGATCGGCGCCTCCAAGGAGGTGAGCGGCGCCCGCGGGTGGCACCGCCGTCATGCCAGCAAGGCTGGCTAGGGGTTTCCCCCGGTCCTGGAGCCCCAACATCCGCTCCCACCCACCGAAACCGGGTCCCCACACCGTAGCAGACCAGATCTAAAAGGAGGGGAGGAGCACACCGGTGGAGTGTAGGGGTGGAGACGGCCAGATCTGACGCCACCGTAGCTGAAACCGGCGCCGCCCCGATCTGGGCCGCCAAGCCCGCGCACCGGCGACCTCCGCCGCCGCACTGCCACCCCGACGCATCTCCGGCCGCACCACCGCATGTGTCGACGCGAGGACGCCGCGCCGACCACCAACCCCGCCTCAGCGCCCCACTTGACCACACCGCACGTGGCCGCCGCGTGCCCGACGCACGTGACGCCTCGCCCCTTGTTGCGCCAGCAGCACCTGGCCGCGCCCGCCCGCGCACCGCGCGCCGCCGTGAGCGCCAGCGTGCCCAAGCTCCCTTCGAAGCGGCCGGCCCGCGCCGCACCATCTCGAGCGAGAGGAGGAAAAGGGACCCCGCCGCCGCCGAGCCGTGCGGGCTTTGCCCGGCGACTCCTGCCGACGGCGGTGAGGGGAGGGGGGGGGGGCGCCGGGGTGTGGCTAGCGGCGGCGGCTAGGGTTCGCTCCTGGCCGCCCGCGGGAGCGACCGAGGAGCGCAATATCGCCCTATGCTTCTTCCTATGTCATCTACTTACCACATTTGATTATTAAGAAAGAAGACGTTGATATTCCATACCACTCCTACTTTGACGTATACTCCATTCGGTTAGTTGGGACCGACCGGGTACGTATGTAATGTAACCTGCTGCACATGGCTTACACCCTGAGCCTGATCCTGAGGTTGTAACCGACTCATCAACCACACCCACGTTCTCCTTCCATTTCTTCTTCCTGGAACTGAACCAACAATCTCTGCTGATCTATGCATCAGCAGCAGCGTCCCGTCATCCTCGGAGGAATTGAAGCAGTCAGCTAGCCAATGCCAATGATAGACAAATTGATTGTGCTCCCCACCACCAACTAAACCGCCTAAGCTAAGCTGTGGTGCTATTAGTTGGCAACCACTCATCACCAGTGCAGATGTTGACATTCACAAACAGACGCTGGGATTAGGCTGCTGATCATCGACTCGTTGTCATGGACAAGTGCCGATGATGATCGTCAATGCGCCACCTACTAGTAGTTCGTTCATTTTCTCCGACGAACTCGGCTCTTCTGCGTCCTGTGTGATGCGCTAGTGGACGCACGAGGCGGCTGCGAACCCACCCCTACCAAAGTTTAATTTAAGCACCATTTAGTTCTACCTTTTTGAATAATTTTGGTTGCTTACCACATATATCAGGGAATTTAGTTTCGAAAGTGCGAGATGACAGAGAGGGTTTTGGCGAGGAAAACCTGCTGCCAGGTTGACTTGTGCGATACAACATGCGTGCAACTTAGTTACTTGGTGAATTTGACTTATGTTTTTTTATTGTCGGTCATCTAGAAGGCCGTTGCTTTTCGAGTTTTAGCTATCACGCTGGCAGGACCCGCTGAGCTAGCAGGTGAAACAACCTTCAAGCCAAGGACAAGCAAAACAATACATACATAAAAGAAAAAAAATAACAAAATACATAAAAGCCATACATGTACGAAATACAGTACGAATGAATGAAGAAGGCTTACGGTTCGTGTCTCTTGTATTGCATTTTCGCGGACCATGGTCCTCTCTGGTTGACGGTCAAAAGCACAACAACTCATTCGATATTTTTGTACTGGTCCGACATGGGTACAATCTTATCTTATCTTATCATTAATATATACATTTTTTACCCCTCAATTTTTTTCCCGAAATTATCTCAGATTTAATACTAAATCTCTGCTTTAATATTAGCCAACATGCATACAATTGACATTCCACTTTTGTCACTCTTAGGCAGCTCTGATACATTGTCAAAGTTAAGAGTGGTAAAAGTGAAGGTCAAAGTTTAGAGCGGCATAGAGAATTGGGTAAAAACTAGAGCGTCAAAAACAAAAATTCCCCTTTATAATTACCTCTCTATATCTTCTAGATACTATTTCCATTCAAAAATTAAGGCTATTTGACTAACAATTAGTCCAATAATATGCTGTATAAATTACATAAAATAGATACTATTAATTAATATAATATATACTTTCATATGATTATAGTTTTTTGATCCTTATGTATGATTATAGTTTAATAGTAACCATTGGTTGACTATTTTATAAGAGACTAAAAATAAAAGTATGAACTTGAACAGTTAAACAACGCAAACCAAGATAATCTTGTGGTTGTGTTTCTCAATCCCCAAGAGTCCGAGGCGATTATATTTTCCCTCCTTCTGTTGACGCAGTCACCAGTTCGCCCCCATCTTTGATGGCCTTTTGGCCATGGAGGTGCGAAACACCCCCCCCTCTCCCGCCGATGAGAGAGATTCCACTCTTGTTCTGGTTGAGGTCAACGTCTTGGTTGGGGTAGTGTTGCAGCGACGATACCCCCTAGTAGGAATAATGTCTTTCATGTTTAATCCATGTTCCGATGGTGCATCTAGCATTGCCAAAGGACGTGTGAAGGTGTGTTTCCGTCGAATCACACATGATTCAGTCGTTGCTGGTATTTAGTGGATATGTTTGGATACAGTCATCATTCATATCTTTACATGTTTGATCCTTCCGATCACATCTTTGTCTTCATCTGCGATGATTGATGTTTTGGTGTGATGCTCTTGTTATGCCTTAGCATGATGGCCTTCGGATTGTCTACTACAATATGGTTTGCCCAGCTTCGGTAAGAGGGACGATTACGATGACATGCCTTTGACTCGCCGTGGTGCTTGTAGTTGTCGCTAGGTGGTCCACAGACCTAGTTATATTTCTTCTTCTTATGATGATCAATATACCGCCTTGAAAATTATGAAAAAGACACCATCTGCATGACCCGAGAAACCCAGCGATCGTCAAATCCTTTCTGGAGCAAAACTTTGAACATCAACGGCGAGATCGGCCCCCACTTACCCACCCTTTGTGGGGTTAGACAGGGTGACCCCTTCTCGCCGTTCTTGTTCAACATGGTGGTTGATGCTCTCGCCTCCATCCTCGACCGTGCGAAGGCGGCTGGCCATATCCATGGGATCGTCCCACATTTGGCTGGCGGTTGTGGGATTTCCCTCCTCCAATATGCCGATGACACCATCATTATGGTGGAAGGCTCTGGCGCTGACATCTCCAACCTCAAATTCCTCCTCCTGTACTTCCAACAACTACCCGGTCTCACAATCAACTTCGACAAGAGTGATGTGATGGTCCTTGGGTACTCCCCATTCGAGTCTCAGAGCATTGCCGACCGCTTCAATTGTCGGCTGGGCTCCTTCCCCACGACTTACTTGGGGATTCCCATTAGTGACTCTTGGCTCTTGGTTGTCGATCTCCGTAGCTCGATGGCCAAGCTCCAGCTTCGTATCGAGCCTTGACAGGGGCGGTGGCTCTCCAAGGCTGCCCACACGGTCCTCATAAACTCTTCGCTCTCTAGCCTGCTGTTGTTCCTCATGAGTTTGTATAGTCTCCGTGAGACCCTTCACCACGAGATAGCCTCGGTCCAGGCTCGCTTCTACCGGGCGGGAGAGAACAATAGCAGAAGTACCATATGGTTAGCTGGCCTGACATCTGCAAACCCCGCGACCAGGGAGGCCTTGGGATCATGTGCTCCAACTGCATGAACATTGCCTTGCTGTCTCGGTGGCTCTGGCGCATTGCTAGCGGCGAGGGTGGTCTCTAGCTTGACATCATCCGGAATAAATACCTTAATGGCTAGCCCCTCGCCTTCTATCAGCGATCCGGTGGCTCGCAATTCTGGTAGTCCCTCGTCCAGTTGCTACCCATCCTTCGCATTGGAACCTCCATCTCAGTAGGCTCCGACGTCGCTACGTTGTTCTGGTTCGATCGCTGGGTCGGTGACCTCCCCTTTGCGGCTCGCTTCCCCGACCTGTTCTCCATTGCAGTTGAGCCGCGGATCTCCGTTGCGATGGCCCTTGCCGATCTCGGATGCCTCGCCTTTTGCCGACCGTTTGGCCCACCTGCCACCGGGGCCTGCCATGAGCTCCTCGACTGCATTGCCCTCCACCAGCCTGACGTTGACCAGAGGATGACCACACCTCATAGCGTCTTGAGACCTCGGGTGTGTTTTCCACTAAATCCCTTTACCGGGTCATTGCTCCCTCCATCGCCCCCTCCCTCTAGTGCAGGTTTGGTCCATCCGTCTACCTCTGAAGATTAGGATCTTCATGTGACAATGGATTCAGGGACGGACTCCTTCGGGTGTGAAGGTTCGCAATCGGAATGCCCCGGGAGATGGTGTGCGCCCGCTGTTTGGGACTGCCGAGGATTCCAACCACATATTTTTCACGTGTGTTGCAGCTCAGTTCCTATGGAGTTGCTTTTGAGAGTCTGTAGGTGGGAATTGGTGCCACACCAACTTCCCAGAGCTCTTTGCCGAGATCTAGGCCTCCCCACCCTCCACTCGCCACATTAGGTGGCTTGAGATTGGTGTCCTTGCTTGGATCCTTTGGACGGTTCGCAACAAGCTCGTGATCCAGCGCACTCATCTTCGACGTGCTTCTGAAGCGGTTTTCAAACTTTGTGGTTACTTGCAGCTCTGGCAGCCGCTTAGCCGCCCTCACGACCGTGACGCCATCAGCTCCTCCATCGCCGCCCTTCGACGGAAGGCCCTTCGCTTGGTGCCTCTACTTCAGCCGCCACCACCCGAGTCGGGTTAGCTCCCTTCGGGATGTTTCCCCCCATTTTTTCTTTTCTTTTAGGGCTTGTTGAGATGTGCCCTTAGCAGAACCTTTGCACTTTCGTTCTTGTGGGTGTGTGTGTGGTGTGAACTTTGTGTAGTTGGTTGCTTGGGCGGTTTGCTTTATCTATAAAGTGGGGCAAAAGCCTTTTTCGGTAAAATTATGAAAAATTCAGAAGTTCTCCTAAAAACCTATGTATTATATGTCAAACTCTAAAAAACATACGTTTTCTATTTCAAAATAGAGTAAGAGGATCTATGATCAGACCCTTCGAATCCTTCCTAAACATTTATGCGGACAACCCGATCATCGCTCGGTCATAAAATCGCCATCTACCCCTCCCACATCTAGCCCAAACATTCGGGTTGTTCGTGTTGGAAATATGTCCTAGAGGCAATAAATAAAGTGTTTATTATTATATTTCCTTGTTCATGATAATTGTTTATTATCCATGCTATAATTGTATTGATTGGAAACACATTGCATGTGTGGATATATAGACAACATGTTGTCCCTAGTGTGCCTCTAGTAGACTAGCTCGTTGATCAAAGATAGTCAAGGTTTCCTAGCCATTGACATGAGATGTCATTTGATAACAGGATCACATCATTAGGAGAATTATGAGATGGACAAGACCCAAACTGTAAATGTAGCATATGGTCGTGTCAGTTTATTGCTACAGTTTTCCGCATGTCAAGTATATGTTCCCATGACCATGAGATCATGCAACTCACGGACACCGGAGGAGTGCCTTGTGTGTATCAAACATCACAACATAACTGGGTGATTATAAAGGTGCTCTACAGGTATCTCCGAGGGTGTATGCTAGGTTGGCATGGATCAACACTAGGATTTGTTACTCCGTGTGACGGAGAGGTATCTCAGGGCTCACTCGGTAATACAACATCACAACAAGCCTTGCAAGCAATGTGACTAAGTGTTAGCCACAGGATCTTGTATTACGGAACGAGTAAAGAGACTTTCCGGTAATGAGGTTGAACTAGGTATGGAGATACCGATGATCGAATCTCGAGCAAGTAACATACCGAAGAACAAAGGGAACATCATACGGGATTAACTGATTCCTTGACATAGAGGTTCGTCCAGTAAAGATCTTTGTAGAATATGTAGGAATCAGTATGGGCATCCAGGTCCCGCTAGTGGTTATTGACCATAGAGGTGTCTCGGTCATGTCTACATAGTTCTCGAACCCGCAGGGTCTGCACACTTAAGGTTCGGTGACGTTTCGGTAGTATAGAGTTATGTATGGTGGTCACTGTTGGGGATATAGCCCCGTGATATGACCCGGCTGGAAGGTTCCAGTTGATAAGCATTGGTTATGAGCCGGCCCATGAAGATATGTATCAGCTGGAGGCCCAAGAACTTTGGCGGCTCTTGAGGTGGGCCGGACGACATAGACCCGGATGCGCAAGACCTTCCAAAGGATAACTTGGTTGGTAAGATAGAGATGGATTCGGAGATGTAAAGCGTGATCCGGTTGTACAATTGTAAGACCCGACGGCTCTGACCTCTTATATAAAGGCAGAGTCGGGGCGGCTTAGGGAGAGGTGATCGAAAACTAGGTCAAGCGTCTAGCCCCTTGTAATCGATACAACAAGCAATAACAACACAAGCAGGACGTAGGCTTTTACCTCGGCTTGAGGGGCCGAACCTGGGTAAACTCGTGTCCTTTGTCTCGATCAACCCCTTTGAGTCCACTACCATGGCGATGGCTCCGAACTCAAGTCTGGTAACCCGGACATCTGCCGTGACAAAACCACGACAGTTGGCGCCCACCGTGGGGAACGCATTCGGTGGTGTTGAGTTCTCAAAGGGCTCCCTTCCAGAGCTCGAAGGATACGTAGTTGGGAGGATGAGCAAGAGTCGCCGCGGCCGGCTCTACATCGACGACGCCAGCTAGGGGCTTGATGATGCTTCCGTGGAGTATGGTTTCAGGGTTCCGTTCGGCGGGATCCAGGTGTTCATTGAAAAGATAGACGGATCTACACCCGGGCCGGACGTTTGCACCGACATCGTCGAGCCGGCTCGACGTCTCTAGCCCGCATGTAAGGTAGGCCCTAACCGTGTTAACCCGGTTCAAGGGCATGTCTTCGTGGGCTTCACTCAAGGTATGGATCTGGAAGCATCCGGATCTCAAGGGACTCTCGTGCACTCTGATGATGAGTCATTAAGTGAGGAAACTGAATCTGTGTACCAGCTCAGCAATGGTGGCCTTGGGGGCTATGGTGACACTCGCCCCGAGTCAGAGCACGGTGAATCAGATGAGCCGGAGCGGCCGTCTCACGCGGCGGTATTCATGGCAGGGCCAGGGCGGCCGGGTCGGAAGCTAACCCTCCCCAGCCGCCGGCTCAGGGCCTTGTGGAGTTGATGGATGAGCTTGAGGCTTTGTTAGCTACAGAGGTCACACCAGATAATCAGGTGGCCCGTAACGCAGAGATCGCAAGGATCAAGGGCCGGATGGCCGAGGAGCGTCAGAGGATAACTGATTTAAACTCCCAGATGGAGGCAGAGGCAGCACGGCTCAAGGCCGACGCTTTCTGTTTGGGGCTGGAACAGTTTTCAGCGGCAGTTGTGCACCGTAGGAGGCATCAATCTTGTCTGTCAGAGCGTTATGAGGCGAGGAATCTCTTCAACACCCCTGGCTCTGGGAGAGCGGCAGCTGCCCCTGGGGAAGGGCGAGCAGCCGCTCACATGGCCCCACCCGGAGGGTTTACGACACCAGCGGGTCATTATTCTAACCCGGTCGAGAACATGGTAGCAGTAGCTACCCAGCTTGGAACGATCCCTATCCCAGATGAGGCACCCTTTGCGGAGGAGGTGAGGAACGCTATCGGATATTTACAGACGGTCGTGGCTCAACAAGAGAGATATACTCACAGCCGGAGCCGGATCCACTCCACCCCTCTCCATAGTCGAAGTTTCAGCCGGCGCTATGAGTCGCCGGCGGTGTCAAGCAGTGGCCCGCATCATGGGCAAGGGGGACGCGCGGCGCTAGACGCGCAGGCCCTGGTGGACCGGGCAAGAAACAGGCGAGAACAAGAGGCAGCAATAGTTCCTCCGGGTCTTGGGCCCTCAGTGTTGACAGAGGCCGGAGCGGTTGGTAGCGCTAGAGCCGCGGGAGTTCCATGCTTAACTCCAGCTCTACGGAGCGAGAGGTTTCCTAAGGATTTCAAGGGGCCTCGGAAGGTTCCAAATAACACGGCGGATCTCCCTCCCGAGGCTTGGGTCGAGAGCTATGAGCTAGCTATGGAGATGCTAGACGTCAGTGAGGCTGCTTTTGCAAAATATTTTATCATGATGCTCGAGGGTCCGGCTCGCACATGGTTAAAGGGTTTACCACCCAACACTATAAGTTCTTGGGCCGAATTGAGGGCAAGGTTCATCAAAAATTTCCAAGGGACCTGCAAGCATCCTATGACCATTGTGGATTTGGATCATTGCGTTCAGCAGGAGAATGAGTCGGCTCATCATTGGGTTCGGTGGGTGTCGGCCGTCATTCACTCATCGGAACAGATCACGGCGGCTCAAGCGGTGCTCATTTTGGAGAAGAATTGTCATTTCGTTCCACTAAAGCAGAAGCTTGGCTGGCTTAAACGTACGTGTCAAGACATGGGAGAGCTCATGACGGCTCTAACAAAGTACGCCGACTCAGACAACACCAAAGATCCGGGTTCGGATGAGGAGAAGTCGAATCAGGGAAAGAAGAACAACCAAGGCAAGAGTTTTGGGAACAATGGGAATCAAAGCAGACAGAGGAACGCTGGCGGCGGGTCAGAGCTGGTGGCAAATGCTAACACAGGGCCGAATGTTCCTAAGGGGAACGGGCGTTACAAGCCGTACCAGCGGGATAACAGGCCCCCTTTCAATTTGGAAGTGGTGCTTAGGAAACCCTGCCCAGAGCACAGCACACCTGATAAACCAGCAACGCATGCATGGGGCGATTGTTTTATCATGCATAGATTTAAGAATCAACATTTTCAACCGCCTCATAATCAGGGCGGTGGGCCGCCTGGCGGATCAGGGCCTGGCGGTTCAAGCCACGGCGGGTTAGGTGTCGGCTTTGGTGCTGGCGGCTCAGGAGCAGGTCATCCGGGTCACAATAATCAGCAGCATCAACAACATCCTGGCAACAACAATCATAATGACCACCAGCAGCAGCAGCAACAGCAACAACAGCGCAATCAGTCTGGATTCCAGAGTAACCCGAAGCAGCTCAACTCGGGGCAGTATCATGTGTTTACGACTGGTAACAGCAAGCGAGATGAGAAACTACGGAGGCGAGCGGTTAATACGATCGCGCCGGCTCTCCCATGATACCTGCCGTGGTCAGAGTATGACATAACGTGGAGCAGGCAAGATCACCCGCCACGGGTGGATGACCCGGGCCGGCTTGCTCTGGTGGTGGCCCCTCAGATACATGGTTATGGAGTAAATAAAGTGCTCATGGACGGAGGTAGCAGTATCAACATCTTGTATTATGACACCTTCCGGCGGATGAAGTTGCTAGACAAAGATCTCAAAACTTCTTCTACTGTGTTTCATGGCATGGTACCTGGTAAGTCGGCATACCCAGTAGGAAAAATCTCTTTGGAGGTGGCTTTTGGCGATGAGTATAATTACAGGGTGGAGACCTTATGGTTCGAGGTGGTCAAGATCAAGAGCCCTTATAATGCGTTGTTCGGGCGGCCGGCTTACGCCAAGTTCATGGCTAGACCTTGTTATTTTTATTTGCGGCTTAAAATGCCCGACCTAAATGACACGATTATGGTTCATGGCAATCGAAAAACGGCTCTTGAGTGCGAGGAAGGTGATGCGGCTTATGCTGAGTCTAGCTGTGCACAAGAGGAGCTGAAGTTCTATAAGGAGAACGTTGACCCGGAGGACATGACCCCATTGAAGAAACCAAATACAGAGGCAGAGCCGCCACTCAAGTTTTCAGCGGATGATACTAAAACAGTGGACTTTACTCCGGGCGACTCATCCAAGCAGTTCATCATCGGGGCTCACATGGATCCCAAATAGGAAAGCACGCTCACCGAATTCATCCGTGAGAATCGGGACATCTTTGCATGGAAACCTTCTAACATGTCGGGTGTACCGAGAGAGTTTGCTGAGCACAATCTTAATGTGAATCCGAAGTTTAAGCCGATCAAGCAGTTTCTGCGGCGGTTCAATGAGGAGAGGCGCAAGGCTATTGGGGAAGAGGTTGCCCGGCTCTTAGCCGCTGGGTTCATAGTTGAAGTTTTTCACCCGGAATGGTTGGCTAATCCAGTATTGGTGCTTAAAAAGAATGGTACTTGGCGTATGTGCATAGATCACATGGACCTTAACAAGGCTTGTCCGGCTGATCCCTTCGCACTCCCTCGCATTGATCAGATCATTGATGCAACAGCCGGTTGTGAGAATTTGTGTTTTTTGGATGCTTATTCAGGGTATCATCAGATCAAAATGGCAGTCAAGGACCAGGAGAAGACATCGTTTATCACACCTTTTGGGGTGTTCTGCTACGTCGCCATGCCTTTTGGGCTCAAGCGTGCCCAGGCGACTTACCAGCGGTGTGTGCAGAACTGTCTCCACAGCCAGATTGGTCGTAATGTTCATGCTTATGTGGATGACATAGTGGTGAAGTCTAGGAAGAAGGAAACCCTCTTGGAGGACCTGAAGGAAACTTTTGACAATCTCCGGGTGTACAAAATGATGCTTAACCCGGCAAAATGTGTCTTTGGTGTCCCTGCAGGAAAGCTTTTGGGGTTCTTGGTTTCTGAGCGTGGCATCGAGGCTAACCCGGATAAAATCAAGGCTATCACCTCTTTGCGAGAGCCGACATGCATCAATGATGTTTAGCGTATTGCAGGCCGGATTGCGGCGTTGAGCCGGTTCATAAGCCGGCTTGGGGAGAAGGCCATCCCCTTGTATCAGATGATGAAGAAGACGGACAAGTTTAAGTGGAGCAAGGCAGCCGCAGAGGCGCTGGAAGCTCTTAAGAAGCAATTGACTGAGCCGCCAGTATTAGCCGCTCTGGCTGAGAAAGAGCCGCTACTCCTATATGTAGCAGCTAACAGCCGGGCGGTCAGTGTGGCGATTGTTGTTGAACGTAAGGAAGGAGAGAAAGAGTACCCCGTTCAGAGGCATGTTTACTACATCAGTGAGGTCTTGGCCGAGTCCAAGCAGCAATATCCGCATTGGCAGAAGCTTGTATACGGGGTCTTTATGGCTAATCGTAAGCTGAAGCACTACTTTTTGGGCCATCCAATAACTGTAGTAAGCTCTGCCCCGTTGGGGGATATTATTCAGAACAGAGAGGCTACGGGAAGGATTACCAAGTGGGCTTTAGAGTTGGGGCCTCTTAACATCATTTACACCCCTCGTACAACAATTAAGTCTCAGGCCTTGGTGGATTTCATAAATGATTGGACAGAGTGCCAAGCGCCCGGAGAGAAGCCGGACAACACATACTGGACTATATATTTTGACGGGTCTAAATAGCTTGAAGGGTCTAGTGCTGGTGTGGTTCTCACCTCCCCGAAAGGTGATAAGTTTTGTTATGTGCTCCGGTTGATGTTCTCCTGTACTAATATTGCTGCTGAGTATGAAGCCTTGCTCCATGGTTTGAGAGTCGCTAAAGAGATGAATTTAAGCCGGGTTAGATGCCTGGGCGACTCAGACCTTGTGGCTCAGCAAGTTTCAGGTACTTGGGATTCTAAGGACCCACGGATGGCGGCTTATCGACAGGCGGTTGATGTTGTTGCATGTTATTTCAAAGGGTATTAGGTGGATCATATTGATCGTCGGCGAAACGAGGCGGCTGATGCATTATCATGACTCGGATCTCAGCGTAAGCCAGTGCCGCCTAATGTTTTTCTTGACATGTTATATCATCCGACTGTCAAGATGCCTTCTGAGGAGGATCTGGCAACTCCTGACCCGGAGGCGGCTCTAGTGGCGGCTCTACATATTATTCTGGATTGGGCTACTCCTTATTTAGCGTACTTGACGCGCGGCGAGTTGCCGGATGATGAGAGCTGGGCTCGGGAGATCGTCTGCCGTTCTAAGTCCATGACAATTATCAACGGTGAGTTACACAAATGCAGTGTGACAGGTGTTTTCCAACGCTGTGTGTCACTAGAAGAGGGCCAACAGATCTTAAATGAAATTCATGCTGGCGACTATGGACATCATGTCGGGTCAAGATCTTTAGTGGCCAAAGCTTTTCGGCATGGATTTTTCTGGTTCACGGCTCACAAGGATGCAGAGGATCTAGTTCGTAAGTGTGACGCTTGTCAGAAATTTGGCCGACGTGCTCATGTTCTGGGTCAAGAGTTGAGGATGATACCTATCACTTGGCCGTTTGCGGTCTGGGGGCTTGATATGGTAGGGCCCTTCAAGAGGTCCAAAGATAAGAAAACGCACCTCTTGGTGGCAGTTGATAAGTTTACCAAGTGGGTTGAGGCTGAGCCAGTAAGCAAGTGTGATGCAGCTACAGCGGTTGAATTTGTTAGGAAATTGATCTATCATTTTGGCTATCCACACGGTATTATCACTGATAATGGTACAAATTTGTCCAAGGGGGCTATGAAGATGTTCTGTGAGAAGGAGCATATCCGGCTTGATGTTTCAGCTGTGCCACATCCACAGTCCAATGGCCAGGCTGAGCGGGCTAATCAGGAAATCCTGCGAGGGGTTAAACCCCGGCTCATGGTCCCTTTGAAACGGACGGCCGGGTGTTGGGTTGATGAGTTGTCTTCCGTCTTATGGAGCATCCGGACTACACCTAATAGGTCTACAGGTTTTACACCTTTTTTCATGGTCTACGGGACTGAGGCGGTTCTACCCAGTGACATCCGACATGATTCCCCAAGGGTGGCGGATTATGTTGAGACGGACAATGAGCTGGCACGTCAAGATGCATTGGATGCCTTGGACAAAGCACGAGAGTTAGCAGCGACCAGATCGGCAACTTACCAGCAAGACCTGCGACGCTATCATAGCCGCAGGGTGAAGACCCGGACGTTCCGGGAAGGTGACCGGGTGCTCCGGCTTATTCAAGACCAAACCGGGATGCATAAACTCTCTCCGCCGTGGGAAGGGCCCTTTGTGGTTAGCAGAAACCTCAACAACGGGTCATACTATCTCATTGATATTCGTGATGAGTCGGACACGGCGGGTCAGGAGACTTTGCGGCCATGGAACGTGGCACACTTGCGGCCATATTATACTTAAGAGATGATGCAGATCCATTATCATTATACATATCATATTTATATAGAGTAGTACTACTACCAAAGATTGGAGCCCCGGCTCTTATGGGTGTCTTTATGATCTCAGGATGAAATTCTTCAATACCAGCAAATTTGCGGTTCCTGTGGTTCTTTGACCCGCCAAGGTCTTGCCGGTTAATCTCCTTTGGAGACCCTGAACCAGTTAAAGTGACCTGTTAAAAGTATTCCAGTCAATCTCGCTTTAGAGACCCTGAGCCAGTTCATAGAGTTGACGGCCACGCTTTAGAGACCCTGAACTGATGTCAATACAATAAGTTCTTCTCAGTCAATCTCGCTTTAGAGACCCTGAGCCGGTTCACAAAGTTGACGACCAATCTCGCCTTAGAGACCCTGAACTGATGTTACTCTTACCAGTCAATCTCGCTTTAGAGACCCTGAGCCGGTTCACAAAGTGGACGGCCAATCTCGCTTTAGAGACCCTGAACTGTTGTATGTTAAAAGTTAAGCTCTTATCAGTCAATCTCGCCTTAGAGACCCTGAGCCGGCTCACAGAGTTGACGGCCAATCTCGCTTTAGAGACCCTGAACTAGTATGATGCACAATTGGCTTTATGCCTAGTTTGAGTACATTAAGCGCTATTGTTGATGGAGGCTTCCTACCTTTGGTATAGCTTAAAAAATTCCCCTAAGGCAACAACGTGTACATCAAATTCCAGTTGCTTATCAACTGCGGCCATCGAAGGGGGCTTCTTACCGACGGGTATCGCTTATCTCACCCTAATGGTCGGCTTTATGCCACTTCCGGTTACTTATTAACCGCGGTTGTCGAAGGGGGCTTCTTACCGACGGGTTCGCTTATCTCACCCTAACAACCGGCGTTTACGCCAAAAATAGTTGCGGAAGGAGGCTTCTTGCCCTTGGGTATAGCTTACATAAGCCCTTCATGCAGCCGGCTAGTACAATTACTAGTCGCGGCTGTCGAATGGATGCTTCTTGCCATAAGGTATAGCTTACATAATACCATCGGCAGCCGGCCCTATTCAACATTGGCTGATTGGAGGAGGCTTCTTGCCTTCAGGTATAGCTTACATCACCTTCCAACAGCAGGTATAGCTTAAATATCACCCTTCACACAGCCGGGTATAGGCCGCTTTAAAGTTCTCAACAGTCGTCGTTGTCACATAGAGGCTTCCTACCGTCAGGTATAGCTTACTTTATCTTATGGCAGCCGGCTCTTCCATGGCGTCTCATTATAACAAAAGGGAAGTCATGCTGCTCCGGTTGATGGAGTAAATTTCCCGGGTCTAATGACTCCGGGTGAAGGACAGACGTCTCGGAAAAATTACGCATTGGTTTATCAACAGCCACGTTTGTTCATGGAGGCTATTTGCCAACAGAGGTATTATCCGGTTCTAAAAAGAGTTTCGAAGACTTCCAAGTGCCTCTCATGAATCATTGGCAGATTTATCAAAGATGGAAGCAAAGAGCTAAGAAAGATGATTGAGTACTATAAAGTAAACCACCGGCAAGTGCATTCAGATGTTAAAAGACTGTTACAAAAGATGTTCTCAGAGGGAACAAACGATGTTTCTGACAAAGTTTCAAAACACCATGGGCGGAGGATTACAAGAGCCAATACTTGCTCTGACTATTACAAGGTTCGGTCACTCGGCCGGCTCATCCTGCTCCAGATCTTCTGCGGTTCAGATCTGAAGATTGCCGAGTTCCCAGTTGCAGTTAGAGACGGCAGCAAATGACCCTTCAAAGAAAGGCGCGACGTTAAGCTCACCAGGGAAGAGATCTTTGCTTCGGGCGGGTGTTAGGTCTTTACACTCGTAAAGAGGCCCGCGGATCCGTTTATCTTCCTAGTCGTATGCTGCTTGGTAGTTCTTCAAGTCATCCTCCGCCTCATCAGCCATTACAGACGCCAGATAGCGAGAGTCCTTGACGACTTTGAAATAGTCTTCGTCAGAAAATTCTGAGCCGTCCACCTTCTTCGAAGGATATCCACCCATCATCTCATCTGGTGTGAGATCCGGCGCGAAGGCCATGGCCCGGCTCAAACCCGCAACGGCTCCAGAGCGGAAAGCCGACTTCTTCAGCTCTTGTATTTGCTTGGGCACTGTGGAGAATAGTTCTAACACCCCTTTCAGGGCCTTGGGAATCTTCTCCTTATACTGTATGCTTTTGATGGTGAACATTGTTCCGCAATACAGCTGCTCTGTAAAGGTGTATATGGCCTTCAGCGATAGGATGATGTCGTCTGCAAGCTGCCGGCTCAAAGGTCCTACATGAGCCGGAAGAGACAGTTTCATCGTTAGTTGTTTCATAAAAGATATTAAGTAAAGGAGTACAGGAATGATGGACTTACCAAATAAGGTGGCAGACATCTTAGCGATGTGTCGTTTGAGCCCTTGGAGCTCCTCAGCGACGGTGATGAGCCGCTGATCGGCATCATCTGCCCGTTTGATCAGTGTGGCTTTTTCAGACTCAGCTGTTTCTTTCAATATTGTTAGCTCGGAGGTGATCTTGGCTACTTCTTTGGCTAAGATCCGGCATCTCTCGTCAGCAAGGCTTCGTGCTTCCTGTTGAGCTGCCAAGTTGGTTTTGAGATCCACCAGCTGAGAGTCGGCGATGTTCAGAGCGTCCTGTGCATATCAAAGGCAAAGTATAAGCTATTGCAGCAACAAGAGTATTCATATGCATACAGGTTCACAGTTCAAGTTCTACAAGTCTCACACAGATTGCAAGCAATATATTTGACACTTGGGAGCTAATGTATATTTGATCTGTTCACAACTATAGTTCCGGCTCATCTTCCTGAAAATTGACCCGGAACTTGGGGGCTACACATTGGGTCTCTTCTAATCTCAAAAGTTCTGGTTCAAATAAATTTGAGCAGGCCCTTGGGGGCTACAGTTAGCAGTATGCAAGTGTTGACGGTATTTAAAGCAAAGTGTTTTTGACATAACCTTCGAAAGAAGACCCGAATTCAACTCTATGTTAGATTAAATCCGGCCCTTGGGGGCTGGGCAAGGTTATGGCTAAAGAAAGGTAACATACCTCATATTGGTTGGTGTTGACCCGGTTCAGGTAGCCGAAGTGGAGTTCTTCGGCTGTCATTTTGTTGTACGACGAGTCAAACTCAAGTTTCCGCAAAGCTTCAGACGGCTCCGTATGCCGGGTTAAGGCATGCGCTGGTGAAGGAGGTTTTTGAGCAGACCCGGTGATGATAACATCCGGAGTCGCCGGGGTCCTGGTGGGTGTAATCGGCCTTGAAGGAGCAGCTGGGGAGTTCTCCATTATGATGTCATCTGCCGCCGGCTCAGTAGCAGCCGCTGGTGGAGTTTCTTTTTCTGCTGGAGTTTCCTCCGGCTGTTCAATATCCGGTTGAGCCGGGGCCAGCTGTTCAGGCTCTTGATCGTCAATGACAGGGATGGAGGAAGGTTGATGGGTCTTGCGGCGTTTCGCCTGAGCACTGCAAAGTAAAGGGTTAGCATTTAAAGGAGATTGGTATCTCATCAAAGACATCCGGATATTTTAACACTTATAGAGGATTAATCTTTGGTGGAGGTATGACTGAGGCTGAAGAGTCGCACGATGAGGGTGTTTTCTGAAAAATCAAGACACGGAAATGATAAGACATTCGGACATGAAGAGAAACGAAAAAGGGAAGTGCGGATACTAACCTCTGTAGGCCGCTTCTTAGGAGCTGGCGAATTTGGTAGTCCCAATGCAAGCTCTGTAGAGCCGGCGCTCCGGGTCTGACGTCGTTCAGCTTGTTGTTGCTTTTTTGAAAGGAAATCAGGAGCTGGATGAGCGAGAGGGTGAGATAGAGGAAATTTTCTAACAACCCGCCGCGGCTTTCGGAAGAAATATTCTGAGTCGGAGTACATGCAAGTTACCTTAGGAGCGTTGGCGTGACTGGTTTCTACTTCGTCCTATGAGACACGGAAAGATATTATTAAAGAGCTGGCAAGACAAAAAGTCAAGTAAGTAAAGTTCAAGGATCTTACCTCTGACTCTGAAGAAGTCGGGTGTTCAAACCAGTTCTCTTGAGGAGCTGCCTTATTTTGTTTCTTGGCGGCGACTTTCTTCTTGGTTGTCTTCAGAAGAGGAATGTATTCCTTCATCCAGAAGTTAGTGTCAGCCTATGCAAATTGAGCCGGAGGAAGAATATCAAGCTTTGAAAGGAATATATAAACATACAACAGGCGGAAGAAAGGTGAAAATACTTACAAGAGGCGTCGGGTTGGTCGCGCAGAAGGGCGCTAGGCCGATGGTGCTGCATGAACCGGAGGTCTCGTGCACAAGACTTCGGATGGTCATACAGATGTCATCCTCAGTCAAAGTGGTGGCGCTGAAGCACAATTCGCTGTCGTAAAATCCTGGATATTCATACATGAGCCGGTTACGGCGGCTCAGAGGCATGATCCGCCATTGTACCCAGCAGCGGATAAGGTCCGTTCCAATAAGGCCGTTGGCCAGGAGAGCCTTCACTCTGGCGTGGGGCTTCTCATATCTAGCACGGTCAGCAGCTGAGAGCCGGTCGGGCAGTGAAGTGTCGGTTGAGAGCCGGGAAGGACGATAACCCGGCAGACGATGTTCCGAGTCTGGAGACGTGTCTCTCCAATAGAACCACGTCTTGTTCCAATCTTTTGGGTGGCTGGGCATCTGAACAGCCGGAAAGGTGATACCCCTCCGGTGCTGGATGGTGATTCCTCCGAGTTCCAAGCTTGGCCCACTCTTATATTCAGTCTGGCGGTTGGCATAGAAGAACTCTCTAAAGAATCCGACTGACGGCCTTGATTGAAGGTATGCCTCACAGAGGACTTGAAAGTGGCAAATGTTTGATACAGAATTCGGCGCCAGATCTTGGGGATGCAGCTTGTACAGGTGCAGAATGTCGCGAAAGAATTTTGACCCGGGTGGCACAAATCCTCGTTCGATATGATCTGTAAAGACTATAACCTCCCCTTTCTTTGGGGCGGGGCGGGTCTCACCAGTCGAAACACGCCAGTTGATCACTTCCTTTGGGGGAAGGGTGCCAGCGGCTACTAAATCAGATAAATACTCTTCGGTCACACAGGAGCCGACCTAATTGCAGGAATTAGTGGCACGTGTCATCTTGGCGGCTTAAAAGTATTGTGCAAAAAGAAAATGGCGACTAATCAACCAAAGAGCCGGAGGGGGTCTAGCGGCTCACTATGGGTGGATGAGCCGGAAGTTATCAAGACCCGGACAAACAAGTTTCACAAATCGATACTAAAGTTTTGGATCTACCGAAGCAGAAAAGGAAGTTCTACGTCAACCTAAGCCAAGAACAGTGAAAGTGAAAAATCGACCTACAGCCTTAACCGACCGCACATTGCGCACGGGCGGGCCATGTACGGTGGCGGCGATGACAATGCAGCCTAAAAGGAGGCGTGGCGGGGCCCGAGACTTGGCCGTGCGACCATGCCAGAAAACGAAACGCGCGGCCGGGGTCCGCCGGCGGAAACCCAATTTTACTACCGATCTAAAGCTGCGGGAAGAGGTACTTACCGGAGGCGGAGACGGCGGCGGGCGCAATTCTGGTGCAAACAGGTTGATGCAGCGGCCTGGGTTGGTGACGGACGAGCGGCGGCACCGGAGTGAAGCGGACGAGCTCAAGCGACGGACGGGCGACAGGAAGAAGAAGAAGAGGCGCACGAGCGGGAATGCATTGGTTTGACTCGTGCGGGTCCTATTTAACAGGGAAACAGTGTGGGTTCCCAGGCGTTAGCACCGATCTTGCCGAAACGGACGCCTCGATTTTCGATAAACGGTTAAATGTGAGAGATTTGGTGATACGTCAGCGTATCTGTGATGTCACGCCGGGTCATTCCTGGCAACTCTCAGACAATTGCAACAGATGGATGAAATGAGCTGGCTCACTTCAGCCTGGGGCCTAATGTTGGGGATATAGCCCCGTGATATGACCCGGCTGGAAGGTTCCGGTTGATAAGCATTGGTTATGAGCCGGCCCACGAAGATATGTATCAGCTGGAGGCCCAAGAACTTTGGCGGCTCTTGAGGTGGGCCGGACGACATAGACCCGGATGCGCAAGACCTTCCAAAGGATAACTTGGTTGGTAAGATAGAGATGGATTCGGAGATGTAAAGCGTGATCCGGTTGTACAATTGTAAGACCCGATGGCTCTGACCTCTTATATAAAGGCAAAGCCGGCGCGGCTTAGGGAGAGGTGATCGAAAACTAGGTCAAGCGTCTAGCCCCTTGTAATTGATACAACAAGCAATAACAACACAAGCAGGACGTAGGCTTTTACCTCAGCTTGAGGGGCCGAACCTGGGTAAACTCGTGTCCTTTGTCTCAATCAACCCCTTTGAGTCCACTACCATGGCGATGGCTCCGAACTCAAGTCTGGTAACCCGGACATCTGGCGTGACAAAACCACGACAGTGATCGAAGGTTGTTCGGAGTCCCAGATGAGACCCCGGACATCACGAGGAGCTCCGGAATAGTCCGGAGGTAAATATTGATATATAGGAAAGTGGTGTTTGAACTCTGGAAAAGTTTCAGGCATTTCTCATAGTGTACCGGGAGTGACGAATGGATTCCGAGGACCACCAAGTGGGGCCCACATACCCCAAGGGGCCACATGGGCCTTAGAGGTGGCGCACCAGCCCCTGGTGGGCTGAGAAAGCCAGCTCAAGAGGCCCTATGTGCATGGAGGAAGAGATAGAGTAGGGGCCAAGTTTGGGAAAGAGTCCCACTTGGAATCCACCTCCCACAAAACTCTGCCCCTATGCTTCGGCCGAAGCCCTCCTTGTAGGAGGGGAAAGGATGCCTCCTCTCCTCTCTCTCCTATATATATACTAGAGGATTTAGAGGGCATCCTTATGTTGGAAATATGGCCTAGAGGCAATAATAAATTAGTTATTATCATATTTCCTTGTTCATGATAATCGTTTATTATCCATGCTATAATTGTATTGATCGAAGACTTAGATGCATGTGTGGATACATAGACAAAACCATGTCCCTAGTATGCCTCTAATAGACTAGCTCGTTAATCAAAGATGGTTAAGGTTTCCTAGCCATGGACATGAGATGTCATTTGATAACGGGATCACGTCATTAGGAGAATGATGTGATCGACAAGACCCAAACTACAAACGCAGCATATGATCGTGTCAGTTTATTGCTACTGTTTTCTGCATTTCAAATATTTGTTCCTATGACCATGAGATCATGCAACTCACTGACACCGAAAGAGTGCCTTGTGTGTATCAAATGTTGCAACGTAACTGGGTGACTATAAAGATGCTCTACAAGTATCTCCGAGGGTGTCTAATGGGTTGGCATGGATCAAGACTAGGATTTGTTACTCCGTGTGACGGAGAGGTATCTCAGGGCCCACTCGGCAATACAACATCACAATAAGCCTTGCAAGCAATGTGACGAAGTGTTAGTCATGGGATCTTGTATTATGGAACGAGTAAAGAGACTTGCCGGTAATGAGGTTGAACTAGGTATGGAGATACCGATGGTCGAATCTCGGGTAAGTACCATACCGAAGAACAAAGGGAACATCATACGGGATTAACTGAATCCTTGACACAGAGGTTCGAGCGATAAAGATCTTCGTAGAATATGTAGGAGACAATATGGACATCCAGGTCCCGCTATTGGTTATTTATAGTAGAGGTGTCTTGGTCATGTCTACATAGTTCTCGAACCCGCAGGGTCTGCACACTTAAGGTTTGGTGACGTTTCAGTAGTATAGAGTTATGTATGGTGGTGAAATAAGGTTGTTAGGAGTCCCGGATGAGATCTCGGACGTCACGAGGAGCTCTGGAATGTTCCGGAGGTAAAGATTGATATATAGGAAGTCCTATTTTGGTCGCCGGAAAAGTTTCGGGCTCATCGGTAGTGTACTGGGAGTGCCGGTAGTGTACCGGGAGACCATAGGGAGGGGTATTTCGACCCAAGAGGCTACATGGGCTGTGGGAGGATGAATACCAGCCCTTAGTGGGCTGGAGGAAGTCCGACAAAGGGCCCATGCGGCTGGGAAGAAAAAGCCCAAAAGGAAAAAGGTGGAAAACGGCAAAAAGGGCTAAATTAGGAAGGAGTCCTAATCCTACTAGGAGTGGAGGAGGAGGACTCCTCCCTCCTGGTTCGGCCGACCCAAGGGCTGGATACTTGGGAGCCAAGCCTCCTCCTCCTCTCCTCCTATATATACTAGATGGTTTTAGGGTTTTGGCACAAGATTTTCAGCCACGTGCTACCCGTTCCTCTAGTGCATAGTTTCTCCTCTAGATCGGATTTCTGCAATGCTTAGGCGAAGCCCTGCCGGAATAGCTCCACCACCATCGCCGGAGCGCTGTCATGCTGCCAGAGAACTCTTCTACCTCTCCGCTCCCTTTTGCTAGATCAAGAAGGCGGAGATCGTCATCGAGCTGTATGTGTGCTGGACGCAGAGGTGCCATCCTTTCGGCGCTAGATCGGAAGGACCGTGATCAAGATTGCGAGACAGGTCGTGATGAGATCGCGGGATGGATCATGATGAGTTCGCGGGACGGATCGTGATGAGATCGCGGGACGCTCGGCGATTTGGATCATGATGACGTTTGACTACACCAACCGCGCTTCTTAACGCTTCCCGCTTAGCGATCTACAAGGGTATGTAGATCCACTCTCCCTCTCGTAGATGCTCATCACCATGGATAGATCTTGCGTGTGCGTAGGAATTTTTTTGTTTCCCATGCAACGTCCCCCAATAGTGGCATCATGAGCTAGGTCTATCTGTAGATGCGATCTCGAGTAGAACACAAAGAGTTTGTGGGCGTTGATACTTAGATTGCTTCCTCCCTTGGTCGTGTTTTGGTTCAGCGGTATTGTGGGATGAAGCGGCCCAAACCAACCTTACTCGTACGCTTACGAGAGACCGGTTCCATTGACTGACGTGTAACTTCGTTGCACAAAGATGGCTGGCGGGTGTTTGTTTCTCCAACTTTAGTTGGATCGGATTCGACAAAGGCGGTCCTTGAGAAGGTTGAAAAGCAACTTATGTATCACCATTGTGGTTTTTGCATAGGTGAGAATTGTTCTTTCTAGATACCCATAGCAGCCACGTAAAACATGCAACAACAATTAGAGGACGTCTAACTTGTTTTTGCAGGGTATGATGTGATGTGATATGGCCAATTACATGATGTGATATATGTGATGTATGAGATGATCATGTTTTGCATAAAACATCTCGACTTGCATGTCGATGAGTACGGCAATCGGCAGGAGCCATAGGGTTGTCTTTAATTAGTGCATGACCTGCGTGTCAATCATTAAGCGCTATGTAATGCTTTACTTTATCGCTAAATGGTAGCAATAGTAGTAGAAGCATGGTGGGAGCGACAACCCCGATGGAGACACGTTGATGGAGATCAAGATGATAGAGATCGTGGTGTCATGCCGGTGACGATGGAGATCATGTCGGTGCTTTCAAGATGGAGATCAAAAGCACAAGTTCATGGCCATATCATGTCACTTATGATTTGCATGTGATGTTAATCCTTTTATGCACCTTGTTTTGCTTAGGACGACGGTAACATTATAATGTGATCCCTCACTTAATTTCAAGATAAATTGTGTTCTCCCCGAGTGTGCACCGTTGCGAAAGTTCATCGTGTCGAGACACCACGTGATGATCGGGTGTGATAGACTCTACGTTCACATACAACGGGTGCAAGCCAGTGTTGCACATGCAGAACACTCGGGTTAAACTTGACGAGCCTAGCATGTACAGACATGGCCTCAAAACACAAGAGATCGAAAGGTTGAACATGAGTCATATAGTAGATATGATCAACATGATGATGTTCACCATTGAAAGCACCTCAACTCACGTGATGATCGGACTTGAGTTGGTGAATTTGGATCATGTGACACTCAGATAACCTGAGGGATGTCAATTTGAGTGGGAGTTCTTCAGTAATATGATTAATTGAACTCATTATCATAAACATAGTCAGTAGTGGCTTTGCAAATTATGTTGTAGATTACTTGCTCGCGCTGCAGCTCCCTTGAATTTTTATATGTTCCTAGAGAAATAGAGTTGAAAGATGATGGTAGCAATATTGCGGACTAGGTCCGTGATCTGAGGATTTTCCTCAATGCTGCACAAAAGGCTTATGTCCTTAATGCACCGCTCGGTGCGCCAACCCCTCTAGCATCGTCTATAGATGTTGTGAACATCTGACATGCACGTTCTCATGACTACTTGATAGTTTAGTGCGGCATGCATTACGGCTTAGAATTGAGGCTCCAAAACGTTTTGAACATCACGAAACATATGAGATGTTCTAAGAGCTGAAATTAGGATCTCAGGCTCGTGCCCGTGTTGCGAGATGTGAGATCTCCAACAAGATTCTTTGCCTACAAGATGAAAGAGAATAGCTCAATCGTTGAGCATGTGCTCAGATTGTCTGGGTGCTACAATCGCTTGAATCAAGTGGGAGTTTATCTTCCAGATAAGATAGCGATTGATATAGTTCTCCAAGTCATTGTCACTAAGCTACTACAACTTGGTGATGAACTATAAAATGCCAGGGATAGAAATAATGATCCCTGAGCTGTTTGCGATGTTTGACACCGCGAAGATAGAAATCAAGAAGGAGCATCAAGTGTTGATGGTTAGTAAAACCACTAGTTTCGAGAAGGGCAAGGGCAAGGAGGGAAACTTCATGGATGGCAAGTCAGTTGCTGCTCCAGTGAAGCAACCCAAAGTGGAACCCAAACCCAAGACTAAGTGCTTCGATTATGAGGAGAGCGATCGCTGAAGCGGAACAACCCTAGATACTTGGTAGATAAGAAGGCTGGCAATGTCAACAGAAGTATATTTGATATACGTGTTATTGATGTGTACCTTGCTAGTACTCTTAGTAGCACCTGGGTATGGGATACCGGTTCGGTTGCTAAATGTTAGTAACTCGAAATAAAAGCTACGGAATGAACGCAGAACTAGCTAAGGGTGAGGTGACGATGTGTGTTGGAAATATTTCCAAGGTTGATGTGATCAACATCGCATGCTCTCTCTACCTTCTGGATTAGTGACGAACCTAAATAAATGTTATTTGGTGTCTCGCGTTGAGCATGAACGTTATTAGATCGTGTTTATTGCAACACGATTATTCATTTAAGTTAGAGAATAATGGTTATTCTGTTTACATGAATAATACCCTCAATGGTCATGCACCCAGTGAGAATGGTTTGTTGCATCTTGATCGTAGTAATACACATGTTCATAATATTGATGCCAAAAGATAAAAAGTTAATAATGATAGTACCACGTACTTCTGCACTACTGCTAAATGTCATATTGGTATATTGGAAATATGCCCTAGAGGCAATAATAAATTAGTTATTATCATATTTCCTTGTTCATGATAATCGTTTATTATCCATGCTATAATTGTATTGATCGGAGACTTAGATGCATGTGTGGATACATAGACAAAACCATGTCCCTAGTATGCCTCTAATAGACTAGCTCGTTAATCGAAGATGGTTAAGGTTTCCTAGCCATGGACATGAGATGTCATTTGATAATGGGATCACTTCATTAGGAGAATGATGTGATGGACAAGACCCAAACTACAAACTTATCATATGATCGTGTCAGTTTATTGCTACTGTTTTCTGCATTTCAAGTATTTGTTCCTATGACCATGAGATCATGCAACTCACTGACACCGGAAGAGTGCCTTGTGTGTATCAAACATCGCAACGTAACTGGGTGACTATAAACATGCTCTACACGTATCTCCGAGGGTGTCTGATGGGTTGGCATGGATCAAGACTGGGATTTGTTACTCCGTGTGATGGAGAGGTATCTCAGCGCCCACTCGGTAATACAACATCACAATAAGACTTGCAAGCAATGTGATGAAGTGTTAGTCACGGGATCTTGTATTACGGAACGAGTAAAGAGACTTGCCGGTAACGAGGTTGAACTAGGTATGGAGATATCGACGATCGAATCTCGGGCAAGTAACATACCGAAGAACAAAGGGAACATCGTACGGGATTAACTGAATCCTTGACATAGAGGTTCGACCGATAAAGATCTTCATAGAATATGTAGGAAACAATATGGACATCCAGGTCCCGCTATTTTTTATTGACCGTAGAGGTGTCTCATTCATGTCTACATAGTTCTCGAACCCGCAGGGTCTGCACACTTAAGGTTTGGTGACGTTTCGGTAGTATAGAGTTATGTATGGTGGTGACCGAAGGTTGTTCGGAGTCCCAGATGAGATCTCAGACGTCACGAGGAGCTCTGGAATGGTCCGGAGGTAAAGATTTATATATAGGAATTCCTATTTTGGTCGCCAGAAAAGTTTCGGGCTCATCGGTAGTGTACCGGGAGTGCTGGTAGTGTACCGGGAGACCATCGGGAGGGGTATTTCAACCCAAGAGGCTACATGGGCTGTGGGAGGATGAATACCAGAAATTAGTGGGCTGTAGGAAGTCCCACAAAGGTCCCATGCGGCTGGGAAGAAAAATCCCAAAAGGAAAAAGGTGGAAAAAGGCAAAAAGGGCTAAATTAGGAAGGAGTCCTAATCCTACTAGGAGTGGAGGAGGAGGACTCCTCCCTCCTGGTTCGGCCGACCCAAGGGCTGGCTCCTTGGGAGCCAAGCCTCCTCCTCCTCTCCTCCTATATATATTAGAGGGTTTTAGAGTTTTAGCACAAGATTTTCAGCCACGTGCTACCCGTTCCTCTAGTGCATAGTTTCTCCTCTAGATCGGATTTCTGTAGTACTTAGGCGAAGCCCTGCCAGAATAGCTCCACCACCATCGCTGGAGCGCCGTCATGCTGCCGGAGAACTCTTCTACCTCTCCGCGCCGTCACGCTATCAAGAAGGCGGAGATCGTCATCGAGCTGTACGTGTGCTGGACGCGGAGGTGTCGTCCGTTCGGCGCTAGATCGGAAGGACCGTGATCAAGATTGCAAGACGGATCGTGATGAGATCGCGGGATGAATTGTGATGAGTTCACGGGACGGATCGTGATTGGATCGCGGGACGGTCGTGATGAGATTGTGGGACGCTCGACGATTTGGATCGCTAAGACGTTCGACTACACCAACCGCGTTTCTTAACGCTTCCCGCTTAGCGATCTACAAGGGTATGTAGATCCACTCTCCCTCTCATAGATGCTCATCACCATGGATAGATCTTGTGTGTGCATAGGAAATTTTTTGTTTCCCATGCAACGTTCCCCAACACCCTAACCCTAATTCTGCCAAGTGCTACCCTCTTCTTCCTCTAGATCGTTTTCTCCTCTAGATCAGTTTTCAGCAGTGCTTAGGCGAAGCCCTGCTGGAATTGCTCCATCACCATTGCTGCAACACCGTCACGTTGTTGGAGAAATCGTCTACCACTCCGCTCCCTCTTGCTGGATCAAGAAGGCGTAGATCTTCACCGAGCTGCACGTGTGCTGAATGCAGAGGTGCCGTCCGTTCGGTACTTGATCGGGAGTTCGTGGGACGGCTTGCGATTTGGATCGTGGAGACATACCACTACATCAACCGCGTTCTTTAACGCTTCCGCTTAGTGATCTACAAGGGTATGTAGATCCAATCTCTCCTCTCATAGATGCTCATCTCCTAGATTGATCTTGGTGAAGCGTAGGAAATTTTTTGTTTCCCATGCAACGTTCCCCAACAGTGGCATCATGAGCTAGGTCTATGCATAGATGAGATCTTGAGTAGAACACAAAGAGTTTGTGGGCGTTGATATTCAGATTTATTCCTTCCTTAGTCTTTTCTTGGTTCAGCGGTATTGTGGGATGAAGCGGCTTGGACCGACTTTACTCGTACGCTTACGAGAGACCGTGTTCCATCGACTGACATGTGACTTCGTCGCATAAAGATGGCTGGCGGGTGTCTCTCTCTCCCACTTTAGTTGGATCAGATTTGATTAACGTGGTCCTTGTAGAAGGTTGAAAAGCAATATTCATATCACCGTTGTGGTTTTGCGTAGGTAAGAATCGTTCTTGCTAGATACCCATAGCAGCCACGTAAAACATGCAACAACAATTAGAGGACGTCTAACTTGTTTTTGCAGGGTATGTTGTGATGTGATATGGCCAATTTCATGATGTGATATATGTGATGTATGAGATGATCATGTTTTTGTATAGAATATCACGACTTCCATGTCGATGAGTACGGCAACCAGCAGGAGCCATAGGGTTGTCTTTAATTATTGTATGACCTGCGTGTCAATCATTAAGCGCTATGTAATGCTTTACTTTCTCGCTAAATGGTAGCAATAGTAGTAGAAGCATGGTGGGCGCGACAACCCCGATGGCGACACGTTGATGGATATCAATATGATGGATATCATGGTGTCATGACGGTGACAATGGAGATCATGTCGGTGCTTTCTAGATGGAGATCAAAAGTACAAATTCGTGGCCATATCATGTCACTTATGAATTGCATGTGATGTTAATCCATTTATGCACCTTATTTTGCTTAGGACGATGGTAGCATTATAAGGTGATCCCTCACTTAAATTTCAAGATGAATTGTGTTCTCCCCGAGTGTGCACCATTGCGAAAGTTCGTCGTGTCGAGACACCACGTGATGATCGGGTGTGATAGACTCTACGTTCGCATACACCGGGTGTAAGCCAGTGTTGCACATGCAGAACACTCGGGTTAAACCTGACGAGCCTAGCATGTACAGACATGGCCTTGGAACACAAGAGAACGAAAGGTCGAGCATGAGTCATATAGTAGATATGATCAAACATGATGATGTTCACCATTGAAACCACCTTAACTCACGTGATGATCGGACTTGAGTTGGTGAATGTGGATCATGTTTCACTCAGATGACCTGAGAGATGTCAATTTGAGTGGGAGCTTTAGTAATTTGATTAACTAAACTCATTATCTTGAACAATAGTCCAAGTAACCTTTGCATATTTATGTTGTAAATCAATGGCTCGCGCAGTAGCACCCCTGAATTTTAATGCTATTCTAGAGAAAGCTAAGTTGAAAGATTATGGAAGTAACTTTGTGGACTGGGCCTGTAATCTGAGGATTATCCTCACGGCTTCCCAGAAGGCATATGTCCTTGATGCACCGCTTGGTAACCAACCCGCAGACTTGTCATCCGAAGACGTTAAGAATGCTTAGGAGGCATGTTCTGGAGATTACTCAATAGTTCAGTGTGCAATATTGTATGGCTTAGAACCGGGACTTCAAAGACGTTTTGAACATCATGGAGCATATGAGATGCTCCAGGAGTTGGAGTTCATCTTTAAGAAGAATGCCCGGATCGAGAGGTATGAGACCTCTGATAAGTTCTATGCTTGCAAAATGGAGCAGAACGGGTCTATTAGTGAACATATACTCAGAATGTCTGGGTATTCGACTCGTCTGGCGGAGTTAGGGATGCCTCTTTCGCCAGAGGTGATCACTGACAGAGTTCTTCAATCACTGCCACCTAGCTACAAAAGCTTCATGTTGAACTATAACATGGACGAGATGAACAAGTCAGTCGCCGATTTGTTTGCGATGCTGAAAGTCGTTGAGTCTGAAATCCAGAAAGAACATCAAGTGTTGATGGTCAATAAAACCACTAGTTTCAAGAAGAATGGCAAGGGCAAGAAGGATAACTCCAAGAAGGGTGGCAAAGCAGTTGCTCCTCCCGTGAAGAAACCCAAGGCTGAACCCAAGCCAGAAACTGGGTGCTTTCATTGCAAGGGAACTGGTCACTGGAAGCAAAACTGCCCCAAGTATCTGTCTGACAAGAAGGTGGCCAACAACAAACAAGGTATATATGATATACATGTTATTGATGTGTACCTTACTAGCTCTCATTGTAGTGCCTGGGTATTTGATACCGGTTTGGTTGCTCACATTTGCAACTCAACACAGGAACTACAAAATAAACGAAGGTTGGCAAAGGACGAAGTGACAATGCGCGTGGGAAATGGGTCCAAGGTTGATGTGATCGCCGTCGGCACGCTCTCTCTTCGATTACCATCGGGATTAGTGATGAACCTGAATAATTGTTATTTAGTGCCTACGTTAAGCATGAACATTATATCTAGATCTTGTTTATTGCGAGATGGTTACTCATTTAAGTCAGAGAATAATGGTTATTCTATTTATATGAGTAATATATTTTATCATCATGCACCCAATGTGAGGGGTTTATTCATACTGAATCTTGATAGTGATGATACACATGTTCATAACATTGATGCCAAAAGATGTAGAGTTGATAATGATAGTACCACTTTCTTGTGGCACTGCCGTTTGGGTCATATTGGTGTAAAACGCATAAGGAAGCTCCATGCTGATGAACTTTTGGAGTCACTTGATTTTGAATCACTTGACACATGTGAACCATGCCTCATGGGCAAGATGACTAAAACGCCGTTCTCTGGAACAATGAAACGGGCGAGTGATTTGTTGGAAATCATACATACTGATGTGTGCGGTCCAATGAACATTGAGGCGCGTGGTGGATATCGTTATTTTCTCACCTTCACTGATGACTTAAGTGAATATGGTTATATTTACTTAATGAAACACAAGTCTGAAACGTTTGAAAAGTTCAAGCAATTTCAGAGTGAAGTTGAGAATCATCGTAACAAGAAGATTAAATTCCTACGATCTGATCGAGGAGGTGAATATCTGAGTTATGAGTTTGGCAGTCACTTAAGACAGTGTGGAAATGTTTCACAATTGACACCGCCTGGAACACCATAGCGTAATGGTGTGTCCGAACGTCGTAATCGAACCTTATTAGATATGGTGCGTTCTATGATGTCTCTTGCCTATTTGCCACTATCGTTTTGGGGTTATGCATTAGAGACAGATGCATTCACTTTAAATAGGGCACCATCGAAATCCGTTGAGACGACGCCATATGAACTATGGTTTGGCAAGAAGCCAAAGTTGTCATTTCTTAAAGTTTGGGGATGTGATGCTTATGTCAAAAAGCTTCAGCCTAAAAAGCTAGAACCCGAAGCGGAAAAATGCGTCTTCATAGTATACCCAAAAGAGACAGTTGGGTATACCTTCTATCTAAGATCCGAAGGCAAAGTGTTTGTTGCTAAAAACGGAACATTTCTTGAGAAAGAGTTTCTCTCGAAAAAATTGAGTGGGAGGAAAATAGAGCCTGATGAGGTTATTGAACCTTTACTTCAACCAGAGAGTAGCGCAGCACAGAAAGATGTTCCTGTGGAGCCTACTCAAAGGATGTGGATGTCGCCTACAGGGGGGTGAATAGGCGCTTTAAAATAATTACGGTTTAGGCTTGAACAAATGCGGAATAAAACTATCGTTTAATTAGTCAAGCACAAAACCTAAAACAACTAGGCTCACCTATGTACACCAACAACTTATGCTAAGCAAGATATAAAACTAGGTGATAGCCAGATATATAACAAGAAACAATATGGCTATCACAAAGTAAAGTGCATAAGTAAAGGGGCTCGGGTAAGAGATAACCGAGGCACGCGGAGACGACGATGTATCCCGAAGTTCACACCCTTGCGGATGCTAATCTCCGCTCAGAGCGGTGTGGAGGCACAATGCTCCCCAAGAAGCCACTAGGGCCACCGTAATCTCCTCACGCCCTCGCACAATGCAAGACGTCGTGATTCCACTAAGGGACCCTTCAGGGTGGTCACCGAACCCGTACAAACAAGGTTGGGGCAATCTCCACAACTTGATTGGAGGCTCCCAACGACACCACGAAGCTTCACCACAATGGATTGTGGCTCCGAGGTGACCTCAAATGCTCGGGGCAATCTCCACAACCTAATTGGAGACCCCGAAGCTTGCCCGGAGCTTTGCACCACAATGATTGAGCTTCAAGGCACCACCAACCGTCTAGGGCGCCAAAGCACCCAAGAGGAACAAGCTCTAGGGTTCTCAAACACCCAAGAGTAATAGCTTCTCAACTTCTCACTTCCACATATCATCGTGGAGAACTCAAACCTATGCACCAAATGCAATGGCAAGGGAACACGGAGTTCCCAAGTCCTTCTCTCCCAAATCCCACCAAAGCAACTAATTCTAGGGAGGGAAATGAGAGGAAGAACGAAGAAGAACACGAAGAACTCCAAGATCTAGATCCAAGAGGTTCCCCTCACTTAGAGGAGAAAGTGATTGGTGGAAATGTGGATCTAGATCTCCTCTGTCTTTTCCCTCAAGAACTAGCAAGAATCATTGGAGGGATTGAGAGTTAGAAAGCTCTAGGAAGGTCAACAATGGGGGGAGAACATGAGCTCAAAGGATGAGGTCCATTGGAGAAGAAGACCCCCTTTTATAGGTGGGGAAAAATCCAACCGTTATCCTCATAGCCCGCATAGAGCAGTACTACCGCTCCAAGGAGTGGTACTACCGTTAGGGTGGTAGTACCCCTTTGAAAAACAACACCGAGGAGGCAAAAGGCCAGTAGAACCACCGGAGCAGTACTACCTCTCGTCCTCATGGTACTACCGCTACGGATAGCGTTACTACCCCTACGGGTAGCGGTACTACCACTACGGGTAGCAGTACTACCGCTACGGGTAGCGGTACTACTGCTTGCGAGCGGTACTAAAAAATTACATCCGTGCCTACCATGGCTGTAAATAACATGAGATTTTGGTCCGGAGCGGTAGTACCACTCTTGGAGCCACGGTAGTACCGCTCCGGAGCGGTAGTAAAAAATTACATCTGCTCTAGCCGCGGTAGTACCGCTGCAGCCTTTTAAGAACACCAAAACTGCCACAACTTTTGTAAACGAACTCCGAATTGAATGAAACAAAGTTTGTTGGAAATCTAATGACATGTGCTAACACAATCTTGATTGAAATATCAATAAGAAGAAAATGATAAAAGGCCCATAATAAAATGGTGAGAACGCTTCCTCGAATAAGACCGGTAAAACTTCCAACACCGAAAACGCAATAGACGAAGCATATGAAATCTGTTTTCGATGTACTAGAGCTTGTCACAAAGATAACCACAAGCTCAAGAACCCACATAGAGAAAAGCCAACCAAGAACCAAGAAATATGATGATGCCAAGAATGCAATGGTTTGAGCTCTCAACGAACGATACGATTAAGCTACTCACTTGAGAGCCCCCTTGATAGTACGACAATCGATCCTATAACCCGGTCTCTCAACTACCACCATGAGACCAGTAAAATAGAAAACCCTATCAAGGTCAAACCTTAGCCTTGCGCATAGTCCACTTGAGCTAGATGATGACGATCTTGACTTTCATAAGATGGACCACATTTCTTGATTGCGTTGGCTTGATGAAGACTAGATGATTGCTCCCCCATACTCCACTCTGGGTGAGCCACTCTTCGGCACATCTTCACAAGTACATTGTCGCCACAATGAACGGCGAGCCTCAAGCATGATCTCTCCGTGATGCTTCACTTGATCTTGCACAACGCAACCTTGATGACGATCTCCACTTGATGTCATCTTCCATGGGATGTATGGGATCTTCGTCTTGATGCAAGCCCATGGAAATATACCTAACCCCACAAAGAACTCTCACGTAGACCATGGGTTAGTACACAAAGCATAATGGACAATGCTTACCACACCATGGGATCACTTGATCCCTCTCAGTACATCTTGTACGCTTTGTGTGTTGATCAACTTGATTCACTTTTTGACTTAGTATTGATCAAGCTTGTATCTTGGCTTCTCTCTTCATAAAGATGATGTCTTGAAGGTACACATGAGTGCTTACACAATTTTCTTCTTCAAGACATGCTTGCAATAAGCTCAACTCCCACATGACCAATCTTTGGATAAACCTTGAATACCACCTTGGTCACCATATAAACTCCTTGAAACCCAACAGATGGACTTCAAGAAGTGCCTATGGACAAATCCTTCGAATATAAATCAAGGCAACCATTAGTCCGGAGGGGTGTCATCAATTACCCAAAACCACACATGGAGAAATGTGCTCTTACACCTACGACAGTTGAAGAGGAAGTTAATGATGATGATCATGAAGCTTCGGATCAAGTTACTACTGAACCTCGTAGGTCGACAAGGACGCGTACTGCTCTTGAGTGGTACGGCAACCCTGTCTTGGAGGTCATGTTGTTGCACAACAATGAACCTACGAGCTATGGAGGAGCGATGAAGGGCCCGGATTCCAAGAAATGGTTAGAGGCCACGTAAACCGAGATGGGATCCATGTATGAAAACAAAGTATGGATTTTGGAAGTATTACCTGAAGGGCGAAAGGCCATTTAGAACAAATGGATCTTTAAGAAGAAGACGGACGAGGACAGTAATGTCACCGTCTATAAAGCTTTACTTGTGGCAAAGGGTTTTTCACAAGTTCAAGGAGTTGACTACGATGAGACCTTCTCACCTGTAGGGATGCTTAAGTCCGTCAGAATCATGTTAGCAATAGCTGCATATTTCGACTCTGAAATTTGGCAGATGGATGTCAAAACAGCATTCCTTAACGGTTTCCTTAAGGAAGAGTTGTATGTGATGCAACCGGAAGGTTTTGTCAATCCAGAGAATGCTGACAAAGTTTGCAAACTCCAGCGATCCATTTATGACCTGGTGCAAGCATCTTGGAGTTGGAATAAGCGCTTTGATGAGGTGATCAAAGCGTTTGGGTCTATACAAGTTTACGGAGAAGCTTGTATTTACAAGAAAGTGAGTGGGAGCTCTATAGCGTTTATAATATTATATGTGGATGACATATTGTTGATTGGAAACAATATAGAATTGCTAGAAAGCATGAAGGAGTATTTGAACAAAAGTTTTTTAATGAAGGACCTAGGAGAATCTGCTTTCATATTAGGCATTAAGATCTACATAGATAGATTGAGACGCTTGATAGCACTTTCACAAGGCACATACCTTGATGAAGTTTTGAAGAAGTTCAAAATGGATCGGTCCAAGAAGGGGTTCTTGCCTGTGTTACAAGGTGTGAAATTGAGTAAGACTCAATGCCCAGTGACTACAAAAGATATAGAGAAGATGAGTGTCATCCCCTATGCTTCAGCCATAGGCTCTATCATGTATGCAATGTTTTGCACAAGACCCGATGTCAGCCTTGCCATAAGTATGGCCGGAAGGTTTCAAAGTGATCCTGGAATGGAGCACTAGACGGCGGTCAGGAATATCCTTAAGTACCTGAAAAGGACTAAGGAAATGTTTCTCGTTTCTGGAGGTAATCAAGAGCTCTTCATAAAAGGGTTACGTCGATGCAAGCTTTGACACTGATCCGGATGACTCTAAGTCGCAAACTGGATACGTATTTTTTCTCAACGGGGAAGCGGTAAGCTGGTGCAGTTCCAAGCAAAGCATGGTAGCCGATTCTAAATGCGAAGAGGAGTACATCGCAGCCTCGGAGGCAGCAAAGGAAGGTGTCTGGATGAAGCAATTCATGACAGATCTTGGAGTAGTGGATAGTGCACTGAATCCAATGACTCTGTTCTGTGACAACACTGGTGCCATTGCTCTGGCCAAGGAACCAAGGTTTCACAAGAGGACCAGACACATAAAGCGACGTTTCAATTCCATCCGCGATTACATCGAGGAGAAGGACATAATTATTTGCAAATTGCACACGGATATGAATGTTGCAGACCCGTTGACTAAACCTCTTCCAAGGGCTAAACATGATCAACACCAGAACTGCATGGGTGTTCGATTCATTACAATGTAAATCACAGTGATGTGAACTAGATTATTGACTCTAGTGCTTGTGGTAGACTGTTGGAAATATGCCCTAGAGGAAATAAATAAAGTGTTTATTATTATATTTCCTTGTTCATGATAATTTTTTATTATCCATGCTATAATTGTATTGATTGGAAACACATTGCATGTGTGGATATATAGACAACACTTTGTCCCTAGTGTGCCTCTAGTAGACTAGCTCGTTGATCAAAGATGGTCAAGGTTTCCTAGCCATTGACATGAGATGTCATTTGATAACGGGATCACATCATTAGGAGAATGATGAGATGGACAAGACCTAAACTATAAACATAGCATATGGTCGTGTCAGTTTATTGCTACAGTTTTCTGCATGTCAAGTATATGTTCCTATGACCATGAGGTCATGCAACTCACGGACACCGGGGGAGTGCCTTGTGTTTATCACACGTCACAACGTAACTGGGTGACTATAAAGGTGCTCTATAGGTATCTCCGAGGGTGTCTGCTGGGTTGGCATGGATCAACACAGGGATTTGTTACTCCGTGTGACAGAGAGGTATCTGAGGGCCCACTCGGTAATACAACATCATAACAAGCCATGCAAGCAGTGTGACTAAGTGTTAGCCACATGATCTTGTATTACGGAGCGAGTAAAGAGACCTATCGGTCACGAGGTTGAACTAGGTATGGAGATACCGACAATCGAATCTCGGGCAAGTAACATACCGAAGAACAAAGGGAACATCATACGGGATTAACTGAATCCTTGACATAGAGGTTCGACCGATAAAGATCTTCGTATAATATGTAGGAATCAATATGGGCATCCAGGTCCTGCTATTGGTTATTGACCATAGAGGTGTCTCGGTCAGGTCTACATAGTTCTCGAACCCGCAGGGTCTGCACACCTAAGGTTCGGTGACGTTTTGGTAGTATAGAGTTATGTATGGTGGTGACCGAAGGTTTTTCGGAGTCCCGGATGAGATCCCAGATGTCACGAGGAGCTCCGGAATAGTCTAGAGGTAAAGATTGATATATAGGAAAGTGGTGTTTGAACTCCGGAAAAGTTTCGGGCATTTCCGGGAGTGTACCGGGAGTGACGAATGGGTTCAGGGGACCACCAAGTGGGGCCCACATACCCCAAGGGGCCACATGGGCCTTAAAGGTGGTGCACCATCCCCTGGTGGGCTGGGAAAGCCAGCCCAAGAGGCCCTATGCGCATGGAGGAAGAGATAGAGTAGGGGCCAAGTTTGGGAAAGAGTCCCACTTGGAATCCACCTCCTTTGTGGGAGGTGGACTCTCCCCCTATGCTTCGGCCGAAGCCCTCCTTGTAGGAGGGGAAAGGCTGCCCCCTATCCTCTGCCTCCTCTATATACTAGAGGATTTAGAGGGCAGCCCTAACCCTAATTCTGCCAAGTACTGACCTCTTCTTCCTCTAGATCGTTTTCTCCTCTAGATCGGTTTTCAGCAGTGCTTAGGCGAAGCCCTGCTGGAATTGCTCCACCACCATCGCCGCAACGCCGTCGCTCTGCCTAAGAACTCTTCTACCTCTCCGCTCCCTCTTTCTGGATCAAGAAGGTGGAGATCTTCACCGAGTTGCACGTGTTCTGAACGCGGAGGTGGCATCCATTCGGTACTTGATCGGGAGTTCGTGGGACGGCTTGCGATTTGGATCACGGAGACATACCACTACATCAACCACGTTCTTTAACGCTTCCGCTTAGCAATCTACAAGGTTACATAGATCGAATCTCTCCTCTCATAGATGCTCATCTCCTAGATTGATCTTGGTGAAGCGTAGGATTTTTTTTGTTTCCCACGCAACGTTCCCCAACAGTTCAGCACCCCCAAACCGAACCCATATGCGGGACATATATCACACGGTCTAGACGTGACCACCATGTCGTACCAACCTAGGTTGACCTAGTACGACCCCACATATACCCCACTCCATCACCATCC